>JBCFYV010000001.1:65117898-65138996 GCA_039000515.1 Timema cristinae
TTCTTATTCACAAAGTAGTCAGGTTTTAGAAAAAAGCAAAGGACCACTACTGCTCTTCCGAATATAAAAAACGACTTTTACAAAGACATCCAGACAGTTCAAAACTAAGTAGACCCTATTCTGTTATTTTTAGACTTTCCAAAGGATATGACACCAGAGATAATGATATCCTTTGTCGAAGCTACAACAATACATGTTCTGGAACAGTATTGTACTACGAATCTGCAACAATTAACTTGAACGGCAGCAAATGGTAATAGCAGACCGGTCTCTTTACCCCTGAAACTAGTAATTGCAGGAGTCAGTATAGAATGCAGTACACTAGCTCCTGTACACTAGCTCACTCTACATAGCTTCAATTCTTAGATGTTTTAAATCTCTCTCTTCTTAGTACGCAAATAAAACTCAACTTTACACATAATTTATTCCAGAAGAATATTTATGAGGTACGAGGCACGTCCAGAAAGTAAGACTACTCGATTTTTATATTTAAAAGAATAAATTGTAATTTTGTTTGAATACAGCATTTTGTTGGTAAATGTGATAGTTATTTCTCCGCGTAGTAGTCTTCCCGTTCTATGCAGGTTGTGAGCCGCGGCACAAGTTTTTTGATGCCCTCCTCAAAGAATTCTCCCGCCATCTCCTTCTTCCAGTTCAGGACCTCTTGTTTCACCTCCTCGTCAGTTGAACATGTGAGTCTTCAGGGAGGTGAAAATATAAAAGTCTGAAGGTGCCAAGTCAGGGGAGTATGCGGAATGGTTCAAAATGTCCAAACCAAATGAGTCCACATTCCCTCTGTTTGTTTTGAATTGCTCTCTTGAGCTTTTTTAGGGTCTCACAGTATTGTGATGCATTAATCGTCTCCCCATGAAGCAGAAATTCAATCAAAATTATCCCTTTTTGTTCCCAAAACATAGTGGCCATGATTTTTTTTTGCCCGAAATTGAGGTTTTGAATTTTTCGGCAGATGGGGAACTGGTGTGCCGCCACTGTGATGCATGTCTTTTTGTCTCGGGAGTGTAATGAGCCACCCAGGTTTCATCTCCAATCACAATCGAGCTCAGTAAATCCTCACCTTCCAATTCAAATCGTTCAAGGAACAAGCAAGCATTAGTGACTCGATTCACTTTGTGCTGCTCTGTTAGTTGTTTTGGGACCCATCTTGCACACAATTTTCGGAATCCCAGCATTTCTGTAATTGTTTCGTGTAAGAGAGATCTGGAGAGTTGTGGAAACATCACAGAAATTTCATCCACTGTCAATCGGCGGTCTTCACGAACAGTTTTCTCGATTTTTTGCACTAACTCACGGTCAAAATGGAAGGTCTTCCACACCTCTGATCATCATGAACATTCGTTCTGTCTTCATTAAACTCACGACACCACTTAAACACGTTCGATCGGTTCATAACACCTTCGCCATAAACAGTTTTGATCCGTGAAAAAATTTCAGTCGGTGTTTTTCCTTCAGCGAGAAGGAACCTGATGACAGTGCGCACCTCGCACTTGGCGGGATTTATTATAGACATATTTCACACAAACGGACACTACAAGGCGAGTTTTCATACTAATGAGGTCCGCCTGTGCTCGTTGTGTTCAGGAAAAACCCTTCTAACACTCAGTGTTTCCAACCTTGGAAAAAAAATTCTCACAGCACGAGAAGGCAACCAGTACTCTTACTTTTTGGATGTGACTCGTAGTAAAAAGTAAAAATGGGAACTAATCGCTGTGTCAGATTGGTGCAACGTAAACCACCTGAAGCTTAATGTTAGTAAATGTGCTTACATGTTGATAAGTACTCTGCTTAAAAGAACGTGTTGACCCAAACATACAGAGTGATAGTGTAAAGGGTAAAAGGGTAAAACTTAAAGCAATGTAATAACTTAGGGGTAGTAATTGATGAACATCTATCCTGGGGAAAACATGTATCATCTTGTGTACAAACATCTTATTACTGTTTAAAACATATCTATAGTTCAAACACATTCTGTAAATATTTTCAAAAAAATTTGAAAGAATCATTTGCTAGGTAAAAAAAATTTTTAAATTGAACAATAAATGTTTATTCAAAACTGTGACAAAAAAATAAGCTAGTTGTAAGACTTACTAGGGCCTACCGTAGGTTATTAGAATTAGAAAGGTTTCAACACTACATAAAGTCACTAAATGTGTGTACTAGGCACCCTTAATTGAATTAAATGTGCAGGGTGCATTTGTAGGCCTATGCTTCAAAGAGTTTTCAGACACTATTAAAAATAGATTCCACCTTTTGACTCAAGGTCAATGCAACTTCTCAGGGACCTTGGAAGGCCTTTTCAAACAAGGTCCAGTTTAATACACTCCTCGCTTTGCTAAATGCAAATTATCTTATGATGAGATCACGATCAACTTAACGTTAACTTAACGTAACTTAACATAAAGGACCTCCTCGTGGGTTTAAATGGAAGCGATCATGATGCACTTAACTTAACGTTGACTTGCAGTTAACTTAACGTAAGAGATGTCTTGGGAGGTCTTTTACTTTACTTTACGTTACTTGAAGGGTATCACGTGATCTAGCCAGCCAATCATTATGAGAGTGACATCAACAGGGCTATTTAGTAAATCATTTTTTGGTATTATGACCAATGTTTACTCTTTAGCGTAAGTTCTAGTGATCAGACATTGAAATTAAATAATTAAATTAAAATAGGGAACTAAATTTATCAAAAAATTTAGTAAAAGATATTTATTATATTGAATGAAAACTGTCAACATTCACAGATCATCACTTTACAAATAGTACAAAACCACAGATCATACTCGAGAATGCATATGTTTGGCTCGAGTTGTTACGTTAAGTGAATCGTGATCACACATAAGTTAACATTAAGTGAACGTTACTTTAAGTTACGTTACGTTACGTTAACGTTAAGTTGATCGTGATCCCGCATTAGTGCAGTAGGGCGTATTGGTATTATTCTAATCAATGATTCTGGTTATGTGTGGGTCTTGGCCCTATTATTATTATTGGTAATAATAATAATAATACTGTACTTCTTATTGTTTTATAACAAAGATAGTCTTATATATCGTAAGCGTACGGGCCTGCCTAGTTGTTTTGTAAAGTATAAAAACACCAAATTTAAGATTTTAACTTTTGCACTCGAGCTTCGTAAATACCCACGAGTTAATTTCATGGCAAATTAGCTTCGTGATATGTAGGTTATCTCAATTCATATATCTCACCTTCAGCATTTAACAAAACCATTAAAGATTATAGTTTATTAAATTATCTTTTAATATTTGTCAATTAACCATTGGGCTGAACTATTCCATTTACCACATCCATAATAAACCACAAGCCAATGACCAACATAAGAAAAATCAAATATAACAAACACAAAATTAGTTAGAAAATAATTATAAAGGCCACTTTGGAAAATTTACTTTAAAAAAATTAAATGTGTAAAGAAAAAAAAAGGTTTTTTAAAATATCGGGGCATTTTTTTTGAATGAGCCTATCACAACAAATCCGGGGAATTTTTGGCCCCCAAAAAAACTTTAAATTAATATTTTTAAGTAAAATCTGTCACGCACTTTTTAAGGGCCCCGCTTAAAAGGCCCAAAAACAAAATTTTGTCAAGAGCACAAAGCGGGGACCTGATATAAAAAATTCTCACCCAAACCATTAAGTGGCATAGGTCTATCCCTAAAATTTCCAAAAAATTTGCCCCAAATTTTGGGGAAAAAGGGGTTTTTTTAAAGTAAAACCCTTCATTTAACACTTTTTAAGGGCCTTAAAGGCCCCAAACCAAGGTTTTGTAAGAGCCAAAGTGGGCCCTGATAGAAAAAAAAAATTTCATTAAAACCAAAAAAAGTGGGAATAGGCATACCCTACAGACCCAAACCCCAATTTGCCCAAACAGGGGGAAAGGGGAAACAATTTTTTTAAAATTTTAAAATTTTCCTTCATTTAAACTTTTTAAGGCCTTAAGGGGCCCAAAAACCAAGGGTTTTTGTGAAAAAGGCACAAGTGGGGCCCTGATAAAAAAAATCAATTCTCAAACCCCAACCTTTTTTTTTTGGGCGGGGGCCCTGACATAAAATCTGAACAATTTGCCCAAAATTGGGAAAAAACAATTTTTTAAGTAAAATATGTATTAACATTTTTTAAAATGCTCCAGTGCCCAAACCTGAATTTGTGTCAAGAGGAAAGGGGGCCGGATGGCCCCAAAAACCTCTTTTTAACAATTATTATTCGGGCTAGCCCATAAAACTCCCAATTTGCCAAAAAAGGGGAATATATCATTTTTTTTTTTTAAAGTTAATTCTTTAAAAAAAAATCTTTTTAAAACTTAAAAAAATAATTGTTTTGGGAAAAAAAAAAAGTCAGTGGGTTTAGGGCCCCGGAAGGGTGGGGGACAACGGGAAAAAAGCAAAACAAGGAAAAGAAAAATTTTTTTTTGCAACCGAAAGAAAAAATTCGAAGCCCCCTTTAGCATTTTAAGACGTAAGTAGTAACCCAAAAAAAAAGAAAGTCAAACGCCGCTCAGCAACCCCCACAACGTCGACAGCAAGCAAAGCCGTAAATTTTTTCGAGCGACACGTCATTTTATGTTTCAAATTTACTTTTTAAAAATTGAACAGTTTAAAAAGTCAAGAAATTGTAAATTTAAAATTTTGAAAGACTTTTAATTTTCACGTCGGGATTGGGGACTTTGTGCATCGCAGCATATATTCCCCCATAGAGGGGTTTTCACACCTGACGCACTTGAAAACCCCTTTTTACCATTGTTTTGGGGAGATGCAACTTTTTGGGGGGGTTTTCCCCAAATGGGAGAATTAAATGTTGGGAATGAGAAAAACAAGGGAACCCATGACCCGAAAGTGTACTTTATTTCCCAATGGACTAAAACTTTTTTCTTTTTGGGACAACTTGGCAGGGGAAAATTCAAATGGCAAAAAAAATTTTTTCTAGAACTACTTCAGAGGTCAACACAAAAAAAGTCATTCAGAAGAAAAGGAAATTTGTCAAGAGGCCCCAAAAGGAAGGAAAGGAATTGAATTTTTGGAAAAACCAAAAACAGATCTGGCACAACGATACTCACCAAACGAAAGGCCTCGAAAGTTTTGAGAAGAAAAATTAAAAAAGGGGAAAAAGGGGTTTGGCAAGTTTAACATGTAAAGGTTTGCATCATGGCAAACACACAGAGTCTCACTCCAATCAACACGAAAGTACCAAAGAACCCGGAAAACTTAATCCATGGGACGGGGTGAAATGGAATTAGTTGATTGAGACCAAAAATATTTTCTTTTATTCAAGGATTTTTCACATTTAAACCGGGCAGCTTGAAGTCAAAGAATGAACACCACAAAAGGGGAAAATTTTCATGAAGCTGGGGGAAAATCATTTGCGGAAAAATTTAAAGCTTTGAGATCAGAAAGGATTGGAAATAAGAACAAAAAAACCAAGGAAACTGCTTGAGGAATTGGGGAGTATTTAAAAACCTTTACATTCCATATACCCAAACAAAATGGTAAAATTCGAAAAGGGGAATGAAACCGAGTTGGGCGACTTTCACTACCACGAAAAAAAATTTGAGTAAGCCCTTTTTGGGGCAAAGCGAAAACACCTTCTTTACGATCAACCACCCCTGGAACGAGTTCATACCTGGCAAGAGCCCCTGAGTTTGGGTTTTGGCGAAGTTGAATGTGAAAAAATTTTGGAAAATTTTGGGGAATAAATTTTTTTTGTACAAAGCCAAAAAAAAAAAAACTAGACAAAACAAAAAGGAATATTCCGTGGGATACGATGAATTCAACAATACAGAGGATACCCCCAAACATCCCCGAGTAATTATAGGTAATGTTACTTTTAATGAACCAAAAGATGAAACCCAAAGAAAAACAGAATTGAATCAATTTCAAAAGGGGAAAAAAAAATAAAAGAAAGAAAAATGATAAAAAGGGAAATTTTCAATATGATGTTAACCATAATGCGAAGAAACACAAGAAAACAGTTGAAATAAAAAGAAGAAATTAAGAAAAAAACAAAACGCTAAACAAGAAAAGAGATATTGGAGATCCAAACACTGAAGAAACCTGAAAGGGTTCCTGTTATGTATGATTTTCCCTCAGAGGGAAAAAAATGAAAAAATTTGGGGGAAGTTCAGGACTCCATTTTGGGTGGGGCTTGGGGAAGACACAAACGGTAAATGAATGAAAGAAAATTTTTAAAATCCCGACAGGTTTAAAAAATTTTGGAACTTTTAAGTCCCACCGTAAACCCCCACCCCCCCGCGCTTTTTTTGAAAAAAAACGAATGGAAAAATTAAAAAAAACTCGACTGGGCACGGGATTTAAAAAAAGGGAAAGGGGAAATTATTAAAGGGGAAAACCCTTTTGCCCCCTTGGGGCCCCCTCACACATCAATTAGTTGGTTTTTGGTCAGGGGAGCAGCTGGGAAAAAAAGTAGTGACCTTCGATTTAAAAAAAGGCTTCCCCAAAGGTGACCTGGAGGGGACCAAATTCAAACCCAAAAGGGTTTAAAGGGGGGGACTGAAAAAAGTGGCAGACTACGGGAAAAATCGTAGTTTTAAAACAAGCCCCTGAAAAGGAAAGAAGATTTTCCCCACCTTGGAGAAATTGGATTCACTATACAGTGACGATCCTTTTATATATTATAAAAAGAGCGGGGAAAAAAATGACCATTTTTTGTCGATAAAGGTCCCAAAAGAAAAAGGGGTTTTCGAAGCCCAAAAAAAATAAGAAAAAATTTGAATCATGACGAGAAGAAGATCCAAGACAATTTTCCCCCCTTTGGCAGGGGAATAAAAAATTGAACGGGGGTGGAACTTCATAAGCAGCCAAAGTACACCACAAAAAAACCTGAAAAAAATTTAATCTTGATCTTTAAAAACCCGCTTCAACCCCCATCAAAAAAGGGATGGGGGAAAAAAGGGGAAAAAAAACCCAAAAAACGACAAAAACCCTCAAGGGGACCCCCTCAAGAGGCTCTCGGATGGGGTGCTCAAACTGGCAAAACTCAAGACCAATATAACACGCTGTAATTTTTCTGATCGGTACAGCAGCAGACCAATGAAAAGTCGGGGGAAAAACTTTTGAAGAGGGGTTCATGTATCTAAGAGACGGAACAGGCAACAAATTCGATGGAGGGTCAAGACTATGGCCTACAAAAACTCTGATCACGGGGGAGACAAGATTTAGGAAAGTAACGATTTGGGGTACGGGGTGATAAAAGAGACCTGAATTTTTGGACCCAAGAACAACCAGTGGTACAAAATTTTACGCTGAGGCCGATACAGAGCTGCTTTTCTTCGATAGATGATGTCAGCTGACAAGAAAAAACTGCAGGAATTTGGGGAAAACCTGAAGACTGATGAACCAACCCTGTACTTTAAATTTTAAATAGCAATAACTTCGCAAACCCCTGAAGGCAAACAACCAAGTGAAAAAGCACAAGAAATTTCAAAAAATTCTTAACAGAAAATTTTGGAAAAAACTTTTACTTCCTGAGCTTAAACCCCAAAACAGCTTGAAAAATTTTTCTGACAAAACCCCCTTTCAAAAGCTCATTTGTAAAAACTTCGTAGGGGCGAAATTAAGGAAAAATTTTTTGGGGTTAATTGTCGCTCAACATTAATTTATTCATTGTTTTTTGGTAGACATTAACGCGAAAATTTATTCTTTTGTTTTGCATTGTTTTTTAATTATAAGAACAACTGAATTCCTTATTGTTATGCTTTTTAAGTTCAAGAAAAATATCGGACCAACATAGAGAACAAGATTTAAATGACGTGCGAATATTTATTATTTACCTTTGCTATTTACCGCATAGACAAACAAAAGTTATTAATTTGTTCAATAAACTTTGTAAAATCAACAACCGTGTTTTGCTGTCCCAAAAGTCAATAAGGGAATATATCACTTTATTTTTAAGTTAATTTCGGGTTTAAATCGCTCTTACGTTAAAAACATATTTTATGTCTATTTAATTATTGAAGGTATAAGTTTTTTTACGACTACCCTGCATGTATGTATATTTTTTAACCTTTTGTAATTTCTTCCTTATTTGTTACCACCCTTTTGGTTCCACCTTCCATTTCCCACCCATTATCCTTTACTACAGTAGACAAGAATTTAAACTATAAATACTTGATCTGACAAATTCCCCTACAATCTTTTTCCTCTCATTCAAACTTAAATAAAATCTTTCTATCCTGAAATCCCTCTTTTTCCCCCCCCTCCCCAAACAATCACATAAACTATAAATAAAATACCTAATGAATTTAAATGTTACGATTTAATACGTCTAGCCAGGATTAAAGCAGAACCTCTTCCTCACTCCGGAAACCAGTCTCAACCAATATTTATTGAGAAATTTACTTTTTGGGCTCGCGGGAATCACATTTCGTGGGTAGTCTGACTGAACATGATTCTAGCCATCTCCTAACTAAAGCAATTTGAAAAAACTGTTTGAAAAACCATTGCCAGCCATAATGACAATTTGTATTAGATCCATCACAATTACAATTAACACTTTTCATTTTTAAATCAATAACACAATTAGTTTACATTTGTTTAAAAAAAAATTTCGTTGCGTTTTAGTACATTTCATTATAGCTATTTAAAATAATATATCCAAAACGGTTTTGGGGTTCGACATCCATTTAACAAACTTACTTAAATATTAGTGTAAACAATTATTAATTTCAAAAATTATTTCTTTTATATATTCATGATTGATTTTATCAAGCCTACATAGGCACGCATCAATCTAACGTTTATTGGATAATAGTCTTGTTGGGTTTGGGCAGGTCGGGCATTTAACTTGGCTGGGTGGAGGCCACTTAAAGGTTTTTTTTCCCACATGGTTTCACGCTCTCCCTTTCAAGCAAATGTGCAATTCTAAATTAAACCTCATCCCCTAAACTAATAGACAAAAATCATCCAACTACCCACTGTTAAAGATATACAGTACCCCAAAACTTCTTTGGTTATACTGACAGCTCACAGCTGACAGCAAAGGGGTTTAAAAGTTACCAGACCAAATTATTGTATCCCTACACCGAACCCAATGATCTGCAAAAACAAAGTGTCTAGCAATGTCACTTCGACAGCCAAAATTTAGGTAAAATACCAAAAATTTTTACTGTCAGAAGTCACCGTGAGCTGTCATCAGCACCAAAGAGGCCATGAGGCTAGTGTAGGTACAGTAAAGAATAAATACATGTTTAAAAAAAGTTAGGTATTAATAATGAAACAAGACAAAAAAAGTACATAAGATTGTAGTTGTAATTTTTTCAAACCAACATTGTTTAAGTTGAGAACAAAATAAAAATATATGAATGTATAGTCATATTAATAACTCACCCTTAAGAGTGATTGGGGGGAAGCACCAAAGGAACACCCCCATGACCACTCACTTAGGTCATAGATGTAAACCTTGAACTTGTAACTCTTCAAAACAAAACAACTTTTTAACACTCCCCAACTAGGCAATATAAAATTACATAATTTGAATATAGGTAGAACGATCCAAAGAATGCCTATTATTCTTCATGCCTATCTGCTTTCTATAAAACACACAACTTTAAATAAGAAATAAACCCCTAATTCTAGTCCTGGTTTTTAAGGAGCACAAGGGGGGTAAATAACATTTACTAGCTAAACGAGAGATATAACTCCTAATAGGGTTAGAAATCATAATGTTATTTTTTCCTTGAAAAGAACAGATCTTTAAAACCTAGACAGCGACAAATCACCAGAATCTAGAAGCAATAGATACTATGGCCGGACATTTCTTAAATAGTACTGCCAGTGCAATCAATAGTATACATATTTAGTTACCCTGCAACGGGGATAATAACTTTAGTCATATTAAGATTAAACTCGATCAACTCGAATGGTACCTCAAACTGGCCGTACATAATAAACATAGCCCCGCGAGGCACTACTATAAACTAGTAGCCCTTCCACAGGTTGCGTATCTCAATTAGTAACATATTTATACAACTACAAGACTGGTGTGAGTAACAGACCCAATTAGGTCATGTAACAACACAACAGATAGCCTGACAATCTTCACCGTTAAACCCTACTCTATTCTATAGCCGCAGCATGGTAAAACATTGTAAGACGTCTGTTTACGACTCCAATATTTGCGACCAAGACTAATAACGTATAAGAATTGAGCGCATAGCGCACTATAATAAAATTATACCTTATGGGCATAGGCAAGGGTCCGAACAATTGACATACATAATCTATGTCCTATGGACCTTATATAACAGAGCTGATTGCTCACCATAATAAACTATGCTTAAGGGCACAGAGAAACAAACAGGAGCTACCTATGAAAATATGTCTTAAGAACCTATACAAAGTAGAGCTCATAGCTCCAAAAGATGAAACTGAGCCTTAAGGGCATAGTCACAGCAACAACGTCTCTCAATACTCATGATAAACTCTGAAGCTCGATCTGTGGCGAGGAGGTGATTTTTGACGCCACAAACCATCGTGGTCTTCTCTGTGAAGTATAGAGTAGTTCTAGCAGCAGTGTCTCTGATGAGTGGTGATTACAATAAAGGTGACGTGAACCAAGGACAGGCTCGTATTTATACCAATGGGTCTGGATGAATTGGCCATAATTATTCCAAGTATAGAAAAAGGGGGAGTGGGGCGAATGGGGGGAATGGTTACAGATAGAGCCAGAAGATTTCGTAGCGCTGAGAGACCAGCTGGCCTCTCCCTCACTGACCCCTCGTTCATTTCTTCATCCACCGGCTTGTGAGTTAGAAATTAGCTCGTGTTGTCTTCGAAGGCCAATGTACTACGTACGCTGCCCTGGTGAATATCTCAAGAGAAAACCAGATAAATCCATTGCAAATCTAGATCGGTTTACTCGTTTCCTGGTTAGAAACAACCAAGTTAGTTCGTTCTTAAGAGTCTCTGTTACTCTGAATGTTGTTACTTGGAAATCAACAAGTTTCTTTTCTTCAAATTCTCTCGTTGCAATTGCAATACTGTATTTTTACTCTGGAATGTCTTTTGCAATATTACTTGTATTTTACTCTGGGGTTTATGGTTTGCAATAGCATACTCAGGTATTTTTCTCTGGCCTAGCTGGTTCTCTCTGGGATGCTATGGATATTTTACTAAGGTTATATGTTGGGTTCTATGGTGTGTTATTGGTATTTTACTCGGGTATATGTTGGTTATCTATGGGTGTTGGTATTTTACTCATGGCCATGCGGTTCTTTCTGGGATACTATGGCAATTTTACTAAGGTATATGTTGGCTCTCTCTGGATTGCTATGATATTTTACTCAGGTCTATGTTGGTCCTCTCTGGGAGCTATGGTGTTTTAGTCTGGTTCTTGTTTGTTTTCTTTGGGAGACTCAGGGTTGGTATGGTATTTTACTCAGGTTTGTGTTGGTTCTTTTTAGGTTGCTATAGTATGTGTTGATTCACAAGTTATCACATGGAGTTGAGAGATAGTGATAAAAACCCATATTTGCAAGAGAATTTAATCGGATAATTTTTTAAATTATGGTTAGGAATAAAAGGTGCTCTATAGGTTATATTTTGTAATTATTATTAATAAAAGATAAATTATGTAAATATGACAAGAAGAATAAATGCATATAATATATATAATGCATATAATTTATTTTACAATTTTTTTTTAATAAAAGGATATTCATCTCATTAGTCATCACTAAACATTTACTGTAAAAATAATAATAAATTGATTTTTATCTGTTTTAAAATCACAAATAATATATGTCAGCGATGGTGGTGGGCAAAGAAGGGAGTCGTTCCTGAAACAAAACAATTTTATTTGTTAGTTACAAAACAACGCTAAGTAAAAATAGGTAATTTAAAATCAACCATAAAGAATTCTAATGTGTTATAATATACCTAATTAGTCATAATATGTTTAATCAGTAAGCAAGCTTCATTTTTCAGACCAGTGGGGCCAAAGATCAGCTATCTTCCCACCAATCAAACTGTTCATTCTAGATTTTTTTTAAAAGTGGCTTTGTCTTCCTCAGAATACGTTCGTTTATCGACGTACTCTTCGCATCTGAAAAAGAAGCAGTCCACATGAAAATTCTGTAACATCACAATGTAAATACATACCTAGTCACGTTGCCCCCTTACGGGGTAGACAAGAAACGAGTTAAAATTAAATTCTAACCTATTGATCCACACTAACTTTCTCAATGATACTTTAATCTTACAAACTCCGCTTGCTTCTACAACATCCATATAGTCATAGATGCCCTTTAATTCTTAAAAATCTTTAATTTTATTTTTTTTCAAACATTCTACAACATTTAACCAAATATAATATGGCCTACTCCTTCTCTTTGACCATTGGATTCACTTTCAAACCGCAATCTTTCAACATCCATTCATTATGGACAGTCCATACGAGTTTTTACAAATATATTTTTTCTAAATATCTAATTCCAACGACATTCACCTTTATCTTGGGTTTTTTCCGATATACACAACTTTCACATCCACACAGCAAAGTTGGCGTTAACACACTTTTATACACTGTAATCTTAGTCTGTTTCTATATTACCTCATATCTTAGAAATAGTTAGCATACACCCAAATACTTTCCGAGATGCAGGTATGAGGTCTGGGGCGTTTAAAGCTTTGAATTTGTTAAAGAATGGCAAAACTATGCGTGTAGATAGGAAGATACTTCATGCCAGATTATTTGAGCTTTTAAATGTATGTGCTGGAATTTCAAAAGTCCTAATAATTGGAAGAATTCCGTCATTGTTCCTTTGAACAAAAGTAAAGGCAGTAAGAGTTAATGTAAGAATTATAATGCGGGAAAAAACTGAAGACAAGATTTGGGGTGCGCAATATGGTTTCATGCCAGGTAGAGGATGCTTGGACCAAATATTTGCGTTAAAACAAGTGATGGAGAAATGTATGGCAGTAAAGAAAAAAGTGCACTGTGAATATGTCGATTTGGAGAAAGTGTACAATCGGATGAATAAGAGTATGTTGTGGAATGTTGTGATCGATTATGTTGTATGTACATGCAATTATAGCAATGGTTTGCATTAGTATAATTCCATTTATTTGCAATTATTTGCATTGGTTTGGCCCATCTTAAAGAAAACCACATACCCAGAGTGTTCCAGACTAAGTCTGATCTCTATTGGTTTGGCCCATCCCAAATAGAACCATAAAAAACCACATACCTGGAGTGTTCAGGACAAAATCTGGTTTGCGTTGGTTAGTCAAATCCCAAATAAAAACAGACCAAACTATATAACTGGAATGTTCTAGACAAAGTTTGGTTTGTATTTGTTTGTTCTGTCCCATAATAAACAAGACCAAATCATAAATCAAGGATGTTCCAGACAAAATCTGGTTTGCACTAGTTTGTTTTGTCCCAAGGAAATGCAGGCCAAACCATAGGACAAGAGTGTTCCCAACAAAGTTTGGTTTTCACTGGTTTGTTCTGCCCCAAAGAAACCAATCTAAACCACAGATATGGTGTGTTCCAGACAAATGGTGGTTTGCACTGGTTTATACTGTCCCATAGGAAACTATACCAAACCACAAATAAAGAATGTTCCATACAAAGTCTGGTTTGCATTGGTTTGTTCTTTCCCAAGAAGACCAGACCAAACCACAGCTCTAGACTGACCCAGACCACAGACCCTGAGTGTTCCAGTCAATGTCTGGTTCTCGTTGGTATACTCTGTCCCTGGGAGAACCTAACAAATCCATAAAAGCCCACACATGAGTAATGGTCTGGATTTCATTGGTTTTCCTTGGACCTTAAAAAACCATATGAAACCGACTACGGGTTTCTTTGGTTGACTATAGTTTACTCCTGTGCTTTTCCACCAAGGTGGATCCATTTGACGTCTTGGCGAGTAGGGCGTTTCCCGATGTCGCAGTAAGTCTACCTTTGCCACATAAGATAAGAACATTTTAGAACTGGTTAAGATAGTTTTCCACCATTATGAGGGCTTAATCAATTGTACGTGTTAAAATGTTTGTTAGTAACTTTTTGGACACGTTACATATTTAGTGTATAGGTGTATTATCCGAACGGATAGTAAGACGCGGTTCTAATAATAATAATAATAATAATAATAACATAATAGTTGTTTTGGAATAAATTAAAGAAATAAAAAAGGAAAAATAGTAAATTCTAACCTAAACCTCAAAATTTAAAATAGGTATGATTTTTTTTTAAATATTAAAATAAACATTATAATTCAATAAAAATCATCCAAAGTGTTAAAAAAATTAAATCACTTTGAGAGGTTTTTTTTGTTTCAAAGATTTTTTATTGCATCATCATAACAAAGTGTAGATGCTCTCTAATGTTAAATAAAGGTGATGGTCATGTTTGTGAGACTTTGTTGCTCCATAGTGTTCCTCAAGTAAGATTTTCCACAATAATAAAGGGGTTTTAATTTTAAATATAATATAATAGAAGACAAAAAATTAAGTCTTATTATTAGTTCTGAAACGACTCATTATCAGCACTAGACTTTTCTTTAGCACCACGTCTTACTACCAATTCGGGCTACACGGTTATGTAGAAACTACGCTGATGGGCTTGGGATGTGGTATGTGTAGTTTATAGGAAGTGTACTGACATTTGTGAGGGGATAATGGGGAACCATGTAGTAAAAAGCACCCTCAGTTCACCCGACTGGGATTGAGCCCTGATATCCCCGTCCTCGGCAGTTTAGTCTAACGTGAAACAAGTGTGTTGGACCATTCAGCCACCGGGGTGGGTTACACGTCTCAACTAACTTATAAACCCTGGCCGTCAATTTCATCACTCTGAAAGAGGAAACACAGATCCCATAGATAATTAATTTTCCGGCTATTTTAGGAATCAAATCCAGGACTATTATCACAGAAAGCCGACATGTTACTTATTGATCTACGATGTCAGACTATATAACTTTGACATCGTAGATCAATAAGTAACATGTCGGCTTTATTTTTAAATGTTCAAGTTACAACACAACACAAAACATATATACTATTATTGAGGGCGAACCTATTCTGACAAAAGTAATGACTTTATGCAGTAATTTTACTATAAACAGGCCTCAATTTGTTGGTATCTCAAACGTACCAATTAAAATTAATTTAATCACTAGAAGTCTGAATCAAAATATCATAATATCAGTGGTGTACATTCTTGGGAGTGAATTTCTTGTAGATGTGAGCTCAAGGTAGTGGACGAAATTGTATCTTGGAACTCTGCCAGCTTATAGCAATGGAATGACTAGGATTCCCAGTATATCCTCTTTTTTCGTTATTAGTCTAAATTTTTTAAAAATGACCCTGTAATTACTACTAGTATAGGAGTAATTTTGTAGTTTTCATCACTTAAGAAAAGAGTAACTTAACAAAATGATTCCTGATATGAAGGAACTAGTACTTGTTGAATCATGAATTTATTTGAAACTATGATTTTATATAGCACAAAATATCTAAATTTTTGGTAAATCTCCTTGCTCCGCTCTATGGCATTGGAGAATTATTGCGTTAAAACTCTTTACAACTAAACTCACAAAATTGCATTAATATATTTGCTTATATCTCCAAACTGCTGGTTTTATAAAAATATATTTCATATAATTTTTTTTATTTTTAATAGTACTACAATTTTGCAATGATAAGTTATTTAATATCTCGAATAGTTGCGGAGATACGGAAGTTTCTGCTTCTGTAAAAGTATCCTAAAAGTCATTTTCATGTGAAAATGAAAATAGCCGGTTTATTTATAAACTTAACCAACGCCTAAGCCCGAGCTCTGACCTCAACCTTCCAACTGGCACAAGTGACTCCTAAGCCCGAGCTCTGACCTCAACCTTCCAACTGGCACAAGTGACTGAGCGGAACCTTCAACCGACTGTCTGATCGGGGCTCGATCCACGACCGGCCGGAAACGATCGAGGTTCCACGCGGTCAGACAAAGTGATCACTTCCGTCGATAGGACAACCTGTAATGTTCTAGTTTCTGTTTCTTTTTGTTCTATAGATTTACCCCCTCCTTCCCTTGGCCCGTTTCTTTGTGGATACAATATTGTATATATAGTGGGACGCGGATTTTGAATAGTCACTTATTATACCACCGACAGAGCTTGGATAGGACGGCGGCAAGGAGCCGCGATTTATTTATTATCTAAATTGCATTTTCGACGAATGGGGGACATCTTGTCTAAATTATTGTTTGGGACTTATAAATATTTAAACTTAGAATCATGAAAATGTTGCGCGCAGGTCAATGCGAATGCGCTTGCATTCTCTCTCTTTGTATGAGGTTCTATTCATTCTAATTGGACTATTTGGCTTGTTACACATACATAATGTATGTTTAATTATATATATTTTTTTGGTCACGCTTTGGCGCACTCGGTGTCTCGGGCTTACCGCCCGTCTTTTCTGGTTAGCGTATTTAGTGTATATGGGTTTATTTGTTATCTATTTAACTGAGAGCACAGGGCACTTAGGTGTTAGAGTTGAGGCTTGGCCTAACGTCTTATTCTATCTATCGTTTTGGTTCAACGTTATGCTGATCTCTTTAGATCTTAAGACGTGTTAATATTTATCTTTGTTGCATAAATTTGATGTACGCTAAAAGTCGCAAAGTAGTATTGTTGCTTGCACTTAATGCTATAACCGGGGGAACCATAGGTTTCCATGATGGTGATTTATATTATTGTTGAACAGCCAACCAGCATATAACTATATGTTTCCTTTTTTATTTTCAGAAATTGTAATGTCTATCAATTCCCTTATCTCAGTAGAGTTATTTAAATCTGAGAGGAGAAGCGCTTCACGCCATATTGTTATATTTTGTTCTAATTATGTATTTACCTTCTAATTTGTCCTAAATAAAACAAACTATGTTTTTGATTGTTAAACTTCTTGTCTGGTTTTCCCGTCACACTTACAATAATGTTAGTTAATTATAACAGGAGGTTTACAATTTTATTACGGATTTCATAGAAGTTTAAACTAACGTTGAAATTAATATTTCGATTTAATATGGGAATAAGCTTTTTAAACAGTTTACACAAGTAAAATACCAAGGACTAAATAGCCTTATTGATTCAACTTTATCTCGGGAACCTCAAATTAATCAGATCACAAATTAAATTGCCCTTGAAGCTGGTATTTTTTTTTAAAGTCTTTCTTACAAACTACCATATTATATCTTAAGGCTCATTCACTTTTCACTTGTTCCATTACATTTTAGTCCTCTTAGAGCTGAGTCAGTATGTGTTAATTAAACCTAACTTAAACCACCTATTACTATAAATTAAAACAGAGTAATACAAATTTGTACTAATATCCTCTCCGTGCACTGACACAAGACATTTTATATGAAAAATAATAATTTATTATCACTGGACAAACAGATGATGTGATATATATTTAAAAAAAAATTAAAACTATTTTAATAACTAGCTCAATAAATCTTATAAAAAATACTCCCCAACCTGCACCCCCCCCCCTTTTTTTACAGAGATTTGACTAATTTGTTTAACACACATTTTAATAGGCTTAAATCAATAATTAATACAATTGAGAGGACTAGGGACCTAAGCAAATGTCCAAAAGGTAAGGCTCTGTAGATTCCGTAAGGATTAGTAAGGAATTGTTATAAAAACAATACTAATCAACTTTAGCTTAGCTTTGCAAATAGTCGCATATGTAAAAATATCAACTAGGTAAGTTAGCAAATTGTATTCCTTTATTTTGTATTTTACTACTCATGTTTTGTTGACAAATCATTGCGTAAAATAGCTCTTATTTTATATCTGTTTATTCTTAATTTTTGTTAATTTTTATTCTGTATCCACGTAATTAGCATGATATTCTAATATATTTTGTAAATTTGTACCTAGAACACAGACAATGTTCCTTGTCTGGGACCTAGAATGAAATATATTTATAGACATTTTAACTAATTTGGTATTATTCATCTTTCATATGTTGGTGTACTGTTTTTACATATATTCACGTACAGCTTATCCTGCGTTTTTTTAATGTCAAATCTTTGCTTTATTGCAAGCCACTTGAACTTATCTTAATCAACACAATTTGGAAGGAGTTGAATAATATGGTACAAACACCCTAGACCATTTTTAAATCATGGTCTAGGGTAAAACAGTTTTTTTCTCTTTTAGATACGGGTTACTACAAATGACGTTATTCGTATGAATTGTGGAAACTTTTAAGATTTGGGTCAGTGTGTCCTCATCTTGTCAACAATTGCATCCTGGGCGCCAGAGCAGGCAGGCCCTTCTGGGTCCTGTGGAACTCCCGGGAAGAAAACTATTAGGATGGTAGTTAATGAAGTAAATATTCAACCGCAAGCTCCTCCAATTTCAGTTCCGAGTCAAACACGAGGAGGTTAAGGGTCTACAAAATAGTTGTTTTGGGTGATGGTGGTGTAGGTAAATCAGGTATGTCAACAGTACCATCAAGGTAGCATATAAGCTACATTATTATTAATAACTAGTTTATCCATAACTTAGTTTAGTTACTACTAATTCATAGCTAGATTAAGTATTCATAGCCTGTTATTTGGAAAACTGATAAGGGGGAATAGGCCATAGTATAAGTTACACAAATAGGGCAGGATTCATTTATTGGAAGTATTATAGTAACTAAACTATTTTTATACAGGCCTAGTAACTAAACTATGTTTTATAATCAGTATATATACAATAATAAAAATAATAGCCTAGCAAATTTCAAATAAAAACAAAATAATTTTGTTAAAAAATGGTGGACTATACGCCCTATACATTAGACTTGTGATTATCTGAGCTTCTTTTATTCGAGGCTTTGTGTTAACCAAGGCACTCATTCTGTCAAAGTGTCCAATTTAAACACAATATTTATGCGATAGTTAAATATTTTATGCAATAATTTTTTACTTCAACTTATATAAACTGTATTACTACAACTAATATAAAGCTTGGCTTACAATACTTTTATACGATACTGTAGTTAAATGCATGAGAATTGACATGAGAACCAATTATGAACAACAGCCAGAACACTCCACTTGGCATTATGCACAACAAACACGGTGTAGCATTTTACATGTTATATGAGTTCTAAAATCAATTCTATAAAATGAAACATTTCTAAAACATAATTATAGGCCTATACTTTTTATAAATAATAATTTGAATTCGAAGAACTATTTAACCCTTTTGCTGTGATAGTATAATATATCCAATCTCAGCATTATAGCCATTGACTGCTGAAATCGACTTTACCCCACGACTTGAAACTTTATTTACCTTTGTTGTGACAGTCAGAAATAGCCACAAGAGTGTTAGAATACTGAGTTTTTCATACTAGCATGCCCATGCGCCTCTTACATCTGGTGTTAGTTTTGAGAACTGTCAATTATCACAATTATCAGCTGCTAAATCATAACAATAGTAGCGCTTGTTTACTTCCGCATTTCACTACTTGTAGCACACGTGCAATATTTATGTGGCCGAAAACATTGTTGAGGGGTTTATTAGTTTAGTATTAGTGATATTCACCCGGTTATTTTACTATGTTAATCTATGTTGAATTTGTGCCATGTGAAGTGTAATAAATATAATATTTGGCTAGTATGGCAATTGAAAAATTCAATAATTCACTGAAGTTTAAAATTTATTTTATTTCTTCTAATTGCTATTTTATGTTTGTTCTGTACCTATTTCCTATTTTGAAACCGTGCCTAACACAAATATATGATCTTATAGACTACACAGAGGAAAGTACCAATGTATCACAAAATTGTTCAATTTGTGTTGATGGAACCTAATTTTCAAAAGTTTTATTTTTATTACATAAGGCTTATATTAGGCCTGTAAAATCCTCACTTAGCGATTGGTATGACTTTATTGTGGGTATATATTATTATGCAATTTATAGACAGCGTGGTGCTGAATCTCATGTTTAAAATGCATCACTAGTTGAAAATCACATCATTTGATTATGATCATCATGCACATTTTCAGATTTTGAATTTTTAACTTATAACTAGCATTTCTGAAGGTGAGAAGTAAAAATTAAATATGCAGCAAACGGGTTAACATAAGGTTCCTAAGTACTATAAATGCATAGACTCACCCTGTTACACACACTCCCTCCAAACATGGCCGGAGCTAAGCGCCAGCTGACTGATCCACCAACTGACATCCAGGAAAGTGGTGATGTCTACCAGATGACAAAATGTGGTTAATGTTTGTTTACAACATGTGGAACAAAGGGTAACTAAATGTTTTAAAAAATGTCACCTAACTTATCAGAATCAGGAAAAACCTCCACACGCCCAGAATTGGTCCAGTCTACATTTTTTTGAAAAATGATTTCATGTCTTCAGTGTTGGGATGTTGCGAGACTACCACTTCTACTCAGCTTGCTCTTAAGGCCATATGTACAGAATATTTTTTTTCGTCATTCAATTGATTTTTATTCTATGGAATGTTACACAACAACATTTTATTTTTATCTATTTATATTCAAGAGCTATGAGAGTAAGAAACTTCAATTTTTACGTTTTCCAAATCTAGTTTTAGGCCACACTTTTTGAAATAAAATTTTGAAAATTAAAATTTAGTATCTTTAATACTATACCTATTTGATAAAGCTGGGATTTTACCGTAGGTATAAGCATACTCTATATAAATATACTTATTAAAGTTCCCTTAAAATCAACACAATTCAACAATTGTTTATTAATACTAATTCATCTATGAATATTAAATATTAGTATTCATGTAATTAATAGATGTGTATACTTAAGATTAAAAAAATATTCAGATTTAAATATGCAACGTTTTACTGAATAAACTTGATTTGCATATGCCATAAAAATATGCACTGAAATTCCAAGTTGGCTCACGGGATCAAAACTGTGTAGGGAAGTGTAGCTTAATCGACAAGAACGAGTGATATCCCGATAGCCCGCCTCCAGCTGTATTATCACAGACACACAAGTAATCTGCAGTCCTTGCGAGATTCGAGATTTCTGTTTGAACGATCATTCACAAGTTGTCT
>JBCFYV010000001.1:65139096-65179223 GCA_039000515.1 Timema cristinae
TATGATTTTATATAGCACAAAATATCTAAATTTTTGGTAAATCTCCTTGCTCCGCTCTATGGCATTGGAGAATTATTGCGTTAAAACTCTTTACAACTAAATCTCACAAAATTGCATTAATATTTGCTTATATCTCAAAACTGCTGGTTTTATAAAAATATATTTCATATAATTTTTTTTATTTTTAATAGTACTACAATTTTGCAATGATAAGTTATTTAATATCTCGAATAGTTGCGGAGATACGGAAGTTTCTGCTTCTGAAAGTATCCTAAAAGTCATTTTCATGTGAAAATGAAAATAGCCGGTTTATTTATAAACTTAACCAACGCCTAAGCCCGAGCTCTGACCTCAATCTTCCAACTGGCACAAGTGACTCCTAAGCCCGAGCTCTGACCTCAACCTTCCAACTGGCACAAGTGACTGAGCGGAACCTTCAACCGACTGTCTGATCGGGGCTCGATCCACGACCGGCCGGAAACGATCGAGGTTCCACGGGTCAGACAAAGTGATCACTTCCGTCGATAGGACAACCTGTAATGTTCTAGTTTCTGTTTCTTTTTGTTCTATAGATTTACCCCCTCCTTCCCTTGGCCCGTTTCTTTGTGGATACAATATTGTATATATAGTGGGACGCGGATTTTGAATAGTCACTTATTATACCACCGACAGAGCTTGGATAGGACGGCGGCAAGGAGCCGCGATTTATTTATTATCTAAATTGCATTTTCGACGAATGGGGGACATCTTGTCTAAATTATTGTTTGGGACTTATAAATATTTAAACTTAGAATCATGAAAATGTTGCGCGCAGGTCAATGCGAATGCGCTTGCATTCTCTCTCTTTGTATGAGGTTCTATTCATTCTAATTGGACTATTTGGCTTGTTACACATACATAATGTATGTTTAATTATATATATTTTTTTGGTCACGCTTTGGTGCACTCGGTGTCTCGGGCTTACCGCCCGTCTTTTCTGGTTAGCGTATTTAGTGTATATGGGTTTATTTGTTATCTATTTAACTGAGAGCACAGGGCACTTAGGTGTTAGAGTTGAGGCTTGGCCTAACGTCTTATTCTATCTATCGTTTTGGTTCAACGTTATGCTGATCTCTTTAGATCTTAAGACGTGTTAATATTTATCTTTGTTGCATAAATTTGATGTACGCTAAAAGTCGCAATGTAGTATTGTTGCTTGCACTTAATGCTATAACCGGGGGAACCATAGGTTTCCATGATGGTGATTTATATTATTGTTGAACAGCCAACCAGCATATAACTATATGTTTCCTTTTTTATTTTCAGAAATTGTAATGTCTATCAATTCCCTTATCTCAGTAGAGTTATTTAAATCTGAGAGGAGAAGCGCTTCACGCCATATTGTTATATTTTGTTCTAATTATGTATTTACCTTCTAATTTGTCCTAAATAAAACAAACTATGTTTTTGATTGTTAAACTTCTTGTCTGGTTTTCCCGTCACACTTACAATAATGTTAGTTAATTATAACAGGAGGTTTACAATTTTATTACGGATTTCATAGAAGTTTAAACTAACGTTGAAATTAATATTTCGATTTAATATGGGAATAAGCTTTTTAAACAGTTTACACAAGTAAAATACCAGGACTAAATAGCCTTATTGATTCAACTTTATCTCGGGAACCTCAAATTAATCAGATCACAAATTAAATTGCCCTTGAAGCTGGTATTTTTTTTTAAAGTCTTTCTTACAAACTACCATATTATATCTTAAGGCTCATTCACTTTTCACTTGTTCCATTACATTTTAGTCCTCTTAGAGCTGAGTCAGTATGTGTTAATTAAACCTAACTTAAACCACCTATTACTATAAATTAAAACAGAGTAATACAAATTTGTACTAATATCCTCTCCGTGCACTGACACAAGACATTTTATATGAAAAATAATAATTTATTATCACTGGACAAACAGATGATGTGATATATATTTAAAAAAAAATTAAAACTATTTTAATAACTAGCTCAATAAATCTTATAAAAAATACTCCCCAACCTGCACCCCCCCCTTTTTTTTACAGAGATTTGACTAATTTGTTTAACACACATTTTAATAGGCTTAAATCAATAATTAATACAATTGAGAGGACTAGGGACCTAAGCAAATGTCCAAAAGGTAAGGCTCTGTAGATTCCGTAAGGGTAGTAAGGAATTGTTATAAAAACAATACTAATCAACTTTAGCTTAGCTTTGCAAATAGTCGCATATGTAAAAATATCAACTAGGTAAGTTAGCAAATTGTATTCCTTTATTTTGTATTTTACTACTCATGTTTTGTTGACAAATCATTGCGTAAAATAGCTCTTATTTTATATCTGTTTATTCTTAATTTTTGTTAATTTTTATTCTGTATCCACGTAATTAGCATGATATTCTAATATATTTTGTAAATTTGTACCTAGAACACAGACAATGTTCCTTGTCTGGGACCTAGAATGAAATATATTTTATAGACATTTTAACTAATTTGGTATTATTCATCTTTCATATGTTGGTGTACTGTTTTTACATATAGTCACGTACAGCTTATCCTGCGTTTTTTTAATGTCAAATCTTTGCTTTATTGCAAGCCACTTGAACTTATCTTAATCAACACAATTTGGAAGGAGTTGAATAATATGGTACAAACACCCTAGACCATTTTTAAATCATGGTCTAGGGTAAAACAGTTTTTTCTCTTTTAGATACGGGTTACTACAAATGACGTTATTCGTATGAATTGTGGAAACTTTTAAGATTTGGGTCAGTGTGTCCTCATCTTGTCAACAATTGCATCCTGGGCGCCAGAGCAGGCAGGCCCTTCTGGGTCCTGTGGAACTCCCGGGAAGAAAACTATTAGGATGGTAGTTAATGAAGTAAATATTCCACCGCAAGCTCCTCCAATTTCAGTTCCGAGTCAAACACGAGGAGGGTTAAGGGTCTACAAAATAGTTGTTTTGGGTGATGGTGGTGTAGGTAAATCAGGTATGTCAACAGTACCATCAAGGTAGCATATAAGCTACATTATTATTAATAACTAGTTTATCCATAACTTAGTTTAGTTACTACTAATTCATAGCTAGATTAAGTATTCATAGCCTGTTATTTGGAAAACTGATAAGGGGGAATAGGCCATAGTATAAGTTACACAAATAGGGCAGGTTTCATTTATTGGAAGTATTATAGTAACTAAACTATGTTTTATACAGGCCTAGTAACTAAACTATGTTTTATAATCAGTATATATACAATAATAAAAATAATAGCCTAGCAAATTTCAAATAAAAACAAAATTAATTTTGTTAAAAAATGGTGGACTATACGCCCTATACATTAGACTTGTGATTATCTGAGCTTCTTTTATTCGAGGCTTTGTGTTAACCAAGGCACTCATTCTGTCAAAGTGTCCAATTTAAACACAATATTTATGCGATAGTTAAATATTTTATGCAATAATTTTTTACTTCAACTTATATAAACTGTATTACTACAACTAATATAAAGCTTGGCTTACAATACTTTTATACGATACTGTAGTTAAATGCATGAGAATTGACATGAGAACCAATTATGAACAACAGCCAGAACACTCCACTTGGCATTATGCACAACAAACACGGTGTAGCATTTTACATGTTATATGAGTTCTAAAATCAATTCTATAAAATGAAACATTTCTAAAACATAATTATAGGCCTATACTTTTTATAAATAATAATTTGAATTCGAAGAACTATTTAACCCTTTTGCTGTGATAGTATAATATATCCAATCTCAGCATTATAGCCATTGACTGCTGAAATCGACTTTACCCCACGACTGAAACTTTATTTACCTTTGTTGTGACAGTCAGAAATAGCCACAAGAGTGTTAGAATACTGAGTTTTTCATACTAGCATGCCCATGCGCCTCTTACATCTGGTGTTAGTTTTGAGAACTGTCAATTATCACAATTATCAGCTGCTAAATCATAACAATAGTAGCGCTTGTTTACTTCCGCATTTCACTACTTGTAGCACACGTGCAATATTTATGTGGCCGAAAACATTGTTGAGGGTTTATTAGTTTAGTATTAGTGATATTCACCCGGTTATTTTACTATGTTAATCTATGTTGAATTTGTGCCATGTGAAGTGTAATAAATATAATATTTGGCTAGTATGGCAATTGAAAAATTCAATAATTCACTGAAGTTTAAAATTTATTTTATTTCTTCTAATTGCTATTTTATGTTTGTTCTGTACCTATTTCCTATTTTGAAACCGTGCCTAACACAAATATATGATCTTATAGACTACACAGAGGAAAGTACCAATGTATCACAAAATTGTTCAATTTGTGTTGATGGAACCTAATTTTCAAAAGTTTTATTTTTATTACATAAGGCTTATATTAGGCCTGTAAAATCCTCACTTAGCGATTGGTATGACTTTATTGTGGGTATATATTATTATGCAATTTATAGACAGCGTGGTGCTGAATCTCATGTTTAAAATGCATCACTAGTTGAAAATCACATCATTTGATTATGATCATCATGCACATTTTCAGATTTTGAATTTTTAACTTATAACTAGCATTTCTGAAGGTGAGAAGTAAAAATTAAATATGCAGCAAACGGGTTAACATAAGGTTCCTAAGTACTATAAATGCATAGACTCACCCTGTTACACACACTCCCTCCAAACATGGCCGGAGCTAAGCGCCAGCTGACTGATCCACCAACTGACATCCAGGAAAGTGGTGATGTCTACCAGATGACAAAATGTGGTTAATGTTTGTTTACAACATGTGGAACAAAGGGTAACTAAATGTTTTAAAAAATGTCACCTAACTTATCAGAATCAGGAAAAACCTCCACACGCCCAGAATTGGTCCAGTCTACATTTTTTTGAAAAATGATTTCATGTCTTCAGTGTTGGGATGTTGCGAGACTACCACTTCTACTCAGCTTGCTCTTAAGGCCATATGTACAGAATATTTTTTTTCGTCATTCAATTGATTTTTATTCTATGGAATGTTACACAACAACATTTTATTTTTATCTATTTATATTCAAGAGCTATGAGAGTAAGAAACTTCAATTTTTACGTTTTCCAAATCTAGTTTTAGGCCACACTTTTTGAAATAAAATTTTGAAAATTAAAATTTAGTATCTTTAATACTATACCTATTTGATAAAGCTGGGATTTTACCGTAGGTATAAGCATACTCTATATAAATATACTTATTAAAGTTCCCTTAAAATCAACACAATTCAACAATTGTTTATTAATACTAATTCATCTATGAATATTAAATATTAGTATTCATGTAATTAATAGATGTGTATACTTAAGATTAAAAAAATATTCAGATTTAAATATGCAACGTTTTACTGAATAACTTGATTTGCATATGCCATAAAAATATGCACTGAAATTCCAAGTTGGCTCACGGGATCAAAACTGTGTAGGGAAGTGTAGCTTAATCGACAAGAACGAGTGATATCCCGATAGCCCGCCTCCAGCTGTATTATCACAGACACACAAGTAATCTGCAGTCCTTGCGAGATTCGAGATTTCTGTTTGAACGATCATTCACAAGTTGTCTCTTAAAATAATTGGACTCATATTGTAGTGATATTGATATTTATACCACTATCAGGGTTATTTCATTATTAAAACATGTAGTAATTTTTAGATTTGTGTTTTATTTGTGATCTCTGTGAACTGTAAAGAAACTATGTATATAAAATTATTAAAATAATAAACAATGGTTCCTTCCACCAAACCTGGAAAACGTCAAGTTTTGAAACCGAGAATGAGCATAATGTATTTAGGCAGATAGGCTTTATGTTTATTTTATATGTTAGGGGGTTTCCAGAATCAGTAACACAGAATATACAATCTAGTAAACAACAAATGGCTGTAAGCGATCGCCCAAGGTTTCGACACATTGCATATCAAGAATGATGAAATAAATACTTAACATTTGATAGCACTTTTTACAGCCATTGTTTAAAGAATCTTTTTCATGAAAAAAATTTAGTAATTTAGGCAGTTTATACATAGTATTTTAATTTCTAAGTTATTTGAACTAGTTTAGTCATTATTAATGGAGAAAAAGGCATTATTTTATATAACTTAAATTGGCAAAACTTATTACTCTGAATACATTAATATGCATATGGAAATAATAGTTTCACAATCTTCAATTTAGTGAAAACTGCAATTATTATATTAAATTATGGTGACCTGGTGGTCTAGGGGTAAGGTGTCAGACTTCTATGCTGGCGGCCGGGGTTCAATCCTCGGTCCCGACACAGATTTATCTGATTACCAAACCCTTCCTTCACCTCTGACAAGACATCTTGTGAATGTGAGGAATGCCAGGCCACCACCGTGGTTCGGATTCCACGTTAAACTGTAGGTCCTCCATTTCATCTCACAATCACCCTACCATTACACATTAGCGTAAGTGCGTATAACCCGAACGGGTAGTAAGACGCGGTGCTAATAATAATAATAATATAATAAATTAAATTATCTATGTTTTTATATTTTAATTAGAGGTAAGGTTGGTTCATATGGGATTACCTGCATGATCAATTTTATTGATTAATTACATTTTAATTAACATTAAACTTTTGTGATTATCTACATTTTAAATCATCTTGATGGTTTTCCTCAAATTAGTTAGGCCTAGACTATAGGTAATATAATAAGTGCATAGATGGTGATTATCAAAGCATTGCTCTCTCTCTCTCTCTCTCTATATATATATATATATATATATATATATACATACACACACACACACACTTTACATTAAGAAGCAAACCCAAGAAGTCAAGTGGTTACAATTAAATTAATTATATTGTTCAAATATTTGATAATTTTAGGAATACGGCAAGTTACCACGGTTAAATAGAATTATTGAATTCTAAGACATATACAACATCCAGAAGAAGGCCGAGAATTGATCAAATGAAGGGGTGGCGGGAAAAACGTTGTATGTTGGATTTTGAGATATTTTTTTTTCCGGTGGAATAACGGTGAATGTAACTTCTGGAAGTGATATCTACACCATATTTTGTTCATTCTTGTGCCAGGAGAATGCGCCAGCTTCCGGTGAACTTCAAGGTCCACTTGGCGAGTTATGGAATAACGTTGAATGTTGTTTTGTTGCCAACCTGCTCAGTAATAACAAACTGAAGGTTATTGTTTTGTTCACGCGATCTCTACTATTTTGAATATTGTGCAGTTGTTTTACAGTTTTTTAGTGTTTGTTTTGAGTTCTGTCATTATGGATACATCTGAACTTTACTGAAAGTGATAAAGACCGTGTAAACAACTGGAAGCGACCTTCAAACTGGCAGGATAAGAAGCGTAAACAACTCAAAGACAGTGGAAAAGAGTATGTTTCGAACCGTGGCAATGTCCGAGTACCTTGTGGACACAGAACACCAGGAATTTTACAATAATCTACGTTCTGTTTAAAATAAAATAAAAAGTTTTCTTGCATTTAATATGTTTTTTCAAACTTAATTTGTCAACAGAAATTTTCATACCTACTCTCGAGTTTTTAATTTTATAAAAGGTGGTAATGCATTATTTACTTCAATATTTTTGAACATGTCTTCAAGATTTCAATAAAAGCATTTTGCAACGATTTAGTCATTGTTTTAATTTTTCCAAGTGATTACACATGACGCCGAAAAACGTTGTATGTTGCTCCCGGAGGTGAACCGTTGAGCGTTAATGATCAAAATTAGTTTTTTGTTTTCCTGTAAAGTTGGAAAATGTGACATACAACGTTTTTTCCGCCACCCCTTCAAATAATAAATACTACGCCCCCACCACAAATCTAACCCGAAAACCCTTTGCACTGTAGACCATCCCGCTAGCGACTGAGCTAACGTGTCGGGCTATGATACTATAAATATATCATATTTATAGCCTGTATTTTCTTCCATTCTCTCCCACAGCTGTCAAACTGTTAATTGAGTGGCCTCTTGAAAATATGCTTGATAAGAAATATATTTTGTATCGCCTTAAAACTGGTGTGAATGCAAGAATCTACGTTTAAGCTTGCAATTTTTCCGGCATTTTATATGGTTTAAATTTTGAAAACTATTCTATTGGAATATTTAAAATTTCTCGGTTAATCCCACCTATAAGAGTATAATTAGGTAAAGTTAAACGTTGTAGCTCCTATAGAAGTAGTCTATGATGATGATGTGCCAATTAGTGAGATTCCTGTTGGGCACCTAAACAATATAGGAAGGTATAGTGTTTATTATTTATGCATTTTTAGGCCCAAGTATGATGTTATAGTAGTAAGTGATGTTTGCATTTGCAAGTGTGTGAGCACTTTGAATTTACTTTAAATGAAAAACCGCCATTTACTATTGTAACGACCGTCTTTCTACCAATTTGTTTATTACTTCTTTGCAAATAAATAATGTACTAAAATAATTATTTCATTCAAAAGGAATGTATTTTATTACATATGAATCATAAAAAATATCATGTGTGTGTGTGTGTGTGGGTGAATGAGAGAGAGAGAGAGAGAGATATTTATTTGAATTAATTTAATCAAAATAACTGAAGCATTCTTATCCAAATAAGATGTAACTTATATCTAATAGCTCTCCAATGTTTTTAGACCCTTTGAATTATTTAGTGATTAGGTTTTGAGGTTTGAGTTATTCTAGGGTGCAAGGAGAAGGAAACACAATTTTATAGTAAATGCACCATATTTACTTGGAGAGTGGATTGGAAAACTATAGGAAGAGAACTTATGTGGAAAGCCACCAAAAATATAAATAAATTATATATATTTTTTATTTGTCTAGGTAAATTATTAATAAACCTACTTTTTTTGTAAGCTTGAGTTTATTGTTGCAAGTTCCTAGTAATTTTTTGAATACATATTTTGGGCATGATTCACCAACCGATTCAAGTCCTTATCGAAGTTTAGATTTATATAAAATATGCTCACTTTGAAATCAGTTTTGTTCAATTTTCTCTCTCTCTCGTTATATATATAAATAAGTTGTAATATTATATATATAATTATATATATATATATAATTATAGCTTATATAGGTGTTTAAACATATTTATCTTTATAATACGCTTTATCTCTATTGAAAAATCATTATTTGCCTGTTCTTTATTAGAATAAATAATATACATTTTGAAATGATAATTTACGCCCTGATATTTTTTTCTATTACAGAGAAGACATGTGTGATACGGAGTACATGTTCGGTGTGGTAGAGCTCCCGCCTTACTCAAATGATAACATTATTAGACAAAAGTATTCTGATGTTGAATGTACCGATTCAGAATTCCAAAGCTCTGAAGAAGATGATAGTTGTGAGATTAATTCAGTAAAAATGAATAATTTTGAGTTGTATAGGAAAGTGACAATGACATACCTAGATTATTGATGAGAAAGATACCTCTGTCAAAATAAAATAACAGGAATCATGGATAGATATTTAATATTTTCTTAAATAATCCACAATTTGTACCATGGGTAGGTACCAACTGTGAAAAAAATACGTCCACGAAGTTGCCCTCAACCCCAATTTTAAAAATTCAAGTTTTTTTTATTGCAATTGTTTGTTCTTTGCTTGTTCCGGATTGTTCCACACAAATTTCGTTTATTCTGTTTTGATTGCCTCACAAATGATATGCTTACATTGATGGGGCTAACTTCACGGTAACCCCCCTCCCCCTCCCACACACACTTTGGAAAATTTACATTTTAATGGTTGCGATCGTTTGTTCCGGATTATAGCGCAAAAAGGCTCGTTTGTTCCGCATTTATTCTTGCACAAATGAGACATAACTTGTGACACTTTGCTTACTCGTGAGGGGCCAACTTTACGGTAGCCCTCCACTTTGAAAAATGCATGTATTTACTATTGCATTCGCTTGTTTCGAATCGTCCCAACAAAATTTGTTTGCTTCATTTTGATAATCTCACAAATGGTATGTTTACTTGGTAGTGCCAACTTTACGATATTTCCCTCCCACTTTTGAAAATTGAAATTTTAATGGTTGCGATCGTTTGTTTCACATTGTTAATTTTTTTTTATACGTCCCCAAAATTAACTATACTTTAACATTTGACATCCATGAATTTGCCCTTCTCCCCTTTTAAAAACTTTTTTTTATGATTACAATACTTTTTTCTTTGTTAGTTCCGGATTGTTCCGCAAAAAAATCAGGTTTTTCCGTTTTGATACGCTCACAAATGATATGTTTACTTTGAACCACCATGAAGCTGCTTACCGTGCTTTCCGCCTAAAAACATTAAAAAAATAAATTTTATGATTACAATAATTAGTTCTTCGTTTGTTCTGGATTGTTATTGAAAAAATAGTTTGATATGTTTTTATACACCCATAAATTGTATGCACGTCCATGAAGTTGACCCCCTCCCCCAACTTTTAAAAATCCATAATTTTATGATTGCAATATTTGTTCTTCGTTTGTTCCGGAAGGTTCCTAAAAAAATGCACATTTCGTTTTGGCAGGACAACACAAGATTTATTTACATTAGGAGCGTGGATTGACGTCTTTATGGCAACCGTATTCTCCACATGAACACATACAACTTTTAAAAATAGTATTTTATCTTTGCAACAATAAATAGTTTTTGGTTCAGTTTAGATTTCTTTTGATTAAAACGAATAGGTTTGAGTATCTATGCATTATAAAATATCGATATCATTTAAAAATATACTAATTTAACATAAGTGCCTCGATATTATTCAAACCGTAATGGGCTACCATGAAGTTGGCCCCTCTTCCCCAATGTAAACATACTATTTTTGGGTTTATTAAAACGGAACATACGGAAATCTTCGCGGAACAATCCAGAACAAGGATTTTAATCATAAAAACTTGAGTTTTTCATAATGATAGACCAACTACGGATGTAATTGACGGATATCCAGCCAGAAATGTAACCGAAGAGAGCTCTACTGAATGTATTGCTCTTTTTGCAAGCTAATCAACACTTCCCGGCCCTTGCTACCCTGATGCTTCGTCACTGACCAGCCAACGAAATTATCAAACCCTAAGTTCAAACAGTTGACCCAAGGAGTATCAGCTTACGTCTGTGCCGACACAACAAGGCTGCTTTACGTACACTACCATAATAAAGCTTAAGTCATGTATCCTCGCGAGGCTCTAGAGTTGCCAGTGGTAGTAATGCCCTTAATCACTACCTCAATCTCAACTCCAAATTCACATCACTACTTTGAAGGGTTGTTCTAAGAGTGTTCAAGCATGTGAGAAGGTCTGCTGAGTGAGATACCATTCACAAACACACAAACTTGTTCAACTGACTACATGGAAAATGTTGTACCTCATCACATAACTCAAACAACCACTTCAATATTTTCCCCCTCGGCAGCAAACATACTTCTGCACGCAAAAGTAACTGCATATGTTGGGTTCCCATTTATTGATACAATTTTGAAAACATCCTAGAATTCAAAGCGTGAGATATTATAAAATTAATAATGATGACATCATGGGTAAGTTTGTCAGTGAATGTGGGTGCAGGTTTTACTGTCTCCACCCAAGAAACAAGTCCACTGATTGTCTTTGACATAGCACGAGCCTTGTCTGTTGTCAGGACCACATATTTCACTGTGTTGATCTCTCTTGCCGCCAACTAACCAAGTACTTGTTTATTTACAGCTACACAAGTAGGCCTAGTAGAACTAGCCTCAGTGCTGACAATACTAGTGGATAACACCACCTGACAGTCTTTTATTTTCTTATCTGTAACACTTCTTGTTTCATCTGGAACCATGCTTTCATTTATTACTGGGTGGATTGTCTCTGTCAGTTAAAATCCCCTCCTCATATGCTTAGATCGGACAAGTTCTCGAAACTTCATACGGTTTCCATGGATCCCATAGCGCGGCCTGTCGGGTGGCTAGACATTGGAAACCTGTACAACACCAGCCGATAGATTGGCAAGTTTGGCAAACTTTAGCCGTTCATTCGAACGGAGGCTTGGCAAAGCCATATTTAGCTGAAGGATGAGGGGGAATGCCTAGGTTCACAGTACTGGTTTTGTGCGTAATGTCGTTGCCAAAGCAATCAGAGCCCGGGAGATGGACTTTGCAGAGCTAATTCATCATCTCTAGGGGAAGGAGGGACATAGCCTAACTGTCTAGATCGACCATTTTCCTAAATTACTACTATTCTCTTTCGACCATTAAATCACATTTAGAGAGTGAATTAATTTTTGTTAACTAGGCATCATCATAAATTTTATAGTTTTAAATTTATTTTTGTCACAGAGGTAAATTTATGTTTATGCACTGTATTTAAAATATATTTTAAAGTAATATTTCTGTTCCAGCATTGACATTGCAGTTTGTTAAACACAGATTCCTGGACTATCATGATCCTACAATAGGTAATTATTATTTCAGAAATCTCTTTTCCTTCTTTTCCCACAACTACTAAAACTTTAAGGAAGTATAAATAAATTGTGTTGATGTGAACTAAGTTAAATGTGGTTGATTAGAAATTTACTGTTGTATTGTTGTTTTAATTGTCATGCCAAAAAAAGGCACACTTGTTGCTGCTTTTCATATACCAGTAAGACTATTAATATATATTCTATCTAATTATTATGACGGTGAGTAGTAAATTCATTTCATTTTGGTTTGGTCTAGATTAGAAATCAACTCATATAAAAAAAATCGTATGATTATAAAATTATACTTTTTATATTATCGGGTAATAATTGTGTAGCCAGAGACATTAAATAAAATATATTTATTGGATACCAATAAGTTGGTTACAATAAAAAGTGAACACTTTACCAATTTACAGATTACAGTAAAATCTCTGGTAACTGAAATAAAGAGGGCTAAACCCATTTCGAATAAGCACATTTTTGGATATGAAATAAATACTCCACTGAAAAGTTAAAAGGTATTTTTTTTTATAAATTACACAACATACATATTTACAGAAAGGTATTTGTTGTGTATGTATGTATGTATGTATGTACATAAAAGTATTTAAATAAATGATTATTCAATATAAAAAAGTTAAATACACAACAAAACTTATCATTTCTTCTTAAAATGTTGGAAATTTCTTTTTACTTTTTTTATTTGTATATCTTAAGGGGATGAATCACCATTGGAGATGAGCGTGGCCGGTTTCTAAGGTGATTTCTCTGTACCCGATTACTAAGAAAACTATTATACACATTTGAATCAGATTTTTACTACTGTAAAGATCCATTCACTCGCGTGGTTTATAGTATATTCATATCTACCCATCAAATTCAAATTTAAGTGTTAAAAATAATTTAAAGAACACTGCATAAGACAAACTGGTCTTGTTATTGAAATGTGGGACGACTTAGGCTAAAACTGTTCTCATTATATTACAATAAACACATTTCTCTATCATTTAGTATAATTTAACGCCAATTAAAAGTTAAATATTTGTAAGCAGCTTTGTTTAAATGATTTTTATATGATCGTATTTTCATAGTTTAATGTTTTGTTTTTTAAAATCTGCATAAACCTAGTAAACATAATTGAGAATAATTATCCTTTCTTTTTTCAACATACATATTGTTCTAAACTAAAATAAAGTGGTACAGTTTTATTTTAATTCAAAAAAGTGTTGTGGTGCTGTATGCTGCGACCTATCTGTGTAAGGTTGAACAAGACGAGCCTCTCGTGAAAACTCAAGGCAGTGATGCCAAGCGTTGCGCTGTGACTAACAGATGTTCGCAGGAAAAATATCAACTCGACTACATTCATTTATGAAATCAGTTGTGTGAATACGATGTGTTTTCGATGGAATCCATTTCTGTAAAAAGAGACTGAAGAAAATAAAATAAAAAACGACTTTTTCTCTCAACCAGACAAAAGAAAAATAAATGTTCTGCTCTTGTGATTGAGATTTTTTTAAATGTGTTATGAATTTGTTAACGTTTCTTCATGGAAAATACAATTTTAAAGCTGTAATTTAGAATTCATCCATTAATTTCATATCATGAGCGTAGAATACCTAACTAATATAATTACGCTTTGGTGACCGCGTGATTTAAGGTACTACTCTTGCAATAAACTGGACTGCCGAGGACGGGGATCGGGGTTCGATGCCAGTTGGGTGCTATGAGGTTATTATTTCTAAACTGTTTTCCACTCACCCTCAACGCAAATGTGAGTGTATGTAATCTAAAATCAATCTTACTCTTATCTAATACATTAGCTTAATTCGTACATCGGCGTAAAACCTACACGGGCTCGGTTCACTTAGTTGTACCAATCAAACACTTTGGCCCTACCTTTGGTAATCTGATTTGTAAACAGAGTCAATAATTTTGTATTGATAATACAGGGTTATCTAAATCATTATGGACTATTGGCAATATTAACAAGAAATACACTTGTCACAATATATAAATGTCTTGAAACTATTTTGCTATCTACACTAATAATATAATAATAATAATAATAATATTTAGCACCGCGTCTTACTACCAGTTCGGGTTATACGCTTTAAGTACTAATTACGCTAATGGATTAGGAATTGGGAAGGTGTAATTAGAGGAAGTGAACCCGCATTTTCGTGGAGGGAGAGTGGAAAACCATTTAGGGAGAAAAAAAAACTCAGTTCACCCGACCGAGATTCGAACCTCAATCTCCCCGTCCTCAGCAGTCGAGCTCAACACGACAAGCGCGTTAGCCAACTACGCTACCGAAGCGGGTAATAATATTGTAAAGAGGAAAGATTTGATTTTGTGTTTGTAATGGATAAACTCTAAAACTACTGGATCGATTTTAAAAATTCTTTCACCAATATAAAGCTACATTATCAGCGAGTAACATAGGCTATATTTTATTTTGAAAACTATGAGGTGGGGGGGAAGGGTCTAGTCAATTATAAAGCTGGATAATGAAAGGGGAGTGGGGGCACTAGTGAACATGCCGTGACCACCACTATTTTAAAATCAATAAAATTAACATAGTTCCATATTTCATTTTGACAATTATTATTTGATGAAATAAATTAATCACAAATATCATTTTTACTTACATAATTTTAAGTGTGTTCATTGCAGGAGTTTTGATGAAGGACTTTGAATGTATAAAGCTGTAGATTGCATGCATTATTATATACTGTGTGTAGCAAACATTATTAAATAGCTAGTGATGTGTAGATATTATGAACACGCCTGGAACCAAAGTTATTGATAAGGGACACACAGTTTATAAAATGATGATGCTTCAATGTAAAACTTGTGTGTAAGCCTATCACTTTTGGTCAGAATTGATATATAGATATTTTCCATACGATTGGGCGAGAAATCTTTTCTTGCAGTATATTTCTACATGTTTTATTGTATTATTATTATTATTATTATTATTATTAGCACCGCGTCTTACTACCCGTTCAGGTTATACGCACTTACGCTAATGTGTAATGGTAGGGTGATTGTGAGATGAAATGAAGGACCTACAGTTTAACGTGGAATCCGAACCACGGTGGAGGCCTGGCATTCCCCACATTCACAAGATGTCTTGTCAGAGGTGAAGGAAAGGTTTGGTAATCAGATAAATCTGTGCCGGGACCGAGGATTGAACCTCGGCCGCCAGCACAGAAGTCTGACACCTTACCCCTAGACCACCAGGTCATCTATAAATATAAATATAATATCATGTAGGCTGGCAAAGTATTTTCTTTCACTAGGATATACAGTTCCTAAGGAATGGCCAGATTCAAATTTTTGTCAAATAAACAGAGAATTTGTGAATATATTTTGTTTTTCAACAATTACGCTAATGGTTTTAGGGGTCAGGAAGGTTACATTCATAGGAAGTGTACCCACACTTTCAGGGAGGGAGCGTGGAAAACCAACCTCAGTATAGCCGACCGAGATTCGATCCTCGATCTCCCCGTCATCGGCAGTCTAGTCTACTGCAAGAGTAGCGCGTCAAAATATTAGGCCACCAAAGCAGGTGTTAGACATATTAAAATATGTTTAAACTTTTAAAGTTATATTTGATTACTGAATATAATTAATAAAAAATAGGTTAATATAGTTTGAAATTCCTGATAGTTACAAGTCCAGTATTGTAACTAGAGGGTTGTGGCTAAATGCCACAGGTCCAAGCCCAAAATAGGGCCCACCACGCAGGTCCACCCACCCAAAATTAATTTGATAAGAGATGAAAGCGTTGTCTTTTAAGTCTATTTTTGTTTCGTAAAGATCTAATTATTCAATCAAAAATTACTCGAAAGCAACTTTATTGCCCATAATTTATGCTGAACAAAAGAGGTATGTACATATTTTTCTGATTCACTTTTAAATATTTTCCATTGTCTTGGAGTCAATCCCCTAAAAACCCCTCAAAAAGATATTTTTTTACAAATCACCTCGCCCGACACTAATAAAGTTTCGCCAACACTCTTGGTAGTCATCACAATAGTATTTTTTTCATGTCGACTTACTACACGTTTGAGTTATACACATACATTAATTACCCTAGTTAACTAAGAATGGGGAAGGTGACATTCTAGATTGAATGTACCCACATTTGCGTACATTAAGAGTGGGGAACCATTTTAGGGGAAAATAACCTTTTTACACCCGACTGGGATTTGAACTTTAAACTTCCCACACCCAGCAATCCAGTCTAATAGTGTGTGTGTTACCCGCCGTGTTTAACTGACATGCTGAAGATGGGGATCACGGTTCGATTCCGGTCGGGGGCACTCAGGTGGTTTTTCCATAAATATTTTTTCCGCTCTCACACCTTCCTGATGCCTAACGCATTAAAGTAATTAGTTCATAAGTGTATAGCCCGAACGGGTAGTAAGACACGCTGCTAAAACTAATTAAATAACAATTGCGTGTTTGGAACTGTTTGAAGAAAAAAAACAACCTCGGTACACTCTATTGGGAATTGAACTCCGATCTTGTCACCAGCAATCCAGTCTAATACTAGAAAGTCGAATGAAAAATGTTTTCTTCCACTAGGTAAGAAATATGCACTCTGGCCTTTCCCTTCCAAGAAACTTGACCCATGTAAACAACAGATTAGCTCGCTCCCTCTTCACTATTTCATACTAAACATGACAGATAATTATGACAACATCTAGCTCGGTGTCTGCTAAACAGTCCAAATAGTTTAATATATGGACGTTTCTTAGGAGTTGCGCTGATAGCGCTTCTCAAGTTTTACAAGGTAGTCCTTCCACTTAACAAATAAAGGTTTTTCCAACATAACACCTGTATTTGGCAGTTCAGCTACTGAAAAAATATATGAACAATAATGCCGTGTTTTGGCTATATGAGGTTCAGATATGAGAGGTTTACTGTATAAGCAAAAATTGGTGTACAACCTTTTTAAGAATACCAAAACATGACTTATGCACACACACACACACACACACACACACAATCAACTGCTTCTTTAAAATAGAAAGGAGTGGAAAATACCAAACCTGTCGTAGAGGGCAAAAGACAAACAATAGCAATTGGAAGAACTATAAATAAATGATGTGTGATCACATAAAGTTATGTAGGTATGTCCTGGCACTACAGACACAAATAATAGAATGTCATTGCATTACATCCTTCCGAGTCACAGATGTGTGTGCTATGATAGCTTGCGATGCTATTGTACCTTGAAGAATGCAATAAGCATGTCATCTTGACAGCAGTTATTGATATTCCTTGTGGTCAGGCATTGTCTGAAGACTGGTTGGTTACACAGTTTATAATCTTTACTTATTCTGTTTCTAGAAGATGCATACCAGCAACAAGCTGTTATAGATGGGGAGGCCTCCCAGCTTGACATTCTAGACACAGCTGGACAGGTAAATATATACACCTAACAAACTGGTCTTGGAACCAATAGACTTTGTTTAGCTGAGCTGTTTGATTGGTTTTGCTGGAAATAATTGCTAGAAACATTGTTTATTTTCCTATTGGTTATTGCTAAATTATGGTTAGTCATATGATCTACAACTGTAAGTACATTTAATATATACTATCAATACTTATAAAATAATATTAATAATATAGTAAAATGTTAGCACTGTTAACCACAAAAAACACTATTATAAATGTTTATTCCTACCAAAATCAGGGTAGGCTTACAGCTGTGCCTTTACATGATTTCATATTTTTGGTGGGAAACCACCCAATCACTGGATAAATAACTTTTAATGCTATACATTTATTGATTGAAAAAATTTTACTTATGTGGTTTTGAAACAATTTTCAGAATATGATATCTAAATGAAGAATTCCTCACTAAAAAGCATAAATAATGGCTTTGGCTATTTTATTCTTAAACTTTCATTAGAGAAAGAAATTATTGACACGTACAAGTCAACTAAATCATCTTTTTAAACATTTTTGACAAGTATATTTAGTAATCTTGTATGTTATTAATTCTGTTGAATGAAACTAGAATCAAGTGCTATTATTTAAAATAAGATCAACAGTGAACTTGAATAAAATAATTTCACTCAAAAAGTGTCCTTGGATTTTTTTTTCTTTACAACGCATCTTACTACCCATTTGGTTTATACACTTATGTACTAATTACACTAACAAACTAGGGATGATAAAGGTTGAATTTAGATCAAGTGTATCTACATTTGCATGGAGTGAGAGTGGGAAACCATCCTTGGTGCACCCGACAGGGATTTAACCATGATCTCATCATCACTTGCAGCCTAGTCTATTGTGAGAGTAGCACCTTAGACCATGCTGCCACCAAAGCAACTGTCCTTGGAATTATTTATATGAGACTGCATATGCCACACAAGCAGCTAAATTAAAATTCACTGTTCTAGTTTTGTAAAGTTATATTTGATACCTATTTACAATTCTGTTAGCTAATTAGCTTAGTTGTTTATTCCTACAAATGACTCTTTAACTACTTTTAAGGCCTTTGCACGACAGGTTGATTATAATATCAACCAACCTAACAAAACCGAACCTTCATTTGATAAGTACATAATACAATATTAGGCTCTGTTTGTTAAGAAAGTATATTTCTATCGTAATTGTGGGAAGAGGGAGAATGAACTAAATTAATTATAAATTGAGTATGAAAAGATTAAATACAATTGGCCATGGCTGGAAACAGGCTTGGGGAGATATGTTTCAATTAATTATTGGTTATTGAGAACACCAATTTAACTGGGAACTACCTTTGCTTCAGAATGTCTACATGACTATGTCAAATAGATTCCCATTAAGAAAAATACATTCCCTTGTGAGAAACCTGTTATAATTGTATTTGCTTCGATTATGACTTTATCAAATGTTGTCAATTATAGGTAGTTTAGTATTTAGATACCCAAGAAACATTATTATAAGCCTATTTTTAATTTTAACTTGTGTGGCAGTATTTCTACTCATCCTACCTGAGCTCACACTAATGTAACAATGGACCTGTCATCAACTCATGCTATCTGCAGATACCTGTAATATTGGAAAATGTTATCATTGTTGGCCACAATTAAATACGTTTGAATTTTCGAAAGTGCTCTTCTGACCAAAATCATGGTATACAAGGAAATTCTATCACTAAAGAGTGGCTTCTTACACTCACATATGCATATTTTATTTTCACTTCACAATATCTTAAAGTCACTGGTGACGAACATGTAGAGCAGTGGTTCCCAACCTTTTGTGGCCCATCTCCCCTTTCTGGAGGTTCACTAACACCTATCGCCCCCTTCTCATTTTCATTGTATGCCTAATTTTAATTTGAAGTAAGGTGTAAATAATAAAGCAGTTTTATTATTATAAACAATTTTACTACCGTATTGAAAATGATTTTAGCCTCACAGTCATACTTCAGATCTTAAATTCTCACTTAAAACAGGATCAGACGTGTCGAGAAACTCTGTAACCGTGTCAAATAATTCGAAGAAACGCGCAAACAGTTTCTTTGGAAAGCCACCTCACGGCCGTATGTAGAAGCAAGCGTTCGAATTCCTCATCATTTTCATGGCAAAGTTGTCAGAACAGACGGTCTTTGAGGGAATTAGCTTTAATCTTGTTGACACCAGTAATGACCAGTTTTAGGGTTTAATGCAGGACACCACTCAATTTTTTCACAGCTAAGTGTTGACGATGAATGACACAGTGCATAGTGATGACCTCTGGCACTTGTTTTCTTAAGGTGGGCTAGAAACCCAGATGACGACCTGACATGGCAGGAGCACCGTCTGTTGCGCAAGCGATCACGTTTGTTAGGGGAATCTCTTTTTCCTCAAAATAATCTTGTACCACTTTAAAAATCAACGATCCCTTCGTATCAGTATCAAAGTTCTAGCAAACAGCATTTCCTGGTAATTTCCTTTTGTTCATTGATAAACTTCACATAAGCTAATAAAATTGCTTTGTTATCAATCACAGTTGATTCATCAATCTGCAATGCAAATTTACTTTTTTTCAACAAATTGGGAGTTTGGATTCAACGTCTGTGGCCATTTCGTCAATTTGCCTGGAAACAGTATTGTTGCTCAAAGGAACCAATTGACTTATCTTATTACTAGGGCCCTCGCCTAGCTGATTTCAACAATTTTTTTGGTAGCCGGTAAAACAAGAGTTTCGCCAATTGTGTGAGGTTTACCACATTTAGCGATCAATAAAGACACCTCGTAATAAGCAAGAAACCTTTGTCAAGATCGGTTGCTCGTTTTTTTAAATAATTCACTCACATTAGGCCGTTTAACAGCTTTAGCTTTGAGGTGTTGAAAATAACTAAGTTCTTTACTCACTTTATCACTGTGTACTCTTGATAAATGATCTTTCATTCGCGAAGGCTTCATGGCTTCATTACTAGTAAATGTTTTATCACAAAAAGACAATGTGGAAACTGCACATTTTGCGGTGACGTATAAAACCGAATTTTAAATACTCAGCTGAGTATTGACGACACTTCTTCTTTTTTGAATCCATTGTGCATGAACTTCTACACTTCAAAACAAACGCACAAAAACAGAAAAGACACGCACAAAACTGATGGTGAGGCACACAAAGGCTAGTGAAGACTGAATACGAATGTAGGTCAATGGCAAGTGTGTTGTGTGGCAGGAGGGGGAGGGGGTTGAGTCACCAGTCGGCCGCGCTGAACAACAACAGGTGGGGGACTGTGAAGAGGGGTGAGTGCATGTGAACTCGCCGGCTGAGAATAGCCAGTGACTCGTGCTACCCGGCAACTTCTACTGTACAGTACTATTTTAATTTTCCCCCTTTGAATATCATCCTCCAATCGCCCCCCACTTATTTATTGCCCCCCCCCCTAATAACCTAAATCGCCCACAGGTTGGGAACCACTGGTGTAGAGCGTTTTTCAAGACATTGCTGTTATGTTAGACAGTGAAGGGCCTGACACTCATACAAGTCATACAATAGTTTTTTTAATAATTTCAAAATTATTGCAAAGTAATTTTGTTTCCGTATGTATATTAAAATAAGTGGCTTTTAACATAATTTATTTTAAGCCAAGAAACTGTATCAATCATAAGTAAACAATAATAAAAAAAAATTGTCATCAATGTAATCAATCAGTTTTAATGGCGATTCCATCATTATACATTTTCAAATAACTGAACACATTCTTCACTTGGTTAAATGACACCTGGACATGGGAATTGAAGCATGTGTCGTTTTCCAATTGAGGAATATGATATTTAGATGTGGCTATAACTGTGATTAGCAAATATAGTTTGCAATTATTTATTACCGTACTCACTCGCTTTGATGGACACAAGTTCTAGAAAAGGCTCTCGCTATAGACAAGGGTGCCAAATATGATGTACTGAGGGTGATTTTCCACTCTTCTACACAAATGTGGGTACACTTCCTATAAATTAAACCTTCTTCTCCCTAACACATTAACCTAACAAGTACATAATTGGCCTACAACCCAAGCAGGTAATAATATGATATGATTTTTAACCAGTATATCTAATTCTATATTGTTGTATAATTTTGGAAAAATAACTTTTGAATTTGTGTTTAGGTGGAATTTACTGCTATGAGGGACCAATACATGCGGTGTGGTGAAGGTTTTATGATCTGTTATTCTGTTACTGACAGACACAGCTTTCAAGAGGCTGTTGAGTATAGAAAGTTAATCAATAAAGTGCGGGCTTCCGAAGATATCCCTTTAGTTCTTATAGGAAATAAATTTGACTTACAACAACAAAGAAAGGTAAACATATGCTTTTCTTAACTTATTTTCACCTCTAATAATCGATAGAAGTAGAATAAATATATATTTTCAAACAAAATAAATCATTCTTGACTAAAGCTTCAGGGTTACAGGAAATTGAGCAAGTGTATTGATGTCGAGTAAAGTAAATTTTTGGAACTAAATAAAGTCCATACAAACTTACATTCAATAAAGAAAATATATGGTTGGTTTTGGTACCTATAAATTATAAAGTAAATATTTGATGGCACTTGATAAATAAATTTTATGTTCATGTTGATAAAGTAAATAAAATGTACAAAGGCTATTCCAAGAAGAAATTCTGAAGAAATGGTAATTGCCTGGTGCTGAAACTCTCAGTGTAACTGCTCGACTAAAGCCTTTGTTTGAGCTGCATGGGTTTGCACGTTGTGTAGGAGAGTGATGCCCTTGATGAGTATTTCGTGCCTTTAGTTTTGATAGACCTCCCTAGCTTCTTCAGAGGTTTATTGTGAAGCATTGAAGCAGCTTCAGAGGTCTATCTAAAACAAGAGGCCAAGGGCGTCTCTCTCCCGCGTGACAACAAATTGCCCCACACTTGAGCAGTTAAACTGGAAGATTACAGCTCGGACTTGGTGCCAAGCGATAACTATCTCTTAAGAAAGTTGAAGGTCTGGATGTCTAGCTGGCGACATCATTATTTGGCCAGGGATTTGGTCCACTAATTTAATGATGTCCTTTCTTTAAATGAATTCTTAATTTCCCTCATAGTCTTCTGACAATATTTTGATCACATCTTTCCCATTAAACAATAAAATAGCCATTATGTATTGTTTTGACCATCTTATTTAGTTGTGGAAGATAAGTTTGAAAAATCTCTTGTACTTGTAGTAGACACTTTAAAAAAATAATTTAAAATTAAAGGTTTAATCAGTTTAATCAGCTCATATAATTTGAAGAAAGGTGTGTCATGATATATATAATGTTTTCTAACTTTTATTTCCCCACTAGGTAACACCCGAGGAGGGCAGAGCCTTGGCGACTCAATTCGGATTGCCCCTTCTATGAAACATCAGCAGCATTACGCCACTACGTTGACGATGCATTTCACACATTGGTGCGTGAGATACGCCTTAAAGAACGGGAGCGTCATCAGACAGCCAACAAATTACACAAACACAGCCGTTGGCGGAGGTTACGTTCTATATTTGCTGTAGTGTTTAAGAGAAGACGTACTAATTACTCCCCATAGTTTAGCAGTTGTACTGTTTAGGTAAAAGTAATTTCAATATGTAACACTAAAAAACATGGCATCACTTAGGTTAAGATTAAGTAAGTTTTAAGTTCATAATAACGTTATACGTCTTCACTGCATAGTATGTTAATGAAGCTCGATTATTAATTTATTTTAATGTGTGTATTCATGAACAATTCTATTTTTTTTCAAGATTGATACTCTTTACATATAATGTTGAATCATATCATTATAACTTTTTGTCATTTGTGTTGTTTTTACTATTACAATTCATGAAGCTTTTGTAGGTTTACTGACCAATTTATAGGAATATTCTAGATACTTTTAAGTAACTATTTTGTTTTGTAACACCATATTAAAAACTTGGTAATTAATGGTCTAGATAGAAACTATGTTCTCAAACCTAGGTACAAAATTATTTTCTCGGTTTGTGTATTTTATATTCTTTACATGTATAGTGTTTGTGTGAATTGCTACAAAAATATTAATCATACTGTGGTTATTCTTTCCATAATTCAATGAGGAGTGTTTGCTCAATTAAGCTAGATATCAGTACACAGGAATATTTATTAATACAATTTTATTATGACTTATATTAATCTTTCTTCCCTCAAAGTTATTATAGAAACCCTCAAATTCTTCTGTTTGAAGGATTCTCAATAATCATTATCATCATGATGAACAATCTCCAGCCATTGGCCAGGTCTGTTTGGAACATAATCTCCTCTATCCCTATCCACCTGTTCCTCGGCCTCCCCCAACATCTTTGGTATCTTCTCCTCATAATGAGCCTGTCCTTCACTGGCTCCTCAACCATTCCTCTCATTTCTCCTCACTCCTATAGTACTTCATCCTGCTCTCACATTTCCGTTGTGTGGGTCAACATTTAATACACACACACATATATACATGCATCTATGTGAAAGATGACTTTAATAAAGCTCTATTTTTTTACATATTTTTACTCAGCAGGATCCAATAACATACACTTGGTGTTTATTTTGGTCACACGAATGTTCATTAATTCAGTACATGAATGTTTAAACCACTTTTCAATCCTCCCTCAAATGAAAAGATAACATTTATATTCCACATAAGTAGTAAAATAATTTTTCAAGCACATGTAGTCAAAAAGAGGACGGATATAGGAAACCAATTTTATAATTGTAATCTATGCCAACCTGATTCTAACTTGTTAATTTCGACACATTACCTAAAGTTACTAAATTAATAACACATTTAGTGAAAAGAATAAAAATAGGAATCACACATTTTTATAGAGTGGGGTCAACATCTTTTATGAATTGTTTATAATTATTTCACAATCAACTTATCGAATTATATAATTCATACTTTGTACCCATTATCACATACAGCAGAAACATGGACAATGAATGTAAGAGAGTCTAGGAAAGTGGAGACTATGAGAATGAAGTTTGTGAGGAACATGTTAGCTACACGAGGAGAAACAAGATTAGGAATTAAGTTATCGGGAAAGAGTAGAGTACAGGGAGTAGATGAGATAGAGAGATGGGAGGAGCAGATAACAGAAAGTGTGCAAGTGAGAGAAGAAGAATGGTGGAAGGTTAGAGGAAGATGGAGGCATTTTAATAAACTGACTCGGCCACAGGCTGGAAACAGGTTGATGATGATGAATTTTTAACTTACATATTCAGTGATCAGCCTCTTAATCAGCATTTCTAGCTGCTAATCTGGACTTCCTGGGTTCGATTCCTGGCAGTATCATAGGAATTTTTTGGATGGTTAGTCGTTAAGTTAGGTTTAAGACTTATCCTGGCACCACATAACCATCATACATCATACATCCTTATCTCATCGGGGGGTGAAGTAACCACACCTACACAGCGCCACAGCCTCAGAAGATGTCTACATATCCGCCACTGTCACTAGAAGACCGGGAATGTCCAGCCGACAAACTCTGGTGGCATATACTAAATAATAATAATAATTTTTATTACTATATAAATGTAAAATTAAAAAAGTTCCAATATGGAAGATAACATTGCTTTCTTCCATATTAATTTGTTGTGAACTTACAATGTATTTGTACCATCGACAGCGAGTTGCTGGTGGCTGTGAAATTAATGCTAGCTTTAGTTGATGATATCCACACGTCCATCACAGAATCTGCCATAGAATGATCCTGAGCATGGAACAAACACTGGATAGCTCAGTGGTAGATCATTGGCACACTAAGATGAAGGTCCCTGGTTTGATTCCCATTTTTTAATTTATTCAAAGCTATAATATTTCGCTCATATTTTCATACTATTTTAGTGGCAAAGAAATCCTTGGATGATCTAGTTGGATAAAAATAATCACGTGAGCTTTCATCCCCTCCTTGCATCATTTCGCCAAACAAACGTCACTTGGTGTGTGCATTTAAATCTGTGTGACAAACTCTCAATCTGTGAGTGCGAGAAGAATTGACACCATTTATTGGAAGGTATGTACCAAGGGTTTGCAACTGGTGGCCCACAATGCCTTTTTCACATCTTGCAAAGTTTCTTGGAATAGCAATCTACTGTGGTAAAATTAAAAGTTTTTAGAGGAGAAATAGAAAGTTTGGATTTGTGTGGGAAAACTCCATAGTCGCTCCAACTGATGTTCATTCAGTAATAAACTTAGTTGCGTTCTATTTATATAATAACTTGTGTATCTGCAAGAGTCCACGTCTTGGCCGATTATGATCTAGATTCGCGAATTCACTTGTGGCTCTCGAGCTTTCGTAAGTTTGAAACCCCTAGTCACATCATGAAAATTAGCTTTACAAAAAATGTTTTGCACCATTTACTGAAATATTAACTAACAAAATATATTTCCATGTATAATTTATTCAGTAATGTTGAAAGGTTTTGGTAACTTCTGTTCACACCAGCATGAAAGACAGATTATTTAAAAACTATTTATTTGAACCTCAGTTTATTACGTTACTTTGAATAACCATAATCTTTAGAATACAGTCCATATACTTCACCTTAAAAACTGTTAGTGGACAATGGCTCATCTGTACAATAATTGTTTGCTTACATCACCACAGACACCATCATTTGTGCATTGCTGTATAAAATAATAACAGTTCAATTGTTATGTGTGTTATAGGAGTTGTTTTAAAGTTCTCATCTTAGTGTGAAAGGGGAACTGTACTTTTTATTCACATTAAACACCGAGAGCTAAGGAGATATTCCAATAAAACATCCCTTCAAATTGCACAATACAAGTATTGTTGGTATTAATTAATTATATTCGGTACTAAGTATGGCCTCCATTTACCAGCACGGGTTATGTTATAACTTTTCTTTGTAACTGTTTACATTTAAAAATGAACCCAACCTGAGATACTTGGTTTAGTGTACCATTGAGCTATTCTTAGCTCAAGGCAGAGTCTGTGATGGTTGTGTCATTGATATAACAAGCACCGGAAACTCGGGGGTTGTCTTTATGTTACTCTTTGTACTTTATATGTATTCATGTAAAACAAAGGTGGACATTTTTTGGATCTCCTTTTTAATACAAAAATATGAGAATTTAGATCTCTACATTTCTTTTCACCAAGATAATTATATGTACCCATTACTAGAGACTCTTACAACAAACAATGTGTATTGTGTTGTGTTTGTGTGTGTTGTAGTTTTATATATATATATATATATATATATATATATATATATATATATCTCTTGTAAAATAATTTAAAGTCACATTAAAATATAAATATAGAAACTTAAATTGTTACAGGTTTTTCTTAACTTTAAGATTATAGACTTGTTCATGACTATACACTGTTTACATGTTTATATTGTTGATATATAAATAATATATGGTCCCAATTTTGTTTATTCTAGTCAGTTGAATAGTTGAACTCATCCATATTGTGCCAAATGCATTAAAATATCATTTGAATTACCGTATTATAGTATAGTCTCGCAAATAATACAACACTACAATTTACAAGTTGTGGGTTCCACATGACCAATATTCTCGAGGGAAAACTTACAAATTCATAAATTGAATGATAAATGACTAATATTATTTTAACTCCCAATCCTCGTCCTTCTTCAGTCGTGGTACTCTCTCACTCCCCCCATGTTGGTAGGACAATGGATTCAGGCTGTGGTCAACACTGACTTACTTAATTACAAGTTCATTGGCACTCAAGTGTGGAAATACTCTTTTTCTCTTTTCATTTCGACCTTTAGTTTATTATTAAACGTGTGCACCCAGCTGGCTAAAAATAAACCTCTGGTGGAATCGGCCATTTTTTTCAGTGATAAAGTTAGGCTTCACATATGACATAAGTACAGATTTCGAAAATAAATTTTGACGGGAAGAACATCACACTATATTCAGGCTAATATGATTATTTATTTTCTATACATCCAGCTAAAAACTTTACTCAGGTCTACTTTTTATTTAGAGTTGCATTTTTTGCAGAAAACACTAGGATAAGATTTATATCAAGCTTTGTTGCATTTTTATTTTTAGTCTAATTTTAGTTATTGTGTCCACTGGTATTATTTACAATGAACTATTACTGGCCAGCACAAGCTGAATGCTGAAAAGATCCAGTCTTTTAATCTGTGTAGAATAATGACTTCTGTTAACTCAATGTATGTGATGGATTGACGGCGGAGCTGTTGTAAGACACCGGAACTATATATTTAAGTGTGGAGGGGATTACTTTATGAGACGTATCACAACTTCAAAGTGTTGTTCATAAAAAAATATATATATATTGTGTACATTTGTTGTGATTCATGTTGTGCACCTAATATGTGTGTAAAACTATAATGTATAATATAATTCTAAAATAGCCCTAATAAATATTTAATTTGTGAAATAAACCAAACTTTTCTTTTGACCACTTATAAATTGTTTCTTATCATTATACCACTGTGTTTCCTTGTCAAAAATGTAGTTATAAGTGCATAACCCGAATGGGTCGTAAGAGACAGTTATAAAAAAAAGCTTGTGTACTGATAAATTTGTAAAAAAAATGTCAAACTGTATTTAGTAATCATGTATTTACTTTGAAATGAAGTATCTTTTGACTTTAATAAGTTAAGCATAGTAAGCTTTTGATTTGTGTGTAGGGAAGCTATTTGAGATGTTACAAAGTTAATATGTTTGAATGAAATCAAACACAATTTTAACTAAAGTAACCCTCATTCTAAATAAACTCAATTGTTTAATGTAATTTTATTCTCAAACCTATGACCGTATTTTAAGTTGGAGTGAAAACTGGAGTTCAAATATTCCTTTTTTGAATTAAATTTTCCAAGAGACTAACCAGTTTTAAAGCTCTATGGAAATGTTTTTATGTGCTATATGATCCTTGAAAAATGAACTTTTAAGTCAAATATCCCAAATGTTCAATAACTTTTTGTTTACTACAGTTTTTATTTTAACCCCTTTAAATAATATTTTAGGCAAATATCAAAGCATATATTTCATTTAATCCCTTAAATTTGCACCAAGGATAATAAATTTATCTGAGCGCAATATATTTGTCAATATATATAAGTTTTTTCTTTTTATGGAATTTCAATTAATACAATTATATTATATCATCCAAAACTAGTATAAATATTATATTGAATATTTGTGCAATAAAAGCTACAGACATGAAAAATGGCAATATTTTTCTTTGTTAAAGAATAACGTAATTTTACACTTACATTAAAATGTTTGTTAATTTCAATTTTTGAGATTCTCTTTTGGCTTTTAAACCCCCATCTCTTGCATAGGCCCCCCACACAGCTTATGACAACTCAACAGCTTGTGTGTGACATGGATAACAAGGAAAGACTACTGATAGTTTGTGCTGTAGGTGTTATAAACAGTCTTAGTTCTTTCACTAATATTCTTGGTTATTGGTGGCTCTGTTACTTTGATGGCGTACCAAGCGATCAAATCAATTGTAGAGCTTGCTTTCAGTAGTCCACATGGACCCATCTCCACACACGTCTGTGTTTGTCAGGTATCAAGCACAGATCTCACACACGTCTGTGTTTGTCAGGTATCAAGCACAGATCTCACACACGTCTGTGTTTGTCAGGTATCAAGCACAGCTCACACACGTCTGTGTTTGTCAGGTATCAAGCACAGCTCTCACACACATCTGTGTTTGTCAGGTATCAAGCACAGATCTCACACACGTCTGTGTTTGTCAGGTATCAAGCACAGCTCTCACACACATCATCTGTTTGTCAGGTATCAAGCACAGATCTCACACACGTCTGTGTTTGTCAGGTATCAAGCACAGCTCCCCACACACGTCTGTTTGTGAGTTATCAAGCACAGCTCTCACACAATCTGTGTTTGTCAAGTATCAAGCACAGCTCTCACACACATCTGTGTTTGTCAAGTATCAAGCACAGCTCTCACACACGTCTGTGTTTGTCAGGTATCAAGCACAGCTCTCGCACACGTCTGTGTTTATGTCAGATATCAAGCACAGCTCTCACACACGTCTGTGTTTGTCAGGTATCAAGCACAGCTCTCGCTTACGTCTGTGTTTGTCAGTATCAAGTAGCAGTTCAACACACATCTGTTTTTGTCAGGTATCAAGACCAGCTCTTGCACACATCTGTGTTTGTCAGTTATCAAGCACAGTTCTTGAACATGTTGTGTTTGTCAGGCTTAAGCACAGCTCTTGCACAGATCTATGTTTGTCAGTTATCAAGCACAGCTCTGCACACGTCTGTGTTTGTCAGTTATCAAGCACAGCTCTCACTTATGTTTGTTTGTCAGGTATCAAGCACAGCTCTCACACATGTCTGTGTTTGTCAGGTATCAAGCACAGCTCTCACACATGTCTGTGTTTTATCAGGTATCAAGCACAGCTCTGCACATGTCTGTGTTTGTCAGGTATCAAGCACAGCTCTCACATACGTCTGTGTTTGACAGGTATCAAGCACAGCTCTCGCATATGTCTGTGTTTGTCAGGTATCAAGCACAGCTCCCATATGTCTGTGTTTGTCAGGTATCAAGAACAACTCTCACTTGTGTCTTTGTTTGTCAGATATCAAGCACAGCTCTCACACATGTCTGTGTTTGTAAGTTATCAAGCACAGTTCTCGCATATGTCTGTGTTTGTCAGGTATCAAGCACAGCTCTCACTTATGTCTTTGTCAGGTATCAAGCACAGCGCTCACACACGTTTGTGTTTGTCAAATATCAAGCACAGCTTCGCACATGTCCGTGTTTGTCAGGTATCAAGCACAGCTCTCATGTCTGTGTTTGTCAGGTATCAAGCACAGCTCTCGCATATTTCTGTGTTTGCCAGGTATCAAGCACAGCTCTCACACACGTCTGTGTTTGTCAGGTATCAAGCACACTCGCACGTGTGTATTTGTCAGGTATCAAGCACAGCTCCCGCATATGTCTGTGTTTGTCAGGTATCAAGCAAAGCTCTCACATACGTCTGTGTTTGTCAGTTATCAAGCACAGCTCTCGCATATGTCTGTGTTTGTCAGGTATCAAGCAAGCTCTTGCACACATATTTGTTTGTCAGTTATAAGCACAACTCCGCACACGTCTGTGTTTGTCAGGTATCAAGCACAGCTCTCCACACGTCTGTGTTTTCAGTATCAAGCACAGCTCTCGCACACGTCTGTGTTTGTCAGGCCTCAAACACAGCTCTCGCACGTCTGTGTTTGTCAGGTATCAAGCATAGCTCTTGCACACATATTTGTTTGTCAGTTATAAGCACAACTCCGCACACGTCTGTGTTTGTCAGGTATCAAGCACAGCTCCGCACACGTCTGTGTTTGTCAGGTATCAAGCACAGCTCTCGCACACGTCTGTGTTTGTCAGGTATCAAGCACAGCTCTCGCACAGTCTGTGTGTATTAGGCATCAAACACAGCTCTTGCAATGTCTGTGTTTGTCAGGTATCAAGCACATCTCTCACATACGTCTGTGTTTGCCAGGTATCAAGCACAGCTCTCGCATAGTCTGTGTTTGTCAGGTATCAAGCACAGCTCCACATAGTCTGTTTGTCAGGTATCAAACACAGCTCTCACTATGTCTTTGTTGTCAGGTATCAAACACGTCTGTGTTTATCAGGTATCAAGCATAGCTCTTGCAAAATCTTGTTTGTCAGTTATCAAGCACAACTCCGCACACGTCTGTGTTTGTCAGGTATCAAGCACAGCGCTTTCACATACGTCTGTTTGTAAGTTATCAAGCACAGCTCTCAGAAACATCTGTTTTGTCAGGTATCAAGCACAGCTCTCGCATACGTCTGTGTATGTGAGTTATTAAGCACAGCTCCACACACTTCTGTGTTTGTCAGGTTCAAGCACAGCTCCACACTGTTTGTGTTTGTATGTTTTTGTCAGCTATCAATCACAGCTCTCGTACACGTCTGTTTGTTAGGTATCAAGCAGAGCTCTCGCATATGTATGTGTTTTTCAAGTATCAAGCACAACTCTCACACATGTCTGTGATTGTCAGGTGTCAAGCACAGCTCTCACACACGTCTGTGTTTGTCAGGTATCAAGCACAGCTCTCGCATAAGTCTGTGTTTGTCAGTTATCAAAACACACACTCTCACGTCTGTATTTGTCAGGTATCAAGTCACTGACTCTCGCATATGTCTGTGTTTGCCAGGTATGCAAGCAAATACTCTTCACACACGTCTTGTTTGTCAGTTATCAAGCACACTCCACCACATCTTGTGTTTGTCAAGTTAAAGCACAGCTTCACAAAGATCTGTATTTTTCAGTATCAAGCACAACTCTCACATTCGTTTGGTTGTACAGTATCAACACAGTGTCGTGAAACAACTCCTCTTTTTGTCAGGTTATCAAGCACAGCTCTCGCAAATGTCTGTGTTTGTCAGGTATCTAGCACAAGCTCTCAATACGTCTGTGTTTGTCAGGTATCAATCACAGTCTCGCACATGTTCTGTTTGTCAGTATCAAGCATAGTCTTGCAGACATCTTTGTTGTCAGTATCATAGCCAGACTCTGCACACGTCTGGTTTGTCAGGTATCAAGCACAGCTCTCGCACATCTGGTGCAGTTTGTCAATATCAAGCACATAGCTTTTGCACACACTTTGTGTTTGTCAGGTATCAAGCACAGCTCTCCACACGTCTGTTTGTCAGGTATCAAGCATCGTCTCGACAATAAGTTGTGTTTGTCAAGTATCACAGCACAGCTCTTTGCACATACAGTCATGTGTTTGTCAGGTATCAAGCACAGCTCTCACATACGTCTGTGTTGTGTCAGATATCAAGCAGTGCAAAGCTTCACAGCTCTGTTCTGTGTTTGTCAGGTATCAAGCACAGACTACTCGCACAGTATCTGGTTCAGTCAGGTTTCAATCAACAACTTGCATACTAGCTGTGTTTCAGGTATCAAGCACAGCTCTCGCACATCGTGTTCTGTGTTATTCAGTATCCAAGCACGTCACACACAGTCTTGTTTTGTCAGGTATCAAGCACAGCTCTCGCAATACGTCTGTTGTTTTCAGTTATTCAAGCAACAGCACTCTACCACATAGTCTGTGTTTGTCAGGTATCAAGCACAGACTCTTCACACTGTCTTGTTTTTCAGTCATCAACACAGCTCTCGCATGTCTGTGTTTGCCAGGTATCAAGCACACTCTCACACACGTCTGTGTTTGTCAGTATCAAGCATAGCTCCACACGTCTGTGTTTGTCAAGTATCTAGACAGCTCTCATATGTCTTGTTTGCAGGTATAAGCACAGCTCCCACACGTCTGTGTTTGTCAGTATCAACACAGCTCTCGCATATTCTGTGTTGCAGATCAGCACAGCTCTCACACGTCTGTGTTTGTCAGGTATCAACACACCCCACGTCTGTGTTTGTCAGTATCAAGCACAGCTCCCAAGTCGTTTTGTCAGTATCAAGCACAGCTCCCAGTTGTGTTTGTCAGTTATCAGCACAGCCCCATGTTGTTTGTCAGGTATCAAGCAAGCTCTCAATTTGTTTGTCAGTTATCAAGCACAACTCCACACAGTCTGTGTTTGTCAGGTATCAAGCACAGCTCTCCACGTCTGTGTTTGCAGTATCAAGCACAGCTCTCGAACAGTCTTGTTTGTCAGGATCAAGACAGCTCCAATGTCTGTGTTTGTCAGGTATCAAGCAAGCTCTCAATCTTTGTTTGTAGTTATCAAGCACATCTCCACATGTCTGTGTTTGTCAGTATCAAGCACAGCCTCACACGTCTGTGTTTGCAGTATCAAGCACTCCAAAGTCTGTGTTTGTCAGTATCAAGCACAGCTCCCAAGTCTTGTTTGTCAGTATCAAGCACAGCTCTCACATACGTCTGTTTGCAGGTATCAACACACTTCGCAATGTCTGTTTGTCAGGTATCAAACACCCCACTCTGTGTTTGTCAGTATCAAGCAACTCTCGCAAGTCTGTGTTTGCAGTATCAGCACACTCTCCAACGTCTGTGTTTGTCAGGTATCAAGCACAATCTTCACACAGTCTAGTATAGCAACTTACATCTGTGAGGTTAAGCCACTTCATCTTTTTTCGTTAAGCAGCTCTAAGTTGTTGTCAGTACAAGCAACTAAACTTGGTTTGTCAGGTATCAACACGCTCTGCATCTGTTTGTCAGTTAACACTCCAAATTTGTTTCATTATCAGCACACTCAATGTGTTGTCAGGTTCAAAGTCGCACTGGTTTGTAGTACAAGCACACTCACGTGTGTTTGCGTATCACACACTTCCAAGTTGTTTGTCGGTATCAAAAGTCATATTGTTAGTATCACAGTCTCGCAAGTTTTCAGTATCAAGCATCACACTTGTAGTATAGACAGCTCACTCTTGTTTCAGGTATACACATCAGTGTTTTCGTATAAAACTCCCAATTGTTGTATCACAAGTCGCTTGTTGATTAAGCACAGCTTCACATTGTGTTTTCATTCACAACTACATCGTGTTTCAGGTATCAGCCGCCCCACGTCTGGTTTCAGGTATAGCAAGCTCCTTTGTGGTCAGTATAACACAGCCAATGTGTTAGTATAAGCAGCTCCCATCGTTGTGTTTTCAGTATCAAGACTCCTTGTTTTCAGTAGCAGCTCAAAGTGTGTTGTAGTATCACACAGTCCGCAGCGTGTTCGTATCAAGCATACAAGCACAGCTCCCCACACGTCTGTGTTTGCCAGGTATCAAGCAAAGTCTCGCACACGTCTGTGTTTGTCAGGTATCAAGCACAGCTCCAATCTTGTTTGTCAGTATCAAGCACAGCTCTCACACGTCTGTTTGTCAGGTATCAAGCACAGCTCTCGCACACGTCTGTGTTTGTCAGGTATCAAGCACAGCTCTCGCATATGTCTGTGTTTGTCAGGTATCAAGCACAGCTCCACACGTCTGTGTTAGTCAGGTATCAAGCACAGATCTTGCACACGTCTCTGTTTGTCATATATCAAGCACAGCTCTTTCACACGTCTTTGTTTGTCAGGTATCAAGCACAGCTCTCGCACTCGTTTGTGTTTGTCAGTTATCAAGCACAGCTCTTGTACACATCTGTGTTTGTCATGTATCAAGCACAGCTCCACACACGTCTGTGTTTGTCAGTTATCAAGCACAGCTCTCACACATGTCTGTGTTTGTCAGTTATCAAGCTCACTCTCACACATGCCTGTGTTTGTCAGTTAATCAAGCACACCTCCACACATGTCTGTGTTTGTCAGGTATCAAGCACACTCCACACATGCCTGTGTTTGTCAGTTATCAAGCACAGCTTTCACACATGTCTGTGTTTTTCAGGTATCAAGCACAGCAGAAGGTTTTCAAGTGCTGCAAGGTGTTGTTTATTTGAATTACTGGATCAATTACATTCCAAAAGTTATCTGGAAGATAATGAGAATACTTTGTAAGATTTCAAAGTGCTTTGAGCTGTATTAGATTATGGTTTCAGCTTCTTGTGGAACCTACATAAGAGTCCATACCAACAGACAATTTCCAATAAGTATTCTTGCTCTGTCAATTGAAAAGTGCCTTTTGTGTCTATACTCACTAAATAAAGTAGACTATTTTCTTTCTTCCTATCATTTTATTTACCAAACTTGGTGACAAAGAAAGGCACAAAAAAGTACTACCTATGAAAACTAAACTTCCTTCAAGACTGTACCCCCCTCTCCCCCTCACTTCTAAATTGCTTTCAGAGCCCTGAATATATAAATAATATACTTTTAGGGAGAGGTGATCGGTCACTCGAAATTTCGGCCAATAAATCGGGCATCTCAAGAACTTAGTATATAATATCATGTTAGCACTAACCTCTAATTCCTACTTTGAAAAAAATAGCGTTTAACTGATAATTATAGTTGAATTATTTCAATTCTACTAATATTAAACAAAGGTTTATTAATTGGTTATTTATTATGTTTGCTCTCAACAAAACTATGATAACATTTCTCACAAGTCTACAACATAGCGAAATCAATATTCCTATGATTTAATTTTCATTTACACATTGAGATTTTTAGGCCTTTGCTTGCAAAAACTTAATTCAAACTAGTTTTCTTTGCATTTCCTTAACCTATTATTATTAGGCATATTTTTTAAAGATATAAATAGAAAAGTACACATCAAATGAATATTAAATAGGAAACAGTCATTTTGCATTTTGTAATTTGAAATTTAATTAGGCTGAGACAAAGTTGTTTGTAAAATGAAATGCCCGCCCAACCACCTTGCTTTAGGTCAAAATAAAAAATATATCATATACCGTGTGAAACTATTGTCAAGATGACACCGTAGTCACATGACTTAATGTATGAATATATGGAAGTTGTTTTATTAACTTTCAGGGTATCCACCTGCCCTGCCAATAAGAGAGTAGCTACCTATAAAATATAAGTACAATTGACACAACAAATGAATTATTGTTATCGATAACACCTTAGCTCAGTCTGTAGTGTGTTTGTTTAGCAAGCTAAGGGTCCCGGGTTCAATTCTCGGTATGGCCAAAAAAATGTATCATTGGTGAAATGTGGGTTTAACCTTTCTCAGTGATGAATTACTGGCTGGGGACTGGCTGTTGTGCCTGTCCTAGTCTTAAGATGGATGTAAGGCTTGTGAAGCTACGACAGGCCTAACAAGCTGATAGTGGGAAAATATATGAATTGAATAGATAACTGACCTAGGCCACAGCCTGGAAATAGTAATGAATGTAAAGTATAGTTATTGATAGCAACATAGTAAAACTATCAATATGTTTTGTTCTTAACTAGGGAAACATAACTAGTATTGAGCCGGTATTAAAACCTTTGCTTTCATCTCCATTATCTTTGGTTATCACTCAAAGTGCAAGTTTATTTTTCCTCTTTCTACACTTCTTTAAAATAGATTTGTGGATATGACCTTTCTTAACATGTTTTTACTTTAGACAAACTGAGTACAAAAATAATTCTTGGACATTCACCTAACTTAAACAGTGAAGTGACAGTAGTGGCAAAATATGAAAAGATAAAAATTAAACTCCTTTCTTAAAAATAGAAAGTAGATACAATAAATGTATTAAATATAACCTATTATTTAATGAAACAAAGGTACCATACTATTTTATTTAAAACTACTTACTAGAGAGTTTACAGATCTTCCAAAATTTTTGATCTAGAGCATATTTAACATTTGCTGATAGATATTAAAAACACGTACAATCAATTACCAAAATATAAAAACAATCAGTCATTAAACATTTAAATCTCAAAAATATAAGCAAATGAATGTACCTTTAATGGAACAATTTTAGAAAAAACTAATTTTTTTCAACATAACCAAATATAATTATGTTTTAATATCATTAAATAGTTTTTTTTAAATCTGACTTTTAGTGATAATTTAATTGATTAGTTTAGATTAAGTGGTTTTTCTAAAACTATTAACTCTATAAGTTTTTGATTTTTTATATTTCACATAATGTTCTGTTGATTAAAATTTCTATGAATCAAGTGAGACGTATTTACTAACAAAGGCACTTTGGTGGTCACTCAGACTATATGTGCATACATACCTAAATAATCACGCTGTTCCCTCACAGGTTAGGCAATGTCCCCCCCAAAAAACTGTGTACTTAATCCTTCCTCACTAACTTTCTCCACACTTCCCTATCCTTGAAATTCCCTTCGCTTCAACAACATCCATACACCAAGTCACACATGCTCTTTTATTCTTAAAACTCTTAATGTTTGTCTTTTTCACACATTCACTAACCAAGTCTTACCTCTTCCTTTTGATCCACACACACACTCTACCTTCATATATTTGCTTCATCACTCGATCCACACTCATACGCTCAACATTCACAAACCACTGTAACACGCTTCTTTCACATGACCTATTCAATTTGGATTCCCTTTCAAACGCACTCCTTCAGCACCCATTCATTGCTATCTCTGTCCAGACAAGTTTTTCCATAAACATTTCTTAGATATCTCATTCCAACCACATTCACCTTGCTCTTGTGTTTCTTCTGACAAACTCACACTTCACATCCATCAGACAATGTTGGTGTGAGCACACTTTCATATACTGCCATCTTTGCTGCATTCAGAGTTGGTTCAGTTTGGTTTTCTGGGGATGAAGAGGTTAGTGTTCAAATCCAAGTCGGACGTACTTAGTTATTTTTCTCCCTAAAGGTTTGTTGGTGTTACTTTTGTTACAGGAGAATCACAGTTTATTCAACCTTGAGGTTTTCCATTCTCTTTCTTGGTAATAACTTGCTTAGCAATTGATTTAAAATTCACTCTAATTAGTCTTCTTTTTTTTAAAATCATATAGTTAATAGTGAACACAACCATAGTAACATATAGATACAAATTACAAAAATATTTAATTGATTGTGTAGTTGAAAGTAGATCACAAACCCCCTGCACTAAATGAATAAAGAGAGGTAATTGCGGTACTTTGGGGCCAGATGGAATCATAAACACCATTACTCTATGGATGATATTCACTCCCAACATAGCTCATTTTACATGATAGTAAATATATGTAAACATATTGAACATAAACAAGAAAGTGGTCCTCCATCTAATATTAAAACCAAGATTGAAAACGGCATAAACAAAATTATTGCCATGTAAACTGTTATCCAATAACTTAACTGTGAATAAAGTATGTCAACCTAACACATATCCACTTAAACAATAAAAGCCCTGGGAGATTTACTATGATCAATAGGATGCTTTTCTTAGAGTTGCTTCCTTGATACCTACTTTCCATCTCACTGCCTCCATAAAGCCTACTTTTCCTTCCATTTACTCCCTTGATACCCACTTTTCCTTCTCACTGCTTAATTACTTTTATTTACCGCTGCTTCTTTAATACCCACTTTTTCAAAACACTGGATTCACCCTAACATTGATCAGGCTGATAGATCACGGGTTTTTTAGCCATCAGATGTTGACTGTAAACAGTAATTTTCTGAACTGATAATATCACACGACTTACAACTAACTTAATTCTAGGTCAGACACAAGACTCTCAATCCTCCTTTTCTCAGACTTAGAACACTGAATACTGCAATTTCACCTGCACAAGATTGTTCAGACATACCGGAAATGAAACCTAGGACCTTAGCTTAGTAGATAGATGTTGAACCAAGGTGACCCTTAGCTTAGTACATAGATGTGCTACTAGCTGAAAAAAGATGACCCTTAGCTTAGTAGATAGATGTTGAACCAAGGTGACCCTTGACTTAGTAGATAGATGTGCTACTAGCTGAAACAAGGTGACCCTTAGCTTAGTACATAGATGTGCTACTAGCTGAAAACAGGTGACCCTTAGCTTAGTAGATAGATGTTGAAACCAAGGTGACCCTTAGCTTAGTAGATAGATGTTGAACCAAGGTGACCCTTAGCTTAGTAGATAGATGTTGAACCAAGGTGACCCTTAGCTTAGTAGATAGATGTGTTGAACCAAGGCGACCCTTAGCTTAGTAGATAGATGTGCCACAGCTGAACCAAGGTGACCCTTAGCTTAGTAGATAGATGTGCCACTAGCTGAACCAAGGTGACTCTTAGCTTAGTAATAGATGTTGAACCAAGGTGACTCTTAGCTTAGTAGATAGATGTTGAACCAAGGTGACCCTTAGCTTAGTAGATAGATGTTGAACCAAGGGACCCTTAGCTTAGTAGATAGATGTGCACTAGCTGAACCAAGAGTGACCCTTAGCTTAGTAGATAGATGTTGAACCAAGGTGACCCTTAGCTTAGTAGATAGATGTTGAACCAAGGTGACCCTTAGCTTAGTAGATGGATGTTGAACCAAGGTGACCCTTAGCTTAGTAGATAGATGTTTGAACCAAGGTGACCCTTAGCTTAGTAGATAGATGTTGAACCAAGGTGACCCTTAGCTTAGTAGATAGATGTTGAACCAAGGTGACCCTTAGCTTAGTAGATAGATGTTGAACCAAGGTGACCCTTAGCTTAGTAGATAGATGTTGAACCAAGTGACCCTTAGCTTAGTAGATAGATTGCTACTAGCTGAACCAAGGTGACCCTTAGCTTAGTAGATAGATGTGCCACTAGATGAACCAAGGTGACCCTTAGCTTAGTAGATAGATGTTGAACCAAGCTGACCCTTAGCTTAGTAGATAGATGTTGAACCAAGGTGA
>JBCFYV010000001.1:65179323-65315038 GCA_039000515.1 Timema cristinae
AGAGCGTGCGTGCTTGAAAAATAGAACCAGTTCTATCTTTCAAGTGTGCACGCTCAGTCGCTCGCGCGCTCCAGTGTGGCCACCTCCCATTACAACCAATGTGTTCTATTTTATATTTTAGTCACTCGCGCACTCGCTTGCACGCTCAATCTGGCCGTACCCTAAACAGTCGGAAGACGATCTAAGGCTTCCATACCGCGAGCTGGTCAGGGCTCTTACATACTTGGCATCGACTACAAGGCCTGACATATCATTTGCTGTAAGCCTCTTGGGCAGTTAAACAACTGCTATGGTACCAATCAGTAGAAGGCTGCCAAGCGTGTATTACACTATCTAAAGGGTACCATCAATGTGGGGTTGACCTATGTCACAGATCCAGGACCAGTCAAAGGATTTGTAGATGCAGACTGGGGAAGTTGTCCTAAAGGCAGAAGGTCTTACACCGGGTATATATTCATGCTACATGGTGGACCGGTATCCTGGGAATCAAAGAAACAGCGAACTGTCACTTTGTCGATAACAGAGGCAGAATACATGGCTTTGTCAGAGAGTGTTAAGGAAGCCGTCTATTTGCAGCGATTCCTCGTCAAGATGGGTTTTGGTGACTTGGGCGAGATGGCTATTTTCTGTGACAACAAAAGCTTATTGAAGTTGGCCGAGAATCTGATGTTCTGAGCAAGGACATCGACATCCGTCATCACTTCATGATAGACGTACTCAAACACAAGGAACTTGATGTGCTTCACATCTCAATGGACGATCAAGTTGCAGACCTCTTAACTAAAGGACTGCCCAAAGTTAAACACATGAAATGCATGGGATCAGCCAGACTGGGTGATTCGTAATAGCGACGTTCTTTCGACAATCAACTCAAGGGGAAATGTTGGAATGTTGGTATTCTTTTATGACGAGTTGCGTTTGTTTAGTGTAGCTATCCTTGAACATGTGCAGTGCATATCTTTAACAGACAATAGACAGTCGAGTCCAGCCCGTTATAAGCTTGGGGTGTACATCCGTGACTTCATCAGTTTTAATTTCAATGTGCCGACTGATGTATGTTTTAATTGGGTTATCTTGTTTGTTTGATTCACTTGACCTGCAGCAATCTTTCTCTAATACAAACAAATATATATATATAACACACACTACACACATATGTTTAGTCCAAATAAAATTATTTTGAATGTTTTGTCACATTTTTTTTACTCATCTACCAACTTCACAAACCTCAATCCATTGGTCAAGTTTAGCTGATTACCAGTTTGCATCAAGCCTGCAAAGCATACAATGGTAAAAATGCCCCAAATGTTATTTGTCTTAATTTTGTAACACATTTGTATATATTAAGTATATTTATTTTAATTGACTTAAATATGTTTTTTTGCTAAATTTAATATATTTATTCATGAATTAAAATTATATGGAAACACAAATTCCCATAAAATTTGATCAACTTTGGTTTGGTAGCTGAAACTATAAATAAAAAATACTATATTATTAACTTTTTCACAACACTTTGACTACTTGTATTTAGTAGGCCCATGTTCATTCAATTACTCTTATGGAGTAATTGTGCCCACATTTATGGGGATAGCAAAAAACAATTTAGGAAAAACCACCTGGCCAAGATATGAATGATGAACTCCCTGTCACAAGCAAGCAAAACTATATGGAGTCCACTGTTGCAATCATGAATTATTATAACACACACATATAACCTCTTTTCACTTTATGATGTAATTGATTTATATTTGGAAGAAGGTTCAGGAAATGTCGATAGAAACATATAAAAAGTGTGAACTGTGTTCTTCCAAATATAATACAATTACCTCATAAAGTGAAAAGAGGTTTTCCTTGAAGAGATATATTTTATGTCCTTTTCCTGTGTTTGTCCTTTATGTTATACTTTTTACATGTTCCTATTTATGTGTCCTATCATTCTTTACAATTTCCCATAATTTAATAACATATATACTAATTATGTAATAATAAATAATAATCCCAGAATCACTCTGGTAACAGTAATGGTATTAGGATACTATTTTGCGTGAAAAATACACATCTTACCACCTTGCCTCCCTAATACACTACATCTGCTGTTTTTATTATCAAACATGAAAACATTTATAATTTGATTTCAATTTTGTTTTCATTTAAAATATGAATATATTTTTTTACATTTGCAAATCCACTAAAATAATCTCATAGAGCCCAAATCCATTCTAGTTCTGATTTGCTACTAACACGGAGGTCCGGGCTCAAATCCTGATTGTGTTTACTGAGAGAAGCGTTTTGTAAATAGTTTCTCATTCTTCTCGTGTGCATATAAATTATACTTACCCCATCACATATAAAAGACAGAACTTATAAAATAATGTGCACTTAAATTAATAAAAAATGGTTAATTTTACTTGCTGTGGAATATTATATTTTACATTTTAGTAATAGGTTTTTAAATTTTGATAATAATACATTTAAAACATGTACAAGGTGAAATTGCATGCATTGTTTAGGCCACTTCAAATATTGAAAATATAGATTCATTAAAAACTTGGTTATTACAGAGTTCCTACGGTCTGGAAAGTTAGGGAATTAACAATTCATGTCACACTTAGAAAAATACCATGAAAATATTTTTCGTAGTTACTGCGTCATAAGCCACTGCCCCAATGAAGAAAGCTGAGGGGCACTTACCGTGTTCAAACTTGCTGTAACACAAGTTTTGGTAGCATTTTATTTCAGAAGGTGAACGCAGAAATCTCCTGGCATGCACATGAAAAGTCTTTTAACTTTGGTGATCCATTGTTTTGGTTCTTGTTCAAGGTTTGGCATTGTTATCGTTGGATACAGTGAATTAGGACTGATTCGGCTACACCAGCAATGTCTAACAAAAAAACAGTTTTAACCAGCTCTGGCTAAGCTCAGAGCATTTTCCTGAATTCTCATTCTGGATCAGTGGTGTTGAAAGTAATAAGTTGCAGGCATTTTGTAAAGTGTGCAAAAAAATTATAAACCTAAGTAATATGGGAAAGCAAGCATTAGCTTCCCATGCAAAAGGACCAACTCATATCAAAACTCTTGAAACTTTGACAAATCAACGCTCTCTGTTGACTTTTTTCTCAAAAAAGTCAAGTGATTCAGGTTCATCGAGCTCCCCAGTTTCAAGAGAATCTCTGGCACACAAAGACATTCTACCTAGTGGTGATTCGGCTGGTTACTCAAAGAGTTTTTCTGTTTCATCGGAAATCGTAAAGCCGCAGAAGGAAGCTGTTGCCAAATGTGAAATTAGTGTAGTGCCTCGAAGAAACCATAACACTTTTGTTATAAAAGATTATATAACTAAGGCGGAAGTAATTTGGGCTATGCAAGTTGTTTACAAAAAAAATTCTTTCAATTCGTGCAATAATTTAAGTACAATTTTTCAATTGATGTTTCCTGAGTGTTCCATTGCCAATGCCTTTACCCTTGGTGGAGACAAGGCTGCATACTTCATTGTGTATGGCTTGGATCCATTCTTTCATAACAATTTACTGGACCGCCTAAAATCATGTAACAACTTTGTAATTTGTTTTGATGAAGCGTTGAATAAAGTTATCCAAAGAGGACAAATGGACATTGTAATAAGATTCTGGGACAAGGAAAATCATAAAGTCATCAGTCGTTACTTAAACAGTGTGTTTTTCGATAGGAGCACCGCTGAAGAATTACTGAAGCATTTTCTGGATGGTATTTCTCCTCTTCCAATCTCTAAGTTGATACAAGTGTCAATAGATGCCCCAAATGTCAATTTAAAGTTTATAACACTTCTTCAGGAACACATCAAATCTGTCACAGACAATGAAGTATGTAGTTTGCTAAATCTGGGAACATGTGGGCTTCATGTTGTTCATGGTTCCTTGAGAACAGGAGTAGAGTCTGTTGATTGGGATATAAGTAGCTTATTGCATCACATGTACTACCTGTTCACTGACTCTCCAGCTCGTCGAGCATTGTTTACCCAGTTGACAGGATGTGCATCTTTTCCATTGAAGTTCTGTGATGTGCGGTGGTTAGAGAATGCAATGTGCTTTCAAAGGACATTACAAATTTGGGACCATGTTTTTAAGTTTCTCAAAGAAGCAAAACTTCCTAAAACAAAACCTGTAGAGCACTGAAAAGAGCAGCCTGTGATCCATTCCTAAAGTGTAAACTAGCTTTCTGAAAGACAATTTAAGATGAATGTCAGCCTTTCCTGCAACAGTTCCAGACATCAAAACCAATTGCTCCATATCTTTTTGAAGCTGTAGAGAAACATCTAAGATACCTTATGAATCGTTGCGTGAAACCTGATCTGATGAAGTGCACGGGTCTAAAGTTACTGTCTATCGACACAAAAAAATCAGAAAATTTGATCCTTGGCAAAAATATTGATGTAGGATTTGCAACAAAACGTTTGTTAGGAGAAACTGCGATCACAGTAACAGAAAGACAAAAACTAGAATTTATACACAAGTGCCGCAGTATGTTAACCACCATGATTGCAAAACTACAATAAAGAAGTCCCTTAAAACAGAAAGCTATGAGAGGTTTGTCTTCATTGGATCCTTGTGTTATTCAACATTCGCCTCAACTGGGCAGAAGAGATTTTCTTTTCTTTTTGGAGGAACTCAACCATGCCAACATCATAAATGATGTTCTGGCTGAAAATGCCTGAAAGAATACTTGCATTTTTGCTACCTCAAAAAATCTCAGCTTCAAGAAATAGTTCGTCCTTGTGATGAGTCTAGTGATGAAGTAGGACTTGACACTATTTATGGTAGCTTTCTAATAGGAAGCAAATACAAACATCTTTGGGAAGAATAAATTTGCTTGTCTTGTCGCATGGGAATGAATGAAGGAAGGTAAATAAATCTGTTATTTCAGCATGAGAAAAAAATGCACTGAAGGAAGTAGAACAAGAAGAGATTAAGAATGAGCAGAAAAAGAAATTTAGATATGATAGATGTTTAATGATTTTGAAGAAAAAAAAATGAAAATGACTAGAAGAGAAAATGAAGGAAAGTTCATATATCAGTTAAGATTTGAAATTAATGCAAAAGAAAGAACTATGAGTGGGTTAATAGACTGACAAAGACAATTTTATCTTTATTAAATATAGCATAGTATCTTATATGATGACTTTGATAATTTTAATAAAAAAGAAAATTGACTTGAGACATGAATATATGAATGCAGACAAGTTCTCTTTGTGACTATTCAGTTCAGGATATGTACAGTTTAGTAAAATAAGACTGTAATGATACCAAACTTTTTATATGTTTAAGTGGCGTTGTAGTACGTATTTCTGAATGATACCAAAGTGAATCAAGTTTGTTAAACTTTTTGATAGTAGACATATTAATTAGTTACATCATTTCTGAAGATTGCAAGACTTTTTATTTTCATGAATAAGTTGGAAAAATATGTTCAAAATGGGATTTTGAAAAATAGTCGGAAGTAGGAGAATTTTTTTTACAAATACTGTAGGAACCCTGTATTAATTAGGTGGATAGGTTTTTAGTTAATAAATAATACAAAAAGGGGTGTAATTATTAATATCTTTTACTCAGGGGTACAAGATTTAATTCAATACTTTTGTGTGAGGCATTTGAGTGTTTTTTCTACATTGGGGTCTCAATTTGTATCCATATAAATGTTAGTGTATTTTTCTTTAAACTCATTTACTTGTTATTTTAAATCAGCTAATTAAAATCACTAAAACAATACTTCGAATTAAACATCACTTTGAAAATCAAGGTATTCATTTATAATACCTACCTACCCACCCACTTTGGTGGCCGCATGATCTAAGGCGCTACTCCCACATTAAACGAATATGATATCAAGGCTCAATCCCACTTGGTTACGCTGAGGGTGGTTTTCCACTCTCCCTCCACACAAATGCAGATTCATTTCCTTTAAATTAAATCTTCTTAATCACCAACACATTAATCTAATTAGTACATAGGTGTATAATCTGAAAAAGTAGTAAGATGCTGTGCTAAAAATAAATTATATCATAAGGACAGTCACTCTGGGTAGTATCCATCCATATTGAAATATTTGTTTAGTACTACCATTTTCACCAAAATAGCAGGTACCGGTACCCAACATTTGATGATGGTGTGTTTAGTTGCAGAGATTGTGTGGTCGCAGAGCTACCAGGGGCAAACAAGCCATGCAGATCATCGATGTCAGCGGGGACGCTATAATGCCAGATCCAAATGAATGGCTTACAAAACAACTAACAGAGGAACAACAACAGAAGAGTCACAGTCACAGTCACAGGAAGAATGAGGGACCCACCACTCAGCAGAGGCGGAAACATCAAATAACATATCTTGCTTTCCAGGTAATTAATGTCGGGATACTTAACAAGTATTTAAGATGGGGGTGCGTGGGATGTATGAAAAGGTATCCAAATTAATCATATATTGTATTGCTTGACATCAACAGTTGTTGAATATCTGTCAAGGGTGTCCTGGTTTTTAATAACAACTTCTTCTCTTAATTTAAAAAGTTTATTATCAAATGCTGCAAATAATGTTGATATCACCATGTGAAGAAAATTAAACTCCTTTGTTTGTATAGAAGCAATATTTTATTTATTTTGTTCAAAAAAAGATTTGCTGTAAAACCTATGCCCCCTACACTCCGACCTTAAGAAGTTGTGTTTGTGTTATGTTCTCCTAATAGTTGCTCCCTGATATATTTGGAGGAAGGTGGATAGAAACATATACACAATATGGCCTTTACAATGTAAAGAATAACACAGTTCACACTTTACATTGTTGTGGACAGAAAGGTAATGTTTGCCTCTTAAAGAAAATTGACCGTCACTGCCAAGTCCCCCAACCTAGGTTTCATTCTATCGGAACTAATCAGGGAGGAGTGTGAAACGCACAATGCAACTTCTCCTTTTACATGTTTCTATCTATGTGTCCTATCATTGTTTACAATTTTCCATTTTCCCCTTTTGTGTTTTAAAGTGTGAAATGTTTTCTTCTTTTCATTGTAACAGCCATATTGTGCTCGCCCCTTCTCCACCTTTCCTGAACCTTCTTCCAAATATAAAGTGAAAAGAGGTTTTCCTTATTTAGGTATCTTTGTTATGTTAGTAATTCGATTCAAAAATGAGGTGGCCCAATGGCTAGATAATTTTATAATAAAGGAAATTGATAAAACTAAAGAAAGAGGAAAAATAAACTACTAAGAATAAGAATAAATTTGATGAAGAAAGCCCACCTAGGGAAAGAGGAAAGATGTGGGAAGAATCCAATGCACAAAGGTGACATCTTCTTCCTTTCTTCTGTCTTCTATAGTAGAAGTAGTCACACACACATTTTAAACACAAATAGAATTATATTTCGGCATTGTTGCCTTTATCAAACACAAAGAAGAAGAGAGTACAAATAACACAAACAATGGATTACTCCATCTTGAATTTTGAATTAAACTCTCTTCTTCTTTGTGTTTGATAAAGGCAACAATGCCGAAATATTATTCTATTTGTGTTTAAAATGTGTGTGTGACTACTACTGATATAGAAGACAGAAGAAAGGAAGAAGATGTTATGTTAGTAAGCAAGTGTTAAATTGAGCACTACACTGACCTTGAGTTAAATGATTAGATTTTGATCCTTTTAGTATAAAATTTACCTTTAAACCTTAGTTGTAAAAAAAGAAAAAAGACTTGCTATATATTATGCACAGTTATGTTATAATTATATTTTATTTACAGGCAAAGGAAAATGAGCTGGAATTGAAGAATCAATGGTCACAAAACAGAATGTCCCGAAAGCAGACTCAATCTAAATATGGTTTTTAAATTTCTCTTTCAAGAAATGATGTTTTTTCCCCATGTGTTACATCTGGTGGAGTCCTCGCACTTTTTCTGCACAACCTGGGAATATAAATATATATATATATATATATATTATATAATGGATGATTGTAGAAAAGTTGAAAACTAAATGTTTATATATAAAATAAGTGTGAGATCCAACACCTTAGGTCAGTAAGTAGCATATCTAGCTACTGATTCCCTTTGTTGGAGAAATTGTGTCTCTCTTTCACATTGATGAATTAATGGCCTAAGTGAGTCTGTATTAGAATTAATTTAGTTTATAAGTCATATGATGTCAGTCGATTGAGAAAGTGTATATTAATACCCCAAATAAATAAATAAATAAATAAACATTTTAAAAGAAAGTATTAAAATGTTTGTTATAAAAAAGACTAGTTTAGTAATTAATTTATCAACCCTAACTGGTGCACTTCAAATGATAAGTTAGAGAGAAAAAAAACAAAAACATAGACATTAAAAAAAAATTAGTTCTTAAACTGGGTGGCCACTCATTGGGAAAACTAGGAACCTTGCTTGAATTTTGAGCATCGGGGAAAAACGGGAAAAATGTATGCATTTTGTTGTCTGTCAGCATTAAAAAAAAATAACAGCCTTTATTCAGAGGTGTAGCCAAAATAAGCTATATGAGTTTTATTAAACTCAATGTTATATTAAATTTCTAGATAAATCACATTACTTGACATTTTTAGCACTAACACAGCTTCCAACATGTCTTGTTTAGTTAATCAAAAGTCAACAAATTTTCACAACATTCCATTGTAGGATCTCTCTTAATATTTTCTAGAGGCATTTAAGATTACAAAATTTTCAGATGGTTTAAATTAGGAGGGATAGCCAGCACACTTACCTTGGTGATACTGGAGTAGAAATGGTCTGTGACAGTGAAAGCTTGTCCTTAAGATGTGTTTGTGTGTATTTTAGTGTTCTATCTATAAAGTTAAACTCCAGTATCACCAAGGTAAGTGTGCTGGCTATCCCCCCCTAATTTAAACCACGATTTAGCCTAGTGCTCTATTCCAAAATTTTCAGGTGAAAATTTATTTAAATAACTTCTATAGGCATCCAATTTTCAAAATGTTGTTAGAGAAAAACCACTTAAAATATTTTCTAGAAGCATTTAATTTTCAAAATGTTTCCAGGCAAGGTTAACTTTTAATATAGCCAAGAGGCATCCTGTTTTCAAAGAATTTCTGGCAGAGAGCTTCTACAAATAGCTTTTAGATGCATATAAATTTCAAAAATTTGGTGGGGAAAGACCACTTTAAAAAACTTCTAGAAATTTAGAAGCATTTAATTAAAAAGAATTAGTAGAGGACCACTATAAATGTCTTTTAGAAACAGGTGAGGAGTTTTTAGCAACAACATGCTTACTAATATGTTTTGTCTCATTAATCAAAAGACGCCCAATTTTTCTTGAGTGAAGAATTTCTTTTAATAGTTTCTAGAGACATTTAATATTCCAAAAATGTTCAGGTGAAGAGCACACTAAAATAACTTATTGAGGCATTCATATTTCAAGAATTTGCTTGGGAAATACCATTCCATATATTGTGTAGCAGAGTCTAATTTCCAAATAATTTCCAGAAGAAGACCCTTCCTAATGGGCTCTAGGAGGTCTAATTTTCAGACATTTGCCAGGGTAGGGTTCCAGCAACCCCAGCTTGCCCCCTCCTCTTCTTCATCCTGTTTTACTGAATGTTTTGCTAATTCCCCCTCTTATAAAATAATGTTTGGTTGCCACTGGTTGTATCACACTTGTACACTGACTATCCTCTACTCGCGGCTAAGCTCACACCATGAGTATAGCAATCACTTTCTAATCCAGACCTTAAAAAAGTGCAGTAATGAGACAGAGTAATTAATTTGATGCCCCTCCCAATGTTTTTAAGGTGCAGAAGGGGTGATCCTTGTTGTGGCTCAATGCAAAGTCTCCAACAGACGATAGGTAGAATTATTTTAACAAAGACCCATCTTGAAGTAATTTAAAGTGTTTTAGAACATAATTGAAGTTGCACTTTGATGAATTTGATAATACTCCAATAATTTACTAACTTAGGCACTGGGTAGAAATACTTAATATTTTCTCAGATACTAACATTTGGTGGTGTGTCCAACACACCTCTAAGAAAACATTTTCATTTGAAATCATTTGTTCAAAGTTTCACAATCAAAGGAACATCCTTCTAAAAATTAGGGAAACTCATTTGTGAATTGGCATGGGAAAAGGAAACTTATTGAGTTATTGGTATCACTGGCAAGAGCACAAATGGCTGAACAATGTGATGTAAAATATGTAAACATATTCCAACAATTGAGAATGTTATTGCCATTTGAACCTACAAGTTGAAAAAGTGAGTTTTGAGAACACTAGCGTTAAAGTTTTGCATTGTTTAAAGACAATCACCAAATGCTTCCACTGCTATCTAGGATATAAAATATGAAGTAAAACCAATTTATAGTTCTAAGAGAGTGTAGGTAACATTTGCTGCAATCATCTAAAAACATATTTTGACCTAAATCACTATAATCACCTGTCCTGAAATATTTGCTTGGTGAAGATAAGCTTCCTTTACCTTAGCCGGGAATTGTGCTGGAATCTTATTCTAGGGTTTGAGAGGCCATCTTGTTATATCCTTATCACTATATTATACATCATTTAAATAAGTAAAACTAATAGCTGATGTTTAATCTGAAATATCAAATTGGACATTTTATAATTGTATTAAATTTAGAGGCTTATTGATATACCAAAACAAAGTAATGATCAAAATACATGCTATTTCTGTAAGTTTAAGCAAACTTACTGCTGAATTAGATGATGAACAATATCAGTAAAGGTGAGGTTGATGAGCAATCAAGCTATTAGGTAAATGGTGGTTTATTGTTTAACCTGTCATAGACATCCGAGTCCTTTGATTAATGAATGCGGTGTGGCGGTAAAAACTATTATTGCATTGTTGAATTCTGTATTTTAACATTGCATTTTACACCACATTCGTTGCTTTGTCACTATTTAACTAAACTAACTTATCATTTAACTAAACTAATTGTGTTTAGTAATTAAATAAATTATATCCATCCAGGAGTTTAGAGTACTATTTTATTGAATTGATTTTAAAAACATGTATTTAGTCTTACCAAATGAGCTGATTTCATCTCACTTTCTTCTTCCTAATATTTATTTATGTTCATAACACATCTACTACTTCTTAACTACGGGACAAGTGTTTCCATCTGGGAACAGACGATGGCACTAAATAGGCCAAGTGACAGGATCTACCATTTAGTGGTGGGATTTGGTACTGACTGTTTTTAATCTTTGACGATATTTTGTGTTAATTATTTCTATTTTGTAAATCTGGTGTTTTAGTTTTTTTATAATTTATAATAATGTCCTTTAGATCAAATCCATTTAGCTCCTTCATTTTGGGTTTTAAATTTTTTTAAATTCATTTTTGACTAGCTTCCTCTTTTTACCGTGGGTCACGTGCATAGTTTTTTCAGCGTCTGCAGACCGTTGGAAGTCATTAAGGTCTGATGTAGTCTGCTTCTTTTCTTTTATTTCCACAATGTAGCTAAACTCCTATAATTTTTTTTACCTTATTCAGTAATGTCAGGATAGCTAAGTCTTTTTCTTATTTGAGTTTTTTCTAACCTTATTTTTATTATGTATTATTTCAATAAATTCTTGCTACCAAGCTTGAGCCACAATGGGTTTTGAACCCCATGGGGATTTTATTCATTTAAATTGTAATTCTTTTTAAGATCGTTTTAATCTATTACCCTATTTTTAATTCATTCATCTCTTGGGATATGACTAAAGAAATAATGGCATTTTGATCATTTGGCAAACTTTTCTGTTTTAATGTTTCAGAATATTTAATGTAATTTAATTTGCTATTTTTACCTTTAAAAGGGCACCGACGATTAATCTTTTATCTCTTGTATAACTAAAAGTTTTGTTTAGTGAGTTAATGCAGGCTTTGTTCTTTTTTTATGTTCCTTTTTTTTAAATGATTATACATTAATAATGAGGTCACCTTATTAAAATTTTGTTTCATATGTTGTGTCATTTGTAGCGTAGCATCGATGTTTCTTTTGATTACATGTATTACTCAATTTTTTTACTCCCTACAATGTACCTCTTCTCTCTCGCCCTAATCCCCTTTTGAACCAGGTCACTTTCTTAAAAATCTAATGCATATTTAAATTCGGTCTATTTTTTTATTGAAAAGTTTAATACTTTGCTGTGCCAATTTTTTTTTAGTCATTTTTGCATAACAATGGCACACTTTCTGTGAAATTAGTGCATTGTTTTTATTGTTTGTGGAAATTTTGATGGTTATTTTCATATTTTTTTCTAAAACCAAATACATGTATATATATATATATATATATATATATATATGAGAGAGAGAGAGAGAGCGAGAGAGGGAGAGGAGTGGTATTACAAACAAACAAGTGTAATATTGCCTTTTTGCCTTCACACCACTTTCACTAGAATGTATGTAGAGTGAGAAAAAGGCAAAAGGTTATTTTCCTAGCTGTCCATCTATAGTCGGGCTTATGGAGTGATTTAGTCCGTTTATGATAATACCTTTTTTTGTCAATTGAAAATCCAATAAAAGAAATTCCCATACTCATCATTGAAAAGGTAAATTGGCATCATTTGTCAAAGTGCCAAAACATTTGTGTGAAGAGAATGCGATGTTTAGTAAGTTAACAACTGTCACAAAATACTATATATGGATGGACAATAGGGTGTCCCAAGATACAAGGTAAAAAATTTTTTTTTGCAAAGTTGAATACGCATACCCTCTATTTTTTTTTCTATTTCACCTCAGTAACTTAAATAAAAAGTATTATTGCAATAAGATAACGGTAAACCGTGCCGACTTTACTTCAAACTTGAACGTGAGATCTTGTACGGGGAATACCATGGAAAGATTGTAAAATGTATGTTTCTTTGGTACATAAGACACCATTTTAATCAAAGCAGATATTTATTAACATATTACAGTAAAAGAAACATTACTGAACATATTTTCGTTTCAATGCTTGCTTTTTACAGTCATGATAGATCTTCGTGTGTTCTTGTATGCAACGAAACAAAAATTGTTTTTGTTCCTCCTCAACCGTTATTAATCCATGAAAGTCCTGCATTAGTTTTACTGCTCTTTCAGCTGTATCGTTCACTACTCTAAGTATTGATATTGTCTTTTTTGCATCTAGAAAAGAAGCGTTATTCTCCCATGAAGAGGGACTCTCGTTGAGAAAACTATCATCAATTTTGAGTCTAGAAAACAATGAATGGCTTTTGACTGATATGAAATCATCGATGCTTTTTTCTGTAAAAAAAAATGTAACAATTGCGTGATATAAATAAATAACTAAATAAACAATTACAAAATCAATGTATCATACTCACCATACAATGAACCACAAAGTTCTTCCTTCGATGGAATGTATCTTTTCTCATGGGTCGAGAAATTTTCTCTATGTAAATTTGCCACCATTTTTAATTTTGTTTCTTTGTCCACATCATCATCAAAAAGTGCTAATACTGCTATTTCATCAGTCAAATACCATAAATGCTGGAGAAATTTCTGTAAAGCAGCTTTCGAGATATTTTCATTAACATTTTCGTAAGCTTTCAAAGATTTCAAAAAGCACAAATCTTTGTAGGGTGCTTTAACTGCCAAAATGCATTGAAGCCATGGTTTAACATAGATGGTTACGATAAACAAGCAGACATCTAACAGTTCTTTCGTATCCTTGGTGTTTAATTTCAGCTGAGAACTAAATAACGATAGTTTTAGGGAGTAAATCGCTCGGGCCATCCATCTAGCTTGGTGCATGGCACCGGAGGTCTGATTTTAATATTTTTTTTTCTGCATCTCCACCTAAAAACACCATAGAAATTTCGATCAACTCTCGATAGTCCTCTCTGACCATAACATTTTTAAGTTCATCTCGGTAAAAGTCCAGCAAATTTTCAATTTCGGGTACGGTTCTGAACAGTTCCACTGTTTCTCTATAGCAATGTATTTTAGTGGAATCTATATTTTTCCAATTCTCTTTGAGCTTTTTAAAGAGTGGAATATCGGGGCTTGTTGTCACTTGTTTAATTTTCAGATCGAACATAGCCTTTAACACCAGTTCGTATACATGATGGCGGCAAGAGAAAAAAAGCATTTCCCTATCAAATTTTTGTTCGAGGAGCGTACAAGCACCATTAAAACGACCTGTATTCGAAGCCGTAATATCACAACAGAGAATTTGGACCTTGTTTTCGAGATTACAATCTAAGATCGCCTTCCAAATAGCCTGCGCCTGTTCTTTGCCTGAGGAATTATCCAGTCTCAGCACAGCAATGAGTTGTTATTTTAGTCCAAATGAAATAACAATAGGCAAGCGTTCTTCTTTCGATTTTCGAGCACTCAAAGCAGGCAACAGTTTGCCATCCCAATGTAAGGTCACTACATCCGGTACATCGTTTTGAAAATAAATTTTTATGTTTTCCGCACGTTCCTTCCGTTTTTCTGTTAGGATTCTTTGAATTGAAGACTTACTTATCGGAAATTCTGACTTTGGAGTAATAAAGTCTTTCCTCAATACTGATTTACTTGTCCCAGGTTTTGAGCTTTCGATCAGTGTTGGGAAATCTTCTGAATCTATATTTTCATTAGAATTCGAAGAGGAATCTTCTTGCAATGGTTCGTTTTATGCCGAGGATGTTGAATCGGAAACATATTTTATTCGCCGATTGTCTTCTTTGACAGCTCGAAGTCGCGCCCTTTCCTCTTTTTTGGCCAGATTTTTTATCCACTCCACCTAAGTGACCGGGTCGGCCCGGCTCTCTTTGGCGCTGCAAGAACATCCTATCTTCCTCTATTTTCATTAATTGAAGTGCATCAGCATGTGCAATGTTGAACAAATTGTCTAAATTAATTACAAATTATTGTTGTCGCCGCTTGAATACGTCTTGTAATTTCTTTGCATTTATTTTTGTAAGTCTCTCCAAACTTGATACATATTAACAAGCTTCCTCACACAATTTGGCAACGATTTGGTAGGTATGCGTGCCTTTTCCCAAAATATAATACATTCACGAATAGCGAGATTTGCACTTTCATTAACACTTAAATTCACTTCTCGAATATTGTAAAACAAAACTGCGAGAACTTGTCCACTAGACGGAAGTTTTGAACCCGTTATTTGATGTCTTATATTACCTATTAAAAATATCACTTTTTTAGAACCACGCAATTCCACTGCCATGTTCTGTTCACAGATTAAAAACCATACAAACATTTACTAATTAAACAACTTGGAATTATAAGCACATTGACACGTAGACGTGCGCTGTCTTGAGTAAACTGCTACTGACATTTTCACGGGTTGTGCAATCTCACTGTCGAAGCATTCCAAAACCTTCCTTTATTTTTTTTTTTTTTATATTTACCATTTGCAGCTGTTGGGTGCTCCACTACAGACACGTGTCGTCAGCGTTCGCTCGCTCAAGTACACATGTACTGACTGACATGTTTAGATGCAAGTCGGCACGGGTTGCCGTGGTCCAAATTACATGAAACATTATTTACAATTGTTTTGACATAAAAGGAAAAAAATAAGAGGGTATGCGAAAAAAAATAATTAATTTCATTTTTTTGGGACACCCTAATGGACAAGGTATACTTTATTTACTCTGCCAAGTCAAAGTTTATTTATTTTATGCTCAAAAAGAGTATACTATTAGGGTAATGCAAGAGAGTAGGGAAGTATTTACACCAAACAATGCATTGCAGCTATTAGAGTACACAGATTTTAATGTTTCTAAATTATTTAGTTTTGTAGGTTCTCACAGCATAGTCTGCTAACTATTTATTTTACATGACATCAATAAATCATTACATTTAAACACAACTTCCTAGTTTACTGCTTCCAAACACAATGATCATCAACATATGTTTTACCATGTCATGGACTACAGATATCACAGCACTGTTCAAGGTATTCAAGTTAAGGTCCAATCACTGAACATTCCACAGATGATTTAGACTTGTTAGGTAATAGTAAGGAAGCTGTGGCAAGAAATTCAGACATTTAATTAGAAATAGGTTTAGAATTGATCACTGAAAGAACACAGAGTGAGGACGATAATTTAGATATTACTGCAAACAACATATCATTTGACAGGGTTAGTGAGGAACAATTTCTACTATCAATAACGATATTGGATTGAAAATTAGGAAAAGATTACAGTTGGGAAATGCCAGATATTACTTGGTCAATAAGTTGTTGACATCTCGCCTGCCTTCAAGAAATGTAGAACTCAGAATATACAAAATAATAGTTTTGCTGGTTCTTTATGGATTTAAAACATGGTCTCTTACCTTATACAATGAAAACAAATGTAGGGTGTTGGAAAACAAGATGTTTAGTAATATATTAATTGGTCCAAGGAGGGATGAAGATACTGGACAGTGGAGGAAACTATATAATGATGAGTTACATACTGTTATCACAAGATATTGCTAGGATAATAAAGTCCTGTAGGTTACAGTGACCAGGACAGTCAGCATGAATGTGAGATTCTAGAACTGTGTTCAGGTACTGACTGGCAAACCCAATGGGAAGACCTAAATGCAGAGGGGAGGATAACGCTAGAATGGACCTTAAAGAATTATGGTTTAATGAGGTGGACTGGTTAGGACTAGTTCAAGAAAGGGATAGGTGGTGTAATTTTGATTCTAGGATAATTAGACAATGGAGAAACTAAATGGTGACACCAGCGAAGAGCATAGTCTTAAGTCACATTCATACACATGATATATTCAAAACTTAATTGATAATGCCATAAATTTAGAACCAGATCAACCCAACCCAAGTGAAGATGAGTAGAACCTCCAAACGTTGAAAATATTCAAGGGGAAATAGAGGTAGAAAGTATACCCAAACAAATTTTTAGAAATTAATCAGAGCTAGGTCGAATCCACTATTTCTCGAATCTGAATCTACATTTTATTTTTGTATCTTGAATCTGAATCCTAACACATTGTTAGAAATTTTAATTATTTACAAATAAACCTACATTACACAATATAGATCTAAGCTCTAAATTAAGATTTATTTCAATCTCAATAAACTCCAACCCCCCCTCGCAAAATACAGGTTAAAATCCAGCCAAATTAAACAATCTAGACTTATATTATTGTTTAAAAATCAAATCAATCAAAATTTGAGTGTCTTTTAATTATTTCTAAGTGTTGTTAGAATGAGTTAAGTTTCGAAAAAAAACATGTGAAATAAACAGATTACGCCTAGTTATACTTTGATCAACTTTAATCATCATTGAAGGATTATAATTTATTTTAGTAAGATAGCAAAAATAAAAATACAATCAGATATTTTTAATAAAGACTAAAACAACATGCTTAACAATTAAATATACATTGGAAATCGTGAACTCAATAATGGCTAAGTATGTTTTATTATTATTTTCTTATATATCTATTATCTATCTTCGTGTAGAAAACAAGAAATATATTCGATTCTTGTGATATATCGATTTCTGAGAATACATTTTATTTAAAACAAGAACATATTTTTGACTCTAGCAATATGTTCATTCCCATTTTATTAGGCAAGAATAAGTTTGAATAATTTTACAATTAATTCAATAAAATATTAAAAAAACTCTTAGTTAAAATCAATTTTAAAACAGATTATGAATTAGCAAGTCGTTATTTGATTCTTAAAACTCGATAGTGCTTACTAAGTGTACAGATTGCTTGAGTCGATTCCAAATAAACATCGATATAAAATACGTAGGCCGGTAGGCGTAAATAAACAGTTTTATCAGTGTCAGACTGTTGACAGAATCTTATTTTCATTAAACCCAACCAAATATCTAACTTAAATATTTTAATATGCAATAAATTGGGGTTCTTTGTTTAATTGTAGATAATTTAAACTAGTTGGGTAGTAAGAATTAACAGTATCTTTATTTAATCATCACTCTGGCGAGTAAAAATAATATACATCATGGCGGCCGCCTTTGTATCGTGTGTAATGTGTTCTTATTCCTGTTAAAAAAAAGCTGTAATTTGTTTTATTTATTTTGAGTTTATTTGTAATTCTAGTTTTGATTTTCAGTTTTTGAAAGGTTTTAATGTGTTCATTAAAATATTTACAATATTGTTCGTGAGGTGAAAGTTATAGAAGTGAGCATGTGCTGAAAGGGTTGAGTCCTAGTTTCCCATAGATGTGGGAGGGTAGGGTATTAGGCACCTAAGATTCTCCACACCTAACTTTTTTTTTAGTAATGATTGTATTCATGCTTATCTCTTTGGTCTGACAAAATAAAGATTATAGATTAAATTGTGATTTTCAAGTAGGCCTAACTAAGTAATTTTTTAATTCAAAATATTATGCTTTGTTTATGAGGTGAAAGATTCAACCATTGAATCCAGTAAAACACCGAATCCTCGAATCTCAAATACTTGTCAGGATTCAGTGTATTCGAGGATTCAAAGATTCGAGTGGCCCATCTCTAAAATTAATCAATTTAATGCTTTGCAGCTTGTGTTGAGAGATGCAGGAAAGTAGCTAGGAATTATGGAACAAAATTGAAAAGAACACCTGGGAAAACAAAATGAATTTAAAAGATTAGAGCAAGAACTTCAAGACAATTCAGCCAAAATTGAATTGTATAATAATAATAATAATAATAATAATAATAATAATAATAATAATATATATATTATTATTATTATTATTATTATTATTATTATTATTATTATTATTATTATTATTATTATTATTATTATTATTATTATATTAGCACCACGTCTTACTACTCGTTCGGGTTGTACGCACTTACACTAATGTGTAATGGTAGGGTGATTGTGAGATGAAATGAAGGACCTACAGTTTAACGTGGGATCCAAACCACGGTGGAGGCCTGGCATTCCCCACATTCAAAAGTTGTAACTAATACACATCTTGTCAGAGGTGAAGGAAGGGTTTGGCAATCAGATAAATCTGTGCCAGGACCGAGGATTGAACCTTGGACTTCCAGCACAAAAGTCTCACCATTACCCCTAGACCACCAGGACACCCAATAATTTTTGTCAAAGATTCTGGTCAGAATACAGACAAAATATTACGAGATTTGGGAGGGAGCAATATTTAAATTTGTTAATTATTTGTAAACTGCACACACCTAGCTACTGTATATTAAAATACAATATGTTTATTTTTGCTGTGAAGATTTCTTTTTCCAACCATTCATTGAATTAATAAAATGAGAAAATGTTACTGACCAACATTTTTGCATACAGCTGTAATGAAAAGTTCCTCAGTATTAATAGCTTGGAATATTCTTGATTACATTGATAACTTTTAGGTCTTTACAAATAATAAGACATTTAAGAAAATAATAAATTAGATATAACAAAAATATAATTCTGAAAACTGACACCTGGACATGGGAATTGAACCTGGGACCTTTGGATTAGTAGGCCAATCCTCTGACCATTGAGCTATCCAGGAATCGTCCCGTGCTCAGGATTATTCTTCACTCATATTTTAAGGCAGAGTCTATGATGGACGTGTGGAAATTGTCGGCTACAAATGTGTGATTTTTTTAAGCCAACTACCGAGTCGAAGGTGGCTGCATTATCTGATAGCTCTTGATCTTAATAAAATCACACATTTGTAGCCGACAATTTCCACACGTCTATCACAGACTCTGCCTTAAAATATGAGGGAAGAATAACCCTGGGCACAGGACTACTTCTGGATAGCTCAGTGGCCAAAGCATTGGCGTACTAATCCGAAGGTACCGGATTCGATTCCTGTGTACAGGTGTCAATTTTCAATTTTCAGAATATGATATCTTGATGGAGTAAATCCACACTAAAAGAAAATAATAGCTTTGGCTATTTGATTCTTTCAAAAATATAATTGAAAACACTCTTATTATTATTATTACTATTATTCACGACACATTTATTAATAGCAAATTGACACACTTAAGTGGGCATATGGTCCAAGGTGTCACTCTCACAATAGACTAGACTGCTGACGACAGGGATATTGAGGGTGAAGTCTGTGTTGGGTGTAATGAGAATGGGTTTTCATAAATGGTTCAACCCTCCTTCCCTGTGAATGTGTAGGTACACACCCACTAAATTCAAACTTCCTCATCCCTAACACATAAGCGTAAATAGTTCATATAATTGTGTAAAACCCAATCTGGTAGTAAAACAAGTAGTGTGTGGGGCACCTTAAAACAGCGCTCTGATAGGTTGAATTTGATCATGTAACCACACCCCATCGCTCTCTGATTGGCTGTTGGTTTTCTCCAGGGGCGGCTCGTCCCTAAGGCGCGGAGGCGTGCGCCCCCCTTCCCCACGAATCCCCAGTTCCTTTTAAAGTTATTATTCACACTCTCACGACAATTTTATCTTGCCATAATAGTTTCAAGAAAAATATGTTTTTGGTTTAAGTAATAGCAGGCAATGTTTTTAAAATGGCATGCAGTCGGGCGCGAGGCGGTCAGCGCCTGATATTGTGAAACCAAACCCTCCCACCCCTTCACCTCTTCTCTTCAAATGGCATGAAGTCAGGCGCGCGACGGTCAGCGCCGGACAGTGAAACCTTCCCTCCCCTTAAACCGTTGTCTCCCTCCTGCTATAGCTAGCTAGCATTGCTTATTCTTCTTTTGAAGGTGCACTCCCTAAGGTTGAAAGCTTGTGAAATGTGTATAGCGTGAACCAGCAATAGTTGTCTTCAGTCATCCTGCGCGCTCCTGCATCTTGAGGATGTGTGTGTTTATAATAATATTATGTAGGGTGATTTTAGGATAATGTTTATTTGAGTTATATGTTTTAATATTTTTTGTAACTAGGCTTAGTATGAATAGTTCAATTCAGGCGCTTAAGACAACGAATATTGCAAGATTAACTCTTGATCAAAAAATGATAATTGAACTCATTAGGTAGGCCATGTCCTGAATTTTGTATGGAACAAAGTGAAAACATACCTATATATTTATGCACATTGCACAGCTGAAGTTTTTCTACAACACATCCACGTCCTTTGGAGGAAGTTTTTTTTATCTTTCCATCTTGTTTGTGATATTAATTTTTGAGTTTAACTAAATGAATATTTAGCAAAACATATTCCGAAATTTGTGTCTTCTTTTAAATATATTATTTAGAAATAATTTATGAGTTAAATAGGCTGCGCCCTCCAGCTTCTAAAGTGACGAGCCACCACTGGTTTTCTCCCTCCTTTTCCGCCTTCTGGCCCCCTCCCTTCTCCTGACTCCCTTTACAGTGTTCCAAACTTGTTTATTCTTGTCCATTTGTTTTTTATTTGTGTTCATTGCTTTTTTATTTGTGCTCATTGGTTATTTATGTCTGGTTAGAATTCGAAAGGGTGTTTGAGTTTTTTTTATTGGTGTAGGGGAGTTTATTGTCGTAGGATTGGGGCAGGGTGTTGGAGTTTGTTTATTTATTTATTTATTTATTGGCGTGCAGTCCACGGCACCGGGTGCTCCTCCTACGGCATCGCTAGTGAGTTATCTTCTCTGGCCGACCGCTTAGCGAAGAGAGTACTTTGAGACCCCTTTCACTTCCTCTCATTACCCTTTCTTAAAGGTATATGTCGCAACCCCCTCCCGCACACCCCTATGTGGTAATGGGTTTTCCCTGATGACGGGTGCCAGTTAGTCGGGTCGACACGACAGGATTAGAACACGACCTTGAATGATGTCGTAATGGGTTTTCCCTGATGATTGGCGCCAGTTTGGTGGCTCGAAAATACAGGAATAGATCGTTACCTTGATACCGTGAGCTATTACAAGAGGTCATTTACCTTGTTCATGTTTAGTGCCAGTTTGACGGATCGACAAGTCGAGACTCATATCTACGTGTAAAGGGGATAGAAAGGTTTTTCATGAATAAAACACGATATTACAAAATATATATTTATTAAACATTAAAGGTTTTACAGACATATATTAAAGGTTTCACAGACATCATACATAATATTATTTATTATACACTTTTACAGGAATGGCGCATATATTCGTTCTTATGTTTTTATACAGTGTCTCTTAGATGCGTTAGTAAAATTGTTATTTGTTCACAATCCAGCATGTAATGGTCCAAACCGATGACTTGACGTGTATAGTAGGTAGCACTGATAAGGTACAGGTTTTTGTTGTACGTTTCCACCGTGGGCTGTTCAAGATCGATGACATCCGCTGATTCTGTTAGCGTGTCGCATACATCCACAACGAGTGTGTCGATCAAATCGTTGCAATATCTTGCGACGGGTGTCAACCACATATCCCGTTGGTCGACGGTGACGTCAATGAGGTCCCAAACCTCACAAAGACCTGCCCAGCTAGGTGCTTGATAGGCGACCCGTTTTAGTCCGGCGTCTTGTTTCTCGCTGATGATGACCATACGGTAACAGCACATGCGTCTCAGAGAGATTTCATGATTGGTCAGACTAATCTTATGAGGAAGTTGCGTGTTGATGAAAAACTTTGATATGACCGACTAGTAGTTGCCCAGTTATTGCCACTCTGTACGGTTAAACACCGCACAGTTCCTTCCGCATTTTTCTAGCTGGACATAGGGTGTAAAGTTGTTTTTGACACTCATGCTGACGATGGCTCGCTGGGCGTCGATTTCGTCCAGCGGGAACAAAGTGTTGAACATACTGGTGATACGGGTGCAAACGGCTTGACCTTCCATGATGTTTATCACTTCAACGATTGTCGTGGTTATGGCAGGCACGCCGTCGAGACGCCCCTTTTATAGGCGCACGCTGATTGGACGCAGCCTCTTGAGGGGCGGCAGGACCCTAAAGTCTTGAAAAAACAATTGTAATATCTCACCACCTTAGCGTCGTTGCCTGTATGATTGGTGGACGAGAATAGGCTTTGGAAAGTTTTTAGCGGTATGTTCTGGGAGCGATAGAGAAGGTACATGAGACAATAATGGCCGCAAACGTCTGAGGCGGTGCTTTGAAGTTGTAGCATGCTATGAGACGTGCAGAAAGTGTTTTTGCATATAAATGCCTGATAATGATTCAAAATATTATCCTAGGCCGTTCTTGTCGATAAATATGCTGACCCAATGCGTCTCAGGCTTGGTATGTTTATCAGTGTTGATGACGAGAGCGGCAGGTAAAGCTATTCTTGCGGGTAGTATATCAGCAGGAAAAACACCCGACTGTACAAAACGGAACCACGGGCCTGTTTTTAGCGCACGTCCTCTGGTGTGCATGTCCATCTTCAATCATCCTATCTCGAAGTCCCCAAACGATGGAGGCTGAAGATTAATTCCATACATAACTATGTGCGGCCCAATTTAAGTGTTTTCAAAGATGAACAACTTTTGTCGTACAGATCTACGATGGGTGTATTTGATTAGAAACTTTTCTTTTCTGCCTCCTTGATGTAGATGGTTTCTGGACGCGTTGTGGAACGGGATATGAGGGATTCAAGCAGGCTGTAATAGACATTACCGCTATCCCAAGGAATACCGTGCAGTTTGTTGACAATATAGTCGGCTTGCTTTTTAACAGTGGCTGAAAGTTCCTCGATAGCGTATGAGGGTTTTAACACCAATGTTGAGGTAATGTACCGCATACAGATAAAACACTCAGTTCCTTGACGATAAACTGTTTGTTGTCGTCGATGAAGCTCTGGAAATCCACAATGACGTCCATGATTTAAATGAAGAGTGTTAGGGGTGGGAAGCCGTTTATATTAACTCCCATAATCGGTCACAATGTTTTTGTCCTTGTCGATGGTGATTATGTTGGCCAACTCCCCCTACATGATACAGTTGACGGTTTCGGTGAGAGCTCTGGTGAAGCTCACTTCGATACTCAAGAGAGCCATGCCTCGTTAAATCCAATGGGATGCCATGTGGATGGACTGATTAGGTGTGAGATCGAAATCCATTAGATGATATCCCCTAAGGAAGGCTTCCCGTGTGATGTCACTACCTTTGTTCATGAAATTGATACCCGTTCTAGAAAACAGTGTGTGGTGTGACATGACATAGTTATCGTTTGCAAAATCGAGCTGTACTGGTTTCAACGGTAATTGTTCCCCATCCACGTACAGCGAGAAATGGTTCATGCCGTGGGTTTGGAAGTTTAACGAGTTCTTGGTGGCGTCTCCGTTGAATGCAGCGTTTGATACAAATCCCACGATGCATCGTTTGGGTAACTGTCCGGTAAATACGTTGCCCAGTGCTTTCCATTGCACACCCATAAAAATAGTGAGTGTTTTTCTTCCAAACGTGTGATGGAATACTTTGCGGGACTCACGTTTAATGCCTTGGTATGTGCCAACACTATAGAAGGTGCAGTTTTAACACATTGCACTAGAAGGCCGGCTTCAGCGATGTGAACCTTAAAGTGAGGGAGTTCAGGGACGGCCATAAGAATAAACCCGTCTCTGGAACCGACCAACTTGACTTTGAGTTCGGTGCCGTTCAAATGGTATTTCTATTGTTTAATCACGTCACCGTGTAGATACTCCAAAAGATCCACCGTCTTTTTGTGGTGAGACTGCGACGGGCCTCAAATCCCTTGTTGCTGGTGTTAAGCCTCCTCAAAGCTTCCGGGGCTGTCTGTGGACTACAGACCGCAAGTCAAATGTGTTATTTTGGTGTCACTGTTTTAATTGAGCAACGTCTCAGTGTATTATCTATAAGCATACGTGTTGCTGGTTGGCGAGAATAGTTTTTGGTTTAAAAACACATCCACCTCTGTAAATAGCGAATGCAACCAGTTGTTGACGGGAGCGATTCGATCCCCTTCTGTGAAAGCTCCACCGTCGGGTTTCATGATGTCCGCCTTGAGATAGAGCATAGTCTGTAAGAGATCGATATAGAACTTACCTTGTCCCGTAACGGTAAATTCGATGGGCGAATCATCGGTGAGGGAAGAGACAGGTCTATACTGGAGACATTGTCCACTTTCATGATTGGTTTGCGTTGTTTGGATGGAAAAGAGATCAAGTTCACTGCTGGCACACTGCAGAGGACTGGGGGTGTAGAAACGACATTTCAACTGAAAAAATCTACTGCTTATTCTTGACCTTTTTACACCGGGAAACTGCGTACAACCCGAATGGGTAGTAAGACGCGGTGCTAATAATACACCGGGCAATGGCAGAAGACTGACGTCGGTGCTTCTTACGACGCCCTTTATAGCCCGAGCCGGTTATCGGTGTATCAATATTCTGCTCCGCCTTGCGTTTCAAGTTTGTTCCAGCCTCGCCTACACGCTGATGTAGAACTTCTTTAAAAGGACGACGGTGATTGGCGACGTCGGAGATTACGTCGATACCCGTATGAAGCACCTGTTTTCCAATGGCTTTAGTGCCGCTTCTCAGTAATGGCACGGCGCTCTTGAAAATGTAGCGTGTCAATCAAATGGATTGAACATCTACAAGAGAAAAATTATTATTTCGACAATTTTGTGCAAGATAGAAAATTATATCAACATATTTAATATAAACTGCCTCTAAGGTTATATCTTCTGATCTGAAAAAGTTATGTTTCGTCCTACATTCAACCACGTGGTTGGTCAAACAAATATTGTTTTTGGACTATTGTTGTACTAAATATCCAAGAAGAGGATTTAAATTCGTGTATTTATGAATAATAAACATAAAACGCTTCGCTTTTCCCGTTGGATGATGCCTGATAGACTTGTCTACGCCTGCCATGTGGTCTACTCGAATAATAATAAAATATACATTTATATTACTACTTCTCATAAAATAATAGTGGATATTAAATAACTAAATTAACACAGATACATTTTGATATAAGATATTTGTGTACTAACTCACCCCGGCAAGATGTCTGCAGATATCAATTTCACCTTTAAGAAACTACAAGATTGTCAATCGTGGCCGACCTACGTGTGCCACAGCTGGTTCAACCGGAGAGAAGAACTGAAGTCGGGGATCGACTCAGAGGCCGGCTGTGCACATAGCGACGCTAGTGGTCGTTCGAAGAACTCGTGACTTGCTTCAATTTTTTCTTTTCTTCACACTTTTATCCTTCTTTGTTTTTGCCTGTTTTTCGTAATTTATCCTCCCTTCCTTCTTTGTCATGTCCGACCTGCTTCTACAGTATATAGGTCCGTCAGCGGTATCAAAAGTACAGAAACGGACAGAACGTACAGAAAAAGTACAGAGCGATTCAGAGCGGTTCAACTACGAAAAGAATCAACAAGGGAACTCCGCCCGTCAGCAACACGAAGGAACATGGAGTCCGTGACGTCGGATTCACCGCCTTAGCTGTGTCGATAGGATGATGGATCACCCGATCCAACTCGCCGGAAACATGGACGACGTTACTGTGGTATTAGTATCCAGCCGTCGTAACCAAGTCTGTAGGACTTGGGCTCTTGTATAGTTTAAGAGAAGTTCTAATTTTTATGTTTTAAAGGAAATTTATATTTTATTATTTGGCGAGAATCCAAGGTTTAGGAAAATGTCAATTAGAATCTTTTCAGTTTAACTGTTACGTAATTAGCTTCAACATGGAAGTTTTATTCCTTGGTTTGTTTATGTGTCCTTTGACACTGTTTTAAAGCTAAAGCCTCTGGCTTTGTTAGATTCGTGACTTAGGCTAAGTCACAAGTCCAATACAACCTCTAAATTAATCATGACATCCTAAACGTCATGAACATTAGTTTTGTTGTTGATGGTTAGCACCAGGATGTCCTATTTTCTTTTGCCTTATGCAACTCAGTCATATGTAATAGAGTTTTGATGTTGTAGTCACTCTTCTACTAGAGTATTAGCGAGGGTGCTCAACCTAGGGAAATTACACTAGTGTCATAGTGAGGTCCGCACAAAATAAATCTATTTTATTTTTGCCCGTGACTAGTCCTCTAAGTTAGTATTGATCTGGATAGGTGCCGACGTACAATTGAATGCTCTGGCAGTACCGTATGGGAAAATGACCAGCTGTAGTACTTTAATGACGCCTGTTTCTTAGCCATCAATTAGCTGGATATATCAGCTGAGTATCCAACATGTTTTATGGATCTCTTTAAATACTTAACGCTACCAAGTGAGACTGTATAAATGATATCTTCTGAATTTACTCTTTGCTATTCTTTAACTAATTGTTCATTTACTCCTTGTTTAGAAAACTCTTGTCACTGTGGCAAGTTTGAGTTGATACTGCATGCTTCTACATGTGGCCTGACGACAGTACAAGTAATCTCTCAAGTAAATTTGTTTTTGGAAGAATGTAATTCTCATCAATATTCCTATATTCATGTAAAACTTGTATTTTTCTTAATTTGTTTTTTTACTAAATAAATCTAAATTGTTAAAATGACTTTATATTCTTTATTAATATTACCGAATTTGTTCCCTAAAAGGGACAACTGATTCAAAAAGACCACTGAAAAACTTCCTTTCCCGTGCCCGCGTTGATAGAGAACACCATGGTAGATCGAAGATATTCCTGTTCCGGCCTGGCTGACGTAGTATCTTTGTTTGGGACAGTTGATGTTGATCAGCATTTAAAATGAGGTTTCATGCACACTTTTCCAAACTCGAATGGTACAGGTTCACCAGTGTGTTCTTATATTGATTTCCAGGGTTTCAATTTCCCTTCTAAATACGGGCACGTAGGGCAACGGATCATAGCTAACCGTCTTATATATGCCGTAGAGATAGTTTACGTTGTTGATATCGACGATACGTAACAGCGGTGCCACAATGTCACCCATGGGCTGAGGATCTACGATATCCGTGTAGATGTACATTTGCAAGTGCAAGGCTATTATATTGTTGGTGGCGTACGGTGACTTTGGGACTTTGATCAGATTAGTCTGAGGATCTAAGCCGAGCTGTAAACTTAGTTGACTTGATAGAGTCAGCAGCTGTATATTAGTTGAAGACGAAACAACGTCTACTTTTTTGTTGGAGTTTGTGTACTTGAATACAACTCCGGAATCCCTTTAAACTTCTTTATTTCGTTTAGGGCTTTGATCAATTTTTGGATAGTGCTGAAGTTTCCAGGAGGTTGTGATCTTTAAATATTTGTTTCATATCGTTAGCGTCCACCCAATTGTACCATACAATATTTTGTTCCTCGGGTACGATGGTGAATGAACACGGATATTGGAATTCAGTGAGAGTGACTTCCCATTGGCCTTCAAGTGTAAGACGGTAGGGTAGTTGCGTGGTGAAATTTACGGAAGTGTTTTTCGGGAAATATCCATAGAGCTGTCGCTCGGCAAAGTGATGTAAAACTGGTCCTTCATGTTAGGGCACTGAAGTAACTGGTAGGAATCCAAGAATTAAAATTTGCGGGTTAACCTTTCCACTACACGTACACTTTATTTTTGGCGCCTTTACCCTTAAAAGTTTCGGGAAGACGTACGGGTTGCAATTAGGGTTAATAAAACGTTCCCCCCTCCACCTTGCCATCAATATCGGTCAACCTGTAGACGACTGGTTGTCGCAAAAGACACTGCTGACTTTGAAAATTTCTTCGCTCCAATTGCTTTCGTAGATCTTTTAAAACCGAATTTTAGATTTGCCAATACGCATCGTGTCACCGGATTTCATTATTGGCTTACTATTTGAGTTTGGACACAGTTTTCTGTACAGATTATCTCTGACTTGAAACACATTGGTTTCTGAAAAGTTGGCAGGCGCCATCTTGATACTGGGATGTTTTGCGCTGTTATAACCGTGTACGAGATCTTGGAGGATGTTCACATACCGATACGTGTTATTTTTGGTAAAGTAGCGCCACATGATTTCTTTCAGAGTTCTATTGAATCATCGGACCTTCACGTCCGGGTTATGAGTGGTGTAATAATGTACGCCTTCTTTCTTGAGAAATTTCCAGACTAAACGTGCATTGAACTCTGTTCCTTTTTCCGTCTGTAAGCTTAGAGGTTTACGGCTGCTTTGTTTGAGAATGTCCTAAAAGGCGTCTCTCACGAGGCGACCCGTCTTGGATGGAAGCGTCCTTGCTCAGGCCATCTTGCTAATCATGTCAATGGAGGTGAGCAAGTACACTGCACCGTCTTTGTATTTTCCGAGACTTCGCATATCGTTGAGATCGGCTTGCCAGAGATCGTCAATGTTTGACACCACGTACTTGTTGCGAGGAAACATTTTATCACATGTTTGTGTAGGGTATAAGCGTCCTGCACACGAAGCCATTCTCGTACTTTGTCGGGATCTTTATTGGAGGCTCTATAAGCGATGCCGCCCCTGCAAACCCAGCAGGATTAGAAGGGTCATAGTAGATGTTGGTTAAATGGGCCATTAAGCTCGGAATGGCAGCCACCTGTTTTCATCCACCCTTTTCAGTTTCTACTCTTTAGGGCGTTGCGACGGTGTAAGTGTTTGGGTTACGGGCGTTGGATCTCTTATTAGTGCCGAACGTTTCGGATTTACAATATATTCTTTCGGAACGTTTATTATTTGAAGTGCCGTGAGAAACTCTTGTCAACCTGGTGGATCGCTGTGTCTTTTTGCTTTGACCATATCGTTTACTAAATCCACAATATTGGATCCACGGGGAGGCGTATAGTGAATTCTCACTTCCCCATTTTCGTCCCAAGAGATACCGCATCGGGAAATATTATGTTATAGTAAAAGTTCAGCTTTTTTACGTGCCTGTACTGATACAGTATTGAGTACAGCAGGGATGGGAAGTAGAGACACTTCAGGGATGGTCGTGGTGGTTGTGGTATTTTCAGGTGGTGAAGGGTTTTGACTAAAGTGCAGATAGCGCTGTAGCACTTGTTGGTATAAAGTCCATTTAGACGTGTCGTCAAGTTTTGAAGCGAGGATTTTTTCCATTTCCTTGTCCAGCTCAGAGACCACTAGATTTGTGGCCGATGCCACTTGTTGGTGGTGTTTTTAGTAACGGTGGAACGCTTACGGGGACACCAATATCATCTTTTTCGTGTGTTTCATTATCTACTTGTTGAATAAGGAACCGAGGACACCGCTGATTAATGGGGCTAAAAGTAAGGGCAGGAACGCTCCTCCTTTCTGAACGAGTAGTCGTCTCTTCTTCTTCCAGCACTCTCCTCATTCACCAGCTTGCGAAACATCTGCTTGTGAGCACGTAACTTTGTCTTCTGCGCATTTTTAAACGGCACCCACCTTTTTCAAGTGTTGTAGGCACACTCGTAAACAAAGTCAATCAGTTTCTTGTCATCAGTTTTCTGTAAAGCGACACGTTACTGTGGGTTCATGCGATACATCACATGTAGCAAAGGGACCTACTTCAACATTTTGGGACTCATGGTAATGAAATGATCTATGATTGGGAAGTTTCGATGTTTTTATAGCTTTTATGTGGTAGGTACACGCAGCACCCAACATTTGTGCGGGTTCTATATCAGAAACATTCGGGTGTACCTTGTTTAAAATTTAAAAATATATACCCGTGGGTAGTACTTGTAGCATCAATGTAAGCCGCTTGTAAAACACGGGGGTTTTCAGGACAGACTTGACGCGCAAAAAGTTTAATTTGTGATTAATTCCTGGGATTTTTTTAAAAAGCAACAATATAATAAGCACCATATAATGTGCGTTTAAATAAATGTCTCTTTGGTCCTTGCCCTGGTGAAATATTTTTGGTGTAAGGTACATAAGGCTAATATTTTGATGGTGGCATCCTTTGGTGAAAACATTGACGATCACTTCGTTGGCTTCACGCATCAGGTCGTCCAGGATAATCAGCTGTGGAGAGTCATTACGGGTGTCATCCATTTCTGGCATACCCTTACGGAATATGACGCGGTGTCTTGACACATCATGTTCGAATCCCGGTTGCCATAAAGCATAATATCAGGTGATTTGATCAAATTTAACGTCACAGATCCGTCACCAAGTGACGGATAAAGTCGACTATAAAATGTGATTTTCCACATTCGGAAGGACCGCTGATGATGGCCGAAAATGTATGTTTCAACTTGTCCACAATGTTTGAGACTGAGCTTATAAGCTAAATGAACTTGTATTTATAGGATAGGAGGTGTTATGAATGTGAGGAAATGGGTTGTGGAGTGATTGGCTACACTGGGATATAGAGGCCAGTGTGAAGGACAGTGGGTGTGGACAAATGTGGCCAGTCAGGTAAGTGAATTCCAATAGTTTTCGTTGCCGTGTGTAAAACTACTATTTAGAGCAATTTATCACGTTTGTATTTTGTGCAAAGTAGCCTCCAAGATTGTCTAGAATAAAACATTGGCGACGAGGTGTGAAAAGAATCTACGTACATTTTGTTTTTCGCCTGTATATTTTCCTGGCGAACAAAATTCACCTTAATGGTGGATAGGGAGGAAGGGGGGTTCTGTTCGTGTTACTGAATCAATTCCAAAGTTTAATATTGACCCTTTTGATACATCTAAGTCCAACTGGAAAGTTTACTTAAAAAGATTAAAAAATAAGCTTAGGATTTACAATGTACAGGAAGATAAGCAGACTTTATATTTATTAGACGCCATTGGCGAACATATGTACGAAAGGCTATGTGATCTGTGTGAGCCAACTGAACCAGAGTCTAAAACATTGGAACAACTTGCAAATATTTTGACTACATTTTTTCAGCCAGAACCGAATGCATTGACAGAAAGGGTTAAGTTTCAATACAGGGTGCAAAATGAAGGAGAATTACCAGCTGATTTTGCAGCTGAATTAAAAAAACTTACGCGTTATTGTAAATTTCCAAATGATTGGTTCGATGACGCCCTTTGTACTCAATTTGTGCACGGATTGCGTTCTCAAGATCTGAAATTGAAACTAATGGAGCTTCCCACAGTTCATTTTGGATCCGCTGTTGAGTATGCTAGTTCTTATTCTAGTTTACGTCTTTCGGTCCCACAAGATGATATTTGTACCACAAATGTCAATCTAGTTCAAAAGAAAGTTCAGAATCAAAGATTATATAAGTCCAGTAAAGTACGTTGCATACATTGTAACTTTACAAATCACGATTCTGGTAATTGTTGGTATCGAAACGCTTCTTGCCGTATTTGCGGGGGAAAAGGCCATATAAGTCCTGCATGTGAGAAAAAAAGCTATCGGTAACACAAAAAGTACTTATCCAGATAAAAAATTGAGTTACTCTTAATAAATAGGGCTTTATACCAGGTATGCTCAGAGGATCAAACATCTGATGGCGAAAGTATCAATTTAAATGAAACTTCAAGCGTGTTTTCTCATATTTTTCATATTAAAAATTCAGTGAAGTCTAATAAAATCATGGTACAGCTAACAGTAGATGGGGTAAATATGGCGTTCCAAGTTGATACTGGGGCACATGTAACAATAATAAATAAAGCTATCTTTAGGAGCAAGTTTCCAAAAAAGAAATTTTTCCCATTACGGTAATATTGCGTACCTATACCGGTGCACACATACCATTGTTGGGTAAAGCTAATGTCCTAGTTAATGGAAACAAATTGGATTTATACTTAGCAAAGGGGGATTTTGCCACCATAGTAGGTCTTGAGTGGTTACGAACCCTCAAGTTAAATTTGACAGAACTTTTAGGAACTGTAAACTTGATCGATAAACTTTCAAGAACTCCCAACAAAAATGAAAATATACAGGATATCTTAGTAAAATTTGAGGATGTTTTAAGAAAAGGAGTAGGTAAAGTCAATGGAGTTGTGGCTCAGATCCGACTTAAACCCGACTCTGTTCCAGTGTACAGAAGACATCGTAATGTAGCCTACTCCCTTGTTCCTAAGATGGAAGCAGAATTGGATCGTTTTGAAGAAGAAGGTATTTTATCCAAAGTTACCCATGAAGACTACGCTACTCCGGTGGTTCCTGTAATGAAAAGCGACGGTACAATCAGGATTTGCGGTGACTTTAAAACAACCATCAACCTTCAACTCATAATCGAGGACTACCCCATTCCGAATATCGATGGTATTCTTGCAAATATAGGAAATTGTTCATTTTATTCGAAATTTGATATTAGCCAGGCTTTCTACCATATTGAATTTAAGGAGTCTGATCGCAAGTACTTAACAATTAACACTATAAAGGGGCTCTATCAGTATAATAGACATTCCATTTGACATTACTACTGCCCCTGCCATATGGCAGAGAACAATTGAAGGGATTTTTAAAGATATTAAAGGAGTTCAAGTTTTTTATGAGGAGATCTGTGTTAGCTCTGAAACCAAAGCTCAACATTATCAGTTACTCGAGTCGGTGGTTTCAGAGGGTGGAAGATTATAACATCAGGGTTAATGTGGACAAGTGTACCTTCCTAAAACCTTCCATTAAGTACTGTGGATTTATCATAAGCAAGGAGGGTATCAACAAATGCCCTGAAAAGTTGGAAGCAATTTTGAAAATAAAGCCACCAACGTCAGTAATGGAATTAAAAACGTTTTTGGGGGCAGTCAATTTCTATGGTAAATTTGTACCAGACCTGAGTACTTTAGCTCATCCCCTTTTATAATCTTTTAAAATTAGAAGTGAATTTTAATTTCAATGAAGTTTGTTCCAAATCTTTTGAACAAATTAAAGAAACAATATCATCTGACAGGGTACCTACCCACTTCAAACCGAAGAAAAAAATTGTCCTCTATACTGTTTAGGGGCAATATTGTCCCATCGCATGAGTGATGCCACTGAAAGGCCAATCGCCTTTGCTAGTCGGACCTTGAGTCTGGGGGAGTAAAAGTGGAGTCAAGTAGAAAAAGAAGCATGTGCCATTGTATTTGGCGTAAAAATGTTTTTTGCCTATCTCTTTGGCCATTGATTCATCTTAATAACGGACCATAGTCCGTTACTATCCATCTTTGGATCATCCAAGGGTCTTCCGGTTCCGTCTGCTCTAAGACTCCAGAGGTATGCTATATTTCTTCAAGCGTTCAATTATGACATTCAATATCGTCTAGGTGCGGAACATGGGAATGCAGACTGTTTGTCACGTCTAAGTTTGCAAAACCAGGAAGAGGATTTTGACAGGGATTTAGAAGTTTTTAGTTTATGTCAAATCAATGTACTACCAGTTACTGCAAAGGAAATAATTAGAAGCTTGATCAAGGAAAAGGAAGCTGCGGAACTCATCCAAGCACTCAAAACGGGGGTTATCCTAAAACCCATGAATAGTTGGGGACATCCACAGCACGAATATTCCTTGTTCCATGATTGTCTTTTCTGGGGCCAGTGGGTGTACATACCCACATGCCCAAGATCCAGAGTATTAGATGAGCTACACGAGGGACACATGGGAGTGGTTAAGAGCAAAGCTTTGGCACGAAGTTATGTGTGGTGGCCTAAAATTGATTCAGATATTGAGAAAATGATTTCAAGCTGTTTTTCTTGCCAACAGATGAAAAACAACCCAGCCAAGATATCCTACCACAAGTGGCAATGCCACTCATCACCCATGAAAAGGCTCCATATAGATTATGCAGGCCCTCTCAAAGGTATGTATTTTCTTATTATTGTGGATGCTTTCAGCAGGTGGGTTGATGTTCACCATGTAAAAAATCTAACTTATACAACAATTAAACTGCTAAACAATTTTTTTACAAATTTTGGTCTCCCCACGTCATCGTATTAGATAACGGCCCTCAATTTACTAGCTCAGAATTCTCAAAGTTCTGTTCCGAATTAGGATTCAAACAAAAATTGATTGCACCATATTATCCGGCTTCCAATGGCTTAGCGGAAAGGGGAGTGCAGACTTTTAAAGCCTCTCTCAAAGCAGCCATACTGAGTGGAAGTAATATTAGTAATGCTATAACTAAATTCCTGATAGCCTATAGGAGTGCTCCCCACTCCATTCCTGGACTGTCTCCTGCACCTTTCTTTTTGGGACGTACGCTAAGGAGCCGTATATATTTAGTAAAGCCTTTAGGTCCCCTAGCCCTTCAGTAGTGTTCCAAGGATCCGGTGGATGTTCCAAGGGTTTTCGAGGAAGGATCAAACGTCGCTTTCCGTTCATACAGAAACCCTGAAGAAAGTGGCTTTTGGGAATTGTCAAAGAAAAAAAAGGATGATTTAAATTAGTTAATAAAACAAGGGGATAGCACCTATTTCCGCCATGTGGATCAGATGAGGCCAGTGGGGGAGGAACTCGGTAGACAAAATATGAATACAAATGGTAGCCAGACTCCAAGCTCGAATCCAAGACCATCTAGGAGGTCAATAGCAGTTGAGCCATCTGAACCACCATTGCTATTAGCGTCGTAAACTTCACCCAGGAGTCAGTTTGACTCACCCACTCAAGAGAAGAGAACCAGCCCTCCTCATGAAAGAATCTCACCCAGAAGTAAGCCTTTGGACCTACCCCAAGAGATGAGGCAACCCATCGACGAAGAGTCAGCCTCAAGAGCTACACCAGCTCTATTGACCTCTACTAGGAGTGGCCGCGTAATTAAGCAACCTACAAGGCTCAACCTCTGAAGAGAAGACATTTTGTGAACGTGTTTTTTTCCCTCCTCAACGAATTCAATTAAAGTAATGTCAAGTGTCAGGTGGTGGTGGGGGGTGTTCAGACTAATGAGGGAGGAGTGTTATGAATGTGAGGAAATGTGTTGTGGAGTGATTGGCTACAATGGGATATACACGCCAGTGTGAAGGACAGTGGGTGTGTACAAATGTCAAGAAAGTGAACTCCAAGAGTTTTCGTTGCATTGTGTAAAACTACTATTTAGAGCAATTTATCACGTTTGTATTATGTGCAAGGTAGCCTCCACGATTGTCTAGAATAAAACAGGAGGGAGGGTGTGTAGACGTTGAAACACAAACATAACAGTTTTTATAATATTTATTCACACAAATATAGCTCACACCGTGAGAAGTATACATTGAATATTTATTTACAAATATATGTCATAACGTGAAAAGTAAACTTGGAATATTTATTTACATAAATCAAAATTTAAAATATAACTCACGCCATGAAAAGAATACTTGCAATATTTATTTAAAAAATTATAGTTATAGAATATATCTTACACCATGAAGTAAATTATACATATTTAGGTGTAGAGGAAAATATAATATATTTCTTGAGCTCGTAGTGGGAATATTGTCCTCAATATTAATTTAAAAATTCCAGTTTGAAAAGTATTTGAATATATATACACAGATGGTTTCAATTTAAAATATGTACAAGGGAAAAAAATTACTAGAATTAAAATATATACAAAAATTAATTATATTGACTATAAATAATCAGATAGGTGAAGAATTGTACTGGGGATAAAAAATATAAAATGTATCCTGGATGCATAAAATAAATCAATACAAATATATGCGTATTTTCATGCAGAAAAAATATATGAGAAAAAAAATTAAATCTTTGAAAAATGATGTGTTAGTAGAACTGTCTAGAGTGAAAGAAAAGAAAGGTGACTATTCAGCCCGTCTAAATTATCACCTTTTAGTTGTGTCGAGCACGTTTACAAGGACTCTGATACCTAAACGGCAACGTATTATAATCATCGGTTATCCGGCATTTGGTAAACACGGGCAGGTAGACTTTATTTTGTGAAACGGCACATACAAACGCGAGACCTTTTCTTAAAATTTTGTGCGGTATCTGTATGTATCTTTCTGTGGCCTTTTTGGCAACCATCAATTTGAAAACGTCAAAATTAACGTCGTTCCGGTTGCCGTAGTTTATGGTGATCCCTTGAACCTTGCAAACTGTTTTTGTTTTGGTAGGATCGCCACCAACACAAACTCTGTACGCGTAATTCTTGGGACTGCCCGATACAAAGGTGCTAAAGTAGCTTCCCGGACTGTAATCTTGAAGTTCGTCAGTGAGGTCACCTAAAATTCTTCGGTTGGTGGACTCCAATCGCCAGTGCATTCCGTGAATAGAACGCTATCTGCATCGTGATACAAAACGCGGTCCCCCAATTGTTCAAGGATGCTGTAAAAATGCAAGCTAGCCATAGAAGTAGTGTAGCAGGTCACCGCCACACTCGTGTGGGGGTTAGGGCAGAACGCGTCACACGAATCCCTGTAATTGAGGAACATAACCTCATCATTTACATCAATGACGCTGTCCACGGCGATGTACGGAGCCATCAGGTACTTGCTGATGCCCTGATAGTCGTTGACAACGGCTACGTGTGGTAAATCGGGTATTTACCCAAACTTTCCCCATAGCGAATTTAAAAAGAGTTTAGCCAGAGTGCGTAGACCAGGGTTTTTACAAACAGAGCCGAAACCAAATTTTACCCCTTCCTTTTCTTCATCATTTTGAATGTCAGCTAACTAACTATTCATCTTGCTAGGTACACCACTCAGGCTATCTGATGGCTTTTTTTTAATTTTCAAAAAAGTATCAATGTACCCGTGAAACAATCCGCCCGAATGTGTCTGACGATCGTAAACAGATACATTGTACTCCCACACATCGTGTACTGCTTCAATAGTGTCGCCTTTCTCAACGGCTTTCCAGATCTCTTCAATCACCCAGACGCCTGTCAACCAGTGATTTTTTTTTCGTTGTGCTGACACGCACCTTGGTTTTTCTCCTTCTCGTATTTCCTGCACAAGATGAACATTAAACTGTCTTGCATCCGTGTAGGCAATACGGGCATGAATAAATCCCGTGGAGGCGTCACGGTATCTTTGGCTATGCCTTCTACTTGATCTATAGACGGACAATTTGGTTCCGAGTGATTTTGGGGTGGCCGATGTGATATTTTTTGTACTTGCAAACGTAAGGATACATCTAACCCACATCCAAGTATTGTGCACAGTCTTTACAGATCAAAGTTGGACTTCCACTGCAAACCACTCTATCGTAGCACTTTTTGCACGCGGATTTACATTTGTGTGTATTATTATGATCAAATGGTACACGGCACTCGCGGAAAAAGTACGAGCACTTAAATGCGGCTGTCAAGGATGCTATGACGTCAAAATAGTTTTGCTTATCGTCGTGAAAATACAAATCAAGGTAGCCCTTAAAGGAATGTTCGGATGGAGTAGGCCCCCTCATATAGGACCTGCCTCACCCCCGACGTTCCCTGTACACGGTGATTTTGTATTCGTAGAGGTATGTTTGAAATTGTTTCAGTTCGGTTATCCCACCCCCTTGCAAAAGATTCACACGGGCATCACGGTATAGTTCCTCTGTTTTGAATTTTTGATTAGGACGACCCATTTTGATTTATTTAACGGTATTCACGTCCATGCATCCTGGTTTTCTTTTAAAGTCACACACAGTCTTGGCGACAACCAATGCACGGGCAAGGCAAAATATATAATTGCCATTTTTAATCGTAATGATTCCTTGATTTCTTGGACTGTATGTGGTAGCTAGGGAGAAATTATCACAATAACGTGCACTACCATGAGGCTCCTTAAAATGGCTGAGATTAACATACAGTGGTGCCTTTCTTAAGAACAAATTATTACTCTGCAACACGCGACTTTCATTATCAAGCACGGCTCGAGCGTTTAACTGATCCACCCTCTTAAAGGAGACGAATACATGATTAAACGTTGAGTCTGTGCTGTTAAAAAGTAAGCTGACATGATCATTGGCGCTGACATCATGGTCCTGCAACCGATTGAGCAAATTATTTATTTGTTCTTCAAGCCAGATTAATGCATCATGTTCGCTTGCTGGAGCACCAAGATGTATGGTAATTTCTCTACCAGTATAAAAGAAACGCCTCAATTGTTTAATTATCTCCTCGAAGATTCGAAGAGGGAGGCCTTTGGACAAAGCTCCACCAACCTGGTTTACCGGGCCACTAATTCCTCTCTGTGGTGCTGAGGATGGTCCGGCCGTCACTATAGGTTGATAAAAGACCGTGGACCCCATCTGCCTCACCACAGCTTGGGCTTGAACCCTGACTCCCCGGCACGGAGGCGGTGTTGCTGCTGATGCGGGGTGAAGGGGGGACACGGCCGGTGGCGGCGCTGGAACACTGTCTCCGGGAAAAAACCACTCCAATTGAACTAAAAAACACAAAAGCATAAACACTTGAAATATAATTATTTACTGCAAACTTACGCGTTAAAATGATACCGCAAAATATAACGATGCTGTTACAATTGCTTTAACTGATACCCACATTCGCAATGTTTGAGTAATAAATACAGTCCATGGCAGCTAATTTATCACTATTAAAGGCTAAACCCAAATTTTCATTTCATCCATTCAGGAAATCGAGCACTGAACCCTTCATAAAATGTTCGAGTAATAAAATACACTTGAACCCTAGGTCAGCTACAAAATACTGTCCAGTGCGGTTAAAACTAAATTTTCACCCCCCTGTCTGGAATCGAATCTGGGACCCTTGAACCGACAAAACAAAATATAAGGTTCTGTCCCGGTTAAAGCAATAATATAATTACTATTACTGTATACTTAAAGCACACTGGAACACTAAATCTACAACATATAATTGAGTAGAGCACTTTTTTGGCTCTAAACCGGCTTAAACGCCATCTATTAGACCTATAAGCAACCACACTTCAAGAAATCTAGCTTTAAATAAGGTATTGGAGGAAAATATGTCTTACACAAATTTGGTAAAAATATATATTGATGCTAGAAAGTAATTTTAATGGTCCGAATTATGTTTAGAACGAAATAAAACCATTTAATTTATTTTCCATTACTGTTTTTCAGTCTAATGCTCGGGTAAATTTTTTTATTCATAAAATGTCAAGACTAGAACATCCACTTACCCTGTCCGCTTACTGATGATTTACCAAAGCAACATTTTTAACAGTGTCGGGAAACTAACCCGTTACCAATAGTTTGGTATACAGACATGCTATCGAGCGAGTTAAGGTTACTACCGAATATTGATTCAGCACAATGCAACCGTGACTAAAACGCCAATTATAATTGTCTATCTTTTGGTTAAATTTGGGAACGGGCTGTTTACAATGGTGTAGTAGATATACGGTCAAACAACGATAGTTAGGGGAAGAGAGCACGCAAATAACTCTTGAGTAATAAACTGTCTATTTCCAAACTAGTGGCTATAGTATAGTTACTTGTAGATGGTACTAAAATATAGAATGGCAAACTTACATATCAACTGGTTTATCTAGTCCAATTCACCCCAAACATCAGGGATAGCATTTCCAGTGGTGTCGGTAGGGCCCTGCGAGGTGAAGCATCCCTTCGGCATGAGGACGGCTGCACTGGAGAGAGCACCGACCACTTCTAGGTGATGTGTCGGTACAGGATCCAACTCCGCATCACCGCTTTCAAGGGGCGGCGTTCGCACACACGCTGTTAAACCCTCTGTGGATGCTACGTGCTCACTCAGGCTTGTATCCAACTCGTACAGATCCCAGTATTCTGAAATTAAATACATACATAATAATTTGATAGTGGTAGAAAAAACACGTACATTTCTCTAAAATTTAAAACAGGACGCTAATGAGCCATGGACCAGTCGCCATCCGTTAAGGCAATTCCGTCCTCTGTAAAAAAAACTCCAACGGGTTCTGGATATCTGCCTCCACCGGTTGAATTACTGAAGCCACGGGTTCATCTTCTTCTTGAAAGTCTGTCAAAGAAGCAAATACTACTGTACACCAAAGACATAATAAGCAAAATATTACCCATTAAAATAAACAAAGCGCTTTTGAAACATACCTGAATTTATCCAAATTTCCAACGCGTCTAAACTCGTTATGATGTTTATCGCTCGCAATTATTAATTACAATGACCGAATGTAATGATTTCAAGGTCTATTTATAGTCGCTTCAACGGGGGTGTACCACATGTAAAGGTGGTGACTTCTTATTGGTCGATAATATTGTTTCCGAATCAGTTCTTGCCCAATCCCAATCTGCATAAATAGGCATCTATTAACAGTTATCTTTCATTCGCGCTAGCTATCTCGCTGAGGATGGACGTCTTACTTCGTTGCTGGCTAGAGGGATACTTGGAGGACCGTCGGTCGTGTTTATTTTCCAGCAGTGCAAATGCTGGTACACATTTTCCCTGTGATGGGAGGAGGTAGGGGTTAGATTCCCTGCAAGGTCAACAAACGCTAATTCTAACTAAAAGCATAAATAATAGCTTTGGCTGTTTTCACTTTTTAGCCATGCACAAATGATGGTAAATCACTAATTTTATTATTCTGTCTCTGTCTTTCTCTCTCTCTCATTCGGGCAAAAATATCCAAAATATATTGTAGGATTCAATTCCCCTCGTGTTCAGTTTTCAATGACATGCAAATGTGGGTACACATCTCGTCCTGTGTCGTAAGGAGGTAGGGTTCAAGTCCCTTAGTGGCCAACAAACGCTAATTACTTCACATTTCAATCCCTGGCAAATGCTATTACACATCTCATCTGGTCAACATCAGCTTTTATCTCATGCTTGCCTGAAGAGATTAGTTCGAATCCCTGTCGTGCGTGTGTACCGAGCCGGACTCCCTCATCGTCCATGGTTTGTAGCCCTGAAGGGTAGTAAGACGCAGTTCTAAATACCGATACGCTTAACTTCGTGGCTATTAGCAGGGAGGTAGGGGGAGGGGGAGATTGAATCCAGGTCGACCCTGTCACTTGGCCTTCACACAAATGCAGGTACATTTTATATCTTACTCAGCCCTGATATTACTTATGAATTTATGTAGATATATATTATTTCGTCAAAATATAGTTGCGAACATTAAATTCAAGTTACTCAATTCAAAATTACCTATGAATTAATGTAAGAGTAATATATAATTTCATCAAAATATAGTTGCGAGCATTAAATTCAAGTTACTCAAGTCAATATTACCTATTAATTAATAAAAGAGTTATATATTATTCTGACAAAATATAGTTGCAAACATTAAATTGTTTTTTCTGTTGTTATAAGTGCTCGAGGAATAAATGGTTGTTTCTTTTTTTTAATTTTATACTTTGGTCGCAATCTACTGTCAAAATGCATTTTATACTTGCATCGATGATTGTATGGTCTAAGGTATCACTAGACGGCCGGTGACAGAGTGATATATGTTTGAAGCAAATTGGGTACACATTATACTTAGTCGACCAGCAAAATGGTGGGGGTGCAGGAAGTACTGCTGTTCTAACAGTAATTAGCTGTACTAAAGATATCGAGGTTCTAATCTCAGTGTGCACGCCGTCTAAATGTCAGGCTCCTGGCGGGGGGAAATCGAATAATTGGTCCCAAAGTGGTCTATAGGAAGCACATCTGAACCTGCGGCCTTCAGAAAGCCACGACCGATGTACCAAGCAGCCTTGGAGGTTCATGACTCTTCAACAAGGTCGTTGCCACCCTCTTTTGAAATTTATAGCAAGTTTGCGACATCTGACGAACCCCACTGAGGAGTGGAATGACTAAGTGTGGGGAGGGGAAAGGGGTGAAGTGAGGTGTAGTCCAACAGAGTTAGGGAGCAGTCAGTATAACTTTGTTTGTTCTTAGCGATGTAAGGAGGGTGAAGGGAGTGAGAGAAAAGTGAAAGGGGCTTTATTTCCGTGATACGCTATCAGCTGCAAGGCGGTCACACTCTTCGCTAAGCGGCCAGCCAGAGAAGATGCTCACTAGTGATGCCGAAGGAGGAAGGCCTGTGCCATGAACTACACGCCAATAAATAAATAAAAAACTCCAATGCCCCATCCCAATCCTAACCAGACATAAATAACAAATTACACAAATAAAAAAGCAACGAGTATACATAAATAATTATTGAGAAAACATAAAAAAAAGAACAAAAACAAAAAACAAATGAGACAAGAATAAACACGTTTGGAACACTGGAAAGAGGGTCAGGAGGAGGGGAGGGGTCACGAGGAGAGGCAGGGGGTCAAGAGGAGGTGGAGGGGGATAGCCAACAGCCAATCAGAGAACGAGGGGGGTTTGGTCACGTGATCAAATTCAAACTATCAGAGCACCGTTTTAAGGTGCCCCCACATAATACTAAAACATATTGAAAAAAATAATAATAATAATTTGTGTTTGATAATTTTTTTAAAAACTTTTTCTATCTTAATATTAATATTTTTGTTCCCATAACTAACCTTACGGCTCATAATCTCCTTAAAAGTGTAGCCTCACTAAATCGATTCAACAACCCAGCTTTATCCGACAGAACTGATATGAGAACGGGGCCACCGTACTAGGCACATGAAGTGGGCAACCACCCGGGGTGCTGGGCTTTAAGGAATGCCATGCCACTGATGCTGGGTAAATTGGCTTAGCAAATAAATAAGGGTTTTGAGGGTTTTGATCCCAAAGCTAAAGGGGGGAGGGGGGGCGGTGGACCTTAGGCAAATGTTTGAAAATAGGATGCCCCAGAATATATTTGGGATGGTCCTGATCTGAATCATTTAAAAAAAATTATATATCTCTATGAGCGATTTGGAGTAGTCCCTCTCCAGATATTTTTGTAAGCTATTTAGCGTGGTGTTTGCTTGGAATCTTTGGAAAATTATATGCCTGTTACATAAGCTTTTTGGAGTGGTCTTCTCCCAGCAAATCAGAAAATTGTATGCATCTAGAAGTTATTTTATCGTAAACTTCAGAGCATGAATATTCGTATTCTCTCAGCTAAAATTTGGCTTCAAGAAACACAGAATTAGATTATGCTACACACTGAAGGAGCTAACTCACTTCATCTATACTTATGACACAATAATGTCAACTTAAAAACTCTTCGCCAATATTTTGATCGTTTTCAGACATTCTAGGTATAAAGCTGTCCTTTTCACAAACTCTCATGACGGAGTTTATATGGTGTTCAATGACAGCTCCAAACAGAAACGAATAGGTTGAAACGCCATAAAACACATGTGCATGTCCCAGGACCATAATTTCCCCTTTCGGGTTATCTGTGCGAAATCCCGATCTCTCTGACAAAGTCCAATCTCCAAGAAAACTTTCTTTAAATCAGCAATAACAACAGTAACCTCCACTCTGAAGCGAAGCAGGAGAGACGGAATACGTTCAATCAAGTTCAGCCCTTCTTCTAAGCAATCATTCAGCGAAGGACAGGAATTGATCTTTGCTGAGTCATCAAACACGGGACGAATCTTTGTAGTACCATGTTCCTTGTTCATTGGTCGGTGGGGAAGAATTGTCCCTAATTGTAATTCGCATTAACCCCTTCTTCTATGATTCCCTTAATCTTCCACTCTTCAAATATTTCTTTGTAGGTTATTTCTACTTCCAGAGATTTTAATTACTGTAACGTCGTTTCCATACGCTTTTAATCTATCACTAAATTTGAAGGTAGAGTTGGATGTCCCTCCAAACATAGCAGTTCAACCAGTTAATGAACATACACTTCCAGTTTGACAGTTTGCTTAGAATGTTTGGTTGGCAAATGATCTTGTCCTGCGCTTCTCCGGGTCTTAGATTACCAGAACATCAATATCACAAAGTTAGGAAATAGACATACCTATTTTTATCAAACAAATAATTTACAGCAATGATATGAAACAGTGACTTCTTACGTAGAATCGTAACCTGTAGCATCCATCCTAAATCATTGTTCACAACTATGTACCCTACCGAACCACATTTATCAACAACTTTTTCACTTGTATTTTCCCCACAAAATCGGGCCTATCAACGCTTCTACTTGTCCAACACCATCATATATTTCTATACCCAGTAGATGCAGCTCTCTCTGATACAAATATTTCCAGCCATAGGCACAGAACAATATATCTTGTCATAATCAAAAGATTCAAATTTGCAGACATAAATAACTACTTTTGATGTTTCCCAACTAGATTTGAAACCAAGTGTGCAAAATTTCACCTGAGTGGTTTCCCCTAAAGTAAAAAAAAAACCGTGCTGTAAACGTTCTTCACTCATTGACGTGTATTCTATTTTTCCTATCACCGCCTTCAGAATGTAAGATCGCTGGGATCCTGTGTTTATCAGAGCTCGGACATTCCGATTACCCTTTCCTCCCTCCAACTTGACGATCAGAGTTCGCAGAAGCACTTCAAAGCAGGAATTATTTACTTATGTATTTATTATACACAGGCCGCATGGCACACCTATCTCGCCACCACGGTTCACCATTGTGGCGAGGCACTCACTTTGTGGAACACTGCTCTTGTTTGGTATTTTAATCCCTTGTGCCTAGTTACATTATCACGCCCACACTAAAAATAAAACCTGAGTCCATCCTAAGAATCATTGAAGGCACAGTCTTAAACGTCAAAAGTGGTTTACAAGTCATGTTTTTCGGTAGACATAAACCCCACTCTGGATACAAGCTACGAGGCAAATGTATTCTGATTTTCTCGAGTACTTTGGTTCGTTGCGGCGACCGGCTTGAAACAATTGATGGTGATGAAGTGTATTCTGAATCTTGATAACATAATGCTCTCAGAAAATGGTTTCTACCATACTCTTATTCTCATAAACATATTGTTGACTTTGTTCCACACTTATTAGAACACATTTTTCGACTATCGCAGTGTCTTTTAAAAGTGTTTAACACTGATTTATTGAAAAATAGTATTTTTTTTACCTAATGACCTACCTTACGAGACCTACTGATTGCTATCCTATGGAACATGTCCGCCCCAACTGGCATTCAAACCCTTCAGCCCAATTAGGGCGATGTGTTACCATAAAAACACTTCAGAGAGCTTCTAGAGGTGCTAAATATTTAGAAATTTTCCTAGCCTTTGGAATTTTGGAGGTTATTTTACCATAAAAAAACCCAACACATTTCAGAGAGCGTATAGAACTGTTTATAATGTATAATTCCTTCTAACTTCCAGAAGTTGGGGGATGTGCCCATAAAACTCCCCCTGAAATGATTGGATTGCTACGGCCTTGACTCTTCCGACATCCGAAAGATTTGCCAGGTACCATTTCTAGAATTATTACATTATTACTAGCACCGCGTCTTACTACCCGTTCGGGTTATACGCACTTACGCTAATGTGTAATGGTAGGGTGATTGTGAGATGAAATGGAGGACCTACAGTTTAACGTGGAATCCGAACCACGGTGGAGGCCTGGCATTCCCCACATTAACAAGATGTATTGTCAGAGGTGAAGGAAGGGTTTGGTAATCAGATAAATTTGTGTCGGGACCAGGATTGAACCCCGGACCCCAGCACAGAAGTCCGACACCTTACCCCTAGACCGCCAGGTCACCTAGAATGATTACAGTTCAATGTATTTGGAAGAGGATCACTAAGAATATTTTGTTGATATTTTTCTCAAACACAAAAGGTGGTTGAACCTTACCAGAATAAGCGATGGCCGGATAACCTAGCCACGACCAAATAACCGGGATATTAGAAACACGACTAAGCACAAACCAGAACTCAATCCCAAACTCTGTTTTCTGCATTCTTCACTCAACAACAACGGAATTTGGATCTGTGAAAAAAGTGTTTTTCTTTTAAAATAATTATTATATATAAAAAAAGTATGATTTTATTCTAGCTCTATACGTTTTCCATGGGGTTAGAAAACCCGGATGACACCTAATTTAGGTAGATAATACAGGCGGAACTAGACATCGCATCATGGTGTGGCTTTCTTTATTATACATTAAAAATCAGTTTATCTTGGATTAATGAAACTGTTTAACCAAATTTTTGAAAACACAGCAAAATAAAAAAAAGTATTATTAAATGGAGGAGTGATTACACTGAACCCAATTACTTGGTTGACAAGTAAATAGCGTATAAACTCACTATGATGTGATTTTAGGTTGAAGCGTAGGTGTAGCTAATATCCTGGTATTATTTGTATTTTGCCGAGCGTATAGTTAGAATATTTCTGTAGACTAGGGTATTCCAAATGTGTAATTAATTCTCTTTGTGAGTACTTTATTTTTCCGTTGCTGGAAGAAGAAAAATTATACACATCTCAAGGCTTGACATAACCTAACCTAGCCTATTTAACATAGCCTTAACCTGATATAACCTAACATAGCCTTACCTAACCCAACCTGTTCTAGCCTAACCTAACCTACCATTTTGATTTATTGTTTAATATCGGATGTATATTATGAGCCGAGACTATCAAGGTCAATCGAATGACAACAGTTCATCCCCTGCTTTAATAGTCTCGGTCTTAAGTAAATGACAGTTCAGGTTGAATCAGAGATTGGTTGACCTTCCATTTTTGTAAATGTATACGTTCTCTTAACCTCTCTGTTACGTCACTGCGAGAGCTAACGTACCGTATATTCGGAGGCTTGAATTAATAAATGTAATGATAGTTAAATTAATTTTCTTCAAACAATACCATTTTTTCTTGACCTCTCGGATAAAGAAATATTGTGATAGTAAAAAATGTTAAACTCAAGATTATGATAAATGTCGTCGTTTCATAATGGTTTTAGCGATGCCATCTGTCTGTCTGTCTGTCTGTCTTTTGAACTAGAGCTAAAAGCAATTTACCGATAGAGCCTAACCTTGGTATCTAGGGTTTACATAAGGTCCCCTCGAGGGGTTTTTAAAATCAGATGTCCGACCTAAAATTAAAGATCGTTTACTGAAGCGCAAAAAGGTAAATATCAATTTTCTCGAAATCTGCTCTGACGGTTATGATACGATTAATCTTCTATTTCGAATATATTTTTTATGGAGCTCTTTGACAAATGAAATATATATATGTGCTCTTTGGTTGACAAAGATGTTTCCCTTTTCTCAAAGTTTCTATAACAGTGTAAATTATTCCATTAATTCTCTTTGGCGAAGTGTTTCTGCAACAAGGTATGTGATTTTGTTTCACGAGTTTTTAGTAAATGGTTCTATTTGAGGAGAAAGGCTAGAGAAAGTGTGTGAGGTGCACGCATGTGTTCTTCATTGTTGTCACAAGACTGTTTACGTATATTGCCAGGACAAATGTTGTAGCCATGTCTTTATTTTTCTAATACTATCCATATCAATAAAATGAAGAGTTTGTTTGTACATCTTGATCACCGAGCAATGTCTCACACACAGGTCTCGAATTTCTGTCTACGAACATGTGCATCTCGAAGCAGGAATTCTAAAAATTGGATTATATATTTTAACATTAATTAAAAAGTTGTCCAGAGGAAATTAAAGGAAGAGTTTTATTTTTATGTTTGTTGAAAGCAAAGCAAAGTGTTTCTAGTGCAATCCATTGCGAGGTTACGGGAGACAAAGCCGAGTAGGTCCACTTGATATGACAGTTGTGGTTAAAGGCGTGTATTTTATATTCACCGCCTTTGGACTATTTGATGGATATTCGCCAAACTTGAAAACCACATATCTTTACTTTCATTCATTTTATAGCGTTATTAGAACCATTATTTTCGGTCCAAGGATAGGCAAAGACAAAACACAATTTTGGGTTTAATGAGTGATAAAAGTCATATAAAACATTTACTTACACTTAAAATATAGAAATAACATACTTAAATATAACTAATATATTTAAAAATAAAGCCGTCAATTTGAGCTAATCTCATTTCCATAACTAGGTAACGTGCACCTATTTATTTAATTGCTATTGGTTAGGCCCACTAGTATTTAATTACACTGTGGTAGAGTTGAGAAACGTAGATTTTGAAGAAATTCACCTGAATTTACGTGGAAGGAGAGTGTAAAGCCATTTAGCAAATACGATCCCCAGTAGACTTACAATTTTAAAAACAAGATAGATACTATTTTAATTTTGTCTATTTAAAGGTTAATTAAATACATGGGCGCCCATAAAGGGCCTATAAGGGGATCTCCAGCCCCTCTTATCCCTCTACGATATTGATCTTATTTAATTTTAATAAAAAATAAATTGTGTACCGTATTATTAATTAGGCTGAAATTTGTTATTAACAATTGTGACTTATCTATATCCGAGTTAACAAGAGATAAAATTATAAAATTTACTTTCCTTCCATTCCCTCTTAAACAGCTTTCTTTTAATTTGTTCTCTTCAATAAACTATAACAAAAATAACGTTTCTTTTAAATGGGTTCAGCTTCAACTAAATTTTATTGTTTTATTATTTTTTTATGCGAAAATTTTTTCTTGAAACTCATAGCTCAGAATTATGTTCAGATGCTCTAAAATTCTCCCCACTAGGATAAATCCTTGCATTTTTTTTCTATATGAGGAGGGTAGGGGGGTGCCACACCCTCAATAGACGGGGCTCCAATCCACCCCCCATTTATAAAATCCACATGTCTTTCTTTTGTCTATAATGTGACACTGGAAATATCTGTTCCTAAAGAACCATATCTGACCTACATGAGCAAAGACATAGATCTACTTTCTACTTCGTATTTAAGTGTGTTCATGTGGATTTGAAATTAGGTACCGAACCCAAATTAGGTCTGCCTGTCCCTGGTCACACATCTGAAAGGACTTGATGTTTTTTTTTTTTCAAACTTGATATTTGTATGCTATATGTTTATATCTCTGAGTCGTTTTTTAATTTTGATTTTAGCCTTCAAATTGAGAGTAGCTTACTGATACCGATTAAAAAATATTGTAAATCTTTGAAAATGGCTCTGCCGATTTTGTTTAAAATAGTTACCTGGTGAGTTTAAAAAAGGTTAAATAACACTATGTACTTGTTCTCGGGTAGCATTGGCTTAAGTATAATTTACTGACAACTCTATTTGAAATTTGTCTAAAAAGGCACTAACAATCTTGTACAAAATTTATATTTGGAGAGTGTTAACATGGAATATAACAAAGCATGATTTTTGGGGAGAAGGGGGAGCATTTTAAGGAAAGCTTACTGATGTTTTTTTTTTAATTGAAATATTTTGAAAACAGCAGAAGTGATTTTGTTTAAAATGGATACACTAAGGGTGTTTGACCGGGAAAATAACACTGTGCACTTGTTTTTGGAGTAAAGCTTTGTTCAAAAATTGTTTGAGCTCCTAATGCCTAATTTGTGAGACTTATAAATATGTATAAAATGGCTTTAATGAATTTATTTAAAATACTGGGGAGTGCTTTACATGATAGGAACAATAAAGTTGAAAAACCCAACATAAGTTACTTAGTTTACTGATGACTGATTTTTGAAAACTTTGTTGCAACGTAGTGTATAATATAAGAAATTGTTTACGATTTTGTGATATCATAAGAAAATTGTTGGGGCTCTTATTAAATATTTCCATTTATATAAAAACAAGTTTATTGTACTTATTAAGATTTATAAGGGTTTTACTGAAGAATCATTAAAATTTATATAAATATGAAAAACAGTAATTTTACACAGCAAGGAAAATCAATACGAGAGAAGGTGTCCAACAATGTTTATTTATAACAACATTTTATTGATAAAGATATCACTAATGCTTTCCAAACAAAATCATAACATGATTCAAAACGCAACTGGCTACAATTGAAGAGCCTCCATTGGCTAAATTTACATCAAATGTGAATGATATGTATTAAGGGCTGATGTAAGGGTACCATATATATTCTCTACAATATATATTAGACTGCACCCCCTTCGAGACAGAAAATAATGATGATGATGATGATAATAATAATAATGATAGGGGCAAAACATAGTGGGCAAAACATAAAAACCATAATAATAATAATAATAGTAGTGTGAAAAAATTAGGTGCGACGCATCCCCCTTACTCTCACAAACCCCTAGCGCCCCCTTTATCTATTGTGCGAAATTATTATCCCTTCTTTAATTTCTCTTAATATTTTCGGTGGATTTAATTAAGTATAAAAGTGGTTTTGATGGATTGATAGCCAAGCTATTATATTTGTTGGTTATGGTTGTAGTCACGAGAATCGAGCCCAGGACCTTTCGATAAGTTCACCAATGCTCTAAACACTGAGCTTTCTAACCGTGCCCGGGTTCATTATTTAACTCATAGATTAAGGCAGATTCTGTGATGGGCTTGGCTATTTAATCCATCATGATGTGTGTATTTGTACAGTTGTCATTGTACATTTGTACAGTTGTCATTGTACATTTGTACGGTTGTCATTGTACATTTGACAGCATAACGCTCTCCTGAGTCAAAGGTGGTCACGTTACCTGATAGCTTGTGATCTTAACTGATGTTTTCTGCACATCCATCACAGACTCTGCCTTAATATATGAGTGAAAGAATGGCCCTGGCACAGGAGTATTCCTGGATAGCTCAGTGGTTAAATAAAACATTGGAGTACTGGGCCAGAGGTCCTGGGCTCCATTCCGTGTCAAAGTGTCATTTTTCAATTTAAGGAATATAATAATAATTCACCAATAAAGCGACCTCGAATATCATAAAACCACAAAAGTGACTATGATATGTTGTTACTATATTTACAATCTTCGTATTAGATAAAATGTGAATTCTATATATCTATTTATAAATAATTAATTACATATTTAATTTATATGATATATTTTAAAAATACTAATACAATTACATTCTGTTGTAATCCTGTGTTTATTATAATGTTTAAAGTATCTTATTTGACCCGCGCACCAGAGCAATCCCATTTGTTCGGTTTGAAGAAGATGTTATCTCGTGGGGCTGTCGAGCAATGTCCGAGCGAGCGGTCAGTAAGACTCACGCACTAGACGGGCGCGGGTGTCAGTCATGTTAACCGTGAGCAGATGCTGGTGTCCACGTGTCCTCGGAGTCAGAGGACTGCTCACCAGGTCTGAAGAGTTCCCCTCCAGACACATAGGACCGAGGGACAGAGACCAGACTCGCATGCTCGACCTGCTCGGCTTCAAGGTAAGGCTCTTTCAACAATGTACCCAGTTCATAACTTGACAAACAAATAATTATATAAACATTCAAACAATTGACGGATGTTTTTCAAAAGAGGCCTTTAAAAACTCTGACTTAAGTCTTAAGTTCGTTAGGCGGGGAAAATATAGATGCGATTAATATGTAAAGAGTATTTAAAAAAAAACAGGTAGCCTGCTTCGGTGGTCACATGGTCTAAGACGTCACTCTCGTGTTGGACTAGACCACCGATAACAGGGAGATTGGGGTTTGAGAGTTTTTTCCCAAATGGGTTTCCACTTCCCTTCACACAAATGTGGGTACACTTCTTATAAAATGTCACCTTCCTCATCCCTAGTTCATTAGCGTAGTTAGTACATAAGCGTATAAACTGAACAGGTAGTAGACACAGTGGTAAGCGGTATGGTAAAATAATATTGAGTTTTGAAATATGACCATCTTTTCTTATTTAGTTTCTACAGTGTCGCCAACATCCAACATCCAACTCTGGGGAAAAACGAAGAGCGGGGCATTTATGAGCTAGGTCAGGCATGTCGAACTTGAAGCCACCTTCTTCTTTTTATAAAATTTGTAGAAATACAAGCTAGGAAATGTGATATTTAGGAAAATATTACGTATAGGTTAGTCTACACAATTTGTACTTTTTCTTCTGTAGGGATCAGTTTCTAAAATTTGTGTAACTTGTCCACCTGATGTGTTAAATGATTGACGTTGTTTAACATTAACAGCAACCAGAAGGTTTACGGTTTGCAGACACACATTTATGAACACCTAGCAGTTTGACATGTTGTTCGCACGGTTAGGAAACACAAAAACTATTTCAAATTAGAACTTTCAACATCTAGATATGCCCAATTGTTTTTATTGTTCCCCGTTGTACAATTCTAAGATAGCTATGGCAATCACAAACCAATCATGGTAATTAAAAAATTAAAACAAATTAAATATTTGGGACAGAACATTACCTTGTCCACAAACCAAGTATACAAACAAACGCAATCCATTAATAACACAATATTTACCTAAGGACGAAATAAAATATAAACGAAGTAATATACATTGATATACATATATATATAGGGAAAAAAATAGTATAACACTTCCCAAAGAGGAATAATAAGCATTATAGTTTTACAAAGAGATTCACGATTCACCGAGCTATATCACCAGAAATTGTTTATTTTAATTACTATATCACTGCTAGATATGTGCTAATTTATCCTTTGACTTTTAGTTTTGTTATCGCAACGCTAATGGATCTCCTTTATGACACACTTTAGTTTTTGAATTCGTCTATTATTAGATATTTTCTTCTCTCTATACAAAATTCAAATTTTCCACTATACTGAGAAGTTTTTTTTTCTACTGGCATTTTCCCGTCTCCTATTTTTAAAATTAAAATCTTTCTAGCTTTATGGTTATCGTGGGGTGATCTCTTTTACAAACTTGACAAATTAAAATTTTCTTTCATGCCTTAAGGTTCATACCTCATTCGGCTCTCCAGAATTAGTGTCTATTGACCTACATGTCGAACTTTCATTTTATATCCCACCAAAATGGTTTTTTATAATAGTTTTAGGAATCTTGAGGGAATTTTCCTTTCCCGTTCAATGTTTCTTAGTTTTGAAATTTCTGGATAAGACCTTAATAGTTATTTGTAGTAGTTCTTATACTCGCCTTTCAAATTTCAATCTTCTACCACACTGCAAATTAATTTTTTATTTTACTTTTGGGTATTTTGAACCCCGCTTCCCCTTTATAAATAATAAAAATTCACACTTATTTTGTTTTTGGGGTAATCCCTCTACATTCCTGGCACATTTTAATTTTATGCTTCACCAAAATTTTTTTTTACCTTTTACTTTAAATCTCCTCTTTCCCCCTTTACCTAACTTCTCCATTTAAATCTCCTCTTTCCCACCTTACCTATCTTCTCCATTAAAATCTCCCCTTTCCCCCGCTTACCTATCTTCTCCATTTAAATCTCCTCTTTCCCCCCCTTACCTATCTTCTCCATTTAAATCTCCTATTTCCCCTCCTTAACTATCTTCTCCATTTAAATCTCCTCTTTACCCCACTTACCTATCTTCTTCATTTAAATCTCCTCTTTCCCCCGCTTACCTATCTTCTTCATTTAAATCTCCTCTTTCCCCCCTTACCTATCTTCTCCATTTAAATCTCCTCTTTCCCCCCCTTATCTATCTTCTCCATTAAAATCTCCTCTTTTCCCCACTTACATATCTTCTTCATTTATATCTCCTCTTTCCCCCGCTTATCTATCTTCTCCATTTAAATCTCCTCTTTCCCCCCCTTACCTATCTTCTCCATTTAAATCTCTTCTTTCCCCCCTTACCTATCTTCTCCATTTAAATCTCCTCTTTCCCCCGCTTATCTATCTTCTCCATTTAAATCTTCTCTTTCCCCCCTTACCTATATTCTCCATTTAAATCTCCTCTTTCCCCTCCTTACTTATCTTCTCCATTTAAATCTCCTCTTTCCCCCACTTACCTATCTTCTCCATTTAAATCTCCTCTTTCCCCCGAATACTTATCTTCTCCATTTAAATCTCCTCTTTCCCCCCTTACCTATCTTCTCCATTTAAATCTCTCTCTTTCCCCCCCTTACCAATCTTCTCCATTAAAATCTCCCCTTTCCCCCACTTACCTATATTCTCGATTTAAATCTCCTCTTTGCCCCGCTTACCTATCTTCTTCATTTAAATCTCCTCTTTCCCCCCCTTACCTATCTTCTCCATTTAAATCTCCTCTTTCCCCCCCTTACCTATCTTCTCCATTTAAATCTCCTCTTTCCCCGCTTACCTATCTTCTCCATTTAAATCTCCTCTTTCCCCCCTTACCTATCTTCTCCATTTAAATTTCCTCATTCCCCCGCTTACCTATCTTCTCCATTTAAATCTCCTCTTTTCACCGCTTACCTATCTTCTCCATTTAAATCTCCTCTTTCCCCCCTTACCTATCTTCTCCATTTAAATCTCCTCTTTCCCCCGCTTACCTATCTTCTCCATTTAAATCTCCTCTTTCCCCCCCTTACCTATCTTCTCCATTTAAAATCTCCTCTTTCCCCCCTTACCTATCTTCTCCATTTAAATCTCCTCTTTCCCCCTTACTATCTTCTCCATTTAAATTCCTCTTTCCCCCGCTTACCTATCTTCTCCATTTAAATTCCTCTTCCCCCCTTACCTATCTTCTCCATTTAAATCTCCTCTTTCCCCCTTACCTATCTTCTCCATTTAAATCTCCTCTTTCCCCCTTACCTATCTTCTCCATTTAAATCTCCTCTTTCCCCCCTTACCTATCTTCTCCATTTAAATCTCCTCTTTCCCCCATACCTATCTTCTCCATTTAAATCTCCTCTTTCCCCCCATTACCTATCTTCTCCATTTAAATTCCTCTTTCCCCCGCTTACTTATCTTCTCCATTTAAATCTCCTCTTTCCCCGCTTACCTATCTTCTCCATTTAAATCTCCTCTTTCCCCCCTTACCTATCTTCTCCATTTAAATCTCCTCTTTCCCCCCCTTACCTATCTTCTCCATTTAAATCTCCTCTTTCCCCCCTTACCTATCTTCTCCATTTAAATCTCCTCTTTCCCCCACTTACCTATCTTCTCCATTTAAATCTCCTCTTTCCCCCCTTACCTATCTTCTTCATTTAAATCTCCTCTTTCCCCCGCTTACCTATCTTCTCCATTAAATCTCCTCTTTCCCCCTTACCTATCTTCTCCATTAAAATCTCCTCTTTCCCCCCTTACCTATCTTCTCCATTAAAATCTCCTCTTTCCCCCCTTACCTATATTCTCCATTTAATCTCCTCTTTCCCCCCTTACCTATCATCTTCATTTAAATCTCCTCTTTCCCCCTTACCTATCTCTCCATTTAAATCTCCTCTTTCCCCCTTACCTATCTTCCCCATTTAAATCTCCTCTTTCCCTCCTTACCTATCTTCTCCATTTAAATCTCCTCTTTCCCCCTTACCTATCTTCTCCATTTAAATCTCCTCTTTCCCCCGCTTACCTATCTTCTCCATTTAAATCTCCTCTTTCCCCCGTTACCTATCTTCTCCATTTAAATATCCTCTTTCCCCCCTTACCTATCTTCTCCATTTAAATCTCCTCTTTCCCCCCTTACCTATCTTCTCCATTTAAATCTCCTCTTTCCCCCTTACCTATCTCCTTTCCATTAAATCTCCTCTTTCCCCACTTACCTATCTTCTCCATTTAAATCTCCTCTTTCCCCATTACCTATCTTCTTCCATTTAAATCTCCCTTTCCCCCCTTACCTATCTTCTCCATTTAAATCTCCTCTTTCCCCCACTTACTCTTATCTTCTCCATTTAAATCTCCTCTTTCCCCCACTTATCTATCTTCTCCATTAAAATCTCCTCTTTCCCCCACTTACCTATATTCTCCATTTATATCTCCTTTTCCCCCGCTTACCTATCTTCTTCATTTAAATTTCCTCTTTCCCCCTTACCTATCTTCTCCATTTAAATCTCCTCTTTCCCCCACTTACCTATATTCTCCATTTATATCTCCTCTTTCCCCCCTTACCTATCTTCTTCATTTAAATTTCCTCTTTCCCCCTTACCTATCTTCTCCATTTAAATCTCCTCTTTCCCCCTTACCTATCTTCTCCATTTAAATCTCCTCTTTCCCCCCTTACCTATCTTCTCCATTTAAATCTCCTCTTTCCCTCGCTTACCTATCTTCTCCATTTAAATCTCCTCTTTCCCCCACTTACCTATCTTCTCCATTTAAATCTCCTCTTTCCCCCGCTTACCTATCTTCTTCATTTAAATCTTCAGTCTTTTATGATTATTTGAAATTGTCTTTACACCAAATTTCAGGTCCATACCACACAGAAAAGTAGTCAATTAATTTAATTTATAGTGGTTTTTATTAGTAGATATTATAGCCCTCTCTCCCTATTCAATCAACTAATGTTAAAATTCTCAAATTTTATGACGATATGGTTAGCTGAAGTCTACCTCCATGACTGCCAAATTTAAATTTTCTACCTCGGATAAGATGTTTTATTTCTGTCCATACGCCCTCCCCTCTATGTTTCCTAAAGTCCCAATTAAAAATGTAATAGTTTCAGCCATTAATATTTATTTGGAGGTTTCTTTTTGCCTGACTGGTAAATTTCAGTTTTCTCACACACTGAGAGTAGACCACAATTATTTACTAATGGTTAAAACATTTGAGGGCTCCTACCCCTTTTGCTCTAATTCACTTTTATAAATTTCATATGTTAATATTTATTTAGTTCTATAGAGTTGTCTCTAATGGGTATAACCAATTTTAATTTTCTACTTTATTTAAATGGTTTGTTCTGATTATAGGTCTCCCCATTTCCCAGAACCCCATTTTAACTTTTCCCAATTTTAGATTTTTCTGGCTATATGAGGAAATCTCGCTATCTTATTGCCAAACAAACTGTCACGTTTCTACATATATATTACCGGCAATGTGTGTAATCCAGGTATTCTATGAAATGTCTAGGCTTTCTATATAATGCCTAGCTCATTCGGGCAAAGTATAAAATAAATTATTATATGTGTTGAATTTCATAATTTGTCTAGGAAATATGTAGAATACCTAGGCATTATATTATTATATTTTACTACTATAAAGACACATGGCTGACTCACTGACTTTAATGCTACTGGGGGCTTGGGGCTACAACCCTAAACAACAAAGCGAGTTATATATACAATACCAAGAAACCTTTAGGTAATGTATCAATAAAAGAAAATTACTTCTTTATATTATATTATTTATTAACAACTATATCACATATTTTAAAAGTCGTCAAGATGTCATTGATTTATTAAAGATTTAGTTTAGATTTAAAAAAAAATGGATTTGACACTTAAAAGAAAAATATAAAACCTATTACATTGCAATCAAGCTGTCAATATTGAATGATTGATTAAAGTTTTGATTTAAATTATGACGGATCAGAAAATGAAAGGAAAATGTAAAAGCTACTCTTGATAAGTTAATTTAAGATGTTACTTACTACAGCAAGCAGAGCTAAAATGACACTTGGAACTACATAGTACCTTCTTTGTAACACAACAACGTTTCATTGTTAGGCACTTGGTCTTGCACATAAACTTCAAAAAGCCTTGACCGGTACCTGTAGGTACCGAGTTGCTCATGGTCTTAGTGAAATTTCCCTGTTCACAGGAATATCTTAAAAGGATTATTTTTTCTTGCATAGTGACATTTCTGATCTGGCGTATGGCTGCTTTAATACTCCTTGTAATGTGCCCAAATTATAAAAACCTTCAATCGTCACGTCCATTACGATGACCAAATATTACGAGCATCTCCTCGGCCTTTGTCTAGGTTTAGTACGGGAACTCGAACCGTGGCAGGTCTAGGATAACTGGGCGCTATAAAAACGCATGTTTTCTTTATTTTTTTTAAATTAACTTTTTTCTAGTATAAGGCAATGAACTTTTTAAGAATATTAAAAAATGTACAATTTTTTAAAATATATCATTCAATTAAAATTAAAAAGTGATGGGTAGAAATAAAAATGAACTTTTTATTTTATTTTAAATAATCTTAATTTTCAGCGCAACATCATATATTATTAAATTACGTAAATATTCATTTTAGGAGTTGTTTAAAAAAATATTAGTAGAGGAAACGTAATCAATTCATATTTATAAAGTTAACCTAACTTAACCTAACCTAACCTAACCTAACCTAACTATTGCAATGCATTAATACAATACAAAGAATATTTGAATAAAATATGATGTTGTGCATAATAAAAGAGTCCATTTTTTTATTTTCTTCATAACTTTTTAATTAAAAAGAAAAAAATGCATTGCATTATTATAGAAAAAAATTGATTATTTTTAAAAGAAAAAAGTGGGTTACTTTTGGCGCTCAGTTGTCCTGGCACCCAGCTGGCAGTGCCCAGTTGTCTGGATCCGAACCATGGCACCTTGTTCAATTGGCAGAAACTTGTTGTCAGGCATTATTTTCATATTCTTTGCCTGTTTTTCTAAGTTATTCCTTGCATTTTGTCGACCATCCGCAGCATTCTTATTGTTGGTACAAAGGTGACGGAAATACTTGCGATCCCTTCGGCCACACCTTAATTCCTGCATGGTATACTCCATTTTTCATTAATTGGACAAATCGTAAGCCAATGAGAAGTTTGTTCATCTTGCATCCATGTAGTAAGCATATTTTTTATGTCTTTACTTGCCCTTTCTACACTCTCCTGGATCTGGCGAGGTTACCCACGCACAATTTTAAGTTGAGGCAAGTAATCCTTAAGGCAAGAAACAACCTTGTTAGTGAACTCTATGCCATTATCTGATTGCAGGATTGAAGGTTCACCAATAAGCGTAAAAATATCTTTGAAATTGTAAGCTACCTCATTCGACCTTTTTGTTTTGAGAGCTTTAAGCAATACAAATTTTGTTAGATGATCCTGGTATACTATTATAAATTTGTACTCACCATCGGGATGGGTCTGCAAGTCAATTAGGTCGACTTCACAACGCGAATGTAATTTAGAATAAACCATTGGCTTTTCCACAACACCTTTCTTGCAGCCATTCTGCGTTTGCTAACAAGGTCCACACAGCTGGATATACAGTTCAATATCAAAGCGAGTAATATTCTTGTACACGTTAGATAGTTCTTTAATCATACGATCTCACCCACCGTGACCTATCGACTGAGGTGTTTCACGAAACAGATCAAACAGTTCACTATCAGACACATACAACACAACAGCACTACTTCCTTCCTTTATTGGCTGTTTTATCTTTTGTTTTTGTTCAATGACCACTACGTCATATTTTTTTAAACAACCATTTATGACGAGGCTCATTCTTTTTTGTAATTTTTGCATAGAATACTTCACTCACTAACTCTCGATAATGTTAATCGGTAAGAAAAGCACTGTTTTTTTAAATACCAACCTTTTTTTTAGATATTGCAGGGTTAAATCGTTCTTTCATTGCACTTTCGCGAACACTATCTGCTTTCATCGCCATATAAGCCCCTGGTGGGAACTTGTGGGTAGTGATGGGCCCAATCGAGAAAAAATAATCGAGTAACTCGATTGTGTTGTGTAATCGGAAGTACTCGATTCTTCCGGGATTCCTCGAGTAACTTTACTCGGAACTTGTTATTCTTTTATTTTCTCTTTTCCTCCCAGCTAAGTGAGAATCGACCTTATTGGCTGTATTATTTATCATGCAATTTCCATTTAAATGACATATTCCCTTAGAGCTCATTTTTAATCAACAGTTTCTGCTGCAACGCTAAAAAAAAGGCCCTTTATGGTTTAAATGTTGCACATGTATTTTCAATACAAAATACTCGCAGATGTAGAGTACACTAATCGTATCGCATTTCTGATTCTTTTTAAAAGTACTCGATGAATGCTACTTGATTTATTTTTACTTGGCACCTAGACAGTATTATTTCCACAATCGCATATAATTACACTAATTATTGTATTTCTTAATTATTTTGATTATAATTTCTCCTTAGTAAAATATGAATATTTATAAATTGAAACTAATTAGAGTAAGTTACATAATAGAATAAAAAACCAGTTTTCACTTTTAAAAAGGTACAATTATTATCAATTTCTTTAACATGTGTCTATGAATGTTATTAAAAAGAGCACAAAACAATTTTTTTGTGAGACACTTCTTAAAACGCATACTTTCATATTGACTGCATGCAAGGTGAAACCTGAGTATAAGGGGATGGAGGTCTGTCAGTGTCGAACTGTTATCCCTTTTTACTGTTGCTTCGCGTGGAGTGGTTTTGTCTCGTCGAAGTCCAGTTTCCGGGCGACGGTGGTTGTCAGGCGTCGATCTCGTGGATGGGGGTAAGGAAGGGAGATGGGGGAGAAAACATAGGCGGGTTCTGGGGTGGTCAGCGTGTGTAAATGGTAGCCCTCAGGACTAAAGGGGGAAATTGGAGTAGGTGGGGGTCGGATGGTCGGTGTGGGGGAAGGTCGAGGGGAGGAATTATCTACTCTCGGAGATCCTGGAGCGGAGTGTTGGCGTTCGGAGGTCTGGTGGCTGCAGTAGTAGATGGGTCCATGGGTGGAGTACTGTTTGATGGTTGCTGTCTTCTTTAGAGTCTTATGTCGGTGGGCCTTGCCGGCGCGGTGGGTGTATCCCATCCCGTGGGGTCACCGTCGGAAAGGATGAACAGGTTGGAGGGTGGGAGGACAGAGTCCCGGCAACACGGAGTCGCGGTGGGAGGCAAGGAACGTCTCGGCAACACTAAGTCGCGGTGGGAGGTGCAGGAACAGTCCCGGCAACACGAAGTCGCGGTGGGAGGTAAGGGGTAGTCGGGAAGGATAGGCGACGACGATAAAAAATGCTCTTTTCCAAAAATAGTGATGATTTATTACGGCTCTTGCGTAACGGCGGTTCCCCAGGGTGGGTCACCACTGACAAAATAGCAGCTCTCTTGTTTGCCTGACTACCAGCTCTGAGTGTCAGAAGCGACCCTCAGAGAAGGTAGGTGGCTTGTTAATACCTAAGAGTACCGATCTGTAGGCACAGACCATGACCTCTTTTTGTGAAAGTATTTATTGATAGTGGGAAGCAAATGGAGTGGGGGGTAGGGAGTTGTGAATTAGAGAGCGTGTTGTGTTGATAAGTATCTATATAGAGCCCTAGTACACTGTGATGGAGAACACAAGCGTAGTCAGGCCCTATGTGTAGGATTGTGTATGTAAGTTCTAGAAGGGCTGTAAAAGAATGTGAACAAGATTAATGTATGCACTGAATGAAGGATGAATAAGTGATTGTGAATTTGTGAAGATGATCTTTGGGTGGGGTTCTAGTCCAGTCTCGGCTTTTTGTATAGCCTGGGCTCGTGGGGGTCGTACTGCCCTAGGCTTCTGATTATAGGGTTCTCCTCCAGCAGGAGGTTCTTTTTGTAGAAGCTCGCGTCCCTTTTCAAGAATATGTCTCTTAGAGTAGTGGTGCCCGTCTCTGCGTGGATGCGCGCATTGTTAGTTCTTGTATTGACTCCAAGAATTCCTCGGAGAACCCTATTCTGGACTACTTGGAGCTGGTTCAGCACGGTGGGAGAGGCGTAGCTCCACGCCTCGCAAGCGTATACAAGTATGGGAAGTATTAGGGCTCTGTATAGCATCAGTTTCGTCTTAATGTTGAGGTGATGGCTCTTGAAGAGCGAGTAGTTACGGATGAAAATCCCCAACGCCTTTTTTTTGGTGGATTCCACATGGGCTTTCCAAGTTAGGCGGGAATCGATCGTGACGCCGAGGTATCTGAGCTCTTTCGAGTAGGGGATAGCTTCGCCCAAAACTCTGAAGTTGTGTTGTGGCTGGGCCCTCCTTTTGGTTATGTTTATGGCCGTGGATTTGGTTGGGTTCACCTTGATTCGCCACTTCTCTAGCCAGTCGCTGAACTTGTCCAGGTACCTCTGCATATGGTTGTAAGCATACCGAATGTTTTTGTGCGCAGTGAAGAAAAGGGTGTCGTCCGCGAAGAGTCTTACCCTAACCTTAGGGTCTGTCGGGACGTCGGCTACGTACACACTGTACAGGAATGGGGACAGAGCGGACCCTTGTGGCACTCCCGCTTTGATGTTGTGACGGGATGATCTCTTGCCTTCCATTTTTACCGCAAAACAGCGGCCTCGGAGGAAGTCCCTTATTGTGTGGATATATGATCTTGGGAAGTTGAAGGAGATCATCTTCCGTAGGAGGCCAGTGTGCCAGACCTTGTCAAACGCCTTCTCCACGTCCATGAGGACCGCAAGTGTATATTGTTTCCTGTTGAAGTTCTCTGTTGTTTCTTCCACGAGGCTGGTGATGGGGTGAACCGTGGAGTGATGGCTCCGGAAACCAAACTGTGAAGGGGGGAGTACGCGTTGTTGGTGAGCGAAGAGTTTAAGCCTCTCGAGTATGATCTTCTCGTATAACTTCCCGAGGCTGCTAAGCAGGCTGATTGGCCTCCGGTTTTGTGCGAACTTGGGGTCCTTTCCCGGTTTCGGAATGGAGATAACGTCCGCTACTTTCCAACATGTTGGAAAGTAGCCCACCCCAATGCTGCGGAGAAAATGGCCGTCAAGATGGTGATGACTATAGCGGGGGCTTGGCAGATCATCTCGTTCGAGATCTTGTCTGCTCTCCGGGGATTTCCTCTTTTTCAGTTTTCGTATGTTCTCTTCAACCTCAGGTCTGGATACTGGAGGTGGTAGTTCTTCGATCGGTTCCTCAAAGAATATATTCACCGCTTCTCTGGTCAGTGTTGAAAAATCCTCGTCTTGAGGCTCGAGGTTTGCCGTGAATTGGTCCTGCAGAGACTCCGCTATTGCTTCGGCTTTTTCCTCAGCTGTGTACTTCATCCCCTGTCTTCCGTGGATGACCGATGTTTTGGGTCTTTGGGAGCAGCCTTTAAGCCGTTTGGTGATAGACCAGACGTTGTCCCCTCCGTTGACAGTCTCTGAGACAAACTCGTTCCATTGTATAAGCTTTAGTTGCTTGGCCCTGCGGCGAACTTGAGCCCTCAGTCTGTTGTAGGCTTCCCTATGTCTCGGGGAGCGGGAAGTCTGCCATTCGTGCCTTGCCTCTCTCTTTTGTGCTATTAACAGATTCAGGTCAGGGTGATCTCTCTTTACATTGATCATCGGAGCTTCATAGACGGTTGACTTTCGATGGGCCTCAAGGAGTGTTGCGGTAAGAAGCGCGATTGAGTGATCCACCTCTTCGATGGTTCTTACCTCCCACTCAACCGGTAATGCTCTTGCCAGTGTGGCACTGTATTTAAGCCAGTCGGTAATAGGGATATTCCTTTTGAGGAAGGAAGTTCGGATGTTGGTGTTAATCAGCAACTTACAAAAGACCGGGAGATGGTCGGAGTCAAGTTCGTTCAGAGTGTGTAGTTCGTCGGGGTGTTGATTTAGGTCAGTGAGTATTATGTCTAGAACATCGGGGTGGTGCCTATAGTTTGAGGGGTAGAAAGTAGGTTCCTCAGTTGCCAGTACCCTGTAGTTATTGTGTGTAGCGTGTTGTGTTAGTGCTCGGCCTGCTTGGTTTGCTGAGCGGCTGTTCCATAGGGTATGTTTGGAATTTAAATCACCGGCGGTAAAGAAATTAGTCTTTGCCGTCAGGGCGTTCAGGTCTTCTTCAGTGAAAGGTACTGTGGGGCTTCTGTAAACGGCCGTAAACAATATCTCTCCCAGTGGGGAAGGGACTACCACCGAGGTTGACTCCATGTTGACTATACCTGTATGGTTGTGGGGTAGTGGTTTAGATTTTTTTTATCAGCACTGCGGTCCCTCCTCCCCTTCCGGTAGGCCTGTCTGTCCTGTGGATGTCGTAACCATAGAAACTCAGTCGTTTGGATGGTATCAAATGTGTCTCACAGATGAGGGCAATATCGACTCCGTAGGTTTGGAGGAGCTGTTCCAACTCATGTGCCTGTTGTAATATGCCGTTGGCATTCCAATACATAATGTTTAGGAAGTCTTGTGGCTGAGTTTGGTTAATCATCATTGCAGTAGAAATCAGTAACAGCCTCCAGGAGAGTTAGAGCCTTGGTGGTTTTGTCTGGAGCGGAATTTACCCTTGTCATGTAGAGTTTAAGGTGTGTAAGCAGGCCAGAAAGATTGATTTCCTTGAATATCTGGAAGAGGCCTCTTAGGTCGGAGGTTTCTTTGTGGTTGGCTTCGGTCTCGTTTGGTTTTATGGGCAGGTTTACTACTGCTGCAGCATAAGTCATCCGCTTTGCCGCGGGAGTGTGCGTTGGCGTTGGTCCGGTGAGTGTTCTGAGTATCCGTGTGGCCTGACTCGGTGGAGTCGGTATCGCCACTGGCTTCTGCCCCCCTTGTGTAGGCTTTGGTCGCTGTTTGTCGCGTTTCTCGATTTCTCTCACTAGAGCGGGACAGTCTCTGAAATTAGCCGCGTGTTCGCCTTTACAATTGACGCAACGTGCCGGCGTAGTTCTGTCTTTCTTAGCGCATTGTATGGTCAGGTGCTCCCCGAGACACTTGACACACCGGGGTGTTTGCGAGCAATAGTTTTTTGAGTGGCCGAACCGTTGGCAGCGGTGGCACTGGAGTACTATGTTCGCAGACCTTTGATACTCTTCTACTTTCACAACCGTGTGATTTATGGCCTTGACGCTGTAGATTTCAGCTACTGCCTGTACTTTCGCCAGAGTACATACAAATATGGGGAGTGGTCTCGGTGTTGTTGATTGTGGGGTGGCTTTGGTATACAATTGCCTCACGTTAATAGGCTGGAATCCCATTTCAGTTAGTTCTGTAGTTATAGACTCGCACGGCATAGTAGAGTGGAGGCCCTTTATCACCACCTTGAAAGGTCTGTCCCTTTGCATCATGTAGGTGAAGTGCTCAAGGTTAGTTTCCTTAAGGAGCTTCTGTAGTGCTGTGTAGTCTTTCAGGGAGCTAGTGATTACCTTAATTCCCTGCGTCATGCAGTGCAGTTTGTAATCGTCTTTCATATGGGTCTTTAACAGTTTGGTTATGTTGTTATATTCCGCTGTATTGGGAATAACTATAGGTGGAGTTTTAACCTTTTTTGCTGTTGTAGTATCATCATTGTGTGTGGCGTCTTCCGTCTCCTTAGCGGAGCTCTGATGGTCTGTTGTGTGATGTCCACTAGCTAGTGGATCGAATTTGTTTGTTACCTTGATGGTTTTGGAGACCGGGAGGTCCACTCCTGGCTTGGCCCGGTGTTTGCGTTTTAGCGTTGAGACTGGTTCGAAGTTATATAGTGGTTTGTGCTGGTTCCCTTTTGTGTCCTTTGAGTTTCCAGCGTGTTGGGAGTCTGTGGTAATTACGTCCGTGATCTGTGGTTCCATGTTCTGGTCCTGGGACTCCTCGGACATGGAGTCGTCGTCCTCCTCCTCGGTAACTTCTACGTCAGATTCTGAAGACATTTTTCACTTTTTGGTGGATATGTTTTCACTCTCGCGCGTTTATGGTCCCGACCAGCCGGCTAACCGACACTAGCCTTCGCCGAACACGCAAAAAAAAAAGTTTTAGTGTATTTGGCCCTGAAATGGGCCGAAAGATTTCTCGCTAAATTTCACTCAAGTTTGTGAATATTCAAACGGTTTTTGAAATCACAAGCGGGTTAAAAACCCCGTTGCACCGGGAAGGAAACACATCCCAAAGCCTTAAAAAGGCCCCCGATAGGCTTAGATCGCAGCTCGATGACACCAAGAGTGAATTCAACCTTCCCAACACAAGTGATAATCGAGTGTCCCAGTCTAGCTTTTTCCGGCGAAGTCAACCTTCTAGCCTTCCAAAGTGTGTGAATGTCTTTTTCCGGCGAAGTCAACCTTCTAGCCTTCCAAAGTGTGTGAAAGTCTTTTTCCGGCGAAGTCAACCTTCTAGCCTTCCAAAGTGTGTGAATGGTGAGTCGAGTGAAAAAATAACGCAGCGATGAAGGCTGCGCGATATATCCGTCTCGTGTCGTCCGTCACTCAAATAACGTCCGTCCGTCCGTCCGTCACCAGCCTGCTGACAAAATAGCTCCAGAGATCACCGTGTTATATACCCCCCACCACTGCCCGGCCTTGACCAATGGGGAAAACGGGGGCTTCCTATTGGCGCGAGAAACCGTTAGAGACAGAGTCCATCACGCGAGCCAATAGGAAGCGCTGGCGCAGTGAGCAGAGGTGGAGTCGTCACGGACGGCTCAGATAACATGGACTGTGGGCCGGACCGGCAGTAGGGAGGGAGGGTGAAGCGGCCGGTGCAAGTGTTTATAGGTTTTCTATTCTCCCTTCATCTTTTACTCTAGACAGTTCCACTGACATACCATTTTGCAATGGAATCCGCTCTCCTCGCAAAACATCATGACAGTGAGCTAATATAGGGTTTCCACCCCTTGACGCATGTAAGACCGATTTCGTTTAGGGTTAAAAACTCCCGCTAAGGTTTGTTGCAAGATCTAAATTTCCACCATGACAGAATTGACCTCAGCTGAACTCATGAAGAGAGAGTTTTACCTTTTAAGAGCCAATATCTAGCACCCTTTACTAAGGAAGAATAGCACCCAGCTGATTTAAAAGGTGTGTACTCTCAGGAATCTAACAATCCAGAAAATCGGAATCTTGCACGGGCGAGTCAATATTAGATGAAAGGGGGATTTTGGTTCATATATATAGGGATGAGTTTTCAAGAAACCCCTACTGTCTTCTTCTTCGTCAGTGAAATTAATAAGTTTTACTGAGCAGCTGCTTAATCAAGGCGATGGAAAACTCAGCATCAACATCATCCACACAAGGTATTTCAATTCTCTTCTGTTACATAGCTTAAAAAGTGTTTGATTTTTAATTTTAAATTGACTGTTTATTTGCTATGGTTAAATTTGTGTCTGCTCTAAATGAGAAGGTAGATAATAGAGAAAACTATATTTTCCTTGGCTAAACTTTATGTAATTCGCAGCCGTAATAGAACTTCTCCCTAACCTTTGTTGACATGTTTTGAAACAAAACTATCACTGTTACATAGCTTGAAAAGGGTTTGATTTTTAATTTTAAATTGTATGTGTATTTGCAAGGGTTATATTTGTGACTTCTAAAAGCTAGAATTTGTTTAATCTATTAATAATCCCTGTTTGAGTCAAAATTTTGGGTCTAAGCGGCTATCGGACATTATAGGGCCGATTCAGCTATTTAATTTTAAGTTGTCTGTTTATCAGAGTCATTTAATTTTCTATTATTTCTTAGTGAATTTATTAAATAAACGAATTTATAATCCCTGCGGCTTTACAAAATCCAAATTTGAGACACTTATACATTAAAAATGAAATCCTTCTAAGATATAGTCTGAAGTAGAAAACTATTATCCCCATATATTTTCACGTTTACAATACTTTCTCTTTAGCTTAAGACCTCTGGGTTTGACCATTGGCATGGTGTGAGCTATGTGCTAGCACCTCTATGGAACAACTTTCCTATTGATCATCTTTATAAATAACCGTAATAGTAACTTATCATAGACATATTTATATTCCTTGCTGGCGTCAACAGAAAAAAAATAGTGTATTGATAATATTTATCAAATGTCTCCACCTCCCTATAGTAAATAAAGTCTTGATTATTTATGACAGAACACGGCTACACGACGGAGGATTTGGTCCACTCTTCAAGGGACAACTCAGAGAGTATCCTTCTTTTCGGACTCCTTACCTCTGCATGGGAGTCGCGCCTGAATAGCAGCGGGGCCGCTCAACAACGCGCGTATTTGCCCCTAATAACCCCCCATCCCGCCACCCAACACAATTAGGCAGCCATGGCGGTATCCGTAAGCCGGCGCAAGCAAGCTATTGGACCCTCCATAAAACACACCGACCCCTTCCTACCATAAGGAACCAACCCATCAGACCCGTGTGTGTTGTCAGGCCTCAGCCAAGGGGGGTGCTTCCGTAGTGCTTACAATAATTGACGACCCTAAGCCATAGGTTTTTTAATGTGTGTCACGTCCCACCTCCTTCAAGATAAAGCATTTAGGGTTATGTGTGGCTAAAATACGAACTTCTTGTTTAATTTCTTGCCTGCACTTTAAATATATATTCATGAAGGATACTTTTTTCTATATCAGGAGTCTCTGGTTTGTTATTTTTATTAGCCCCGCGTCTTACTACCCATTCGGGTTATACGCACTCTGGTTTGTTGAAAAAAACTATTATGTGTACCTAAAATACGCGCGTTATTAGTGTCTGTATTTATATTAGCTGTCTGCTATAGATTGACACGAATAAACTTTATCATTTGTTAATGAATAAACAGGTTATAAGTTATTTAAATTTAAATGATACAGTACACCGAAAAGTAAAACCTAACTTAATTGCTTAGAGGGATCCTGGTGGAGCGCTGATGGACTAACGATGGTGCAACAGGCAGCCTAATTAGCCCAGAGTAGGGAAAGTTTGAGGCTGGCGGATAAAGTCGTGGAGGCTATGGTCGTATATCTGGTCGAAGTTGTCCGCCGGCAGCTACCTCCAGGCACTGATGTTCCCCGCTCTACCCGAATCCCAGAGGCACCCCTAACAGGCACGACATGGACCCTCTGGACGCTCTGCCTCAACCTTCAGAGGTATGGATAGGTCACGTTGACATGAGGAGTGCCGCCTATCTGACCGACGTTGTCCGTCGGCACCGTTCAAGCAACCAGCTACCTCCAGGAACTGATGTTCCCCGCTCTACCCGTATCCCAGAGGCACCCCTGAACAGGTACGCCATGGACACTCAGGACAGGGAAGCGCTTCCGCCACAACATCCTACAGCTTCTCCAGACGGCTCCCTGCAGGACATGCAGAACTTAAGGGGCCCTCCAGACGCCTGGCCTTCGGCGTTTCAGGCCCGGCGGTCTCCAGGTACTTCGGGCCCCCCTAAAACTATTTCACAAGTGCAACCTTCAGGGGTACGGACCGGCCGCATTACCAAGAGTAGCGCAAGACGACCTATACGAACCACGATTTCAAGATCCTCAACAAACATCAACAATAGTATTCCTACAATAAACCTTGCATCCCCCTCGCCAATATTAATTACAAACTCTCCAGCTGATGATAGTGATTCGGATATCGATATAGACGATGTGATGAGAAAGCTGCTACCCCGTTATTCAACTCTTGATATATAATAAGTAAAACAGAACGCCCTGAAATTTATTTTAATCCTCCATTTAATATTAATTACAAATATAATAAATATATTATATCAAAAAATTTTTTCGAACATTAAATTTCTCGTCGCGTAAAAGTAAATATATTATTATATCAACATATTTTTTGCCGTCATTAAATTGATTGTCAGTGTTTAAGTAACAAATTTGTTTAGTGTAAATGTTATATACCATGCCAGTGTGTATAGTTTCATGTTTAAAACGTAACAAAATATTCAATTAAAATAATTTCAAAATCCTCATAAGCGTGATTTTTTTGTAAAACTTAAATTGTTTTTAGTTTGTAAAAGTTAAATATTCTTTTGCAGACATTAAATTTCGGTTATTTTAAGATGTATAGTTTAATATATTAAACTTAACAACCTTCTAAATTTAAAATAATTTCAAGATTTCTCATAAGCAAAGTGTTTTGGGAATAAATATTATAAAACTGTTATGCTTGTGTTTTAACGTCTACACCCACACCACCCTCCTAACCGATATATAGCTTATAAGCTCAGGCTCAAACAATATAGCATATGCACTCAGGATTTAAAAAAATATGACGCTCATATTATCATACAGAAAATTGGGCAGTTTACAGGCTCTTTGGAAGGCAAAAATGCTGCCGCCTCCTTCAGGTCTTTGATTATCCAACCAACTTATTTTATTGACGATCGGCAATTGATTAATTTAAAACATTCATAACAAGCAGTAATAGGTCTTTTGACCAATACATCTACCAGCTAGAAAATGAGTAGGAGTCAATTTTTTTGTTAGTTTTTTTATTGACAATCAGCAATTGGTTAATTTAAAACATTCACAACAAGCAGCAATATTATTTAGGTGTTTTGACCAATATATATAAAAGGCATCTACCATCTAGAAAATGAGTAGGAGTCACCTCCAAAATAATTCAAGACACGTTGAGAGGCACTAGAGTGTATATTGATAATGTCTCCACAGTTTTTACCTGGCAATCTTACTCTTCCAACAAACTCAAGCACAATAACATTAGGTTCGGGCTCTTCCGATAGCACAACGTTATAACTTTTGTTTTTCTCAAGTTCGTTTAAGCACTTGACACGATTGTATTCCTCTTTCTCGATCAGGTCTAACGCACTGCATATAATACCTTCTCGTCCCGACAGGTATCCTGGTGAGCAGCATTTGGAGGTGTTTGCTGAAGAATAAGATTGGAGAGCGTTGCGTAGGATCCGTGGCCATTAAACGACATAATGTCAATTGGAGATGCAGCAAAACAAATAAACACTCACAAAATCTAAGGTTTTTTTTTTCAAAATGTCACCGCTAGCTCCGATTACAGCAGCAGAGTACGTCTAGTTTATTAATTCACTTTGTCCTCCTAGATATATCATACAGCGTGCTTTAGATTTAAAGCGCTTACAATCCAAATAATATATTGACTTTGGAAGGAAAATGTTACCGAAACTGCCCAGACTGAGTATGTAGTCGGTGGGTGTTTCACCTATAATTTCTGTAAATTGTTAAATCCTCGAGATTTACAGGTTCTTCTGACTTTACCTCCGGTGATGGCGGGCACGTAGGTGACTGATAGACAGACGACTCTGACTGTGGATACGCCAGTGAATCTGACTCAGGTGACTCTACTGACCGGTAGACAGACGACTCTGGTGGCGGGTTCTCTGAGGCTGGGTACGCCTGTGACTCTGGCGTGGTGTTCACCTGTGTCTCGGGGGGCGGCGACGGCGGCGTCGTGTGGTGCGGCGTTCGGAAGGGCGGCGGTGGTGGTCGCGGCAACACAGCTACCATGTCCCCCTTGCGGAAGTTGTAAACGGCGCACGTCATATCACACATGTATGTCGCTTCGATTCTCTCATAGGGTAGTACTTCTATCGCTCTTATCGTGTGACAGGTCGAGTCGCAAAACTCGATATAGCCTCGCTTCTCTATTATGTAAATTACCTATCACTCACCTCCACACTGTGAACATTCTCCCCAGTCATGTAGACACGCCCCTCAATCGTATGACCAACAAACATTAAATTAATATAGCCTGTTCCAAGCATGGTGAACTATCCGTACTAACCGCACCGCGCTTAAACGCGTTCAAAGTTCACAATGGTAGGTGAACCGGGTTTTACTCCGGCGCAGGTAAATACCAGTTTTTCTTTATTTAACACACACACGTCTTCATCTGTAAGAGTACCAAACCGACAGGGTAGAAATACACAAAACTCGCCCTCTAGATAGGCTATTAGGCGTCTCCCGAACTTTGTATTGACGGCTTTTAGTTTATCCATCAAGTACTTTTGATCTACGGCTAGATCACACAATTTTACGGTCTGCACCGCGTCGACAATATTTACCAGCTGCTGTAACTTGTCCATCTTACCTGGCTCTAGACAACTAAGTGGGGGCCCCTCTTTATACCCTCCCTCCCTCGTTCGACGTCACACGATATATTCTTGTCCTGACTTGTCTGCCCGCCAACCTGACGCCCCCGATGACCTAAATATATATTCTTGTCTCAACTCGCCTTGTCGAGCCAGGGAAAAAACCGTTGCCCTGGGGCAATTAATATTCTTGTCTCAACTTGTCTTGACAACCCGCCAACCTGGCGCCAGGGTTGCGACATAACACGCAATGGAAAAAACCCAGGTTGTCCTGTCCATGACGGATACACACATCCGTGCGTTGTGAAAGACGATACCAAACAAACAATTTTAGTAGACTTTTGTACCGGGATAGCGGCCCCTAACCGAGGATTTGGTGGCCCCTGATTGTGCATATGGCAGCTAGAGTTGCGACATAACACGCAATTGAAAAAACCCCCAAGGTTGTCTAGGTCACGATATATTCTTTTCCTGACTTGTCTGCCCGCCAACCTGACGCCACGATAACCTAAATATATATTTTTGTCTCAACTCGTCGAGCCAGGGAAAAAACCGTTGCCCTGAGGCAATTAATATTCTTGTTTCAACTTGTCTTGACGACCCACCAACCTGGTGCCAGGGTTTCGACATAACACGCAATGAAAAAAAACCCATGTGGTCCAGTCCATGACGGATACACACATCCGTGCGTTGTGAAAGACGATACCGAACAATCTATTTTAGTAGACTTTTGTACCGGGATAGCGGCCCCTAACCAAGGATTCGGTGGCCCCTGATTGTGCATATGGCAGCTAGAGTTGCGACATAACACGCAATGAAAAAAAACAGGTTGTCCTATACATGACGAATACACACATGCGTGCGTTGTGAAAGACGATACCGAACAAACAATTTTAGTAGACTTTTGTACCGGGATAGCGGCCCCTAACCAAGGATTCGGTGGCCCCTGATTGTGCATATGCCCACTAGAGTTGCGACATAACACACGATATATTCTTGTCCTGACTTGTCTGCCCGCCAACATTGTGCCAGGAGGGGGAAGGGTTGAACACACCTGCTATTCTCGTCTCAACTCGTCTCTAAGCAAGAATCAACTGGTTTGCAGCCTGTAGGGGGTGGGGCTGGAGGGGGAGGGGCTGGAGGGGTGAGGGGGGGAACCAACAGCGGAGTGAAGGAGAAAGTTGGCATTACACGACTGAAGCTCGATAGAGAAGGGTCGCAGCACCTCGGCAGCCATGAATAAAAACTCCGACATCCCCCATCCTACCTTTGATAGAGAAAGGTCTCCAGCCATGGTGCGAGGAACGTCTAACTCCAACCAACACGGCTCCGTGAATAAAAATACTACCAATTAATTAACAATAATCAATTAACGATAATTATTCACCAACATGTACGTGGTTGGTGGGGAGGGTGAGCAGGGGGGAAGGCCAGGAGGGGGAGGAGGGCTCAGCCAATCAGAGGAAAGTAGGTCAGGGGACGGGGAAGCCAATCACAGGAAAGTAGGTCAGGGGGTGGGGGAAGCCAATCAGAGGAAAGTAGGTCAGGGGTGGGGGAATGAGAAAGTAGGTCAGGGGGTGGGGGAGGTGTGGAGGGGGAGGAGGGGAAGCCGGGTGTTTGGACCCGTTGGCGGAAGTGGTGATCTCATACGCCACCCTAACTACTTATATATAATTAAAGGGAGTTCGGCACAAGATTTAAAGCTCGGCAAACACCAATGATGCAAATTAATGGTTCCAAATAATTTTTGATATAGAAATTTAGGATGTCTGTTATTGTTTCATAGTGATAATTTTGAATTCTTTTACAAATGACAATGCTGATTTTTTTAGTGTGGTCCCCTCTTAAGAATGTTGTAAAAATATGGGATTATTTTACATCCCCAACACTTTTAAATGTGGAAAATTCCAAAATTGGGCAAATACCTGTTGTAAGGTTGTTCCAGTTGACTGTGACCTGTTGTAAGGTTGTTCCAGTTGATTGTGACTTGTTGTAAGTTTTTTCCAGTTGACTGTGACCTGTTTTATGTTTGTTCCTGTTGATTGTGACCTGTTGTAAGGTTGTTCCATTTGACTGTGACCTGTTGTAAGGTTGTTCCAGTTAATTTTGCACTGTTGTAAGGTTGTTCCAGTTGACTGTTACATCTTGTAAAATTGATCCAGTTGATTGTGACCTGTTGTAAGGGTGTTCCTGTTGACCGTGACCTGTTGTAAGTTTGATCCAGTTGATTGTGACCGGTTGTAAAGTTGTTCCAGTTGATTGCGACCTGTTGTAAAGTTGTTCTTGTGGATTGTGACCTGTTTTAAGGGTCTTCCTGTTGACCATGACATGTTGTAAGGTTGTTCCAGTTACTTGTGACCTGTTGTAAAGTTGTTCCACTTGATTGTGACCTGTTGTAAGGCTGTTATGGTTGATTGTGACCTGTTGTAAAGTTGTTCCAGTTGATTGTGACCTGTTGTAAGTTTGTTTATGTTGACCATGACATGTTTTAAGGTTGTTCCAGTTAATCGTGACCTGTTGTAAAGTTGTTCCAGTTGACTGTGACCTGTTGTAAGACTGTTATAGCTGATTATGAGCTGTTGTAAGGCTGTTATGGTTGATTGTGACTTGTTGTAAAAATTTCCAGTTGATTGTGACCTGTTTTAAGGTTGTTTTAGTTGACTGTGACCTGTTGTAATGTTACAGTTGATTGTGACCTGTTGTAAAGTTGTTCCAGTGGACAGTGGGCTGTTGTAAGATTTTTCCTGTTGACTAAAATACCACAACCCAATAGTACAAAGGTTCTTCATCTTTATCACTGGGCAAGCAAATATTGATTTGTAAATTCACTTACAAAATTGATTATATTTGACTAAATCTAAATGATTTCCTCATTTATTAGGATTTTTAAAAAATGACCACAATTTTAAATTTGAAAAAAAAACGCTACTCAATAAAAAAATAATCCCACAAACATATTTAAAAGTTTTCAATTTGTTGTCCTTAACTCTTTTGTTAATATCAACGTGCTATCCACAAATAAAATATAGAGACCGTGATAGGAACTTTATTGAATACTAATTTTAATATTTAATATTTGAAGTTTAAATACAATAACACATGTTATAGTAAGTTCTGTAATTATTTTTAGGTATAAAGTTAATAACATGGCCCGCGTCTGTCTGGTTTGACGATGATGATAATTATGATGATGGGGAGTTCAGCGAACGAGTCTCTGTCTGGTTTATTGAGGAAATTTCCAGACTACCGCCATAAAAATACGGGAACATTTACTCTACATTTTATCTTGCACGCCTCTATCACGCTAGAGTAAATATACGGTCAGTCCGGACAGTCAGTAAGTTCTTCCGCCCTCGAAGCTACTCAACTGTAATCGGACTGGTTAGTGATTTAAGCCACAAACTGGTCAATAACTGGTTGTTGCTTATGTTTCATCTATGGAGTCACTCAACTGTGATCGGTAACGAGCAAGCCACTAGTTAGTAATTTAGGTTTTACTTGTGTCACTTTTTAGTCTTATTTAGGTATCTCTCCATGGACGAAAGGCCTAAGACGTAGTGCACAATATTTAAGCTATAAATACACGCACACATGCACACACAGACACACCCTATCAAGATTGTTTTCTAGGTGTTTCATAAATCGTTTGTAACATCATAATGTAATCTTGCTGTAGAATCTGGACGATTTGACTGACGCGGCTGTTCCTGCCAACATCCGTCTCAAGAAGGACTTGGACATAGAGGAGCCTGTTGGTGAGTGAAGGAATCCACAAACATTATTTGATGCACCACTTCCTAGTTTGTATTAAGTCATTTTTAGAGTCCCCCTTTTATTCTCGAGCACATATTTAAAATATCATTTTTGAATGAAATGTACTATTTTAAAATTGATGCATTAACTATATAATAAGGGGGCTCAATGGGTGTTGAGGATGTGAACAACTGCTGGAAAAATAAAATTCTAAATAAATAAAATTATATAGAAAAGTCATGATTTTATAGAAGTATTTTAATCCACCGATTGTTTCTTTTCAACATTCATTTTTGGTTTATCTCTAAGTAACATTTTAGCAAACATTCTAAAGTTGAGATTAAGGACCGATCATTTTTATAAGATATAAGGCCTTGAATTAAAAACATATATATTGGGTCGAGTTAAAATATTGATACAAATGATGAATCGATAGCAATAAAAATAAAAATTTAAGGCGTGGCGAATGAATCCAAGAACATCTTGAAATTGTGAGTAGATACTAAAGCATCTTCGATTTAAATATATCTGGTTTGATTATATTATTTAGGCTCAGCTATTATTTTTATGAGAATTTGTGATACAGACGTCCTTTACTATATTTTCTTGTAAGCAGCATGTGTATGTAAATTCATCCGACATCATCCAATGGCAGAAAGCATGCGTTAAAGTATTTTATTCATAATATGATTATATTAATTCTCTTCTTTGATATCTACTACATTATTTATCAAAAGGCAATATTCTTTGAACAACCACGTTTTTCAATTTAGGGAGACACGTAATTATATGTGGCTGCATCTAGTCCGGGACAATAAACTTTGAGGTAGATTACTTTTCAAATACATTAATATTACTTCTTTCTTTCGTAAATTATCAAAATATTGAAATTTTAATTGTAGCTGTCCAATCTATCTGATTGACATGCTACAACTCTCCTACCCTTCAAAGTAGTCTCTCCAGGAGGTAGTCAATTAGCTGAGAGCGTTTATCCATATATTGCCCCTTGGGAGTAGGCAACTGCAACTGTCTCAGAGTAGTCCATTTTGTAGAATCCTCATCTTCTTCTAAGCTGGCGCACGGTATACATCTGATGAAGGACAGTATCTTCTCTTACAGCAAGTTTCTCAGAAAGAAAGGACAGGGAGGAAGAGAAGTTAAGAAAATAGTCAGATTGAGAGCATACACAAGAATACCTAAGAATCACTTACAATAAAGTACTGAATCAACCTACCCAACGAGGTTAATAATCCGAAGATCATATTTTCCTTTTTTTATTATTACAATGCCAACCGGCAATAGATCAAAAGATTTAAAAAAAAACTGTTCTCATCAAGAGATAATTAGAAATAGGCAGATCCTATCTAATATATATATTTTATTACATCAAAAATTTCTATTTTCATCAGGAGAAGATTATTAGTAAATTCTGAATCTTACTGAATATTACTATAACATTAGTTTCAAACATTTTGTATTCTCGTCAGGAGAAAATTATTAGTAAATTCTGATTCTAACTGAATCTTACTATAACATTAGTTTCAAACATATTGTATTCTCGTCAGGAGAAAATTATTAGTAAATTCTGATTCTAACTGAATCTTAATATAACATTAGTTTCAAACATTTTGTATTCTTGTCAGGAAAAAATTATTAGTAAATTCTGATTCTAACTGAATCTTACTATAACATTAGAAATACCCATAAATAAACAAATCATGTGTATACTAATCCCTAACACATTTTACTTTACACATATTTTACACCTAAACATAATTAATTTATCTTATGTACTATTACGTTTACTTTACTATCATTATAAAATTACTTGGGCTGCGAGATCTAGCAGCAAATTTTAACACAAAACTATAGTTAGCAAGATAAATAACATGATATTACAACACAAATATTTACCAATATACAATACTTAAGGTACCTTCTTTAAGTGACTTACATGAGCCCGACGACTTTGTAGCCGGTCCTCCACAAGTTCCAGTAGAACAGATACCGGTGTTAGAAATGAACTAATTCTCCATGGTCCACTCCATTTTGGAGTGAGCTTAGCTGAGGTTATAGAAGAAGAAATTGAAAAGAGTGGACGAAAACAGGTGGCTGACTTTCCAAGCTTAATGGACCGTTTAGCCGACCTCCACTAAGACTCTTCTAATCCTGTAGGGTTTGCAGGCGTGGCGTCGCTCATAAAAGCGTTGAAGAAAGATCCGGCAAAAGTACGAGAATGGCTTCGTGTGCAGTACGCTTATAACCTACACAAACCTGTGATAAAAAAGTTTCCATGCAACAAGTACGTGGTGTCAAACATTGATGATCTCTGGCAATCCGATCTCAACCATATACGAAGTCTCGTCAAATACAACGACGATGCTGTGTAGTTTCTCACCATCATCAACGTCTTCAGCAAGATGGCCTGGAAGAGGACGCTTCCCTCCAACACAAGGAGCATCGTGATGGACGCCTTTCAGGACATCTTCAACAAAGTGGCAGTAAACTTTATGTTTACAGACGGACAAAGGGACAGAGTTGATATCACGTATAGTCCGGAAATGGTTCAATTGTCCATAATCCAGACGTGATGGTAAGCATCGCGGAACGATTCAATTGAACTCTGAAAGGGTGCATTTGGCGTTACTTTACCAAAAATAACACATATTGCTCTGTGGACGTTATCCAAGATCTGGTCAGCGCTTAAAACGGAGAAAAATATTTCAGTATCAAGATGGCACCTGCAGACGTTTCAGAAACCAATGTGCTTCAAGTCAGATAATCTATACATTAAGTGGAGCCCAAATTTGGATAGTAAGCCAAAACTCAAATTCATTAACGTGGTGCGTATTAGCAAATCCAAAATGCTGTTTGAAAAGTGCTACATAAGTAATTGGAGCGAGGAAATTTTACATGTCAGCAGTGTTGTGTTGCACAGCCTATCGTCTACAGATTGACTGATCTTGACGGCGAGGAGGTGGTGAGGACATTTTACGAACCAGAATTCCAACGTGTACATCTTCCCGAAACTTTTAAAGTTGATAAAATACTACGTGTCAAGGTAAAGGTGCCATAAAGAAAGTGAACGTGCAGTGGAAAGGTTACCTCGCCAAGTTTAATTCTTGGATTCCTGCCAGTTACGTCAGCGCCCTACCATGAAGGACCAGTTTTACATCACTTTGCCGAGCGACAGCTCTATGGGATATTTCCCAAAAAAATATCCTCGCGAATTTCACCTTGCAACAACCCTACCATCTGACACTTGACGGACAGTGGGAAGTCACTCTCGCCAAATTCCATTATCCGTGTTCTTTCACCACCGTACACGAGGGCCAAAATATTGTATGGTACAACTAAGTGGACGCTAACGGCGTTGAACAAATATTGAAGATTTAAATCCCGTCTGGAAATTACAGCACTATTCATGACTTGGTCAAAGCTATAAACGATGTAGAGGCGTTTAAAGAGGATATTGGAGTGCTATTCAAGTATATAAACCCTAACAAAAAGTGGAAATTGTCTTTACTTCACCAAATATACAACTGCTCACTCAATCTAGTCAACCAATTCTACAACTTGGTTTCATGCCTAAGACTAATCTGCTCAAAGTCTAAAATTCACCTATGTCACCAAAATTCTACTATTCTTGCTTTCGCAAATGTACATCTACATGGATATCGTCGATCCCCAGACAATAGGTAACATATTGGCACTTTATTTACGTATCGTTGCTATCAACAACACCAACTATGTCTACGGCATACATAATACAGTTAGCTATACTACGTTCACTACGTGCCCGTACTTATAAGAGAAATTGAAAGATTGGAAATAAATATAAAAACAGACACTATTGAACCTGTCCATTCGAGTTTGGAGAAGTGTGCACGAAACTTCATTTTCAACAATGTTCAATATGAACTGTCCCTACCAAAGATACTACGTAAACCAGGCTAGAACAGGTATATCTTCGATCTACCACGGTGTTCCATATCAATGGAATATAAAGTTTCTGAGAAGCGTTGCTAAATCCATTGGAAAACAGGCATTTCATACGAGTATCGATGTAATCTCCATCGTCATAAATCAGAATAGTCCTTTCAAGGAGGTCCTATGCCAGCGTGTCGGTAAGGCTGGAAAAAACCTTAAACTCAAGGTGAAACGGAAGATCGACACACTGATGTCTTGCTCAGGCTTAAAGAGGGCGTCTTAGGAAAGACCTACGTCGCTTCGGTCATTTCCCGAAGTAAAAAGGTCACCAAGAAGAAGAAAGAAGTTGTTTATATTTTCAGTCGAAATATCTTTTCTACACTCCCAGTCATGCGATTGTGCCAGTAGTGAACTCGATTTCTTTTCCATCCCACCCAAGTAAACTAGTCTTCAAAGTATAAAATTAATTCAGTACAAACTTGTCTTTTCCCTCAACGATGGAATTTACCGTTACCGGTCAAGGCGAGTTTTATATGATCTTTCACAGTCCATGCTTTATATCAGGGTGGCTATCATGAAACCCGATGGTGGCGTTTTCAGCTAGGTGAATCAAATCTCTCCCGTCAATAACTGGTTGTATTCACTATTCACACAGGTGGATGTGTTTTTAAACCCATAACTAGTCTCACCGCCCAGCAACACCTATGCTATGATCGTACATTGAGATGCTTCTCAATTACAACAGTTATCCCAAAATAACACATTTTACTTGTGGTTCTCCGACAGCCCCGGAACTTTTGAGGAGGTTAACGCTGGCAACAAGGGATTTGAGGCTCATCTTAGTCTCACTGCAATAAGTAAGACGGTGGATCTTTTTGGGTGTCTCCACGGTGATGTGTTTAATCAAGATAGCTACTTTTAGAACGGCACCAAACTTAGTGTCAAGTTGGATCATTCCTGAGAAGAGTTTAGTCTAATGGCCTTCTCTGTAATCCTGCATTTTAAGTTTCCCATCGTTGAAGGTTGTCTTCTAGTGTGACGTGTCAAAGTAGCTCCTTATATACTGTCAGCACATGCTAAAGAATTAAATATCAGTCCCACAAAGTATCTCATTACCCGCGTCGAAGTAGAAATACTCACTATTCCTACGGATGTGCAAGGGAAACCACTAGACAACATATTCACGGGACAGTTATCCAAACGATGTATCGTGGTATTTGTATCGAACGCCGCGTTCAATGGAAACGCCACCAAGAACCCTTTCAATTTCCAAACCTACAGGCATGAACCTTTTCTCGTTGTATGTGGACGGGGAACAAATGCTGTCGAGACCATCACAGCCCAATTTTACTTACGAAACGCAACTATGTTATGTCCTACCAAACACTGTTTTCAGGAACGGATATCATTTTTTGAACGAAGGTAGCGATATCACAAGGGAAGTCTTCCCTAAGGGATGTAATCTCACACATGACATTGCATTGGAATTTGAAGAGACATGGTTCTCTGAGCATCGAGCTTTCAGAGCTTTCACCGAAACCGTCAACTGTATCGTGTAGGTGGGGTGGGGGGGGGTGGGGTGGTGGAATTTGCCAAAATCATCACCATCAATAAGAACAGAAACATTATGACTGATTTTGGGAGTTAGTTTAATGTGACTTACCTCCCCTTATCCCCGTCATTTTTATCATTGACGCCATTGTAGATTTTCAGTTCTTCGTCGACGACAGTAAAAAGTTTATCATCAAGGAAATGGTGTTTTATATGTATGCAGTACATTACTTCAACATTGGGTGTTAAAATTTCCTCACGCCATCAAGGATCTTTCCGCCTGCTGCTAAAAAGCAAGCTCACTATATCGTCAATAAACTGCATTGTATTCTCTGAGATAGCAGTGATGTAGATTACAGCCTGCTCGTAACCCTCATCTCCCGTGCCACAACGCGTGTAGAAACCGTCTACGTCAAGGAAGCAGAAAATAAAAAGTTTTTAGCCAAATAAACATCTATACCCATCGTAGATCTGTACGACAAAAGTTGTTCATCTTTGAAAACACTTAAATTTGGCCACACCATGTAAATGGCACATAGTTCTGTTTGTAATTTCTGCTTGGTCTGCATCGTTTGGGGACTTAGAGATTGAATGATTTAAGTAGAAACACAATAATACGTGCGCTGAAAACAAACCCGTGGTTCTATTCTGTACGATCGGGTCTTTTAACTTCTGATCAACTATCCGTAACGATATCGTGACTTCGCGTTATCAACATGGTCCCACACACCAAGCCTGAGTCGCATTGGGCCACCATCTTTATCGGCAAGAATTGCTTGGGACTGTAACACCCCCTTACTCAGATCTTTACCTCATAGGAATAGGTCACTAACAAACATACTACAAGGATAAGAGGGAGTCATCTAAAATAACAATATTAAAGAGAAAATAGAATAAGCAAGAGTTAAATCTAAATAGTAATTTAATTCATCCAAAAAATAACAAACAGTAATTTTAGTGACCTTAATCTCTTCAATTATCTAGTAGGACGGATAAAAACATAGTTGAATACATTAATGCTAAAGAAGATTAATGCAATTAGACCAAATTAGCATTATATCAAAAGCTATTAATAAACAGTAAATCACTATCTATCCAAGAAAAATATAAAAAGCTTGAAGAGACTTTCTAAATTGTTACAAAGGCGTCTGATTATCTACAGACATTACGAAAACATTAGCCTTTCCAAAGTTAAGTTATATATAATATTATATACTTTTCTTTAAATATCTCGACATAATATTAAATTTTACAAAAACGAAAGTACCTTCAAGTACTACAATACATATTTTAACTACAAACATTACATTAAAATATACACAAGAGTTTAACATCTCAAACCTAATGCAAACTCACTCAGGACTACTTAATCGGCATCGTTCAACTACAAAACAAAGTCTAACAATGGTATTAAGTTAATGAACATTAGAAGTTTGCCAAATTTACGTTACACAAAATATTGAATTGTAAATAAATGAATTTAAATGTACAACAACAAACGCTAGAACAATACGGAAAGTCCAGATAATTAAGATACATGATTTTAGTATATTTCAATTAACATTACGTTAATTTAGACCAGCTAACATAAGAAATTTACTAACATCTTTAAGAAACAAGCCCTTAGTGGCGACATGAAACTGAAGTTATATTTAGTTAGAATTCGCATTTAAATAATGCCCACATCTAATATACAAATATCAGCCTATCTCGGCTATAACAAAATTAAATTAAATAGTTATAGAGTTCCATAATTCATATTAACAGAGTATTTTAACTTTGCTTTATAGTGTCCAGAATTTTAGAAGTCGTCTCCTGATGATATAAAATAATCTCCACAGTCCATCCTTCATGGCATCGATTTCAAAAGTACAATCTTTAATCAATCTAACATAGGTCCATCCTTGCCGGTGCCGGTTTCAATAGTCGTATAATATCTTCCCAACATTCATATTATATAGTGAGCTAACTGCGTAGGAATGTTGGTAGGAATAGTCCATTTTAATCTGGGTGCCTCCTCTGGCACGTATGCCAACTTGCTTTTAGGTCGCTGATTGATCATCCCACTTCGTGTAGACGCTTCTCAGGTTTGTTGACAAAACATCATTTTGACGGATTGGCTGCTGACGTCAAAGAACAGGTTTCACCAGGTATGCAGGAAAAACGCCCATCCGATACATCTAAGACAGCCAGGTCGGTACATCGAGTGATGATAGTGAATTATATTGAAAGATATTGTTTATATATTGCTTAAAGTGACATGGAACTACAATAGTGAAGAATACTATTGTAGGTGATTTGAATTAATATCGACGTTTCTAGGAGTGGGTAGTATGATTAGGACGATAGTCTATTCAGCATCGGGCTGGGTGGGGCTTCAATTGAACATTACAACCCTTGTATTGTTACAGGAGGATACTTTGAGAGTTATGGTTTTCCACTCCGTATAATGTCACATCTTGCATTTATATACAAAACACTTCTCACATCTCTCATAACATGATACATCTTTAAAAGCATAGCCTCAGACGTTTGTGGTCATTAATGTCTCATGTACATATTTTATCGTACCCAGAACATTTCAATGAAACATTTCTAATCCTATTCTTACCCACCACTCACACAGTCAACTACGTTGAGTTGCTGAGATATTACAACACATTTTTCAAGACGCTTGTGTCCTGCCACCCTCCAAGATGCTGCGCCCAAAGGCCCAATATGAGTGCGTCTTGTCTTCCCCTTAGCGGCTATAAAAAAAGGCATTCCAACACCATGTTGCCATAATCACGACGGTTGTTGAAGCGATCAATAATCAGGGAAGATCTGCACCCAAAAAGCAAATATGGCGAATCTGCTCACCCTTACCAGTATTTTGAACACCTCGTTTCCACTAACGAAGTAAACGTCAAACGAATCATCGTTGACGTAAGTGTCATGAACCACTAAACGTCCTATGTCCAGCTAAAAAAATGCGGAGGGAACTGTGTGGTGTTTAACAGTACAGAGTGGCAAGAACTTGGTAACTACAAGTCGGTCATATCAAAGTTTTTCAGTAACACGCAACCTTCTCAGAAGTTTAGTCTGATTAATCATGAAGTCTCTCCGATACCCATGTGCGTTGACCGTATGGTTGTCATAAACGAGAAACAATATTCCGGACTCAAATGGGTCTCCTATCTAGCATCTACTGTGTGCGTCTTTATGAGGTGTGGAACCTCATCGACGTCACCATCGACAGAAGAAATATGTGGTCGACACCTGGCGCACGATATTGCAACGATTTGATCAACACACTCGTCTTGGATTTATGTGAACCAGAAACAGTGGATGTCATCGATCTCAAACAGCCTACGTGGAAACACAAATCAAAACCTGGATCTTATCAGTGCTACCTACTATACACGTCAAGTCGTTGGTTAGGACTATTAAATGTTGGATTGTGCACTAAAAACTATTATACTAACACATCTAAGAAACACTGTAGTAAAACGTATGAACGAATATATGCGTCATTACTGTAAAAATCTATAGTAAATATTATGTATGTCTGTGAAACCTTTAATATATAAAATATATTTTTCTAATATCATGTTTTATTCACGTAAAACTTCTTTATCCCTTGCCTTATCCCAACATGTAGGATAACCAGATACGAGTCTCTACTTGTCGAGACACCAAACTGGCAACAATCATGAACAGTGTCAATGACCCCTTGTACTAGCTCACATTTACAAGGCCACGATCTATTCCTGTTTCGACTTGTCTTGTCAAGCCACCAAACAAACGCCAGTTTTGAATCATCAGGGAAAACCCATTGCTGGGGGAAGGTTTGTGACACCAAAATAGATTCATGTGCATGCGACAGGGAGCCATTAATCACATTTTATGCTAGACAGCAGTTGAGAGAAGGTGCTCCCCACCCTTACAATCATTGATCACCTGCAGAGAAGGATGAGGACTGTGAGCGTTGCCCGACGCCCGAGACTGCACGCTACCCTACCAATAAATAAAAACTCCTACTCCACAAATAAAAAATAAACTCCCACACAAAATCTTTCCCCAGGGACATACAATCAAATGGGAAAAAAACAAATGGGACAGAAAGTTCCAAGTTCCAAGTTTGGACAACAAATATCGAATTTGGACATGAATAAAACACATTCAAACCAACCCGAAAACCCACGAATGTGGAAAGGGGGTTGAAATTAGAGGGAGAAAGCGCTGTACTGAGCCAGTGCTATAAATAACAGCCAATCACAGTGCTGTACTAAGCCTGTGCTATAAATAACAGCCAATCACAGTGCTGTACTGAGCTTGTGTTATAAGTAACAGCCATTCACTGTGCTGTACTGAGCCTGTGTTATAAATAATAGCCAATCACAACGCTTTTTTCGGTAGGCCCCACACGCTACTTATATATATATATTATATATATATATATATATATATATATATATTACAATATATACATATATATAAATATATACATATATATCAACGTATGGGGCGCACCAAAACACATATACATACATACACCTGACCGGAGAAGACTCCTTTAACCGTTTAGAAAAGTATATGTTTTCACTATTGTAAAATAAACCAAGTATGACTTACCTCGAATGTCTCCCCTATGGCTCAGTCTTTTTATCGTTAAACCCAAGCTAGTATGCCTGTTAAGCAGACATGAAGTCTCAATGTTAGACATGGCTGATTCAGAACTCAGGTATGTGGTAGGTGTGTGAAGAAGACCGACTAGTCATATAACTTATTGTATCTAGTCCTGCTAAGAAAACTTCCATGTATGATGTAGAGCTATGGTCAAGGGTAAACCGTATGACCACGTTCAGATCAATGATCAAAAACTATGTAGGTAGGAAGCATGGATCAGATCCAAGATCGAATGCCACATAAGTACACTGCAGGGAACTGAACAACAGTAAAATGGGGTCTAATTATCATGTACAGCTGAAAACACAACATATGCTGTGGGAGTGCTGATAGAATTTAATTAAAATGCACAGATTGGATCAATGATCAAACGGTGTTTAAGAATGATGTAAACTATGATCAGTTATCAAATATAGTGCAAGTATCGTTCAACCTTATAATCAAAACTAAGTATGTTACCTAGTTCAGTACGATAATATAATTCTGTTTAAGTATGATTTAGACCAGTGGTTCCCAACCTTTTGAGGCCCATCTCCCCTTTCTGGAGGTTGACTAACAACTATCGCCCCCTTTTCATTTTCATTGTATGCCTAATTTTAATTTGAAGTAAGGTGTAAATAATAAAGCAGTTTTATTTATTATAAACCATTTTACTACCGTATATAAAAACAACCAAAGCAGTTTTATCCGGTCACTCTTGAATAAAATAGAAAAAAAATGTACATTTTTTTACAGATTTTTTTAAATAAAAAAAAGTGAAATAATTAACTAAGATCATTGATGTACATTTAAAAAACAGGAGTACATGTTTTCATTTTTAAATTGGAATCTGGAAAAATTAAGAAAGTTGACAGTTAAAATTTGAAAGAATAAATGAAAGTTTGAAAATTTGTTATTGTTTTATTTTACCTTTTCAATGGCTGCCTTGTTCTTGGTGGATTTCAGTTAAAGCTTGAATATCCGGCTTTATGTTCGTCAAGTTCAGGCGCAAGTCTCCTTTGAGGCAAATGTCTAACTTATTTCTTTGTTTTGTGAGGAGCTGGACAACAGAACTAAATCCTTTTTCAACTAAATATGTTGACGGGAACGAGATGAGAAGTGGTTCAGTTTTTCCCCACAGTTGTGGATAAGTGTCCATAATCTTCACCCAGCCTAAATCGTAACCGCTCTGCTTGAAAATATTTTCGCCTCACAGTCATACTTCAGATCTAGAAACTCTGTCCGCAAAGAGTTATCAAGCTTATCCACAGCTTCAAACGAGAATGGATCTAGAATCCAATCAGGAATTTGTAACTTGGTCAAATCTTCAAATCTTAATTCCATGTCAGTTTTTAACTGGTCAAGGTGATCAGTAAAAATTAGGATTTTGTCTTCTGGGAGTTCAGGAGTCCCGTTAGCTGACACTGAACACTTTTAAGGGTCGGAAACTGAATCAGCTCTTTACGGCCAATATTTACCTTGTGAATATCAAACTTGGCGATGAATGATGAAATAATTCCTTTGGCCTTGATAAGGTTCATCTTGTTTCCATGAAGCCTTATATTGACTTCGTTCATTTTTAAAAAATAGCTCTAAGGTACGCAAGTTCCAACTTGCGTTTCTTCAAATTCTCACTTAAAACAGGATCAGACGTGTCGAGAAACTCAGTAACCGTGTCAAATAATTCGAAGAAACGGCGCAAACAGTTTCCTTTGGAAAGCCACCTCACGGCCGTATGTAGAAGCAAGCGTTCGAATTCCTCATCATTTTCATGGCAAAGTTGTCGGAACAGACGGTCATTGAGGGAATTAGCTTTAATCTTGTTGACACCAGTAATGACCAGTTTTAGGGTTTCATGCAGGACACCACTCAATTTTCTCGCAGCTAATTGTTGACGATGAATGAACAGTGAATAGTGATGACCTCTGGCACTTGTTTCTTAAGGTGGGCTAGAAACCAGCATGATGACCTGACATGGCAGGAGCACCGTCTGTTGCGCAAGCGATCACGTTTGTTAGGGAATCTCTTTTTCCTCAAAATAATCTTGTACCACTTTAAAAATCTACGATCCCTTCGTATCAGTGATCAAAGTTCTAACAAACAGCATTTCCTCGGTAATTTCCTTTTGTTCATTGATAAACCTCACATAAGCTAATAAAATTTCTTTGTTATCAATCACAGTTGATTCATCAATCTGCAATGCAAATTTACTTTTTTTCAACAAATTGGGGAGTTTGGATTCAACGTCTGTGGCCATTTCGTCAATTCGCCTGGAAACAGTATTGTTGCTCAAAGGAACCAATTGACTTATCTTATTACTAGGGCCCTCGCCTAGCATGATTTCAACAATTTTTTTGGTAGCCTGTAAAACAAGAGTTTCGCCAATTGTGTGAGGTTTACCACATTTAGTGATCAATAAAGATCGTAAGAAGCAGGAAGACCTTTGTCAAGATCGGTTGCTCGTTTTTTAATAATTAACTCACATTAGGCCGTTTAACAGCTTTAGCTTTGAGGTGTTGAAAATAACTAAGTTCTTTACTCACTTTATCACTGTGTACTCTTGATAAATGATCTTTCATTCGCGAAGGCTTCATGGCTTCATTACTAGTAAATGTTTTATCGCACAAAAGACAATGTGGAAACTGCACATTTTGCGGTGACGTGATAAAACCGAATTTTAAATACTCAGCTGAGTATTGACGACACTTCTTCTTTTTTGAATCCATTGTGCATAAACTTCTACACTTCAAAACAAACGCACAAAAACAGAAAAGACACGCACAAAAACTGATGGTGAGCACACAAAGGCTAGTGAAGACTGAAGACGAATGTAGGTCAATGGCAAGTGTGTTGTGTTGGCAGGAGGGGGAGGGGGTTGAGTCACCAGTCGGCCGCGCTGAACAATAACAGGTGGGGGACTGTGAAGAGGGGTGAGTGCAGTGAACTCCTGGCTGAGAATACCCAGTGACTCGTGCTACCCGGCAACTTCTACTGTACAGTACTATTTTAATTTTTCCCCCTTTGAATACTCATCGCCCCCAAATCGCCCCCCACTTATTTATTGCTCCCCTGATAACCCAAATCGCCCGCTTGGGGGTGATCGCCCCCAGGTTGGGAACCACTGATTTAGACTTTCAATCTGTGATCAAATACAATGCAAGTGCCATGTACCGTTATAATCAATTCTAAGTATAAGGTGGAGCTCTGTTCAAGTCTAAGTATGATGTAGAGCTCAGATCAAAGACCAAATAATGTTTAAAAAGTATGTAAAACTCTGGTCACTAAACAAATATTTATGCTTAGGATATGATTAAGTATGATATAGGTCTATAATTAAGTCTACGTACGATACAGAGTTCAGATCAATGTTAAAATGGTGTTTAAGTATAATATAAAGCTCTGAACAGTGATAAATATAATTTAAGTATCATGTATGGCTAGGGGTACATCTATGTATAATGTAGATCTCTGATCAAGGATCAGTACGTTTTCGCTAGCAAATTGACCAAGATGAAAATCTTTTTGGGGCGAATATTGGGAACATTCGTGTTTGAAGAGGTAGATCTTAGCTAGGGAGATTCTACATTCACAAGTAGGCCATCCGATAGTAGATCATAATATATTCTGGAGATAGGACCTACGTCAAATGTATTTAATCTTTTCACACAATTATTAAATTCATTAAATATATATTATATTGCATTTTTTGTATGAATGTTTGATGTGAACTAAAACTATTGATCGTTTGGAATTAATGCTCAAGGCCCTTGGCCTTGTTGAATGAAAGTCTACAACCTTTTTCGGTGGATGATGGGTAGGAGGGTGGAAGGCGTGGCTTCACAACCAAACTACAACAGTGAAAGTTGACATCAGCATTTTCCAAAATATAGTGCCTTGTTTAGGGAGCACACCTTACTTGGAAAGAGTCCGATTTATGACGGCCTGCCACTCAGATAATCCTATTGTTTCTCGGGTACAAAGCGGTCTTGCATTGTACTGTAATTTTACTGTCCTAGTAAACTAAACCAAGGTACCGACTGTTTTATTTCTTGCACAGCTTTTCACCGAGCTGACCAGGCCCTTTAGTTTTTTTTGTTTGGAAGTAATTCATACTTAAATTTTTCCAGTAAAGATAATAATTATTATGCAAGATTGTAATAATTAACACTCAACTGATTTATTGCCTAAATAATCTAACAAATACAACTGTAAAAAAAAGCTTTATTCATACTATGTCAAAATAAATCCAGTTAAATGTGTTTTTCTACCATAATAATGATAATAGCTTCCCTATAAATTACGTGTTTCCTAAAAGATGAAACAGATGGATTATTAATAAATATAATGTTTACAGGCTTTCTCTCTCTCTTTCTCTCTCTCTCTCTCTCTCTCTCTCTCTCTATATATATATATATATATATAAAACTGTTTTGGATTAATACAAATCTAAAAAAATGTGTATATTAAAAAAATATTATGAACTAAGCCTGGTACACATTGGACGATAATCACCAGATTCCCACCAATCACCGATGTTTCCTGATGATGTTTCCCGTGTGTCTGGATACAAGGAAACATCGCCCCAGTGTCCGGACTCAAGTAGGTGTGTGCTCGGTGTGGACCACTGATCAGTGGTGGTGTCCGGACTCAAGTAGATGTGTGCTCGGTGTGGACCACTGATCAGTGGTGGTGTCCGGATTCAAGTAGGTGTGTGCTCGGTGTGGACCACTGATCAGTGGTGGTGTCCGGACTCAAGTAGGTGTGTGCTCGGTGTGGACCACTGATCAGTGGTGGTGTCCGGACTCAAGTAGGTGTGTGCTCGGTGTGGACCACTGATCAGTGGTGGTGTCCTGACTCAAGTAGGTGTGTGCTCGGTGTGGACCACTGATCAGTGGTGGTGTCCGGACTCAAGTAGGTGTGTGCTCGATGTGGACCACTGATCAGTGGGGGTGTCCGGACTCAAGTAGGTGTGTGCTCGTGTGGACCACTGATCAGTGGGGGTGTCCGGACTCAAGTAGGTGTGTGCGTGGACAATGTCGCTGAATACTTGTATCTGGCGATTATCGCCCAGTGTGTACTAGAGCTTACTGATGCCAATTTGTTTTACCGTCAATTAAATTAAAGTCAGTGAAGTGTATTTAAAATAAATACTCTATAGTAGATCAAATATTAATTCATATGAAGTGTGAAACTGTTCCTCAATTGAATATTTAATCATAAACAACTTTTTTTATAAACTTTCTTGTATTTAGTAAATGCCCCTGTCCCCCACCATTTTCAATAAAAAAATCCTGCCCCCTTTAGGGTTAGGGACTACTTGCCTGCAGAATTTCAGATTCTGGGCTCACTGATTTTTTCTGTCTCCTTCATTTTGGGTCACCTTAGAGAATTTCCAGTCCAAAATGCCTAGGTTTTTTCTAAGAGGGGGAACATGCATACGAAATATTATCTCTCTCTGACATTGAATAGTGCTCCATTTGCAGATTTTGGTTTTTGGAACACCCTCCTCATTTTGCCCCCTATCACCTTTTTGAACTTTTTGTTACTCAGCATTTCTGTTACTCGAAAAAACAAATTAATGAAAATATCTTGGATATACTTTTATTAAATTTATTAGCTAATATAATAGGATCAATATTATACTTTTGGATTTTAAACTTGTTAGTAGCCAGTATGGCGTATGGCAACACCTCCTGATAGGCTGGATTTGGTCACGTGGCCACGCCTCCTCGCTCTCTGATTGGCTGTTATTTCCCGCCCTTCCTTCCCCCAGCCCTGACCTACTTTTCCACTCCTACTGGCCCTCCTCCCCTCCCCTCCAGCCATCCAATCACGTACATGTTGGTTTTTGCTGAATAATTATTGTTAATTAATTGGTAAAAGTGTTGGAGTTTTTTTATTCACGGCGGACGTGTTGGTTCTTGCTTAATTGGTAGGTGTTGGAGTTTTTTTATTAATCGATTAAGGCGTTGTACGAACCTCGCGCCATGGCTGGAGGTGCTGAGACCCTTCTCTATCAAACTTCAGCATTAATTGGTAGGATGGTGGGGGTGTCGGAGTGTTTATTCATGGCTGTCGTGTTGGTGAGGTGCTGAGACCCTTTTCTATCAAGCTTCAGTTGTGTAATGCCGTTTTAACTTAGGAATTCTCCTTCACCCCGCTGTTGGTTTTCCCCCCTCCAGCACCCCCCCTACAATCTGCAAACCACGTACATGTTGATTCTTGCTTAGTTGGCTGTCTGGTGTGTACGGAGGGGGCTTTCACTTTAGGAATTCTCCCTCATGAACCGTTTTCTAGCAAGCGTCAGCTGTGCTCACCCCTTTCCCACAGCTTTCACTTCCCCCCCTCCAGGCCCCAGGTTGGCGGGTTGTCAATACGAGTGGAGACAAGAATAGATATTGCGGTCATCGGGGTGCCATGGTGGGTCGTCAAGACAAGTTGAGACAAGAATAGATCGTGACCTCACGAGCTGTTTTCTAGCAAAGTCAGGTGTGCTCACCCCTTTCCCCCTCAGCTTTCACTTCCGGAATTCGGGCCCCCACCCCACAGAGCTGAACGGTGATGCGAAAATTCTGATAATTGCCCCATCCCGCAAATAGGGGACACATGAATCTCTGTCACCCCCACAGAGCCTGTCATGAACGAAGGAAGTCGCTGCCCGCTCCATAAAGTACAACAATGGCAGAGTGCTGTCAAAAAACTTCACCCAACGTGCTATTTTATTGCCGTTCTTCCATGAATGCCGTCACAAACACTTTGTAAATAACTAGGGGGGAAAGTTAACCAAAAATGTGTTTTCATTGAAGTACGTGTACTAAATAATAATACTAAATGGCTCTACAAGTTTAGTATGAAAAAATTAATTATAATATTATTTAGATAGAATTTTAAAAACGCGTATTAATTAACTTGATTTTGTTTTGAAATCGCGGAAAAAATGAAAGTTTGGTAACTGAAATATAAAAAGAGTAAAATTGTGTGTTTATTGAATGCAAAATAAAAGCGGTTCGGAGTTGTTACAAGTTTAGTAAGAAAAAAATATATATATTTTAAAAACGCCTATTAATTAATTTAATTTTTAAATACTAGAATAACTCGTAGGTCTATTCATACGTCAAGTCTGCAACTTTCACATGTGGTATAATTATATCATCTATACTTATAGAATAATATTATTAAAATAGTAGCATGTTATCAATTTTAGAAGCAAAATACTTTTTTGTTTTAAAGGCCCATCTATACAAGCTAGTATACAAAATAAAAGTGGCTCGGTGTTTTCACTAATGCTTTTGCAAGGAGCTTACTACTAGTAGGGCTTTAAAAACAACATTTTATTTACTAGAGTATTTATTTATCAAGATAGCATACACCTCTAAACGCGCCTATTATATCAACACATGAACTACATATTTACTTGAAATATTAAATTATATATAATATTATAAATGCGAAAGTTTGTGTTTTGTTATTCAATCACGCCAAAACTGCTGAACGGATTCGAATGAAACTTTATACGTTGGTAAGTATTTCCTAGAATAACATATAGGATTATTCTTAACCTTTATTTTAAATAAAAATAAATATATATTATAATGTGATTGAAACGATGTTATTTAAGAATTTGTGATTTATATTTTGTCATTAAAGTAAATAGTGATAGTGTGACGTAGTTTCATACTAATAAATAGTAAATATGATGTGATTTTAGCTATGTAGTTCAAAATTTTAAAATTTAATTTATTTAATTATCTTACTAATTATGAAGTTAAAGATTTAAAAAATTATAATTGATAACTTAAAAAGTATATATTTCTTTTATTACGAAATATTTAAAAGTGAGAATTAAAATACGGCAAAATTATTTACAGCTAGAACTGAGAAAAAAACGCATAGATATTTGAAAATAATAAATAAAGTTTGACTTAGCACCAAAACAGTTTAGTTAAAAATGAAAAGATGTCATCAATTATTTCGGGCGAAGCAGCGATGGGTAAAAGCTAGTTACTAATAACTTACACCTAGTAACTAAATGTTTACTAACTGTTGACGGAACAGAACAGCCACATCCATCCGAGTCGCTGGGTAGGAGCCGACTGACGAAATAACAGTCTCTACGCAGGCGCCGAGACCTTATTTTATTTAGGTCGGAAAACTCATTGAAATGGTTATAAATACAGCTCAAATCATCACAATCGGTCATTTTAATTTGTAATGACTAAGTAAACACTAAGATGAGCTTCGAGTCGCTAGAAAACTATATACAATCAGGTATGTTATTTTAAATAGTTTAGTATATTTCAATGGGTTTTTTTGCTTAATACATCTGTGGCGTACATTGGTGTTATTTTTTTTGTTAGTTGACGAGCCCCCAATGATTGCCGCAGGCGTACAACCGAGGATCCTGATAGTCTGGACCAGAAACTTCTGTTTACGGAAAATGGGATTTGTGTTGCGGATGCTGGTGGGTCCATGGGTAATTAATTAATTAGCTGCCTACGATAAACTCTCCAGTGTTTTATTCAACTGTAAAGGTTAATTAATATGTATTTATTTAATTTCAGACTACTGGGATCCATTTTTCCTGGATGAGGGTCTTCCGGGTGACATGGGTACGGGGGTGCCAACATCGACCCCCCCCCCCCCGAGGCGCCACTGCACGCAAGCCCTCTGCAGTTCCCGAGGGGCGGCATCGAGCCTCCCTGTATCCTCTCGCTGGTGGCTCTATCGTCTGCACCCCGTCTGTTTGGGCAGATTTGGGCGCCCTCGACCAGCTGCTATGTAAGTACATGCTACATGTAGCCACTAGTTTGAAAATATACTAACTATCTCTCGCTCTCGCAAACACCGTTATTTCGTCATGAGATCGAACCCTTTTGACAGCTGGGAGATTGTACTAGCTCGTTTAGTGTATAGTACCTTTACGATTTATACACTTTAAAAAACCCTGAGTCATTGGGGGAGTCCCTGGTTCAATTCCAGGGCATAAGCGAAAATATTGCTTTAGTTTTTAAAATAACTGCCCTGACTGGTATTTTGTACATGTTCCTTGGTTCATTTCCCATTCAAAGACAGAAAATTTTAATTGTCGATTTACAATGTGATCGACCAAATATTCAAGCAAAATTTTAATGTCTATGTTAGCGTGTCTGAATAGTAAACTCATGGTCCCGGGTCATTTCCTGTACAATGGCAGAAAATTATAATCGTCACTTTAGACATTTATTAAATTCACGTTTCAGCAAGATTAAACAAATCCATTGGAATATTACCCAATTTAAAGAGAGAGAGACAAAACCTATATGTATGCAGTGCCAAGGGACACTGGTTCGAATCAAAACAGGGGCTGAAAATGAGAGTTTATCCTTCTTGTAATAAATATGTGTTGGGCATACAGCTGAATCTAGATACTTCTTTCAATTAATCAAATATAGGCGGCAGCTAGTAGCTTATGATAACCAAACAAATGTTTTTTGAAACGGGTTGAACACATTTTCTTAGTCATCACTCAGTTTAAAGGTCGCCGTTATAAAGTCAAATTTGACTAATCATTCGCATCAAATGAATGTTGCACCTGAGGTTAGGCTACCATAATTTGTGTTGTGTCACAGGTTGTCTATCCGCTCATTATGCAGGCCTCAGAAACAACACCCGGTATCCATGCTATCAATTCATTACGAGAAGATAAGACCCTAATATGATCAAATATATATTTTTACTAATTTATTTTTCAGGGTCGAAAATAAAATCTGAGGCTTTTTGTTCAATAAATCGACACATTAATTACCAATGTAAGTAGCTGAACAAATTCAAATGAAAAATATCTTAAGACGTAAACTCGCTCCATAAAATAATTATTGTACATGAAAATGACTTGTTTTAATAATATAAACATAAATTACCGAAATAAATTTCACTTAAAACAAATATATATTATGACTAAACACTTAGGGCTACCTATATCACGATGGCACGATGAGTTTTGTGAATGTTGGTTTCAGCTAAAGCAATTGTTTAGGGGAAAATTTTAATACCAAAAGTATTAAAGAGATGAGTTTGAGGTTAGAATCTTACCAGGGGAAACTAGAGGCCTTTTTTTTCACTCTCCCTTAGTGCAAATGTGGGTTTCAGCTAAAGCAATTATGTGACATATTATATTATAGAGATGAGTTTGAGGTTCAAATCTTACCCAGGTAAACTAGAGGCATTTTTTTATCACTCTCCCTCCATGCAAATGTGGGTTTCAGCTAAAAGCAATTATGTGAAATATTATATTAAAGAGATGAATTTGGTTCGAATCTTACTAGAATAAACTAGAGGCATTTTTTCACTCTCCCTCCGTGCAAATGCGGGTTCCCTTCTGTGAATGTTGGTTTCAGCCAAAGCAATTATGTGACATATTTTATTAAAGAGATGAGTTTGAGGTTCGAATCTTACCCGGGTAAACTAGAGGCATTTTTTTTATCACTCTCCCTCCATGCAAATGCGGGTTTCAGTTAAAGCAATTATATTATATTAATACCAAAGGTATAAGAGATATGAGTTTGAAGTTCGAATCTTACAAGGGTAAACCAGAGGCATTTTTTTCAATCTCCCTCCGTGCATATGCGGGTTCCCTTCTGTGAATGTGGGTTTCAGCTAAAGCAATTATGTGACATATTATATTAATACCAAAAGTATTAAAGTTATGAGTTTGAAGTTCGAAACTTACCAGGGTAATTTAGAGGAATTTTTTCACTCTCCCTCCACGCAAATGCTGCCTCACTTCTGTAAATGGCAGTTTCAGCTAAAGCACTTTGTAACATATTATATTAATAACAAAAGTATTATAAATTTTAAAGAAAAAACGCTTATATTTATAACAATGATAGCTTTGATATATATTATAGTTGAAATGGAGGCCGAAAATGGCGGGACGACCCCCACAACACCACCACTGGCAGCTGTGGGACCCCTCCAACCCGTCGTAGCCACATCACCCCAGTGCCAGGGAGACGGGGTTCGAGCCCCAGCTGTGGTGCGGAAGACAGGGAGCGTGGAGGTGCCTACTGCGGGACCATCTTCGCCCCACAACCAGGAATTGGTGGCTCGGTAAGTCAGATAGGTGGAACATTGCAAAATGGCATCCCTATCCGTATCGTTGAGGAGCGATTAAACAATTGAGGCGTTTCTTTTATACTGGTAGAGAAATTGAAGTAAAACTTGGTGCTCCGGCAAGCGATCGTGACGCATTAAGCTGGCTTGAAGAACAAATTACTAATTTGCTCCATCGGCTTCAGGACCACAGCGTTAGCGCCGATGATCACGTAGGCTTACTTTTGAGTAGCACTGACTACGTTGAGCCCTGTGTATGTCTCATTTAGGCGAACAGACCAGCTAAACGCTAGAGCAGTGATTGATAACGTAAGCCGCGTGTTGCAGAGTAATACTTTGTTTTTGAGTACAGCACCATTGTACGTAAACTCTGTCACTTTAAGGAGCCTCTCCGAGTGCACGATATTGTGATAAACTTTCTCCCGCTAGCACATACAGTCGTAAAAACAAAGGGATCATTATGATTCAAAACGCGACACACTTTGCCTAGCCCGTGCATTGGTTGTCGTCAAAGCTATATGTGACAATAAAATAGAACCAGGATGTATGGACATGAACACCTTTAGACAAATAAAATGGGTCGTAATATTCAAAAACTCAAAGCAGAAGAACTATGCCGTGATGCCCATGTGAATCTTTTGAAAGGTGGGGGGCTCACTGAACTGAAACCATTTCAAGCATACCTCTCCGAATAAAAAATCACGGTGTTTCGGGAACGTAGAAGGAGACAGGTCCTATATGAGGGGCCTACTCCCTCCGACCATTCCTTTAAAGGCTATTTTCACGACGACAAGCAAAACCATTTGATGTCTAACATCCTTGACAGCCGCATTTAAGTGCTCGTACTTTTGCCGTGAGTGCCGTGTGCCATTCAGTAATAAGAATGCGCACAAGTGTGAATCCCGTGCAAAAAGTGCAACGCTAAAGTGGCTTGTAGTGGAGGCCGATCTGTGCTCTGTAAAGACTGCGGGCGTTGGTTCACAAATCAGACATGCTTTGATAACCATAAACGTCCTGGTTTTTGCAGAGGTCACAGATCGGTCTGTGATGTCAAAAAGGTTTGCGAGGTATGCGGGCAAATTTTCAGTTTGTAAAGATCAAATTATTCACATAGGTGTTATGAGACTTTTTGTAGGGTATGCGAGACCCATCGTCCTTTTGTCATTTCTGTTATATGAAGCAGGCCCCATCAAAGCCGGCATTGGAAAAGAGTAATTTCATGTTTGTATTCTATGATTTTGAATGCAGACAAGAAACTTCTTCAAGGTGCGGCCGGCACGTATTTGCACAACCTAACCTCTGTGTCGTGCAATCGTGTTGTAAGATTTGCGTACATATAGATGCAAATGACTATCATTGCACCGACTGTGGGGGCGATAGGACTCGCATATTCAAGGGTGATACCACAATGGCCCAATTTTTTTGATTTATAGAACAAATTAAAGCTTCAAAATTTAAGGATATCACCCTCCTCGGCCATAACGTCAAAATCCTATGATGGGAATTTTATTTTAAAGTAGATGATGGAGGTTAGAAAATGGAGTCCAGAACTTATAATAAACGATGGGAAAATCATGTCCATGCGTTACGGTCCGCTCCACTTTATTGATTCGCTGAACTTTCTCCCGATGTCGCTGTCCAAATTGCCCAAAACTTTGGCCAAGGGACATTTCCCCCATTTTTTCAATAAAAAAGAAAACGCAGGATATAGGGGTCCCCTTCTGCCAAAACAGGACTAAGGCATCGGCGAGATGTCAATTGAGGGAAAGGAGCACTTTGAGAAGTGGTATGACGCCTTGGTCAAAGAAAATTATGTCTTTGATTTTAACCTCGATTTTGGGAACTGTATTGTGTGAAAGATGTAGAGATCCTACGGAAGGCCTGCCTGAAGTTTAGAGAGATGCTCATGGAGAAAGCAAAGGTGGACCCTTTCAGAGAGGCGTGTACGATAGCTGGAGTGGCCATGTTGGTTTACCGCCGAAGTCATCTTAAGGAGAATACTATCGGTATTATCCTAACGGTGGCTATCGGTGCCCAGACTAACAGTCGCACGTCGCTGTACAATGGCTCTTCTGGGAGGCCATCAGCGTGGTGTCTCTATTCTTCATGCGGGTAACGGCCGTGAGGAATATGTGTTAGGGCGTCGTAAAGACGGCGTTGTTGAAGCTGGAGATACCACCACCATCTTCCATTTCTGGGGCTGTTATTGGCACGGGTGCCCTCTCTGTTACCCTGACAGGACCACCCCCGTCAAAAATAGTCCCCGCGAGACCATGGAGACGCGTTATGAAGCGACCATGGCTTGTTTGGAAAAGTATAAGAATGCCGTCTACACGGTCGTAGAGATGTGGAAGTGTATGTTTAATGCGATGAAACGCACAGACAAGGACTTGCAGCAATTTGTACTACGGCACGAGGTATACTAAGGAGCCTCTCAGCCCTAGGAATGCATTCTTTGGCGGACGTACAAATTGTATCAAGCTCTTCCACGAAGCAGACCTTTCTTGTGGAGAGAAGATCAAGTACTTGGATGTGTGTTCGTTGTATCCATACGTTTGCGAGTACAAATAATATCCAGTCGGCCAGCCCAAAATTCACTTGGAACCAAATTGTCCGTCTATAGATCAAGTAGAAGGCATATCCAAAGTTACAGTGACGCCTCCGCGAGATTTATTCCTGCCCCTATTGCCTACATGGATGCACGACAAACTAATGTTCATTTTGTGCAGGAAATGCGGGGAGGAGAAAAACCAAGGCGCGTGTCAGCACAACGACAAAAAAGATCGCTGGTTGACAGGCGTCTGGATGATTGACGAGATCCAGAAAGCCGTTGAGAAAGGCTACACCGTTGAAGCAGTACACGAAGTATGGGAGTACAATGTATCTGTTTACGACCGTCAGACACGTTCTGGCAGCCTGTTTTACGAGTACATTGATACTTTTTTGAAAATTAAACAAAAAGCCAGTGGATGGCCAGAGTGGTGTACCTCACAAGAGGAAAAATTAGCTTACATTCAAAATTATGAATTATGAGGAAAGGGAAGAGGAAAACTTGATTTCGGCTTTGTTTGTAAAAACCCTGGTCTCCGCACTCTGGCTAAACTTTTTTTAAATTCACTATGGGGAAAGTTTAGGCAAAGACACAATTCACCACACGTTGCCGTTGTCAACGACTATCAGGGTCCACAATTACCTCACGGATCCGTACATCACCGTGGACAGCGTCATTGATGTAAATTATGAGGTTATGTTCCTCAATTACAAGGATGCGCGTGACGCGTTGCGCCGTAACCCTAACACGAGGGTGGCGGTGGTGTGCTACACGACTGCTATGGCTAGGTTGCACCTATACAGCATCCTTGAACAATTGGGGGACCGCGTTTTATATCATGATACAGATAGCGTTCTATTCACCGAACGCCCCGGCGATTGGAGTCCACCAATCGTAGACATTTTAGGTGACCTCACTAATGAACTTCAGGATTACGGTCCGGGAAGCTATATTAGCGCCTTTGTATCTGGCGATCCCAAGAATTACGCGTATCGAGTTTGTTTTGGTGGCGATCCTTCCAAAACAAAAACGGTGTGCAAGGTTCACGGGATCACAATAAACTATGGCAACCGGAACGATGTTAATTTTGAAGTTTTGAAAGCGATGGTCACAGAACTGGTGGTGGAAAGAAACATACAGATACAGCACAAAATTGTAAGAACAGGTCTTGCGACTGTATGTACGGTTTAATAAAGTTGCCGTTTGGGTATCAGAGTCCTTGTAAACGCGCTCGCCACGAATAAAAGGTGATCATTTAGACGGGCTGAATAATCATATTTTTTTTCACTCTAGATATTTCCACTGACATATCATTTTTCAAAGATTTGAATTTTATTTCATATTTGTCTACATGAAAACAAGCATATTTTTTATTTTTTTATGCACCCGGGTTACATTTTTATATTTTTTTATTTGCCAGTGCAGTCTTCCACCTACCTGATTTTTTTAAAGTCAATTAGTTGTTTGAATATATTTTAATTCTAGTCAACTGTTTGTATATATTTATTTCAAATCTAATAAACAGATTGTATTTTTTTTTTCTTTTAGTCAAATATAATAAACTGATTGTATATATTTTATTTTAAATCTATTCAAATATATTTATCATATTTAGTACCGAGGCCACTATTCCCCCTATTTTGTAAATATTCACAGTATACTTTTCACTGTGTGTAAATAAATATTGTAAAAAACCAGTTATGTTTATGAAAATAAATATATATATTGTAAGTATTCACAGTATACTTTACACGATGTTTATACTTTGTTTTGCTTGTAAATAAATATTGTAAAAATGGTTATGTTTGTGTTTTAACGTCTACACCCACACCTACCTCCTCTCCTATAAAGACAAGTTCATATAGCTTATAAGCTCAGTCTCAAACGTAATAGACAAGTTGAAACATCCATTTTCAGCCATCATAAGCGACCCTTCCGGCTGTGGAAACTCACATTTTGTAGCAGACTTTATCCGTCACCTGGACACAATGTGTGACGTTATATTTGATAAAATCACATGGTATTATGATTTATGGCAACCGTGATTTTAACAAGACGGGACAAGTCCCCGCATCATATTCTGTAAGGGTTTGCCAGAAAAAGATTACAACTGTAGCGACTCTCCACAGCTGATTATCCTGGACGACCTGATGCGTGAAGCCAACGAAGTGGTCGTAGATCGTTTCACCAAAGGATGCCAACATCAAAATATTAGCATTATGTACCTTTCACAAAATATATTCCATCAGGGCAAGGGCCATAAAGACATTTCCTTAAACGCACATTATATCGTGTTTATTTAAAAATCCCAGGGATAAAGCTCAGATTCAACACTTTGAACGGTAAGTATGTCTGAAAATCACCGTGTTTTACAAGAGGCTTACACTGATGGTACAAGTACGCCTCACGGCTATATATTGTTAGATTTCAAACAAGGTACACCAGAATGGTTCTGATATAGAACCCTCACAAATGTTGGGTGCTGCGTGTACCTACACACAAAAGCTATAAAAACACCGACACTTTCCAATCGCAGATCATTTCATAACCATAGATCCCAAAGTGCTGAAGCAAGCCCCTCTGCTACGTGTGATGTATCGCATAAACCCACAGTAACGTGTCGCTTTACAGAAAACTGATGACAATAAACTGATTGACTCTGTTTGCGAGTGTGCCTACAACACTTTAAAACGGCGGGAGCCATTTAAAAATACGCAGAAGACAAAGTTACGTGTTCACAAGCAGGTGTTGCGCAAGCTGGTAAAACGAGGAGAGTGCTATAAGAAGAAGAGACGACTACTCGTTCAGAAAGGAGGAGCGTTTTTCCCTTACTTTTAGCTCCTCTAATTAGTGGGGTCCTCGCTTCCTTATTCAACAAGTAAATAATGGAACACACGAAAAAGATGATATTGGTGTCCCCGGAAACATTACACCGTTACGAGCAACACCACCAACAAATTGCTTCGGCAACAAATCTAGTGGTCTCCGAGTTTGACAAGGAAATGGAAAAAACCCTCGCTTCAAAACTTGACGACATGTCTAAATGGGCTTTGTACCAACAAGTGCTACAGCGCTATCTACACTTTAGTCAACACCCTCCGCCAACTGAAACCGCCGCCACCACCCCCCCTGAAGTGTCTGTACTTCCCATCCCATCTGTACTTAATACTGTACCAGCACAGGCACGTAATAAGCTGAACTTTACTAGAACATATTAAATCCCGAGGCGGCATCTCTTGGGACTCAAACGGAGAAGTGAGTATTCAAGATACGCCTCTCCTTGAATCCAATATTGTGGATTTAGTCAATGATCTGGTCAGAACAAGAAGACCAGTGAACTGGCAAGGTGGCGAGAATTTCTCACGGTGTTGCATAAAATAAATGTTCCGAAAGAATTTATTGTAAACCCGAAATGTTTGGCGCCCATGAGATCCAACGCCCGTACCACAACCACTTTCACCGTCGCAATACCCTAAGAAGAAGAAACTGAAAAGGGTGGATGAAAACAGGTGGCTGCCGTTCAGAGCTTAATGGACCGTTTAGCCGACATCTACTACGACCCTTCTCACCCTGCGGGTTTGCAGGTGCGGCGTCGCTCATAAAGCCGTCCAAGAAATATCCGAAAAAGTACGAGAATGGCTTCGTGTGCAGGACGCTTATACCCTACACAAACCTGTGCTAAAAAAATTTCCACGAAACAAGTACGTGGTGTCAAACATTGACGATCTCTGGCAAGCCGATCTCAACGACATGCGAAGTCTCAGAAAATACAACGACGGTGCAGTGTACTTGTTCACCATCATCGACGTGTTTAGCATGATGGCATGGGCAAGGACGCTTCCATCCAGGACGGGGAGCGTCGTGAGGGACGCCTTTCGGGACATTTTGAAGCAAAGCGGCCGTGAACCTCTAAGTATACAGACGGACAAAGGGGACAGAGTTCATGGCACGTCTAGTCCGGAAATTTCTCAAGCAAGAAGGCATGCATTACTACACCACTCATAATCCAGACGTGAAGGCAAGCATCGTAGAACGGTTCAATAGAACTTTGAAATGACGCATGTGGCGCTACTTTACCAAAAATCACACGTATCGGTATGTGGACGTCCTCCAAGATCTAGTCGACGCTTACAACGGTGCCAAACATTCCAGTATCAAGATGGCACCCTCCGACGTTTCAGAAACTAATGTGCTTCAGTCAGAGATAATCTGTACGGCAAAATGCGTCCAAACCCGAAGCCTAAAATAAAAGTCGGTGACACGGTGCGTATTAGCAAATCCAAAATGCTGTTTGAAAAGGGCTACGAAAGCAATTGGAGCGAAGAGATTTTAAAAGTCAGCAGTGTCGTGTTGCGACAACCAGTCTTCTACAGACTCACTGATCTTGACGGCGAAGAACTGGAGGGGACGTTTTACGAGCCTGAATTGCAGCGCGTACGTCTCCCTGAAACATTTAAAGTTGATAAAATACTACGTGTCAAGGGTAAAGGCGCCAGAAACAAAGTGTACGTGCAGTGGAAAGGTTACCCCGCCAAGTTTAATTCTTGGATTTCTGCCAGTTACGTCAGCACCCTACCATTAAGTATCAGTTTTACCTCACTTTGCCAAGCGACAGCTATATGGGATATTTCCCGAAAAATACGCTCACGAATTTCGCCACGCAACTTCCTTACATTCTTACACTCGAGCGGCGGTGGGAAGTCGCTCTGGCTGAATTTCAATATCCTTGTACTTTCACCACCATACCCGAATGTCAAAATATTGTATGGTACAACAGGGTGGACGGTAATGGCGTGGAAAAATATTCAAGGAATATATCCCTCCTGGAAACTACAGCACTATCCATGAATTGATCAAAGCTCTAAACGACATGGAGGCGTTTCAAGGGAATTCCGGAGTTGTATTCAAGTACACAAGCCCCAACAAAAAAGTGGAGGTTATCTCTACACCAGATATACAGCTGCTGAGTCTATCAACCCAACTAAGTCTAAAGCTCGGCTTTGATCCTCAGACTAATCTGATCAAAGTACCAAAGTCACCGCATGGTGCCAAATTTTTACTAGGCTTGCTCTCGCAAATGTACATCTACATGGATATCGTTGAACCTCAGACCGTGGGTGACATTGTGGCACCGCTGTTACGTTTCGTTAGTATCAACAATGTAAATTATCTCTACGGCATACATAAGACAGTTAGCTATGATCCGTTGCACTACATGCCACTGCTTAGAAGGGAAATTTAAATCTTGGAAATCAATATAAGAACCGACACTGGTGAACCTGTACCATTCGAGTTTGGAAAAGTGTGCGTGAAACTTCATTTTTGACGCTGCTCAACATGAACTGTCCCTACCAAAGATACTACGTCAACAAGGCTGGAACAGGAATATCTTTGATCTACCACGGTGTTCCCTATCAATGGGCGGCACGGGATAGGAGTTTTTTCAGTGGCCTTTTCAAAAGCGTCGTAACGTTGCTGAGAAGCGGCGCTAAAGCCATTGGAAAACAGGCGCTTCACATGGTATCGACGTGCTCTCCAACGTTGCCAATCAACCGCGTCCTTTCAAAGAAGCCCTTCGGAAACGTGTCGGCGAGGCTGGAACAAACTTGAAACGCAAGGCTGAACAGAAGATCAACACGCTGATTACCGGCTCAGGCTATAAAGATCGTCGTAAGAAGTAACAACGTCAGTCTTCTGTCGTTGCCCAACGTAAAAATGTCAAGAAAGAAGCTAAAGATATTTTCAGTTAAAATGTCATTTTTATACCCCCAGTCCTGCAAGTGTGCCAGCAGAGAACTCGATCTCTTTTCCGTGCCACCCACTCAAACCAGTCTTGAAAGCGGGCAATGGCTCCAGTACAAACCTGTATCTTCCCTCACTGATGATTCACCCATCGAATTTACCGTTACCGGACACGGCGAGTTCTACATCGATCTTTCACAGACTATGCTCTATATCAGGGTGGCCATCATGAAACCCGACGGTGGCGCTTTCACAGAGGTTGATCAGACCACACCCGTCAACAACTGGTTGTATTCGCTATTCACACAGGTGGATGTGTTTTTAAACCAAAAACTAGTCTCACCACCCAGAAACACGTATGCCTATAGAGCGTACATTGAGACGCTGCTCAATTACAACAGTGAAGCCAAAAGAACACATTTGACTTGTGGTCTGTGGTTCGCAGACACCCCCGGAATCTTTGAGGAGGCTAACGCAGGCAACAAGGGATTTGAGGCCCGTCGCAGTCTCACCGCAAAAAGTTAGATGGTGGATCTTTTGGGGTATCTACATGGTGACGTGTTTAACAAAGTGAAATAACTTTTGAACGGCAAAGAACTCAGAGTCAAGTTGGTCCGTTCCCGTGACGGGTCTAGTCTTATGGCGGTCCCTGAACTCTCTCACTTTAATGTTCACATCGTTGAAGCAGGCCTTCTAGTGCGACGTGTCAAAGTAGCACCTTCTATACTGTTGGCACACTCCAAAGCATTAATCGTCCACCCGGCAAAGTATCCCATCACCCGTGTTGAAGTAAAAACACTCACTATTCCTAGGGCGTGCAAGGGAAATCACTGGACAACGTATTCATCGGACATTTACCCAAACGATGCATCGTGGGATTTGTATCAAACGTGGCGTTCAACGGAGACGCCACCAAGAACCCGTTAAACTTTCAAACCTTCTGCATGAACCATGTCTCGTTGTACCTGGACGGGGAACAAGTAACTTCAAAACCGTTACAGCCCGATTTTTCAAACGTACACTATATCCTGTCCTACCACACGCTGTTTTCTGGAACGGGTACCATTTCATGAACGAAGGTAGTGACATCACGCGAGAAGCTTCCCCAAGGATATCATCTAATGGCTTTCGATCTCACACCTAATCTGTGGCCCACATGACATCGCATTGGAATTTACGAAGCACAGGACTCTGAGCATCAAAGTCAGCTTCACCATGGCTCTCCCCGAAACCGTCAACTGTATCATGTACGAGGAGTTTGCCAAGATCATCACCGATGACAAGGACAGAAATGTTGTGACCGATTATGGAAGTTTATTTAAACAGTTTCCCACCCCCTTACTCCTCATTTAAGTCATGGACGTCATTGTAGATTTCCATAGCTTCATTGACGACAACAAACAGTTTATCGTCAAGGAACTGAGTGTTTTATCTGAATGCGGCACATTACTTCAACATTGGGTGTTAAAACCCCCATACGCTATCGATGAACTTTCCACCGATACCAGAAAGAAAGCCGATTATATAGTCAACAATCTGCACGGTATCACTGGGATAGCGGTGATGTGGATTACAGCCTGCTTGAATCCCTCATCTCCCGTGCCACAACGCGTGCATAAACTGTATACGTCAAGGGGTCATCAAAGAAAATGTTTTTAGTCAAATACACGCCTACACCCATCGTAGATCTGTACGACAAAGGTTGTTCGTCACTGAAAACACTTAAATTGGGCCGCACCATGTGCATTGCAAATAGTTCTGTATGGAATTTCTGTTCGGCCTCTATCGTCTGGGGACTTCGTGATTGGATGATTGAAGATGGACACGCACACCATAAGACGTGTGCTGAAAAACAACCCGTGGTTCCGTTTTGTACGGTTGGGTGTTTTCCCTGCTGATCAACTACCCGCAAGAATAGCACGACCTGCCGCTCTTCTCATCAACACCGATCCACACACCAAGCCTGGGACGCATTGGGTCGCCATTTTTATCGACAAGAATGGCGTGGGAGAATACTTTGACAGTTATGGTTTCCCAACCCGTATAAAGTCACATCTGGCATTTATACGCAAAAACACTTTTCGCACATCCCATAGCACGCTACAACTTCAAAGCATCACCTCAGATGTTTGCGGCCATTAATATCTCATGTATTTTCTCTATCGCGCCCAGAACATACCGTTAAAAACTTTCCAAAGCCTATTCTCGCCCACCAATCATAGAGCCAACGACTCTAAGGTGGTGAGATATTACAGTTGATTTTTCAAGACTGAAGGGCATGCCGCCCTTCAAGAGGCCGTGTCCAAACGGCTTGCGCATATAAAAGCGCGTCTCGTCAACGTGTTGCCCATAACCACTAAACATCATGGAAGGTCAAGACGTTTGCGCCCGCAAAGCAAAGCCGATGAAGCCGCTCGCCATCACCAGCATTTTCAACCCATTGTTCCCGCTGGATAGAGTCGACGCCAAGCGAGTCATCGTTGGCATGAGCGTCAAGAACAACTTTACGCCCTATGTCCAGCTAGAAAAATGCGTAGGGAACTGCGCCGAGTTTAATCGTACAGAATGGCAAGAACTGGGCAGCTACAAGTATGTCATATCAAAGTTTTTCAGCAACACACAATCTCCTAAGAAGATTAATCTGACTAATCATGAAATCTCTCTGAGACACATGTGCGGTGACCACATGGTCGTCATCTGCGAGAAACAATATGCAGGACTCAAATGGGTGGCCTATCTAGCACCTAGCTGGGCACGTCTTTGTTAGGTGTGGGACCTCATAGACGTCGCCGTCGATCGAAGGGACATGTGGTTGACACCCGTCGCCCACTATTGCAATGATTTGATCGATACGCTTGTCGTGGATGTATGCGACACGCTAACAGAACCGATGGATGTCATCGATCTAGAACATCCTACGGTGGAAACGCACATCAAAACCTGGATCTTATCAGTTCTACCTACTATACACGTCAAGTCTTCGGTTTGGACTATTACATGTTGAATTGTGAACTAAAAACAATTTTACTAACTCATCTAAAAGACACTGTAGAAAAACTATGAACGAATATATGAGACATTCCTGTAAAAATGTATAATTGTGCTGTTTAATAAATTTATGTATATTTGAAATATCTGTGTTTTATTTACTGTTTGTTCCCTTACGAGTCCCATCTTGCCTTTTCTGTCCACCAATCTGGCGCCATCATTCGTGGGCACGATCTATTCTTGTCTTGACGACCCGCCATACTGCCGCCATGTATTCGGCCTTGATGTATATTTACGGCCATTAATTATGAATTTTTATACACGGAAACATTAAATGTCTTTGTTGTTTAAGAATTATCGGGGGGTCGGGTACACGTTATGGCAGTTGGAGATAGTGGATTCATATCTCACTCGGGGGGAGGGTTGTTTTATACTCTCCCTCACACCACATAAACTCTTTAACAATTCTACCCTACTCCTCTGGTCCGTGACGGATACACACATCCGTTCATTGTGAAAGACGATACCAAACAAATAATTTTAGTAAACTTTTTACCCGTATAGCGACCCCTATCTACGGATTCCGTGGCCCATGATTGTGCATATGTCAGCTAGAATTGCGACATAACACGCAATGATTACGTCATAGGAAAAAACCCAGGTTGCTGAGGTCACGGTCTTTTCTTTTCCTGACTTGTCTGCCAGCCAACCTGGCGCCAGGGTCAATGACCTCCATATCCATTCTTGTCTCAACTCGTCTTGTCGGGCCGACATACTGGCGCCATGGTTGCGACATAACACGCGATGATTACGTCACTGGTAAATACCAAAGGTTGTCGAGGTCATGATCTATTCTTTTCCTAACTTGTCGACCTGCCATATTGGCGCCAGGAGGGGGGAAGTGAAAGGCAGGGGAAACATTTATCACACTCTACCACGAACGCTCGTCAGGAGAGGTTCGTGCAGGACAGAGACTTGTGCCGGAGGAAACCCCCTCGACAGCCATGGTGCGAGGTTCGTGCTGGACAGATCCTTGTGATGGAGGAACCAATTTTCATTTTACCAACGACAACCATAGCGCGAAGTTCGTGCCGAGGCCTCATCTCCCCCAAAATAAACTACAGCGCCCTAAAACTCCAACACCTTAATCCTACCATGGAGCGCGAGCCGCGGGTGGCTCTATGCTTAATAAAATCAACTACAGCGCCCTAATCAATAAATAAAAACACCTCTATCCCACCAATTAAATCTCCAACGCCTCTATCCTACCAATTAATTAATTAACAATAATCAATTAAGGATAAAAATTATTAACAATCATTAATAATCAAGAACCAACATGTCCGGGGTTTTGTAGGCTGTAGAGGAGGCGGAGAAAAGTAGGTCAGTGGGTGGGGGAAGGAGGCTATTTATAGCGGGCTCGCCCGAATTGCGCCAATTCTCTTAGCTCGGACCCGAATTGCGCCAATAGCTTAAAAGTGCCCCCCCAGACCGGACCCGAATTGCGCCAATACCCCCCTTCCCAAGACAGGACCCGAATTGCACCAACTCTGAACATAAATAATATCAATGCTCTGTCTGGCGTAAGAAGGACACAAGTCAAAAATATAAACCAAACAAAATTATATCAAAGTGAATTTTTCGTTTTTAGAACATTGTCAATAATCGCTATATGTATGCTAAATAATAGTATAACAAACATAATATAAACAAGTCATACAAAGGAGTTTTGGAAGGACACACACTTCACTAAGCTTAATCTGTCTATTTCTACATTTTACCAAACCCTTCCTTCACCTCTGACAAGACGTGTATTAATCACAATTTGTGAATGTGGGGAATGCCAGGCCTCCACCGTGGTTTGGATTCCACGTTAAACTGTAGGTCCTTCATTTCATCCCACAATCACCCTACCATTACACATTAGCGTAAGTGCGTATAACCCGAATGGGTAGTAAGACGTGGCGCTAATAATAATAATAATAAATAATAATAATAATAATAATAATAATATACTAATAATATTTCTCCATTCCTAAACTGTTTAAGTTTTTTTCAATGAATGATTGTTTCAACTTAGACTTATTATCTGTCTTTTGCAGTTAGTAAAACGCAGTTCTAAAAAATCTTCAAGAGTGAAAAATATAATAATCAAGTCACAAACTATATAACATTATTTATGTAAAGTTGTAAGATAAAATTGTTTTGCTCACCATGCTTGTGCTAAATGAAATCGACAGCCTACTATCCTGGTTTGTGGAAAAGTCGACACGATGCACTCGTGAATCGCTTGCTCGAAATCAATCACAATGTATAAAGGTTGAAGGTGAAGTTGTCTCTTCTCGCACTCCTCCATTAGAATTCTCATTGCGTCAATGTAGCTCTGCTTTTTCTTGTTTTTAAGTAGGCAAAAGACTAGAGGTATATATGACCCTTCGAAATACCTATGTACAGTAAAAAGCTGAAGAAAATGTTTCGGTGCGTATTCAAAGGTTCCATCCATTAACACAATTTCATTCTGGCACAAATACTCAAGATTCGAGGCCAAGAAAATGTCACGATCCCCTTCTCTTTTTAGTTTCTCAACAAAAAGTTTTCATCTTGAATAGTTTTTATTTCAATTGAATCTATGGCAAATTGAATTTCTTCGGAAGATTTAGGCAACTTTGGCAGTGTTTTTAGTTTAGTGTAGTTAATGTTATTCCTGATACATTTAATGTCCTTGCGGGTCTATGTTTTTATAGTTTTTTTCTGTGTCTGTACCTCTGTGTGGATTAACTTTGAAGGCCTTACTTCAATCTCATCAGCTTTCCTCTTAACTGCGTTGCTAATGGATCTTCTGTTCAACTCTTAATCTAGTAGTGGTTCGTGGTTGTGTTCGTTTTCTGTCCACGAGAAAATGTTTCCACCATCAAGAGTAAATATTTTAGCCTGCAGTCCTTTTTAGTGCATCTCCACCTCTCTTCCCTCGTCAACTTTAATTGATTCACCTGTCGATACGTATAATTATAATAGACAATCAGAACTTTCCCTTTTTCACTATAAATCCTTTCCATATCAATAATTATCGTTAATATTTCACAGTTCACACAAAACCCAAAAAAATAATTAAAAAATACACCGGGACAGTCACTGTTGTCGAGACAATTAATAAGTATTGGACAGACGGATGTCAATACTACTGTTACAAGTCTTTTGGGGGGCACTTAGAGGTTTTTACATTCCTTTACTAAGGGGCGGAAAGACATGAAGTGGCGAGAGCTTGTTTGCGATGGTCTTTGTTTGTATCATCCCCCCCACCTCCCTCACCGACTACCTGAACTTGACTTGGCGCAATTCGGGTCTGGGATTAGTAAACCGTTTTTAATCCCTTAATAACTGGCGCAATTCGGGTCTGCCCTTTATAGCAGCCAATAAGAGAGCCAGGTGACGGGGTCACGTGACCTGTCTCGGCCAATCACAGGTATGTGACGTAGTGTGTTAGAAGGGCGTACTAGCTACTCAAACGTAGCAGTGTGGGCCACACACGTCAGTCATCTTTAAGAAAATGCACCCTAAATCTCTCTCGTTTCTTGATTAATAACTATCAAGAAAATATCTAACCAGGCTAAACTTTCAAAAGGCCTCTTTGTTTTAATTTAATGTCACGTTGAAATCTTAATATTTTAATTTGTTTATTAATTTACACAAAAAGGTGGCAAGTTGTGCTGTTTTTTCGAAGTTTTTGCAAATTCTCGCGGAAACCTGGTTGGGAATCACTGCACTAAGATGGTGGGGTGAAGAATATTTGGGTATAGAAAGTACACGTGAGGTTCAATTGGTTTGTTTTAAAAATTTTTTTACACCTTAAAACTAATATTGATTAAATGTCCTTTGTTTAAAACATCATAGTCCCTTCTTGATCAAAGATGATGGACGAAGGTGATTATTGTTTATAATATATGCATAAGGATAAATGAAGTTGGTCTGAAAGCAAATATTAAGTAAATACTATTTATGCTTTAATTGATTTAGTCCATAATGTTAATAAGGGATGCATAAAAATTGATAGGATTGAATGAATTTAGGAAATTATTGATCAAATATTTAAAATATTTACTTGATGTTATTACATTCTCCCTTTAAACTATACATGTTTAGAAAGTACTCATAAAGAGCGATTGGTTTGAATATATTTAAGGTTGTGCCTACCCATAAATTCACAATTCTAAACAAAAAATTGTTTTCAAAAAAATATTAATAATTCACATTGTTGTTTTTTATTTATTTTAGTAACATATCTGGGCATCTTTCATAATTCTTAATGGAATTTTAAAACCATGCTAAAAATAGTTATTGAAATATTTTCACTAATATGTTTCCATTTCAATGCATTCTAAATGGGAAAACAAAAATTATTAATTGATTTATTTATTTTCTTTGTACAATTAAGCTAGAGTGTTTGTTTATAACATATTATTTAATGAATAATTTATTTTTATTTTTAACATATTTTTTAATTTGGGTCAGCTTCAATAGTCACGATGATATTGAGCTCTAACGACTTGCAAGTCGACACTCTAGTCAAAACACATGGTTTTAAATACAACTTTTCCTTCTGCAAATAGTTGTCTTAGCTGATAATAGGTGCCGTTAGTATGATCATTACCCATTTACAAGCTAGTATCGTTTAGCAAGCGTTGGCTAACCTGCTGTATCGGAATGCAGGTGCAATGGAGGGTTAACTAATCTCTGTGACCTTCTTGAGTCAAAGAAACATTAATACCATGTAAGTTAGGATAAGAAGGGCCAATGTCCAATTATGAAAATTTGCGTAATTAAATATAAACAATTAAAATCTTAATATATTCAGTAACTAAAATACTCACAAAGTCTTCCTGCTGTGTGAATAATATAGTTGGTCCCTACTTACTTCAATGAGAGTATTACTCTAGTGATACATTATTTTCAAAGAAAAAGACCACATGCTTCTCCATACACAAAGTTTTATGACATTAGCCCTTATTTAACTGAGACAGTAAAACATGTAAAATTCTTCACTCTTATCTTATATTCTTTCTTGAGTTTTCTCATTCTTTAGCACTACAGTTGTAATAATAAGTGTTAATATTCAAAGTAATGAAAACTACTGTACATTGAATTTTTAATCCACTATTAATAAATAAAAATAAACATTCCTGCTCATATCAAACATATTATTTTAAATAAATTTGGTCTAAATGTAATTTGGAGACGTTCTCAGTATAATTTTATATACTAGTTTTTATTTTACGGTCTAGAATTTGACTTCATTGTACTTTGGAATAATTGTTCATAAATAATGAACGAATTTGTAGTAAGATGTGAAAATGTAATTTTATTATACGTTTAAATGTGATTACTTTTATTGAACTGTTGCTTCTCGCATTTGCGCTGTTTTGGAAAAATTATCGATTCCCGAACAAATACCACGTTGATTACTTTTATATAATAAACAATAATTGTGACCTTTTTGTTTCGAACAAAATCCAATGGATTGTATAAATTTTGAGGTGGAGAAGTATTTACCAAATATTATTTATATCCTTGTGAATAACAAGTTTATGAAGAAAGGGCGCACAAAGAAATCAAAGATATAATTGATTATTTAACTTCTTGTAGTAAAGGGTAAGTTTTTTTAATGGTATGTATATTACTGGCGCTTAGGCTATCTGTATCTACTAATTTAAGTACAATGGATGAGCAGCGATACTATTTTATTTACTGTAGAAATAATATCAAAATTAAGATACAAATAAATACTTCTATATAACAATGCAGCGATTATTCTGATATTTCAAGTACTTTTTTTTTTAAAAAAAGCTCTTAGCTGAAAGTAAATGTTACTAACACTCTGTAACGCACTTATTGTATGTTCAAAATCTCTTGTGCCTTGGCCGAGTTCGTATCACGCTAGTACTAAGTAATTTCAACCTAACAGGGAATCGAACTAGTCAAGTTATTGAGCTGATTAATTTACCCACTCAGTGCTCAGTCATAGCACTTTAGCAATATTGACCACGACATGAAGCCGATGATAAGTAAATATATATTTAAAACCCATTAAATTAATGAACTTTTGTGTTCCCTATGCCATAAAGTAATAAGTAAGTAAGTAAGTAAGTAGTATTTGATACCCGACCGCCTCTGTTATATAGTGGTCAGATTTACTGGCTTCAGATACTGAAGTCCCAAGTTCGATCCCCAGTGCCCCTAATTCTGTCTGTGAAGCAGTGTGTCTGAAACGGAACCAAAATCAACCTCGTGAGGACAAATGAGGAGATAATTGAATGAATAAGTAGCGCTTCAGTCTAGAAAACTGAGATAGAAGTCTGGAGGGCTCGTTGTGCTAACCACATGGCACCCTCAGCTTGAAAATGTTGGCACTATCTTTGCCAACATACGGCAGCCTCTCGATTGGTATAGCCTGCTTGAAGGCTGACACCATGGAGATATTACTCAAGTTAAACTCTACCAATAGGATAAAAAGTTATTCCCAAAAACATTTATTTCTGGAAAATTGTGTAAATCCTATAGATGTTTGAAAACTGTAAACACCGTATTAAATAACAGATACCCACTTCAGTGGCTAAGTGGTCTAAGGTGTCACTAGTGTTAAATTGGCCTGCTGATAGCGGAGCACTTGGGGTGCAAATCCTGGTCGAGTCTATTGAGGGTAGTTTTTCTTAAATTGTTTCCCCATCTTCCAAAATAAAAATGCTGGTAGATAACCTCTCAAATGCTTCTTTCCTCATTACCACCCAATTAGATTATCATATATGCGTATAACATGAACAGGTAGTATGACGTGGTAATATCAGTAATAAAAATAACATATATTTATAGTCAAAATTGTTATAGTCTTCGAAATGAAACTGCTTTTAAAATATGTTATTGCCTCCTTAGCCTTTAAATTTTAAAAATTAGCCAAAGCACAGTGGCCAAATTTAGCACATTAAATTTTAGTTATTTTTATTTTACCTGCTTACTAATAAACTCAAATAAATGGTACAACAAAATCGTAGGCTACATACTCAATCGTATAGGCTATTTATTATAATTAGTGACAAAAACTTCAAAAATAAGTTATCTCTAATTTTACCTTAAATAAATTTTTCTCTGATAAATAAGTGTACATTATTATTTATCACTACTCTCACCAGATATTTATTTGAAAAAATTTCAATAGTGGTACAACAGCATTAACCTGGAGTCACGTGACACTTTGATATGCTAATTACTCAAAATGGGTACGGGTACAAAACTTTCTCTTTGTGGTACAAAACGGTACAGAACTAGTACAAAACTTTGGCATAAAAAAATTCAAAAGTGGTACAACAGCATTAACCTGGAGTCACCACTTTGATATGCTAATTACTGAAAATGAGTACGGGTACAAAACTTATTTGTGTTACAAAACGGTACAAAACTATTACAAAACTTTGGCATCAAAAAAAGTTCAAAATCAAAAGGGGTACAACCACATTTACCTGGAGTACGTGGAGTACTCACTTTGATATGCTAATTACTCAAAACGGGTACGGGTACAATACTTTTTCTTTCTGGTACAAAACGGTACAAAACTAGTACAAAACTTTGGCATCAAAAAAGTTCAAAATTAAAAAGTAGTAAAACAGCATTAACCTTGAGTCACCACTTTGATATGCTAATTACTCAAAATGGGTACGGATACAAAACTTTGGCATCAAAAAAAGTTCAAAATTCAAAAGTGGTACAACTGCATTAACCTAAAGTCACCACTTTGATATGCTAATTACTCAAAATGGGAACGGGTACAAAATGGTACAAAACTAGTACAAAACTTAGGTATAAAAAAATTTCAAAAGTGGTACAACAGCATTAACCTGGAGTCACCACGTTGATATGCTAATTACTCAAAATGGTACAAAACTAGTACAAAACTTTGGCATGAAAATATTCAAAAGTGGTACAACAGCATTAACCTGGAGTCACCACTTTGATATGCTAATTACTCAAAATGGGTACGGGTACACAACTTATTTGTGTTACAAAACGGTACAAAACTAGTACAAAACTTTGGCATCAAAAAATTCAAAAGTGGTACAACAGCATTAACCAGGAGTCACCACTTTGATATGCTAATTACTGAAAATGAGTACGGGTACAAAACTTATTTGTGTTACAAAACGGTACAAAACTATTACAAAACTTTGGCATCAAAAAAGTTCAAAATCAAAAGGGGTACAACCGCATTTACCTGGAGTACGTGGAGTACTCACTTTGATATGCTAATTACTCAAAACGGGTACGGTTACAATACTTTTTCTTTCTGGTACAAAACGGTACAAAACTAGTACAAAACTTTGGCATCAAAAAAAGTTCAAAATTAAAAAGTAGTAAAACAGCATTAACCTTGAGTCACCACTTTGATATGCTAATTACTCAAAATGGGTACGGATACAAAACTTTGGCATCAAAAAAAGTTCAAAATTCAAAAGTGGTACAACTGCATTAACCTAGAGTCACCACTTTGATATGCTAATCACTCAAAACGGGTACGGGTACAAAATGGTACAAAACTAGTACTAAACTTTGGCATCAAAAGGTTCTAAATTCAAAAGTGGTACTACAGGTAAATGGACGTCTAGCTGACTGGAATGAATAAGCTAATTTTTCTGCTCGAGAGTGTGATTTATTGTATCTTGACGTTATGTCTCCCCACGTTTAGTCAAACTTGGTCGCCTACACACTTTACGGTCCGGCACTACACTTCTTATCTCTCTCAATTCTTGGAAAAAAGTTTGCTTGCTGCCTTTACTGATTACCGGTCGTGGTCGCCAGTCTCCTAATTGTTTAAACAAACCAGTAGTTCTGCCAACCTGATGGCTGGAATCCACCAGTTTGTATAACGTTAGCAACGCCATCTATTTTAGAGCTGAAAGCTCAACACGCCGCCAGGGAGGGTAGGCAGGGCCTTAATCGACAAGAACGAGTGATATCCCGATAGCCCGCCTCCAGCTGTATTATCACAGACACACAAGTAATATGCAGTCCTTGCGAGATTCGAGATTTCTGTTTGAACGATCATTCACAAGTTGTCTCTTAAAATAATTGGACTCATATTGTAGTGATATTGATATTTATACCACTATCAGGGTTATTTCATTATTAAAACATGTAGTAATTTTTAGATTTGTGTTTTATTTGTTATTCTGTGAACTGTAAAGAAACTATGTATATAAAATTATTAAAATAATAAACAATGGTTCCTTCCATCACAACCTGGAAAACGTCAAGCTTTGAAACCGAGAATGAGCATAATGTATTTAGGCAGATAGGCTTTATGTTTATTTTATATGTTAGGGGGTTTCCAGAATCAGTAACACAGAATATACAATCTAGTAAACAATAAATGGCTGTAAGCGATCGCCCAAGGTTTCGACACATTGCATATCAAGAATAATGAAATAAATACTTAACATTTGATAGCACTTTTTACAGCCATTGTATAAGTAATTTTTTTCATAAAAAAATAGCAATTTAGGCAGTTTATAGTGTTTTAATTTATAAGTTATTTGAACAAGTTTAGTCATTAATAATGCAGAAAAAGGCATTATTTTATATAACTTAATTTGGCTAAACTTATTACTCTGAATAAATTAATATGCATATGGAAATAATAGTTTCACAATCTTCAATTTAGTGAAAACTGCAATTATTATCTTCAATTAAATTATCTATGTTTTTATATGTATTTATATTTTAATTAGAGGTAAGAATATTTATGCTGTCAGTCTGACTTAGGTCTTGGTTCATATGAGATTACCTGCATGATAAATTTTATTGATTAATTACATTTTAATTAACATTAAACTATTGTGATTATCTACATTTTAAATCATCTGGATGGTTTTCCTCAAATTAGTTAGGCCTAGACTATAGGTAAATATAATGTGTGCATAGACAGTGATTATCAAAGCATTAATATATAAAGTCCGTTCACGATAGGTTTTTACCTGTATGGCATTCCGAAAATCATATGTTTAGGTTTTGGGTTGCCAACACTTGTAAAAGATCACAGTTTTGTTATAAATGTAAATATCTTTTATTACCTGTTATGTGTTACATTTAAAATAACGTAAACTTAAGTTTTCTCATACTATTTAATTTTTTTAAATAATTTCTTTTTATCCAACACGAAACAATATTTTAAACATAATTAAACATACTTATTCTTCGTTTAGGAACGTTGTTGACTATGTGTAACAGTGGCGACTCGTGACCAAAAAAATAGGTGGTGCACAATTCAAATATTCTAAAATATGATATATACTCTTTTAATATAGCATACCTATCTATATTTACATATCGTTTTACTTAGGCTAATATTTCACAGCAGTAGGGAGGTGTGTGTAGCTTCGAAACAAATATAGGATTCGACTTTAAAAGAAAAATCCATATTATACAATTACGAAGTTTTGATGGTAAAAATATTGACAGCTAAAAATATACCAAATTTTTAGTAAATTACTGACATTCTGAGCTGTTATTTACAGCACATTACAAACCAACATTAATTTGGAAAAAAAAAAAAAAAATTGAACACACCTACATTAGCACAATCTTTTACTTTGCTGGCGCAATCATAAATAATTAAACACCTTAGAATAAATTACTCACATAATAAATGAAGACATTATTTACAAAACACCCAACAATTTAATCTTAAACGCCTCAAGCTACTTTAAATAAAAACTCCATTCTTCTTTCTTTAGATTTTGCTAATTTCTCAATGACTCTTAGAGTTAAAGTCTGAAATGTTCATAATAAAGTTTCTCTCGACAGACAGCATGGCAAGAGCTGACAAGCTTTCCTGGTGCATGCTATTTCTTAAAAATGTTTTGACACGTTTTAGTGTAGAAAAACATCTTTCTGCTTCTGCCGTTGTCATAGGGATTGTTATAATAATATTTAAAAGTTTTAGGCATTCTTCAAAAATTTCACTTAAATTGTTTTCATTTATAAATGAGAACAGAGTCAAAGCGGGAGTCATATTTCGAAATTCATCCCTGACATAAATGATACTTAGCTCTGTGCGTAGTTTTTTTGCATCTAAAAATGGGTACGAATTTGTTGTGAGTTCTAAATAGTTATCAGGAAACAACTTACAATAATCAGAAAACTTTTCTGGCTAAAACAAATTTACAGCAACAAGATGACCAGTAAAGATGAATCTGTCTTTTGCTTGACAGATGATGATGTCACAAACCTCTTTAGCCTCTCTATTACGAGTGTGGCTCTCATTTCGTCTCCGATTTATTTTATTTTCATCAAGATCATCAGTTATATTATTTTCATTTCTTATTTTGGAAATTTCCTCTATGAAACAATCTATTTTGTTTTTTAACAAACGCTGGATCAGTTTCCCTTTTTTGCAACTGTTTATACAATATATCTACATGAGGAATTATTTTATGAAAAAAAGTTAGCCAAAATATAAAAACATCATCCTCTAATGTTCTCTTCAGACCAGACGCTTGTTCAATTGTAGCTATATGTTTAATGTCATCTCTCGTTTCTATTGTGTCCATGCACTTGATAAGTTCTTCTCTGTATTCGCAAACTGTGTTTACTGTTTGAAAATGAAAGTTCCATCTTGTAGGTGCTGATCGTGGTAAACGTTTATCCACAACTTCATCTAAAATCGCTGTTCTCTGAGGGGAATTAGAAAAAAATGTACAAAATCCTCCTAAACTGGCGAAAAATATACGGGCATTACGATTAATTGAAGCTGCATTTGACATTAAATTTAGTTAATGTGCATGACAGTGAACATAAGCAGCGTTAGGATAGCTCTGCTTTATTTTAGCCTGAACACCATTGAGAGATCCACTCATAACTGAAGCACCATCATATGCTTGTGCTATTAACTTATGAGGCTCTTTCTCTACATGTTGATCTATTTCCTCTTTGAGACAATTTGACAAAGATGCAGCGTCGTGAAATGGGGGATTTACATAGTTCCAAAATCTTTCCACTGGCTTTCCGTTTACTATATATCGGTAAATTATAACCATTTGAAAAGTATCTGAGACATCAGTTGTTTCTTCAGCTATAACAGCCAAATAACTGGCATTATTAATTTCTTTTGAAATTTCTTCATGACAAATGTCCAGCATGCATTGAAGTATTTCATTCTGAATTGAACTAGAGGTGCCTTTAAAAACTGTAGACTTTTCTAAATGCCCTTTCAAAGCATCATCCAACTCCGCACTGAAATTGACAAGTCCACGAAATATTCCAGGGCTAGAAGATGAATCAGTTTCGTCATGACCTCTAAGGGCCAGTTCGAAAGCGCCACAGAATCGAATACAATTTAGGATAATATTTAAAACATACCTGTTGTTAGTAACTTTTTTATTGTGAAGCTCGATAGCTCTTCTGTAGCCAGAATCTGTGATCGTATGTTGGTCTTGCCAAGTACAGCCAAATCTAAAGAATTGTTCTTGTGTAACAATGATATTTCATGCTTTTTAATTCGCTCACTTAAATTGTTCAAATCAGTCATACCTAAATTCGTCCAAGATAAGTCACCACCAAAGAGTAAACACGGAAAGCAGAACAATGCATTTTTTTACATTACAACCACATAGCCATGGATGCTTTTTGTAAGTTTCTACGTTGAATTTTCTAGTAAACTCTCGATTTTTAGTTTTTGTTAGTTTTTCTAGAACAATATTTGGTGTCGGTCTACTAAGTTTTTTAATTTCTAATTTTTCTTCTTGAGTACACAAAGAAATTTTTTTTCGTAAAATGTTTTGCACAGAATTCATTTCGATATTTAAAAAAAAAACCACTAACTCGAACTCGTTCACAAATAACAACTATTTACATAAGCCAAGTTTTTTTTATAATTAATGTTTTGCGCAAAATTCTTTTTGATATTTAAAATAAGCACTGAATCTGTAAATTATTATGAACTAATTAACTACTATTTAAACAATCATTGTACTTAATTAATTGTGTACAGATTAAAAAAAGAGAAACCACACTTTAAAAAACATTATAACTGGTAGTAATGCTTTGGTTGATCAAAACAAATCGCCAAGTTCGCTATCAAGGTGCGCACCAGGCCATGTGTTAAAGGTCCACTTTAAAACTAACTTGCAAGGTCAACAACCTCTCTACTTCTCGATGCGCATGCTCAGATGGTTGCACGCCCCTGGAGTTTAGTAGAAGCACTAGGACAGCGCTAGCAGTCAGGAAAACAGGTGGAATAGTAAATAGAATGAAAAACGCAAGAGCATAGCTAATTTTAAGAAATATATTCTTAAAAAAATCGATTCACTATGAAATGTTAATTGTTATTATTTAAATTAAATAATGTTAAATACTATTTTGTGGGAAATTATAAGTGGTGCACTTGCACCTGTGCACTTAAGGAGGAGTCGCCACTGATGTGTAATATAGTGCATACATTAATACCGTTTAATACAGTCATCGTATTTTTCTTGGAAAAGAGAAAATTGTTTTCATTTTTTTTACATACAATAAAGGGTTTTATGATTATATTATTTTATTTTGAAATATTTAACTGAATAAAAGATTTTCATCCACTGCGTGTCTGCATAATGGTAAAAAAACTTGTTAACCTCCATGTTCAACCTTATGGTTTAAATTCGAGAGTCGCCATTTTGAAGCTATGTTCGTTAGAATTTTTTGTTAAACTAGTGTGAATATTTTTTTAAAGTGGAATAAAACTAAAAATAAATATATAAATAATATTGGCCTAAATTACTGTGATTAACTATCATATTAATATATTACCATCTGTTTTTATTACAGTCATCCAAAGTGATAGATGTCAGCTGTTGGCGTAGTGATATAGTAGGGATTACTTCTAGTAACATTTCGATATGTCATCCAGGTAAACTTAGGTAGCGAATGAATTATATATGCACTTAAGGTAATTAAGTAGCAAACACAAGAAGTCAAGTGGTTACAATTAAATTGATTATATTGTTCAAATATTTGATAATTTTAGGAATACGGCAACTTTCTACGGTTAAATAGAATTAATAAGTTCTAAGACATATACAACATTCATAAGAAGGCCAAGAATTGATCAAATAATAAATACTACGCCCCTACCACAAATCGAACCCGAAACCCTTTGCACTGTAGACCATCCCGCTAGCGACTGAGCTAACGTGTCGGGCTATGATACTATAAATACATCATATTTATAGCCTGTATTTTCTTCCATTCTCTCCCACAGCTGTCAAACTGTTAATTGAGTGGCCTCTTGAAAATATGCTTGATAAGAAATATATTTTATATCGCCTTAAAAACTGGTGTGAATGCAAGAATCTACGTTTAAGCTTGCAATTTTTCCGGCATTTTATATGGTTTAAATTTTGAAAACTATTCTATTGGAATATTTAAAATTTCTCGGTTAATCCCACCTATAAGAGTATAATTAGGTAAAGTTAAACGTTGTAGCTACTATAGAAGTAGTCTATGATGATGATGTTCCAATTAGTGAGATATCCTGTTGGGCACCTAAACAATATAGGAAGGTATAGTGTTTATTATTTATGCATTTTTAGGCCCAAGTATGATGTTATAGTAGTAAGTGATGTTTGCATTTGCAAGTGTGTGAGCACTTTGAATTTACTTTAAATGAAAAACCGCCATTTACTATTGTAACGACCGTCTTTCTACCAATTTGTTTATTACTTCTTTGCAAATAAATAATGTACTAAAATAATTATTTCATTCACAAAGGAATGTATTTTATTACATATGAATCATAAAAAATATCATGTGTGTGTGTGTGAGAGAGAGAGCGCGATATTTATTTGAATTAATTTAATCAAAATAACTGAAGCATTCTTATCCAAATAAGATGTAACTTATATCTAATAGCTCTCCAATGTTTTTAGACCCTTTGAATTATTTAGTGATTAGGTTTTGAGGTTTGAGTTATTCTAGGGTGCAAGGAGAAGGAAACACAATTTTATAGTAAATGCACCATATTTACTTGGAGAGTGGATTGGAAAACTATAGGAAGAGAACACATGTGGAGAGCCACCAAAAATATAAATAAATTATATATATTTTTTATTTGGGTAGGTAAATTATTAATAATCCTACTTTTTTTGTAAACTTGAGTTTATTGTTGCAAGTTCCTAGTAATTTTTTGAATACATATTTTGGGCATGATTCACCAACCGATTCATAAGTTGTAATATTTTATATATATATGTATATAAGTTGTAATATTATATATATATATAATTATATATATATATATATATATACATAATTATAGCTTATATAGGTGTTTAAACATATTTATCTTTATAATACGCTTTATCTCTATTGAAAAATCATTATTTGCCTGTTATTTATTTGAATAAATAATATACATTTTGAAATGATTATTTAGGCCTTAATATTTTTTCTATCACAGAGAAGACATGTGTGATACGGAGTACATGTCCGGTGTGGTAGAGCTCCCGCCTTACTCAAATGATAACATTATTAGACATAAGTATTCTGATGTTGAATGTACCGATTCAGAATTCCAAAGCTCTGAAGAAGATGATAGTTGTGAGATTAGTTCAATTGAAAATGAATAATTTCGAGTTGTATAGGAAAGAGACGATGACATACCTAGATTATTGATGAGAAAGATACCTCTGTCAAAAATAATATAACAGGAATCGGGAGCAGGCAAAGTGATAGACAACAAAGTGGTCGACACGAGAGGACAAAGTGGTAGACAGCAAACTGCTAGACACGAAGAAACGACACGGACCAAGTGATCGACACGAGCTGGACCATGTGATAGACAACCAACCGGTAGACAAAATGAAAACAATTATTTGGAAGGCTGGGTGGGTCAAGTGGTCGACACGACTTGGACCAACTGCTAGACAAGCTCAAGTATAGGAGTACAAAGTGATAGACAACCAAGCGGTCGACACGAGACGACCAACTGCTCGACAAACTTTGATATCATCCAGTTAAGAGTGGGCTAAGTGACAGAACAGTTAATTCAATACACGCTTGTCCTTGATTTCAAGTTATTTTCACCTACATTCTTACTTTAGCAAACCCTACAAATATATGTCAAGTAGTGTAAGTATGGTTTAACCTCCTAAATAACACTGTATGCAAGGTGTAAGTATTGTTTGACCTCCTAAATAATACTGTGCTAGGTGTAAGTATATTTGACCTCCTAAATAACATTTTATACTAGGTGTAAAGTATTGTTTGACCTCCTAAATAACACTATGCTAGGTGTAAAGTATTGTTTGACCTCCTAAATAACACTGTTTGCTAGGTGTAAGTATAGTTTGACCTCCTAAATAACACTGTTTGCTAGGTTTAAGTATTGTCTGACATCCTAAATAACACTGTTTGCTAGGCCTAAGTATTGTTTGACCTCCTAAATAACACTATGCTAGGTGTAAGTATTGTCTGACCTCCTAAATAACGCTGTTTGCTAGGTCTAAGTATTGTCTGACCTCCTAAATAACGCTGTTTGTCATACGGTCTTATAATGTTTTAGAGTAGCTTGAATAAGAGTAAATGGGTGACCTAGCGGTCTAGGGGTAAGGTGTCAGACTTCTGAGCTGGCGGCCGGGGTTCAATCCTCGGTCCCGGCCCAAATTTATCTGATTACCAAACCCTTCCTTCACCTCTGACAAGACATCTTGTGAATGTGGGGAATGCCAGGCCTCCACCGTGGTTCGGATTCCACGTTAAACTGTAGGTCCTTCATTTCATCTCACAATCACCCTACCATTACACATTAGCGTAAGTGCGTATAACCCGAACGGGTAGTAAGACGCGGTGCTAATAATAATAATAATAAGAGTAATCATTCCGACTGAGTGGAATGGGCTGATAGTTACCACACTTGTGATTTTTACATCTAACTTTTACACTAATGCGGGAATATTTCATCTAAGCTTAGCTCCTTATTCTAACCCATTAATAAACCTGGTGCTAACACAACATCAACAAAATATTCTTAGCTTCGATGGTTGATGGTCTAAAGCTTCATTCTCAAAATAGACTGGACTGTCAATGACGGGAATATCAGGCTTCAAATCCATCTGGGTGTATGGAGGGTGATATTTCATTAATGGTTTACATTCTCCCTACATTCAAATGAGAGTACATATCTTATAATAACATTTCTTCTTTAATCCATTAGTGCAATTAGATTTTTTTTTTGTAGCACTGTGTCTTACCACCTCTTTGGGTTATACGCTTATTTACTAATTACGTTAATGTGTTGAGAATGAGGAAGATTAAATTTATATATAGTGCAACTGAATTTGCGTGGTGGCAGGGTGGAAAACCTTTTTTAAGAAAAATCACCCTCACAGTACCTGGCAGAATCGAACCATGATCATAAGCTACCAACTTAGTTTCTGGCAGTTGCTCTTTTATATAAAATTTTATTTCATCTTGTTAGTTCTTAAAGTATGATTTTACCATTTATAACAAAACGTTTGTCTACGTTCCTCAGATCCGATAATTAGTTTCATTCAGAGAAACATTCATTATTTTCAGATACCAGATTGTATGTATCAAAACCTATTATTTATTTGAAATTATAACTAAACTAGTGTTAGAAAATATGTTTTGAAGAGTGCAATGTTAAGTAAATTATTAAAATTATAAACACGATGGTTTAAGTTTATACACATATAAGGGGACCTCACCCTTTATGAACTAGTTAAATCTAGGGTGTCGGGAGGGCAGCAATTTCTAGGAGGATCCAGACCATCCTTATACCCAACTCTCTAAGCCCATATTTATCACTTTGTTAGTTTTGAAATAACTTGTCTGTCACTTGAGCCACTCTTAACTGGATTCATCTGATGTTTGTCGAGCAGTTGGTCCTCTCGTGTCGACCGCTTGGCTGTCTATCACTTTGTCCTCTTATATGGGAGCTTGTCTATCACATGGTCCAGCTCGTGTCGATCACTTGGTCCATGTCGTTTCTGCGTGTCTAGCAGTTGGTCTTTTTACAGATTTGTTCTCTCGTGTCGACCGCTTTGTTGTCTATCACTTTGTACTCCTATACATGAGCTTGTCTAGCAGTTGGTCCAAGTCGTGTCGGCCACTTGACCCACCCAGCCCTCCAAATATTTTTTTATAGCTTGTCGAGCAGTTTGTTGTCTAGCAGTTTGTATGGAGCCACAGGAATCATGGATAGATATTTAATATTTTCTTAAATAATCCCACAATTTGTACCATGGGTAGGTACCAACTGTGAAAAAAATACGTCCACGAAGTTGCCCTCAACCCCAATTTTAAAAATTCAAGTTTTTTTTATTGCAATTGTTTGTTCTTTGCTTGTTCCGGATTGTTCCACACAAATTTCGTTTATTCTGTTTTGATTGCCTCACAAATGATATGCTTACATTGATGGGGCTAACTTCACGGTAACCCCCCCTCCCCCTCCCACACACACTTTGGAAAATTTACATTTTAATGGTTGCGATCGTTTGTTTCCGTATTGTACCGCAAAAAGGCTCGTTTGTTCCGCATTTATTCTTGCACAAATGATACATGAATTTGTGACACTTTGCTTACCCGTGAGGGGCCAACTTTACGGTAGCCCCTCCACTTTGAAAAATGAATGTATTTACTATTGCATTCGTTTGTTTCGAATCGTCCCAACAAAAATTTGTTTGCTTCATTTTGATAATCTCACAAATGGTATGTTTACTTTGGTAGTGCCAACTTTACGATATTTCCCTCCCACTTTTGAAAATTGAAATTTTAATGGTTGCGATCGTTTGTTTCACATTGTTAATTTTTTTTATACGTCCCCAAAATTAACTATACTTTAACATTTGACATCCATGAATTTGCCCTTCTCCCCTTTTAAAAACATTTTTTTTTATGATTACAATACTTTTTTCTTTGTTAGTTCCGGATTGTTCCGCTAAAAAAACAGGTTTTTCCATTTTGATACGCTCACAAATTATATGTTTACTTTGAACCACCATGAAGCTGCCTTACCGTCCTTTCCCCCTAAAACATTTAAAAAATAAATTTTATGATTGCAATAATTAGTTCTTCGTTTGTTCCGGATTGTTCTTGAAAAAATAGTTTGATATGTTTTTATACACCCATAAATTGTATGCACGTCCATGAAGTTGACCCCCTCCCCCATCTTTTAAAAATCCATATTTTTATGATTGCAATAATTTGTTCTTCATTTGTTCCGAAAGGTTCCTAAAAAAACCGCATATTTCGTTTTGTCAGGACAACACAAGATTTATTTACATTAGGAGCGTGGATTGACGCCTTTATGGCAACCGTATTCTCCACATGAACACATACAACTTTTAAAAATATATATTTTATCTTTGCAATCAATAAATAGTTCTTGGTTCATTTTAGATTTCTTTTTGCGAAGAGTTCCATTTGATTCTTTTACAAAGGCTCGATATTTTTTTCTAGTAGTAGCTCTCTCACATTCTTTAAAAACTTGAACATATTTTGTTTAAAGTTTGTTGTTATTTTGTTTGAGTTCCTTAAAATGTTTATCTTTATTTTGTTTTGAATTTCTTTTTAAAAAAAAGTGTTTATTTCATGGTGATAGTTTTAAAATTAATATATTCTTATCACTATGCTAAGCTTCGTTTCCTCACCTCGACTGGATAAAAAATAACAAAATTTGTATTTTTTATTTTATAACTTTATTAGTTTGTTCCAGATTATTGTGCATTATATTTTAGTTTGTTAGTTCTTAGATCTCCTACAAACGCTAAATAAACTAGTGTCACTAGTGATGATGGCCTTTTGTATGTGCGACCTGTATGGTCACACAGGGCGTCAAGTACAGAATGTCCCACCCTCTCTGTCAAAGTATGAAAAATATTGTCTTTGATTCACTCACTATACACAAAAAAGCAATAAAATGGCGGAGAAAGTCAGAAATACAAAAACTTGGTCTACAACTTATTGCATGCCATAAAACTCATAGTAAAGAAAAGTATTTTTTTGCCCTCTCTTTCTCCTAAGTTCCAAAATATTGGTTTCGTCTAATTGGGCTGTTGTGAAATTACCGAAAGATACCCGAGATCTTACCTCCTCCTTCCCCCACTCCCTAAAGAGAGCTCATAACTAGGTTATCCTAAAGTATTGACATCGCACCCTCCTTTTGTTTGCTACTATTACTGTTATGATGTAGTAAATAGTACCTTTGACCGCAAAGAGACATGATTGGGAGGAAATATCAATTATTCCAACTCTGGCACTTACGAAGAAGACTAAGAAACTCCTTGACAATAAACATTATTTTTTCAAATCAATTTTACTAACAGGACCCAGAATATATTTTCAAAAAAGTGATTTAAAATATATATAGAATAGCCTGAAATTCTAAAAAATTGCTACAAGTTTGCCAAAAAACAACAACTAAGAATTAAACAAAAAATATAAGTTAATGCACATGACTAAATCAAACACGTGCCTTTACAAATGGAAAATAAAAATAGCTATGCAATAAAGTCTTTTAACAGCTAAACTCTTTCATTTTGGTAAATATAATCGTGATTTACAAAAATTTACTTTAAAACAATTCCCACCCCAACGCAACTTTTCACCATTTAATTTCAGCATCTAATCGTTTATATAGATTTTACAAACATGACAAACAAATAGGATACATAGTTAATTTTTAACATTATCTTATCAGTCTTACAACTGTTTGATTAAAAAGAATAGGTTTGAGTATTTATGGATTATAAAATATCGATATCATTTAAAAATATACTAATTTAACATAAGTGCCTCGATATTATTCAAACCAGAATGGGCTACCATGAAGTTGGCCCCTCTTCCCGCAATGTAAACATACTATTTTTGGGTTTATTAAAACGGAACATACGGAAATCTTCGCGGAACAATCCAGAACAAGGATTGTAATCATAAAAACTTGAGTTTTTCATAATGATAGACCAACTACGGAAGTAAATGACGGATATCCAGCCAGAATTGTAATCGAAGAGAACTCTACTGAATGTATTGCTCTTTTTGCAAGCTAATCAACACTTCCCGGCCCTTGCTACTCTGATACTTCATCACTGACCAGCCAACGAAATTATCAAACCCTAAGTTCAAACAGTTGACCCAAGGAGTATCAGCTTACGTCTGTGCTTCTGTGCCGACACAACAAGGCTGCTTGACGTACACTACCATAATAAAGCTGAAGTCATGTATCCATGAGAAGCTCTATAGTTGCCAGTGGTAGTAATGCCTTTAAGAGATTATCAATTAAATATATTATTATTAGTCTCAGTCCATTATTCTACTAAGTGTTTATAGTATAAGCACAAGGATCAATATGGTTATTCATAAACATAGACCCTTAGTAAGGATTTATCATAAAGTGTTGAAACAGTCAAGCCGGTTTACACATAATTTAAAAGGGGTTTGTCCTTTTCTCTTTGAATTTATAAATATCTATAGGTTTATGACCTCATCGAGGTTCAAAGAGTGGCCTTCAAAACTTGCATGCTTATGACGATAGGTTCGGGATGAGCAATGTCCCTTCATGGCTGACAGGAGGGGGTTGTATTATTATAGATAAGTCTCGACAGGTTCATTGCTACAGTCTTTTATGGCCTTAGAACAATAGGTGATCTTGTGTCACTCTCTAGCAATAGTGACCTAAAGGACGGGATGGCAATGTGACCTTGAATCAGCCCCTCCCCCCCGAAATAGTGTTATTTATTATTATTATTTAGCACCACGTCTTACTACCCGTTCGGTTTATACGCTTTAAGTACTAATTACGCTAATGAATTGGGAATTGGGAAGGTTGAATTAGAGGAAGTGAACCCGTATTTGCGTGGAGGGAGATTGGAAAACCATTTAGGAAAAACCACCCCCAGTTCACCCGACCGAGATTCGAACCTTGATCTCCCCGTCCTCGGCGGTCGAGCTCAACACGACAAGCGCGTTAGCCAACTACGCCACCGAGGCGGGTGTCACCGACAGTTGCATGTAGAAAAGGTTATAAACAATTTAAGAAGAATTCCCTTAGTACACCCTGACTATTTGACGAAACCAATCAATCTTTCACTGGTATCCCGAGTGATAGGTTATCCATGTGCGCCACAAGTGTTGTTAACGGATTACTCTCAGGAATTATCAATATAGATTACGGAAAATAGTTTAAATATTTCACTTTCAGTGCCGAAAACTGTATCTGCACATTAATAAAAAGCTACTGTTAGAACAGCAAAGTTAACAATAATTTACAGCCATGAAAATTTGGACACAAATCTTTTATAATAAACTAGCATAGCTACATCGAGTTCAGAGAAACCCAACAATCAGTCTAGATTGAAAAAAAAAACCCACTGATTTGTCTCACATATTCTGTTGGCTGGAATTTAATCTGGCCTAAGATAACTAGGTCATCCCCCTAATAGATGATCTCATCGTATTCTAATAAAAATAATAAAATAATTCTACGTTTGTGATTGACATGTATATAGCGAAGTACGGAAGAAATAATCACTATATTTTGTTTAATTTCAGGCGAATATGAGCTAATAAGCCGTATCCGTAAGATCGCCGATAAGAATAAAATATGGCGTAGTTACATTGGCATGGGCTACAACAGCTGCTGCGTGCCTCACACAATAATGAGGAACATGTTCGAGAACCCTGGCTGGTGAGTTAACCCACAATCCTAACACAATAATGAGGAACATGTTCGAGAACCCTGGCTGGTGAGTTAATCTACATTCCTCACACAATAATGAGGAACATGTTGGAGAACCCTGGCTGGTGAGTTAATCCACATTACTCACACAATTATGAGGAACATGTTTGAGAACCCTGGCTGGTGAGTTAACCTACATTCCTCACACAATAACGAGGAACATGTTCGAGAACCCTGGCTGGCGAGTTGACCCACATTTCTAACACAATAATGAGGAACATGTTTGAGAACCCTGGCTGGTGAGTTAACCCACATTCCTAACACAATAATGAGGAACATGTTCGAGAACCCTGGCTGGTGAGTTAACCCACATTCCTAACACAATAATGAGGAACATGTTCGAGAACCCTGGCTGGTGAGTTAACCCACATTCCTAACACAATAATGAGGAACATGTTCGAGAACCCTGGCTGGTGAGTTAACCCACATTCCTAACACAATAATGAGGAACATGTTCGAGAACCCTGGCTGGTGAGTTAACCCACAATCCTAACACAATAATGAGGAACATGTTCGAGAACCCTGGCTGGTGAGTTAACCCACATTCCTAACACAATAATGAGGAACATGTTGGAGAACCCTGGCTGGTGATTTAATCCACATTACTCACACAATAATGAGGAACATGTTCGAGAACCTGGATGGTGAGTTAACCTACATTACTCACACAATAATGAGGAACATGTTCGAGAACCCTGGCTGGTGAGTTAACCTACATTACTCAAACAATAATGAGGAACATGTTCGAGAACCCTGGCAGGTGAGTTAACCTACATTACTCACACAATATTGAGGAACATGTTCGAGAACCCTGGCTGGTGAGTTAACCTACAATCTTCAAACAACCATTAGAAACGTTTAATACGTTTATATGGATACAGTATTTAATAATACAAATGATGTTAATGTTAAAATCAACGATTATTTTGTATTAAAAAAAATATTATTTACAGGTCAAATTCTTTCTTCCTTCTCATATCAACAGAAAGTATTGAAATCGAAAAAACTTTCAACCTCAAGAATATAATAAATATTTACTTTTTATATGTTCCGAACCCAAAAAAGTGGATTTTATAATCTCTTTGTCCCCATGTCTTTTTATTTCGTCTATACCTGGCCACAGGTCTGAAATGGTTTTTGAATTTGGTTTAAACTTTTTACTTAGCTATTATAGAGCAATACCTCAGGACGATTTATTTTTATTTTGGCCCTAGCCCTCAAATTAAGTTTACCTAGTATACGGAAGGACTTTTTTTTTTCGTTTCAAATTTTACAAAAATATTTCTAACAACTTTATTTGAAATTGTTATCTAGATAGTGTTCTACCTGAAAAATAACATTGTATACTTGTATTTTGGGTAAACAATTCATTAGTGAGTGATTTTCTATAATTCGAAATGACTCGAAAATTTCTCTAACAGTTTTATTTAAAATGTATGATTGGGGATTGTTTGACATGTTAAACAAAACTGTAAGTTTAACTGTTATTCTGAGGGTAAACTTGTTCAAGAAATAGATCTGGCCATTTGGTTAAAAATAGGTATCTGTTAAGCTTTTTTCATTATAAATATATATATATATATATATATATATACATTATAAATATATATATTTTCAAAAAGTTTCAATTTTTTTTAAATTAGTCATCAGTAAACTATTATCAAATTAATGTCTTTAAGAAACACATAATCTGTATGTATATATGTCTATATATTTATATATATAGACATATATACATACAGATTATGTGTTTCTTAAAAACATTAATTTGATAATAGTTTACTGATGACTAATTTAAAAAAAATTGAAACTTTTTGAAAATTGCTTTAACAATTCTGTTCAAAATTGGTATTTAGAGAATATTTTACGTGATAATAAATAATCTTTGTTTATTTTGCTAAAATAAATTAATTTAATTGTAGTATGCTTGTGACAAATTTTAGGAAATTTGAAACATTTCGAAATTGGCCTTTAAGATAGAGTTAAAAATGGGTATTTGGGAATAACTTCCCATGATATTTTTTTACAAATATGAAAAACTAAGGGTAGTTTAAAAATAAACTATTTTTGATTCCCCTCCGTACCCGCCCCCAATCTTTATTACACTCTATATGAGATAGTTTTTACGATTGTGTCGAACGAAACATTTATTAGCTTTGACCATGGGCAACATAATAAATTTAAGGCAAAACCTTTGAGTGTTGCAGTTTAATATTTTAAAACTTAGATTAAAAGTAGAACACTAAGATAATATATATATATATATATATATATATATATATATATATATATATATATATATATACTACTGGGAGAGGGTGGATATATGTGCCCCACTTTGTTTTTCATCATAACTATCGCAAACGTTCTTAAATTGATCTGGAAATGTCAGAAAACACACTTTGGAATGTTTTTAACATAATGCCAATGGAATTAGAGATCTTTTTAAAAACATTAATATGTAAAATATTTTTCAAAATATTACTACACTTGGTCACTAATAGAACTTGTGCTGGTAATATGAGCCCCTTAGCTTAGGAACAAAAATTCACTAAAAATAAAAGATTAACATTTTTATTTAAATATAATTTTGTTATATCTTTAAATGTAAATTTATAGTAAAAATTTAAAAGTGTAACTTGAAGTTAAAAATTAAGTGTAAGTTAAAAAACATGTCCATATTTACTTGCAAAAATCACAAATGTATGCATATGTCCCAGATCCAGCACATTCATTGTGAGCCCACAGCTCACAATTCATACACTGTACCCACAATTCACCCTTCTGTCTGCTGAAAAAACGCCTTCACAGAAAATACAAACGGCATCATCACTATCAGGACGAGGAACGCCTATTTCAATTTCTGGAAGAGACTCGTCTGAATCAATGTTGAACTCCTCATCCGAGTCTTCAGCTAGGAAAATTAGCTTTCTTTTAATAGATTTCTTCGACTTATTTTTTCTTTGGTCTTGTTGTATCACTGATGGCGGTTCATCTCCCTTAACAATCTTCTGTTTCCTACCGTCTTTTTTTCTTTGTTTTTCCGCCTTTTTCTTCTCAGACTCTTCTAATGAAAGTTTATAGGGGGACGATGTTATTTTTGCAGCCTTCATAGACTTTGGTCCTTTGTTTGTCAGCTTTCTTTTAGGTTGTGGAATTGGCCAAATATCTTTTGGTGATACATGATTGGACTTCTTCACTAAAGAACATCCCGAGGGGCCGGCTTCTTCCAAGACCTTTGCACATGGTGAATCGTCTCGACCGGGTTCATTAGATTTGGCGAAAGAGGGAATAGTGGAGTTAACGTCCTGAAGAGATGTCAGTGATTGTACCTTTTGTGTAACATGCATGCCTTTGTTTTCTTCAAGGCTCTGTAGATCAACCACGTTCATATACATTTCCGAAGCAACAAAATCTGTGTCGTTGAATATCTGTCGGTTACAAAGATAGATTCCGGTAGCCTTGAACCCATTGACGGCTATTTCTCCAGTTTGACACTTCAGATATGCATTGCCCAAAAGTTGTGCTATGTTGTATGGCCCGAGAGGTCTGGTGTTAGAATGTAGCATCCACTGTCTGATGTTTTCACTGTAATAATGTTTCAATGGCCCCATGAAGGTCCTGTCTAATGGTTGCATACGGTGGGTCGTATGTGGAGGAAGACTTAAAATTGTTACATGATTTTTGCGGGCAATATCTACAACATTAATGTTCTTAGTGTGGGTGTTATGCCCATCAAGAATCAGTAAGACAAGATATTCTGCTGTTGGTTTTGTTTTCTCGATAAAGTGATTAAGCCATTCAGTAAAGAGATTGCCTTGGATCCAACCCGATGGGTGGCATTTTCCAATGGAGCCAGGTGGAGCTCCTTTCATTAACGTCTCTGTCATATTTTTCCGCGGGAAAATTAACATTGGTGGAACAAAAATATCTCCTGCACTCATGCAGCATACAACGGTAACTAATGACCCCCTTTCAGCAGCGGTTAAGGCTCCTACCTGCCGTTTTCCTCTGAGGCCAACGACTCGCGGGACCTTACTCTGAACAACAGATATGCCGGTTTCGTCGACATTGAATATTCTGTCTTGTGGATATTTATGTTTTTGTAACTCAACTTCAAGTATGTCGAAAAAACCATTTACTGCTTCCTTATTAAATCCGTTAGCACGAGCAAGGGATGTGGCTGATGGTTTCAAGATTGACAGTTTATCTTTATGGCGGGCCATAAAATGATCAAACCAGGCTCGGCCAGCTATCTCACCCACAGAAAATGGATGGCGAATGTTATTTTTTTCACACAACTGGTAAACTAGACGACGCACATCTTGTCTTGTAAGACCATGAAACTTTGACTCCATGACCAGTAAATAATTTACAAGCTCTTCCTCCATTTGGGTGACATAATGGGCTTTCGCCCCAATTTCCTATTAACTGCTTCTTCAATCGGCAAATCAAGACGAGAGAGTCTTTGCAAAGTGGGACGAGGCACAGAAAATATTTTCGAAGCTTTTTTTAACCCCATTGTATTATCTTTCAACGCTTGTAATGCATTAATCATATCTTGTTTATTCCATAGCTTTCGTTTTGACGACTATTTTGACGTACAAGGAGTTTGCGAGGCATCTGTAAAATAATATTAAACAATATCACGTTAAAATGTAGTGACTGCAATATGGGCCCCTTTATTATGGGGCTCAAATTACCAGCATCGTAAAGGGCCCATAATATCACCCTTGCCATCTTGGTAAACACGATTTTTTTGTTCACTTATTCGTAAATATAATTTATAATGTTAATACTGGAATATCACCCTTAGAACTTAACCTAAACTAAGCTACAATAATAATTTGCAGTTATGAAAGAATAATTGTGTTGATAAGTGTCAAACACATACCTTTCAAAGTATTTTCAGGAGCGAAAAATAAAAACACACCACAAACCACTCTCCATTAGAGGAACTACGCCAGCGTGCTCTATAGGTACTTCGAGTAACTATTTCTAATAGTTAAAGTGA
>JBCFYV010000001.1:65315138-65436321 GCA_039000515.1 Timema cristinae
CATTAAATATAAATTATACCACTTATTTTGGTTTAGAACCCTAGAATGTTGAAAAATAACAAATATAATTATTATCTTATCTGATTTTACTAGGTTTATGCTTTGTTGCAGATTAAAAAAAAAACACATAAAACCAAGAACATATGATCACCGTAAAATTCATTTTTAAACAAAGCTGTTTGCAAATATTTACTTTTAATTGGCATTAAATTGAGACTATGAGATAGAGAATGTGTTTATTATAATATTTAATGAAAACAGTTTTAGTTCTAGTCTTCCCACATTTCACTGACAAGCCAATTTGTTTTATGCAGTTGTTCTTTAATTAATTTTTTAAAACTTAACTTTAATTGACTGGGTGGTATGAATAAAACTTTAAAACATCTAAGTGAATTGATCTTTTACAGTAGTAAAAATATTATTCATATCGTGTATATCGTGTTTTCTTTTATTAATTGGATACAAGAGAATGGCCTTTAGGAAACGGTACGCCACTCATCTCTCATGGTGATCCATCCCTTATGTTGTCTAAGGTTATTTATGGGGAAATGATAGGTTTAACTTTATATTTTGTGTAATATATTGCACTAGTCAAAATAAGCACCCATCTTAATTTAGGAAAAAAATTAAATAATAACTTTTACATCAATTGCAGTAACATGAGTGGAATTACAGAAAGTCACTTATCAGCTATTTAGATCTTCTCTTACTCCAAGCGCCTATTTTATTTAAGCAAAAATTCAAAAACTGTTTTCTTACTTCAACTTGGTCAGAAAACTTGGTCTCGGATAACACTCTATACCAGAACGTAACCAAGTCCATATCGCGAAAACTCACCCTGAGGTATTTACAAAAAAATTTCCGCTTTTCACATTACCCACCACTAGTATTTTCACTCCTATGAATGCTTAGCAATGGGCAATTACAATTTGTCTATTTTTGTTAGATAAGAACAAACAACTTTTAAATTTTTAAAAAAAAAACTGGTCCACATATGTGGCGACAGGTGTTGATGGTGCGGCGGTTGAGGGCGGGGGAATGATAAAGGTACATCAAGGCTAAACCTTACCGAAGAAACAGTTTATATAAGTACTGAATCATGTGACATTTCAAATAATGGTTAGTATAGCTGTGTATTAAGCTTTATTAAATTTACACTAAAAACCCATATTGAATTATATTTACGCACTTGGGCACATGTATTTTATCATATATTGGTAAGGTTTTAGCGGATTTACCTCAATTTTAGAGTAAAGGACACAATGTTGGGGGGGCGGCAGCGGCAGCGGGCTGTTACTCTACTTTAACTGTAGTAGACAGTATTTTGGGTTTTTTCTTTAGAATGACGCATTTATGGAGTTCTATGTTATTTTGGTTATTATTTTTGGTATACATTTTTGTGTGCCAGCCCGTTATTTTATTATTAATCATTGTAATTTTATACCAAAGAACCCCAAAGTAAGGGGAGTGTAATTTCATCAATTCAAGTTGGACTTAGCAGAATAGGTTTAATAAAAATATAAAATGTTCAGTTCTTTCTTTACAGCCAAAGAAAATTTAATGACATGTCCTACCTGGTGGAACGTCCACAGCAAAAACACCGATAGGTTTCCAATGTTAATGTTTTTCCTTTTTATAAGCGAGTTTTAAGGATTATACATAGAGACAAAAAACCATTAAATTCTGAAAAAATTCTAAAAATAGCTTCCATCATTTTAAAATCATTATTTTTCTATCTGAACGTAGTTTTTTGTAAACATTATTTTTACAAACTCTCTAGAGGTTAGGCTATTTTATTTATTCGTGAAAAGAGCACATGGCCATATCCCTTGTATAATATATATTTAAAAATGTTCGTGGAATCATATATCTATCTAGAATAGAAAATGAGAAAAATGGAAAATATAAGTGGAAGACAATTCTGTCCAGGGCTAATAGTAGAGTGAGGCTCTCTACTTTGCAATGAAAGAGGGGTTGTGTCATTAGAGAAGACAGGTGAGCTACTTTTGCAGGGTGAACGGCTCTTGTTCTTTCCATCTCCTTTTTTCTCGTGCATCGGCTTCAAGAGTGATAGTGCTTAGTGTACTGTTAGTTAAAATGGTAAAACCTCGTCTTCGGTGCCACATTGTCTTATATAAGGAAGTAAATCCTTAAAAGTTTCGAGCTGTCGTTTGCATTACGTTGTGTAAGAGAGAAGAAAACTTTCATGTATCTCTTTCTCTTAGGAATCTTTAAGTAATCGGTGGTTATTAAAATACCCCTATTTCGCCTTCCCAAAGTTTGATATTAATTCTGGCTTCAATAATAATTATATGTTCTGAAATTATTTTGAGTAAATTCTTTTAAAAAATTATCAAATTTAATCTTTTGCTAAGAATGTGAATTATAATCATAAATCTGAAAAATTAATAAGCTTTTCATTTAATAATTTATATCCAAACAAGTATCACGGGTAGTGCTGGTCACGAGTTGTTTTGCAAGATGAAAGAAATGTTAATCATATTCACTAGTAAAAGATAGAATATAATTTAAAAGAGAATAGGGGTCATCTACATATTTAACTGAACTACAACGAAAATAAAGCACTGTAGTTTCATGAATTTTATAAAAAAAAATCTGATTTAGTAAATTATTATAAAACAACTAACTTATTAATGAAAAGGAACGCTAAATTCAAACCAACATTCAACCTAATTTGCACTCAAATTATTTATACTATTTATTTCAACAATTCGTTTCAGATAGTAATAGACTTGTATATTTCAAATTGGTATTGTGAATTATTAATAATTTCTACTGTACTTTATTAGATATTGTATGGAAAATCTTGTGTAATTATGGCTATATCCGAGTAGTCCAATGCTCCCTGGTTGGACCTTTGTGTTTTAGACTTGGTGCAGTCTTTACGATTTTACACTTCTCGTGCTGTTGTTAGCGAAGACTTCATCAAACTATTCAAACGGCAACAATCTTATCTAAAACGTAAACAAGTCAGAGCTCTAGCAGGTGAAACGATAATACTAAAACAATTGTCAGTCAAACACCGCAACCAACACCATGAGAGTAGCACGTATCCTTCGGGACCAAGACCTCGAGAAGACTGCATAGGTATCGTTCGTGACTATTCGGACAGATCCACACGTGGTCACGTGATTGCAAATGTAGCTATCAAGGGCACGAGTCAAGGTGACGCCGCATAGTAGACTATTCGGATACAGCCATTATATTATTTAACTTTAAACTGGAGGCTATTTATTGGGGGAAAAAACGTGTATGTATAGTACGGATCTATTCATGTGTTTTAAGGGCATTACTACCACTGGCAACTCTAGAGCTTCGCATGGATACATGACTTCAGCTTTATTATGGTAGTGTACGTCAAGCAGCCTTGTTGTATTGGCACAGAGGCACAGACGTAAGCTGATACTCCTTGGGTCAACTGTTTGAACTTAGTGTTTGATAATTTCGTTGGCTGTTCAGTGATGAAGCATAAGAGTAGCAAGGGCCGGGATGTGTTGATTAGCTTGCAAAAAGAGCAATACATTCAGTACAGTTCTCTTCGATTACATTTCTTGCTGGATGTCTGTTATTTACGTACGTAGTTGGTCTATCATTATGAAAAGTTCAAGATTTTATAATTACAATCTTTGTTCTGGATTGTTCCGCGAAGATTTTCGTTTGTTCCGTTTTAATAAACCCAAAAATGATATGCTTATTATATTGGGGGGAAACTTTACGGTAGACCCCGCCGCCCCTCCCCCATACATTTAGAAAATTGACATTTTCATTGTTGCGATATAGTTTTTTCCGAATTGTTCCGCAAAAAGTTTCGTTTGCTGTGTATTTGTTCTTGCACAAATAGGACGTAAATTTGCCACTTTCTTTACTCATGAGGGGCCAACTTCATGGAAACATCTCCCCCCCATACACTTTTAAAAATTCATGGTGTTTTGATTGCAATCGTTTGTTCCTCGCTTGTTCCGGATTGTTAGACACAAAAGTTTGTTTGTTCTGTTTTGAAAAACCCACAAATAGTATGTTTACATTGGGGGATGAGGGGCCAACTTCATGTTAGCCCATTATAGATTGAATAAGATCGAGGCACTTTTGTTAAACTAGTATATTTTAAAATGATATCGATATTTTATAATATATATTCAAACCTATTCTTTTTAATCAAACAGTTGTAAGAATGATAAGATATTGTTGAAAATTAACTATGTATCCTATTTGTTTGTCATGTTTGTAAAATCTACATAAACGACTAGACGCTGAAATTAAACGGTGAAAAGTTGCGTTGGGGTGGGAATTGTTTTAGAGTAAATTTTTGTAAATCAATATTATATTTACCAGAATGCAAGAGTTTAGCTGTTAAAAGACTTTATTGTATAGCTATTTTTATTTTCCATTTGTAAAGGCACGTGTTTGATTTAGTCATGTGCATTCATTTCGACTTTTTGTTTAAATTCTTAGTTTGGTTTTTTTGGCAAAATTTTAGCAATTTTTTAGAATTTCAGGCTATTCTATATATATTTTAAATCACTTTTTTGGAAATATATTCTGGGTCCTGTTAGTAAACTTTGATTTAAAAAAATAATGTTTATTGTCAAGGAGTTTCTTAGTCTTCTTCGTAAGTGTCAGAGTTGGAATAATTGATATTTCCTCCCAATCATGTCTCTTTGCGGTCAAAGGTACTATTTACTACATCTTACCAGTAATAGTAGCAAACAAAAGGAGGGTGCGATGTCAATACTTTAGGATAACCTAGTTATGAGCTCTCTTTAGGGGGTGGGGTGTAGCATGTCAATCAGATGGATTGAACAGCTACAAGTAAGAATTCAATATTTCGGTGTTTTTGTGCAAGATAGAAATTATATCAACATATTTAATAAAAACTACCTCTAAGTTTATATTTTCTGATCTACTAAAGTTACGTATCGTCCTACATTCAAACACGTGGTTGGTCAAAAAATATTGTCCTTTGGTAATTACTGTATTAAATATCGAAGAAGAGGACTATTATTACTGTATTTATGAATAAGATACGTGAATACATAGCCGTTGCTATGAGATGATGTCAGAGTACTTACGTACGTTGGCCACGCCGTGCACAAGATAATAGTAAAAATACATCCATATCACTATTTTCTTATTAAAAATAATAGTGGATATTAAATAAGTAAATTAATACAGATACATTTTAATATAAGATACTTGTGCAGTAACTCACCTCGGCAAGATGTCTACAGATATCACTGTCTCACTTTTGAAACCACAGAATTGTCTATCATGGCCGACCCACGTGTGTCGCGACTAGTTCAGTTGGAGAGAAGAACTGAAGTTGGGAGTCGACGCACAGACCTGCCGCACATCTAGCGACGCTGGCGGTCAGTCATAGAAACTCATGACTTGCTTCTCTTGTTTCCCTTTTCTCCACAATTTCATTCTTCCTTGTTTCTGCGTGTGTTTCGTAATATATTCCCCCTTCCCTTTTCTTCATGTCCGAGCCAGGTTGACGGTATATATAGGTCAGCCAGCGGTATCAAAGTACAGAGCGCTTCTACACAGCAAAGAGTCAACAAGGAAACTCTGCCCGTTAGCAAAGTGAGGGAACATGGAGTCTGGGACGTCGGATTCACCACCGTAGCAGTATCGAGAGGATGATGGATCACCCGATCCAACTCACCGCTAACTCGGACGACGTATCTGGGGTATTTGTATCCACCGGTCGTCATCAAGTCCCTAGGACTTGGTCTCTAGTATAGTTAAGGGAAATTTAAGTTTTGAACATGTTTTGAGAGAAATTTTATTTTAATATTCAGTGAGTAGCTTTTGTTTTGGAAAATGTCACTTAGAATATTCTGATATAGGTTAAATACGCAATTAACTTCAACATGGAAGTTTTTTCTTGGTTAATTTATGTGTCCTTAGACACTGTCCTAACGTAAAAGTCTCTGGCTTAGAAAGTGACCCTTTTTCAAGTATGGGTTTACACTAAGTCACAAGTTCCTATAATCTTGGAGTGAAATTAATCATGACGTCCAAAACGTCATGAACGTTAGTTCTTTGTTATTGATGGTTACCACCAGGATGTCTATTTTACTTTTGCCTTATGCAGCTCAGTTAAATGTAATAGAGATTTGGTGTTATAGTCACTCTTCTTGGAGAGTATTAGCTTGGGTGCGCAACCCAGGAAATTACACTAGTGTCATAGTGGGGTCCACGCAAATAATACTATTTTATTTTTGCCTGTAAATTAGGCTTCTAAGTTTGTATTGGTCTTAATAGATACTAATGTACTATTGAATGCGCTAGTAGTGTTACTGATGACCTGTTACAATTTGACCTTGAACTTTGCCCCTCCTCCCCCTCCTACCGCCCCCTCCCCCACCGCTGACCTACTTTCTCCTTCCCCCACCCCTGACCTACTTTCCTCTGATTGGCTGAGCCCTTTTTCCCCCACCTCTGACCTACTTTCCTCTGATTGGCTGTTATTTCCCCCTCCCCCTCCCGCCGTCCAACCACGTACATGTTGCTGAATAATTATCGTTAATTGATAATTGTTAATTAGGAGTGTTGGAGTTTTTTATTCACGGCGGCCGTGTTGGTTCTTGCTTAATTGGTAGGTGTTTTATTAAGGGGGCCGCCTACCGGAGGGTTGGAATGCGTTTCAGACGTTCAGGAACTAGGCGATGATTAGGTAGTGTTTAATTTTTTACAAACTTGACTTAAGCCAAAAGGAAGATAAAGGTGGGGAACATGCTTATTTATTATTCTCAACCTTACATTTTGATAATCTATGTATATAAAAAATTAATGAAAACTCGAAACTTGCATATTTTCAATGACCCTTAAATGGCCTTAAGTATATTGTCACAGTTCTGAGACGAGGGTAACATATATATAATCCTAGATACAACCTTTCAGAAACAAATAAAGTCATTTTTTGATAGGGTCACAACAGAAAATGTGAAGATAATTGCTCATTCCTTTTGCTGTTTTGATGCATCAAAGCTAATGCTTTTCAGCCGTCAAGTAGCGCAGCCATATCCTCCATCTACGCTTTGGAAGTAAAGAATAGCCGGAGAAAGAAGGAAAGGCAGTTGGCTCCTTGCGCATGCGCTCTTTTAGTTGGATGTCTGCCTTCGGCTTGTTGAGAGTTGAGACAATGCACAGTGAGCCGGCACATTTTTAAGATTTAGGTGTTCATTAGAAAATATTAAAAATAATATTTACTGTAGCTTTTACTGTAAATGTGTTTACAAACTGGTCCTGTGTTTACGAACAGTTGTGTATGCTTTGCCTTCTTATGATAGCCATTACAATTATATATAAATAAAATAGAATAATATTGTTATTTTCGATAAATTAAAACTATTATGAACAATAACACAAGCAAAAAGGACTACCGTAAAGGGGAAAAAACTAGACTTCGACTATCTGCCCGCCGCAAAAAGTTAGGATGGAAAAAGGGGAAGAAGCGTTTTATTAATGGATCAAAGTAAGTACATACTGATTGATTAGTATAAAAACAGGGTCTAGTTCACTGTTCAACGCTTGCGTGTTAGTTTCATTTTACCGTGTTGCTCCTATATTCAGGAGGACGGGGTTCAAATCCCACCCGGAGGCTTCACTAAGCTGGTCCCGTGAAATAAAGAACCATAATTTGAATTCTGTTGCTTAAATTTAAAACATATATTTTTTATGGTCTTTATAATTATTCTTATAGATTCAATGAGCTTCCATTCATTCTTTGGACTATACTAAAATCATTACACGAAGAGAAATATTAGTAAAAAGTATATATTTACTGTACGTATACTAATTACTAACAAAGTTGTGATGGACAATTGAATTACTTAAAATATGTACAACTATATAAAAAAAGAAAATTTTAATCATTACACGCAAGATAAAAATTAATTTTAATAAAGCTTAATTTAGCTCTGATACGTGAAGGTGAAATCTAAAACAATTATTACAATGTTTAGTGCCTGATTAGTAGTTTCAATTGAAAAAGTTCCAAAATCATCTTTACAATATAAAAACCTTGAGCAACATATTTAATTTCTGGGTAAATATGAATTTTCCTTTCCTTATGAAACAACGCCCGTAATGTTTAACCCTAAATATCGCAACAAATTGGGTTGTATCAAGATCTAGAAGTTTACCGAAAATATACTGTAAATTCAATCAACATTTTGGAAGGAAACCTAAATTTCTAATCATTACTGAGCACTATTTATTGAAAGCCAGGATTATATACTAAGTATCGACACGTGTTTCTGAATTATTGCTTTGCATGGTGGGGTTGCGTGAAGCTAGTCTCCCTCAGCCGGTAATGTACGCCCCTTAGTACGTTGTAAATAAAGAACTAATTCTGAGACTGCAGGGCTTAAAGCACTAATCATGCACTAAATATTGACAAATGTTTCAGGATTAGAGCCTTACATGGTGAGATAAGCTTCACGAATCTCCACCAAGATGCATTTGCGGCAGTTTTTTTAAAATGTGAAATTGGGTGACCTGGTGGTCTAGGAGTAAGGTGTTGGACTTCTGTGCTGGCGTCCGGGGTTCAATCCTCGGTCCCGGCACAATTTATCTGATTGTTAAACCCTTCCTTCACCTCTGACAAGACGTGTATTAATCACAACTTGTGAATGTGTGGAATGCCCGGCCTCCACCGTGGTTCGGATCCCACGTTAAACTGTAGGTCCTCCATTTCATCTCACAATCATCCTACCATTGCACATTAGCGTAAGTGCGTAAAACCCAAACGGGTAGTAAGACGCAGTGCTAATAGTAAAAGTAATAATAATAATAACAATAATAATAATTTAAATGTGAAATTCACTTTAGTTTTATCATTTATCTACACACGCTAATGTGAGAGCACTTTTTCGTATCAAATCCTTCCTCGTCCTTGGTAATTTTTTTAATGCTGTTGTTTTAGTTTTTTTTTTTTTTTTTTCCCCAAAGAGAAACAAAGGCTTATTTTTAAACCAAAACTGAGTTATTAAAAATTCATAAGAAATTAAATGTAAGAATAATATTTGTTCACATTACTTAATAATAATAAAATAGGGCACTGGAATATTTATTTTAAATTATTGAATTAAATTGTTAGATTAAAAAAAATACAAGTCTTATATTACAATAATTAATAATTGATCACGCTTGACAAAATTAAATCCTGTATTGTTTTGCATGCGTATATGTCCTAGCAATAAAATCCTCAGATAATTACACTTTTTGTCTGAGATTTTTGAGCTACGTGCTGAAATACAAATTAGGCAAAGTATAATGATTTCTTAGACTAAACCAATTTTTATATAACACCACCATTATATTTAATTTACAGAAAATATTTACTAGTTATAGGAAAATAACGCTTTTAATAAAAGTATGTAATTAATTTCTGTGATTTTGGTGATTGATGACATTTCGAGATAGTAAATTCGGCTTTATTTTTTTTTACCGTCAGAAATGTTCAAATATACCGTTTAAAGGCTTTTGATTTGGTAGTTTTATAGTATTCATAGAAAAACAAGTTTCTTAAAACGTGACCCTATTTTTCTACAGAGTATGCTTTGTAAAGGCAAGTGACTTACATACAAACAGATGTGTTAACAGTTCATCGAGTCAGCCAAAACCTAATATTCGAGAACAGATAGAAACTATAGATTGCAACTCTATGTCTCCTTCTTCTGAAGAAAGGTGAGTTTCTAAATAATTTTATGGCGTCGACTATAATCAGCTCTTTGTTAACTTGCAATAAATTTTATTGCTTGAGTATTCCTAGACTTTACGTAACTCAAGTTGGCCCGCCACATCGCCAATTTTTTCAGCCCATAATTTGTGCTCATGTGTGCCCGAACATGAACATTTATGCTGTAAAATTAGGCTTCTTAAAAAACATTTGATGTTGCGGGCTAACTTGAGCTCAGTCTAGCCAGCAACATTTTGAAAAACACAACGTATAAAAAATTGCATTTACGCCATTCATTTGTACCCCGTTTGTGCTCATATTTTGCTGAAAACTATAATTTGTGCTTCAAAATTGGGTATTTTATAAAAGATTTAATGTGGTGGGCCAACTTGAGTCCTCCCCATTCTATAACCCGTAAAAATCACGACTTCAAGCTAGCCCACCACTTAATTAAAAAATCACGTTAGCGAAATGCGGTTTGTACCATTCGATTATGCTCTAATGGTACTCATATGTACACGAAAGTAAACATTTGTGCTATAAAAGAGGCCTTTTATAGAACATTTAAGGTTGCTGGCGAACTTGAGCTCAAGCTAGCCCGAAACATTTAGAAAAACACAACGTTACAAAATTGTATTTATCTCATTCAATAGTGATCCGTTTTATAGCACAAATGTACATTTTTGGGTACATGTGAGCAGAAATGGAGCAAAATCGATTGGCACAAACTGCATTTCACTAAGATGATTTTTTAATCAAGTGGCGGGCCAGCTTGAGCTCAATGTTTTTACAGGTTTCAGAAAAGGGAGTACTCAAGTTGGCCCGCCACATTAAATTTTTCATAAAATCCTTAATTTTGAAGCAAAGGTTATAAATGTTCTAGTATATATGAGCATAAAAGGAGCCCAATCGATTGGCACAAATGGCATTTTGCTATGATAATTTTTTAAATAACTATGAACACAAACGAAGCACAAACAATGAGGAAATAAAATTGTTGATGTGGGAGGCCAACTCGAGTTATGTTAGACTTTGGTTAAGATAAGTTGGCTCATTTAGTGATCCAGTTAGAAATATTTATGGCACTTAGGCTAGGTGTGTATTTAGGTCAGTCATAAACTTGGTGTCCTAGCAGAGTTGGGTTATTGACACTTGCATGAGAGGTCAGGGATCCATCTTTACTGGATGCACAAAGAATTTCCTCCTAGTTAATTTTTCTCAGCCCCATCCTCCAAGAATTCGTTATTAGTAACCAATGTGTTAAATGTAATAATAAAATAGTTGAGTGCTAATATGGTCCGTTGTATTTTAAATAATTACATTCTTTTTTTAACTGTGCAGGTTTTCCTCAAAAACATTTACAATCCTCCAGCCAGCCTTTGTAGATAACTCAGAACCTGGGTGCTCATTTTGGCCAGACATAAGCACAAGTACGCCTAAAAAGAAACTACCAACATCAGTAGAAACTCTTGATAGTTCCAATTTCACAGATGATACGATTCTTTCTACCATTTCAGAAAATGATGATTGTCTAGATGGCGTCAGACCTCTTTCCTTATCTCTTGAAAAAGAAAATTTAATGGAGTCTAAGCCAACACAAAATAATGATATATCTATCAAACCACCTGGGGTACTTATCAATGGACGTCGAATGTTTGATGCTGCTTATCTATTTGAGGAAATAGCTAGGATAAGCCGACATAGCAGGCAATTTGACTGCTCATTTGCCAACATGAATTTTATCCGTGAGGAAAGAAGAGGGATGCAAAATGTTTACCATTTTAAGTGTAATATGTGTGGAATAATAGAAAAGTTACATTCTGAAAAGCCCAACGAAGAAAATTCATACATGAATTCGAATATGGCCTGGGTGAACAGTATGTTATTGACAGGCCAAAGCTATAGCCAACTAAAAGTAATAACATCAACACTTGAAATGCCTTGCATGGCCAAAGAAACATTTAACAAATGTCAAAAGAAGCTCTCTTCAGTCATACACGATGTTGCATGGCAAAGAATGGAGGCTGCGGCAAAGGAAGAAGGAAGATTAGCCATTGCAGCAGGAGATGTGGACATAGATGGAGTTCCTCTGGTAACAGTTGTGACAGACGGCGCGTGGTGCAAGCGCTCGTTTGGGAGCAATTATGATGCTCTTTCTGGTGTTGTAAGTGTAACAAAAATATTTACAATAATTTAATACTACCTTTGTCTAACGGTGAAGTTGGTGAATTATGTTTATGATTTAGAACAATAATATGATAATACGTGAATACCTTTAAATTGTGTTTTTTTTTGTTCACGGTCCATTTATACAGGACTACCTATATAAATTTGTAAGGCATTATAGAACACATAGCACAATTTATTTCCATTCCAAGGTACTGAACCAGCTTATTAAAATACAAAGTGAATTTGATTTAATATTCCTAAAACTGTAAAATTAATATGAGGTTTAGTTTGAATTCAGCTTAGAAAAAGGTAATTTACTAACTTTTTACAGATGGGCATAAGAAAAACAAGAATGGGTCTCTATTTTTTTATTTGCACTGAAATTCACCATACGTTAAATATGAGAATTGAACTCAATTATTCATATATAAAGACGATTTAAACAAACGCAATTATTACCAAAATCCCTTATATATAAGACTACCATAAGTTATTAGTAAATAATTTATTTTACTTGTCTTATTAAAATTTAAAATATGACTTGTTTAGTAAATATTTACTAACAGCACTTCAATACAAAACAATACAATACATTATAAGGCTATGATATGTCAAATAAGGTAACTACATTATTACAAGTTTACATCTCCTTTATATATTTTCTTATAGGCTTGTATAGTTGGAAAACGCACTCAAAAGGTGTTGTTTGTAAATGCAAGAAATTCCTACTGCTGCATATGTGCTCGGGCTAGAGCTAAAAATGATACACCAAAAGAGCACATTTGTTACAAAAACTGGAACAAGTCTCCGAATAGTATGGAATCGGATATCATAGTGGAAGGTTTCAAGAACAGTGTTGCCATGCATAACTTGAAATATCATCAGTTGATAGGTATGTTTTTTTGAAATATGAAAAATATAAGTTTTGTGAAGTGTTGGATTTTAATTTTAATCGACACATTTTAAAATGTATTTTTTAAACTATATGAATACATTGGTAAGATAGTAGGCCTACAAATCTACTGTTTTAAAAATCGCTTAGTTGAAATTTCTTGAGCTGTGACTCTAATATTTCTACATAATAGCTATAGTATAATCTAGTGGATTATTTTCTGAGTATAGCCTATATTAGTTGTTTATTTTTACAGGTGATGGAGATAGTAGTGTTATGCGAAATCTTTTAAAAGCTCAACCATATGGCCCTGGCTTCACAATAACAAAGATTGAATGTAGCAACCATATTTTGAGAAATTACTTGAAGAGGCTTCGTCATATTTCTTCAAAGAGCAAAAACGATGTTGGTCCAATTCCTCCAATTTTTAGGAAAGCTATAACTGATCGTCAAATGCGCCTCCGATGTGCGGTTACTGGAGCCATGAAATACAGGGCCAGTCAATGTGGAATTCCTCTTCATCGAAGAATTGAAGAACTGAGACAAGATATTAATAATGGGCCATGTCATGTATTTGGAGATCATGCCAAATGTGCTGAAAGAGGTTATTTCTGTAATGGACCAAAAGAAAACGAAGAGAATCTAGTCCCAGTCCTTCAAAGTGCAGGAGTATGGGTAGAAATCATAGCAGCAAAAAACCTGGTCGCTCATCATGCAGCTAGCTTACTGCAAAATGTTACAACAAACAAGGCTGAATCTTTTAATAGTCTAGTCTGCAAATACGTTTCCGGTAAAAGAGTTAATTTTTGTCTAAGAGGTGGGTATCAAACAAGAAGTGAACTATCGGTTATTTCTTTGAACACAGGAGGAAAAGAACAGGATTATATCCACAAAGGGGCCACAAACGTTAGCCCAGGTCACTTCACCAAATTGCACCTAGAACAAAAAGAACGTTCAGCTCAAAAGAGGAAGATTCGAAGATTGGAACACACAGCGCCATCCAAACGAAGGAAACTATACTCTTCAGGACCTGACGGTGATTATGGGAGTGTTCAAGCTAAGCCAGATATGGATTCCGAACTTTTCACGAGAAACAAAGAGGACTTTTTGAATGGCTTAAGTTTAACAAAAGAACAACGAGAACTGTTGCAACTATCAACTACTGCCCAGGTAAATTCTGTTCAATGGAGAGCGGAAAGATCAAAGCGTCTTACTGCATCTTCATTTGGTAAAATATGTAAGATGAGAAAAAAACACCAAATGTGCTAATACAGTAAGAGCTCTTCTTTATAATGATTTTTTGGGGTCCAAGGCAACAAGGTACGGTTTGGAAAAAGAACCTATGGCTCTTGAACAGCTTGAAGCTGAGTTGAATGTGAAAGTGATACGCAGTGGACTTTTTGTAGATGAAAATTGCCCTTGGCTTGGTGCCACACCTGATGGGCTTATCGGAACAGACGGAATCGTAGAAGTGAAGTGCCCAGCAGTTGCAGCCACAATGACACCAGAGCAAGCTATAAAGGAAAATAAAGTCACTTTTTGTACTGTTCAGGAAGGGAAAATGCGCTTAAAGGAACAGAACAACTTTATGTACCAAGTGCAAGGGCAACTGCATGTCACACAACGTCAATACTGTCTGTTTGTGTTTTGGACACCTTTTGGAATGTTTGTGGAAAAAATTTATAGGGATGATACTTTCTGGCAAGAAAAAATGGTAGACAAACTTACACTTTTTTTCATGAATTGTCTACTACCGGAACTTGTAGACCCAAGATTCCCCAGAAACTTGGAAATAAGGGAGCACACCACTCAAGTGGCACAATCATGATGGGAGTCAATTTTTATTGAAGTGACAATGCAAATAAGATTTAAAATATTGATTGAAAGAGTAGATATTAAAATAAATAAAAAAATATTTTATAAACATTTTATTTCAAAATGCACTAAAAGGTATTAAATAATTCACTTATATTAGTTTAGTTAGTTTTACGTCTTACGCTGGACAATCACTATGTATCCTCACTTTATCAACTTTATAAATGCATTATTGATTAGATAAAATATGGTTTTCTTTAAAAAAACATAACTGTTTCAACATATTACTACAAATTATTATTGTGGAGTTTTTAAACAATAATAAATCGTATAGTACAAACAAATACCTTTTAATATGTAAGTTGAGTTGGCCCTACTTAGCGTCCGAAAGCTTAGCTCAGTTGATAGAGTGCTAATCTACTTTGTTATGGCTTTCGTGTCCGATTACCGTTATCAACACGTCTTTAAACCCTAATAATTATAATTCTTGGCATGGTTGATTTTTATCTTTACTAAATTGTCAGCCTAGGGACTGGGTGTATGTCATAGTATTAAGTTAGTTTGTAAGTCGTGCTGATGTAATATTTGTGTTCAGGAAGTGCAAGTTAAATACCCCAATAATTATTTTTTAAATAATTGGTACTTGGTGTACGAATGAAATGTTGCCCATCACATAGTGATGTCCTATCGAAAAATGTGTCATACTCAGGGTCGTACGCACGGGGGAGGGGGGACTTGAGGGGTGTGAATCCCCCCTCCATCCCAATTGAGAAATAAATTAATACTAGACAAAACAATCCTCAGATATTCATTTTAAACAAAATTGTTGAAGCTATTTTTGAAATACTAGATTTGTAAAATTCGTCATCAATAAACTACCATTCAGAGTGTTTTTTGCCCCAAAATTGAACGTAGTATGTTATTTGTATTGGCAAACTCTGCCCCAATATCTATTTTAATTAAAATTGCTAGAGCCGTTTTCGACATATTTTGAATTAAAAAAAGTATAAATAATAGACTACCATTCGGGGTGTTTTTGCTCAAAGAACAAACATAGTATTTTATTTGTATTGCCAAACACTACCCTAATATTATATTTAATCAAAATCATTAAAGGTTAAAAAAAAATATTTATGATCATAAAAAAGCCCATGAAGTAAACTACCCTTAATTTGAGAGTTAGAATCAAAATTTTAAAAAAAGCCCCTAAATAAACCCTAAAACTTTCAAATATAAATTTTTTACCAAATCCATCTGACCGTTTCAGATATATCGTCAGGGATAGACAGACAGACAGACATGGGGACAGAATTTTTTTTAAATCTTCTCTTTTGGATATCTTGATACATAATGTTTCATGAAACACCAAAATCTCAATTTCTAATTTTAATTATCGTTTAGTTATATTAATCTAAAAAGGTACCATATATAAAGATGGGTGTTAAAGATAAGTTAACCCGCTTCGGTTGTTTAACGTGTCGGTCTTGTGTTGGACTCGACTGCCAAGGATGGGGATATTGAGGTTCGAATCTCATTCGGTTGTATTGAGGGCGTTTTTTCCTAAATGAATCTTCACTCTCCTTCCACGCAAAACTGAGTTCACTTCCTTTAAAACACATCCTTAATCCATTAGCGTAATAATTAATACGTTACCCAAACGGGTGGTGACAAGTGCAAAAAAAAAAAAAATTAGATCATAATTATGCAAATAAAAGCCATGTATATTTATCTATACTAATAATAAAATTCTAGGGTCTGTCTGTACATAATCGAGACACATTAAGTTTGTTTCCATTACAGTCTTTTTTTACTTGAGGTACTTTTTAAGCTTTTTTTTATGGTTTTGCGTGTAAATGAGATTTTTTTAAATATCTTTTGAATAGTAAATTTAAACTATTTTTGTGCTAGATCAATGCAGCAATGCCTCCAAAGTAAAAGCTATACTGGTTTTTGCTTGCATTTGAGTCTGTGATTTAATTACTTTTTTTAGTTACTACATGGCTTTGTATGTAAATTAAGATTATTTATTCTAGTGTCTTGAGGCTATTTTCAAGAACGAAATGAATGATTGAGGTGGAAGTAAGTGGCATTTATTTGATTGCTAAGGAATGTTTTCAAGAACATCAATGAGCAAGACAAGGTCAAGTGAGGTACAAGTCACGCAAATCTTCTCACATCATACACTACTTGACCCATTGCCTTTCTCTGCGTTGTTCATGAAAACGGGCATTAAATGATCTAAATTTTAAAACAGAATTTGAGCGTGAAAAGTAAATTATAAAAATCAAAAGAAATTACGTCATCTAATTCGTGAAACATGATTGCATTCACGAGCAACCTCTGTCTCAATTATTCCTCACACATCCATATCAGCACGATCGATTTGTTGTTTTTTTACAAGTAAACAAACGTTTGGAGTTGCATAGTGGCCTCACTACTTTTTACTTCTAGATCACTTCTCACTTCTGAAGGGTGATGAGTAAGGCTCTAGTCGGGGGTGGGGTTTTGGGGTGCAAACAACCCCCGAAATTTTATGAACAAAATATAATTTATGGCTTTATTAATAGTTCAAACAATAAAAATTAATGTACAAGTACAAATTAGGGGGCTGTGTTATCATATAAAGCACTTCAGAGATCTTCTAGAGGTGTTTAATATCTAGGATTTTTTCTATCCTCCTGCAGTTATGGTGTTGACGTAAAAAAAACACTCCACAGGTAGCATTTATAAGTGTTTAATATTTAGAATTTGACCTAGCCTCCGGCAGTTAGGGGGTTATGTTGCCATAAAAAAAAACACCTTCAGATAGCTTCTAGAACTGATTAGAATTTTTTCTACTCTCCAGCAATTGGAGTGTGTGCCCACCAAACCCTTCCTGATATTATTGGCTGGCTACGGTCTTGGTGATAAAAAGTAAATCAAGTAAATCAATGCAATTTCACACCTGAAGAGGGAGCTAGAAGTAAAAGTGGTTTTGTTCTTGCATACACGCTTTAGATATTAAATACATACTAATTAACATAAATCTAAGGTATAGTGATACAACCAGGATTTTGTTAGGTTTCTATTTTTACTGGGTAGTAAACAATGAGCAGATCGTACAATCCATCCTTAGAGTTTTGTATTTTGGTATGTTTGTATATAGACCTATGGATGCATGTATGTTGCCAGTAAACTAATCTAATTTGATCGAGATGGGACTTCTGTTGGATTCCTTATTTTTCCGCAAACATGTTTACCTAGACAACAACACGCTACCTGCGTCCAAACCAAACGAGTAGTAAGACTTGGTGTAGTAAAATGCACAACACTTGCTTTCTCATCTGTATTCTACTAAAAAGAAAAGCGGGGGGGAAGGGGGGTCATTGGTAGTGATACTTCAAGGTTCGTTACCCTGAGCACAAAAATGACAAATTATCCTAACTGGTGATAGAGGGAATAAGTTCGGGGATCTTCGTATGTGCATTCTTTTCTAGCGTTTATGGCTGCTTCCACGTGAGACAGCAAAAATTACATTATTAAAAACTTAATGCGAGTGAAGCCATGTGTAAAATCTAGTGAGTGAATAAAGTTACACACTAATGCGTAAATTAATATACCAAAATAACTCAAATAAATTATATAAATCACTTCATACTGTAGTTTGTATTAATATACTCGTGCGCTGCAAGCTCAAAGGGATAATTTTCAACACAATCTTGAAATTCTAAATAATATTGGATTCCCAGTTTGTGAACCACTCAGCTACCCTCCAAAAGAGAATCCCAAGCTTATATTGTGAAAGACGAACAGGCTTCTCTGTGTCCGAGCCTCGCCCACCTCCCTTCTTGACCTTGAGGTTATCTCGGAGTTTGCTTTGCTCAGTCGCTCTCTTTCTTATTGGCATGTCAAGGGACGGACAGAGGGTGACGAGCAGACATAAACGAGTAGTAGTTCATGTAACCGACACACACTATTGAGTTTAAAGTCATGTTGCCTGACAGCGGTTGATACTTTCTCGCTCCGGTAGGCGGCCCCCTTAAGGCGTTCCTCGCGCCATGGCTGCTGAGACCCTTCTCTATCAAACTTCAGCATTAATTGGTAGGATGGGGGGGGGGGAGTTGGAGTTTTTATTCATGGCTGCCGTGTTGGTGAGGTTCTGCAACCCTTCTCTATCAAGCTTCAGTCGTGTAATGCCGTTTTAACTTTCTCCTTCACTCCGCTGTTGGTTTCCCCCCCCCTCCAACTCCTCCCCTACAGGCTTCAAGCCACGTACATGTTGATTCTTGCTTAGAGACGAGTTGAGACAAGAATAGCCGTTTACTAGCAAGTGTGTTCAACTCTTTCCCCAGCTTTCACTTACCCCCACCCCCTCCTGGCACCAGGTTGATGGGTCGTCAAGACGAGATGAGACATTACCTCAGAGCTGTTTTCTAGCAAACGTCAGGTGTGCTCACCCCTTTCCCTCAGCTTTCACTTCCGGAATTTGGGCCCCCACCCCACAGAGTTGAACGGTGAAGCGAAAATTCTGATAATTGCCACATCCCGCAAATAGGGGACATATGAATCACTGTCAGCCCCCACAGAGCCTGTCATGAACAAACGAGTCAATGCCCTCGCCATAAAGTACAATGGCTGTCATAAAAAACTTCACTGAACGTGCTATTGCCTTTCTTCCTTGAATCTCGTCACAAACCCTTTGTAAATAACTAGGGAGGGAAACCTAGCAAAAATGTTTTTTTTTTCGTTGAAGTACGTGTATACTAAATGGCTCTATGAGTTTAGTATGAAAAAAATAAATTATAATATTATTTAGAGTGAATTTTAAAAACGCGTATTAATAACTAAATTTTGTTTTGAAATCGCAGAAAGTATTGATAACTGTTTTTGTTCGAGTCATTATAAGTGGATAGCTATATTATCTTTGTCAATTTCCAAAAAGACCTTCTTACATGTGAATCGAACCTGGGACCTTATGATTTCTAAAAGTTTTAACTTAAGTGTAACGCCATTTTAACAGCGTATTTCTTTCAAGTACAAAATATTTTATTTTTACGGAATTTTCATTGGTAAATTGCAACAACGAGTTGAACAAAAGCGTGTTCATCAATTGACCAAATAGTAGAATGTTCGAATCTCGGACGTGTGAACCGGGGGTGTTTTTTTTCCACTTTACCTCCACGAAAATGCGGGTTAACTTCCTCTAAATCAACCTTCCCAAGATGAAAAAAACACCTATATTAGTTACAAAACTAAAATAAGCATATCTCCTAGAAAAAAGCCTCTATTATTTATAAACACTAAAGTAATCACATCTATTGGGAAAAAAACACCTATATTAGTTATAAAAAACTAAAGTAAACACATCCCTTGGAAAAAAAAACTATATTAGTTATAAAAAACCAAAGTAAGCACATCTCTTGAAAAAAAAAAGTCTAACTAAAGTAAGCACATTAAAGTAAACACATCTCCTGGAAAAAAACCTCTATTAGTTAAAGCTAAAGTAAGCACATATCCTGCGATAAAAAAGTCTCTATTAGTTATAAAACTAAACTAAGCATATCTTTTAGAAAAACTGCCTCTATAAGTTACAAAAACTAAAATAAGCACATCTCCTAGGAAAACGCCTATTATTTATAAAAACTAAAATTGTTCACGCCTAATAGAAAAACACCTTTATTAAGGATGAAAACAGAAAAAGTTTATGTTAAAGCGCCTCTATTAGTTACAAAAAGAAAGAAATATTCTACAAAATGCTTTCAATAATTTAAAAAAACACACTAAAACTTACTAAGCATATGCCTCCTACTTAAGTATTCGTATCAAATCATTTTATCAAAGTCATACAACCCAAAGAGTTCCAAAACATTTTTTGTCAGTAAATTCTCAAATTAAAATATCTACATCGGTATTTAAAGATTTTCCTCTTCATTTGAAACACACTGATATTCAAATTATCTAACAGGATAAGGTTGTATATTGGGCCACCACTCTTTGCTCCTTGGTTTATACTGACTGGCCTTCAAAGTAATTATAATTCTATCAAAGGCTGTAGCTTTTATTTTTGGATATGTCCATCACGAATCCACCATTTTGGTCTCAGTACATGCTATTAAAAATAATAATTTCATACTTCCGAGTACACACCGAATATTACTTCATGCAATTCATATGAGATAATAAAATAGTTTACAACTCTCATTCAATACTACTAAATAGACGAATGACAATCAAATGTATTTTTAAGCATTCCAAAACTCATTCTCAATTCGTTCTCGTCTGCCCTAACCAGGCACACAGGGATAAACGAGTTGGGGAGGACGATTTATGGTGTCGTAAACAGTAAGATTTTAAAGATGACTCGCCAAGTGGAGTGCCCGCTGTTCAATACAGGGTGTTTGGAAAATAAGTAAATATATGAGTTTGAGAGACTATACATTTATTTAAAATTCACCCTCGTCAACGTGTTTACTATACTATATTTAAATGGGACCACGTTCTGATATCCGCTCGGGTTACACGCCAAGACCTAATGCAATAATTACACTAGAGTGTTAGGTATGAGGAAGCTTGAATTTTAGAGGTGTGACCGCATTTGCGTGAAGGAAGATTGTAAAATCCATGTGGGAAAATACCATAAGTACATGCGACAGGTATTCGAATATCGAACTCCCCCCTCATTAGTAGACTTGTCTAATGCGAAAGTGAAGCCTTGTTCCAGTGGTTCTTAAAGAAATGAAATTATCATCGTTATGCTAGTGTTGATAAAAAAAGATTAAGAGTAGTTTCATTCAATTATAATTTTTTTTAATTAGATAAGAGAAAAAGGTTTTTTTTATCTTTACAAAGACCGAAATGACGTACATACAACCAAAGAGTTGAGTGATTATTAATGTGAAACATGAGCTTGTCATTTATTCCTTCAACCGCTTCGTGTGTATATAGGTTTTCTATTCTCCCTCCTGAACAGTATTTATTATGTCAACAAAATATAGCCTTTAACATTAAACGATATTTAAAGTTGTATTTAATATTACTCAGGAATTTATGGGGGCGAGTTTTTTTTCGGAAAAAGCCTATATGTACGTGGTGTCAAGGAACACTGGTTCGAATCCGTACAGGGGTGAAAATGAGATATTATCCTACTGGGACCTGTACAGTAAACGCATGGTCCAGGGTTCATTTCCTGTACAAAGGCAGAAAATTATAAGCGCCACTTTAAACATTTATTAAATTCACGGCGCGTGTTGTGGAACAAAACCCCAATCGCTTCGCGTGTTTATAGGTTTTCTATTCTCCCTTCATCTTTCACTCTAGACAATTCCACTGACATACCATTTTGCAATGGAATCCGCTCTCCTCGCAAAACATCATGACAGTGAGCTAATATAGGGTTTCCACCCCCTTGACGCATGTAAGACCGATTTCGTTTAGGGTTAAAAACTCCCGCTAAGGTTTGTTGCAAGATCTAAATTTCCACTATGGTGGAATTGACCTCAGGTGAACTCAAGAAGAGAGAGTTTTACCCTTTTAAGAGCCAATCTCTAGGACCCTTTACTAAGGAAGAATGGCACCCAGCTGATTTAAAAGGTGTGTACTCTCAGGAATCTAACATTCCAGAAAATAGGAATCTTGCACGGGCGAGTCAATATTAGATGAAAGGGGGATTTTGGTTCATAGGGATGAGTTTTCAAGCAACCCCCATGCCTTCTTCTTTTTCAGTGAAATTAACCAGTTTTTACTGAGCAGCTGCTTAATCAAGACGATGGAAAACTCAGCATCAACATCATCCACACAAGGTATTTCAATTCTCTTCTGTTACATAGCTTAAAAAGTGTTTGATTTTTAATTTTAAATTGACTGTTTATTTGCTATGGTTAAATTTGTGTCTGCTCTAAATGAGAAGGTAGATAATAGAGAAAACTATCTGTCCTTTGTCTAAACTGTATGTAATTCGCCGTCGTAATAAAACTTCTCCCTAACCTTTGTTGTTGATTAGCTTATCGTGAATATTAAAACTTATATTGCCTATTTAGAGCCCGCATATCTACAGGAAGAAATTAAAGCTTAATAAACTAGATTTACTACGGACACCCTTGAGAGAATCTATTTGACCCTTGATATGGTGAGCTATGCGTTAATACACGTTAGAAATACCTTATATAAATAATAATATTAATATTTAGCACCGCGTCTTACTACCCGTTCGGGTTATAAGCTTTTTTAAGCACTAATTACGCTAATGGATTAGGAATTGGAAAGGTTGAATTAGAGGAAGTGAACCCGCATTTGCGTGGAGGGAGAGTGGAAAAAACCACCCCCAGTACACCCGACTGAGATTCGAACCTCGATCTCCCCCGTCCTCAGCAGTCGAGCTCAAAGCGACAAGCGCGTCAGCCAACTACACCACCGAGGGGGGTCTTATATAAATATAAACATATTTCTTAGGGGCAGTTTTGATAAATAACTGTAATAACAACTTATTATTCGCGACCGTGTAAAACTATTTTTATGTCTTCGGTTCATGCTTACTGACCCGCAACAGCGTAAGACGCGGCACCGTAATTAAAGATAAAGAAATGATCTATTGTGTTCATTAAAAATATCAATAAGAATCCATATTATTTTGAATACCAATTAAATTAAATTGATTTAACCTACATTATATCTCCATTAGTTTCACAAATAGGATCTAATTTCTTGCCAGCATGAACGATACTTATATTTCAGCGCGTTAAAACAATTATGCGTGAATAAAATCCGTCCTTTCTTAATGTTTGTATTTATAATAGCTATCCGCTTTTCAGCGAAAAAACAAGAACATTTCTTGATAGTTAAAAAGTTATAATATTATATATATACAATTACTTATATAAATAAATGATACCGGGACTTTCTCTCATTTATTATCTTTGCGAGAGTAAGTGATAGGTCAGTAGAAACACGAAGTTTTGTGAAACTAAATAATAAGTATTTACGGTGTTGTAGAAACACTACACCAAAGATCATAATATACTCTGTTACCGATTCTAAGTTACTAGAAAACTATTAGCCCCATATATTTTCACGTTTACAATACTTTCTCTTTAGCTTATGACCTCTAGGTTTGACCATTGGCATGGTGTGAGCTATGTGCTAGCTCCTCTATGGAACAACTTTACTATTGATCATCTTTATAAATAACCGTAATAGTAACTTATCATTGACATATTTATATTCCTTGCTTGCGTCAACAGAAAAAAAATAGTGTTCTTATAGATATTGATAATATTTATCAAATGTCTCCCTCCCTATAGTAAATAAAGTCTTGATTATTTATGACAGAACACAGCTACACGATGGAGGATTTGGTCCACTCTTCAAGGGACAACTCAGAGAGTATCCTTCTTTTCGGACCCCTTACCTCTGCATGGGAGTCGCGTCTGAATAGCAGCGGGCCCGCTCAACAACGCGTATTTGCCCCTAATAACCCCCCATCCCGCCCTCCAACACAATTAGGCAGCCATGGCGGTATCCGTAAGCCGGCGCAAGCAAGCTATTGGACCCTCCATAAAACACACCGACCCATTCCTACCATAAGGAACCAACCCATCAGACCCGTGTGTGTTGTCAGGCCACAGCCAAGGGGGGTGCTTCCGTAGTGCTTATAATAATTGACGACCCTAAGCCATAGGTTTTTTTAAAAATGTGTCTCACGTCCCACCCCTTCAAGATAAAGCATTTAGGGCTATGTGTGCCTAAAATACGAACTTCTTGTTTAATTTCTTGCCTGCACTTTAAATATATATTCATGAAGGATACTTTTTTTTCTCTATCAGGAGTCTCTGGTTTGTTGAAAAAAAACAATAACTATTATGTGTACTTAAAATACGCGCTTTATTAGTGTCTGTATTTATATTAGCTGTCTGCTATAGATTGACGCGAATAAACTTTATCATTCGTTAATGAATTAACAGTTTATAAGTTATTTAAATTTAAATGATACAGTACACCGCAAAGTAAAACCTAAATTAATTGCTTAGAGGGATCCTGTTGGAGCGCCCACGGACTAACGATGGTGCAACAGGCAGCCGAATTAGCCCAGAGTAGGGAAAGTTTGAGGCTGGCGGATAACGTCGTGGAGGCTATGGTCGTCTATCTGGCCGAAGTTGTCCGCCGGCAGCGTTCAAGGGAGCAGCTACCTCCAGGCACTGATGTTCCCCGCTCTACCCGTATCCCAGAGGCACCCCTGAACAGGTACGACATGGACACCCAGGACAGGGAAGCGCTTCCTCCCCAACATCCTCCAGCTTCTCCAGACGGCTCCCTGCAGGACATGCAGAACTTAAGGGGCCCTCCGGACGCCTGACCACCGGCGTTTCAGGCCCTGCGGTCTCCAGGTACTTTGGGGCCCCCTAAAACTATTTCACACGCGCAAACTTCAGGGGTACGGACCGGCCGCATTGCCAAGAGTAGCGCAAGACGACCTATACGAACCACGTTTTCAAGATCGTCAACAAACAACAACAATAGTATTCCTACAATAAACCTTGCATCCCCCTCGCCAATATTAATTACAAACTCTCCAGCTGAAGATAGTGATTCGGATATCGATATAGACGATGTGATGAGAAAGCTGCTACCCCGTTATTCGACCCTTGATACATAATAAGTAAAACAGAACGCCCTGAAATTTATTTTAATCCTCCATTTAATATTAATTACAAATATAATAAATATATTATACCAAAAAAAAAAATTTCGAACATTAAATTTCTCGTCGCGTAAAAGTAAATATATTATTATATCAACATATTTTTTGCCGTCATTAAATTGATTGTCAGTGTTTAAGTAACAAATTTGTTTTGTGTAAATGTTATATACCATGCCAGTGTGTATAGTTTCATGTTTAAAACGTAACAAAATATTCAATTAAAATAATTTCAAAATCACATGAGTGTATTACTTGTGATTTTTTTTGTAAAACTTAAATATTTTTTAGTTTGTAAAAGTTAAATATTTTTTTGCAGATATTAAATTTCTGTTTTGTTTAAGATGTATAGTTTAATAATTAAATTTAACAACCTATTAATTTAAAATAATTTCAAGAGCCTCATAAGCGGATTACTTGTGATTTTGTTGTAAAAGTAAATATAATATTATAATATTTTTTGCGAACTTTAAATTTCTTGTCACTGTTTAAGTAACTAATTTGATTTGCGTAAAAGTAAATATATTTTTATATCAACATATATTTTTTTGTTAATATAAATAATTTCAAAATCCTCATAAGTTACATGTGTTTTTTTGTAAAAGTTAAATATTTTTGCAGACTTTAAATTTCTTTTTTTGTTTAAGTGTTTTGGGAATAAATATTATAAAACTGTTATGCTTGTGTTTTAACGTCTACACCCCCACCTCCCTCCTATCCTATAAATACAAGATCATATAGCTTATAAGCTCAGGCTCAAACAATATAGCATACGCCTCAGGATTTGATTACACAATTTTTAAAAAATATGACGCTCATATTATCAGACTGAAAATTGGGCAGTTTACAGGCTCTTTGGGTGGCAACAAAGCTGCCGCCTCCTTCAGGTCTTTGATTCTCCAGCCAACTTATTTTAAAGATTTAAAAAATATTAACGACATTTTATTGACGATCGGCAATTGATTAATTTAAAACATTCATAACAAGCAGCAATATTATTTAGATATTTTTTTCCAATACATATAAAAGACATCTACCAGCAAGAAAATGAGTAAGAGTCAATTTTATTGTTAGTTTTTTTATTGACAATCAGCAATTGATTAATTTAAAACATTCATAACAAGCAGCAATATTATTTAGGTATTTTGACCAATACATATAAAAGACATCTACCAGCTAGAAAATGAGTAGGAGTCACCTCCAAAATAGTTCAAGACACGTAGAGAGACGGTAGAGCGTATATTGATAATGTCTCCACAGTTTTTACCTGGCAATCTTACTCTTCCAACAAACTCAAGCACAATAACATTAGGTTCGGGCTCTTCCGATAGCACAACGTTATAACTTTTGTTTTTCTCAAGTTCGTTTAAGCACTTGACACGGCTGTATTCCTCTTTCTCGATCAGGTCTAACGCCCTGCATAATACCTTCTCGTCTCAACAGGTGTCCTGGTGAGCAAGATTTTGATGACTTTTGTGGCGAATAAGATTGAAGAGCTTTGCGTAGGATCCATCACAAATGCAGCATTTAAACGGCATAATGTCAATTGGAGATGCAGCAAAAGAAATAAACACTCACAAACTCTAATGGTTTTTTTCAAAATGTCACCGCTAGCTCCGATGACAGCAGAAGAGTACGTATATATTATTAATTCACTTTTAAACATCACACTTTGTCCTCCAAGATATATCATACAGCGTGCTTTAGATCTAAACCGCTTACAATCCAAATAATAGATTGACTTTGGAAGGAAAACGTTACCGAAACTGCCCAGACTGAGTATGTAGTCGGCGGGCGTTTCACCTATAATTTCTGTAAATTGTTAAATCCTCGAGATTTACAGGTTCTTCGGACTTTACCTCCGGTGATGACGGGCACGTAGGTGACTGATAGACAGACGACTCTGACTGTGGATACGCCAGTGAATCTGACTCAGGTGACTCTACTGACCGGTAGACAGACGACTCTGGTGGTGAGTACTCTGAGGCTGGGTACGCCTGTGACTCTGGCGTGGTGTTCACCTGTGTCTCGGGGGGTGGCGACGGCGGCGTCGTGTGGTGCGGCGGTCGGAAGGGCGGTGGTGGTGGTCGTGGCAACACAGCTACCACATCCCCCTTGCGGAAATTATACACGACGCACGTCATATCACACATGTAATTCTCTTCGATTCTCTCGTAGGGTAGTACTTCCGTCGCTCGTATCGTGTGACAGGTCGAGTCGCAAAACTCAATATAGCCTCGCTCCTCTATTTTGTAAATTACCTGTCTATCACTCACCGCCACACTGTAAACATTCTCCCCCATCATATAGGCACACCCCTCAATCGTATGACCAACAAACATTAAATTAATATAGCCTGTCCCAAGCATGGTGAACGTTCCGTACTAACCGCACCGCCGCCCGTTGATAACTGCACCGCCGCTTAAACGCGTTCAAAGTTCACAATGGTAGGTGAACCGGGTTCTACTCCGGCGCAGGTAAATACCAGTTTTTCTTTATTTAACTCACACACGTCTTCATCTGTAAGAGTACCAAACCAACAGGGTAGAAATACACAAAACTTACCGTCTAGATAGGCTATTAGGCGTCTCCCAAACTTTGTATTGACGGCTTTTAGTTTATCCACCGAGTACTTTTGATCTACGGCTAGATCACACAATTTGACGGTCTGCACTGCGTCGACAATATTTACCAGCTGCTGTAACTTGTCCCGCTCTACAAACGTTTATAAATAGACAACCATTGGTTGTAATTGTTCAATTACTCTCCTTTTAGAAATGATTCTACATGTGGCCTGGCGACTGTACTGCCCTGGTAGCCACAAGCAATCTCTCAAGTCTAATTGTTTTGGTAGAAATTTAATACACGCTAATATTCCTATATTCGTGTAAAACTTGTATTGTCTAAATGTGTTTATTGTTTACTAAATAAATCTATTTTGTTAAAATGCCTCTGTTTTCTAAATGTAAAATGTACCCGGTAGACCAATGATGGTACAGGGGAAGGAGGAGGAAAAATCTCGGGTATCTTTCGGTAATTTCACAACAGCCCAATTAGACGAAACCAATATTTTGGAGCTTAGGAGGAAGAGAGGCCAAAAAAATACTTTTCTTTACTATGAGTTTTATGGCATGCAATAAGTTGTAGACCAAGTTTTTTTATTTCTGACTTTCTCCACCTTTCCATTTTATTGCTTTTTTGTGCATAGTGAGTGAATCAAAGACAATATTTTTCATACTTTGACAGAGAGGGTGGGACATTCTTTACTTGACGCCCTGTGTTACTATACAGGTCGCACATACAAAAGGCCATCATCTCTAGTGACACTAGTTTATTTAGCGTTTGTAGGAGATCTAAGAACTAACAAACTAAAATATAATGCACAATAATCTGGAACAAACTAATAAAGTTATAAAATCAAAAATACAAATTTTGTTATGTTTTATCCAGTTGAGGTGAGGAAACGAAGCTTAGCATAGTGATAAAAAATATTTTAATTTTAAAACTATCAACATGAAATAAACACTTTTTCTTAAAGAAATTCAAAACAAAATAAAGATAAACATGTTAAGGAACTCAAACAAAATAACAACAAACTTTAAACAAAAATGTTCAAGTTTTGAAATAATGTGAGAGAGCTACTACTAGAAAAAAATATCGAGGCTTTACAAAAGGAATAAATGAAAATCTCCGCAAAAAGTAATCTAAAAGTAACTAAGAACGTATTATTGTTTGCAAAGATAAAATACTATTTTTAAAAGTTGTGTGTGTTCATGTGGAGAATATGGTTGCCATAAAGACGTCAATCCACGCTCCTAATGTAAATAAATCTTGTGTTGTCCTGCCAAAACGAAATGTGCTTTTTTTTAGGAACCTTCCGGAACAAATGAAGAACAAATTATTGCAATCATAAAAATATGGATTTTTAAAATATGGGGGAAAGGGGTCAACTTCATGGACGTGCAATGTAAACATACAATTTATAGGCGTATCTTGACATATCAAACTATTTTTTCCGGAACAATCCGGAGAAAATGAAGAACAAATTATTGTAATCATAAAATTTATTTTTAAAATGTTTCATGGAGATCCAAAGTAAACATATCATTTGTGAGCGTATCAAAACGGAAAAACTGATTAATTATTTGCGGAACATACCAGAACTAACGAAGGAAACAGTATTGTAATCATTAAAAAAATTGTTTTTAAAAGGGGAGAAGGGTGAATTCATGGATGTCAAATGTAAAGTATAGTTAATTTTGGGGACGTATCAAAAGTTTTTTTTTAACAATTCGAAACAAATGATCGCAACCATAAAAATTTCAATTCTCAAAAGTGAGAGGAAGATATCGTAAAGCTGGCACTACCAATGTAAATATACCATTTATGAGATTATCAAAACGGAACAAACAAAATTTTTGTTGGACAATCCGAAACAAGTGAGTGCAATAGTGCAATAGTGCATTTTTCAAAGTGGAAGGGTTACCGTAAAGTTGGCCCCTCACGAGTAACCAAAGTATCACAAGTTCATGTCCCATTTGTGCAAGAATAAATGCGGAACAAACTAGTCTTTTTGAGGCTTAATTCGGAAACGATCGTAAACCATAAAAATGTAATTTTTTCAAAGTTTATGTGGGGGGGGACAGGGGGGGTTACCGTGAAGTTGGCCCCACCAATGTAGACATCATTTTTGGGCCTATCAAATCAGAACAAATATTTAAAATTGGGGGAGAAGGGGAAGGGGCAACTTTACGGACGTATTTTTTTCACAGTTGGTACCTACCCAGGATACAATTGTGGGATTATTTAAGAAAATATTAAATATCTATCCATGATTTCTGTTATATTATTTTTGACGGAGGTATCTTTCTCATCAATAATCTAGGTATGTCATTGTCACTTTCCTATACAACTCAAAATTATTCATTTTCTACTGAATTAATCTCACAACTATAATCTTCTTCAGATCTTTGGAATTATGAATCGGTACATTCAACATCAGAATACTTATGTCTAATAATGCTATCATTTGAGTAAGGCGGGAGCTCTACCACACCGAACATGTACTCCGTATCACACATGTCTTCTGTGTAATAGAAAAAATATTAAGGCCTAAATAATCATTTCAAAATGTATATTATTTATTCTAATAAAAAACAAGCAAATAATGATTTTTCAATATATATATATATATATATATATATATATATATATATATATATATATATATATATATATATATATATATACAAAAGAGAGAGAAAAAATTTAACAAAACTGATGATTACGTTGTTCATTTGTGCAAGTCATGTGACATATAATATATTATTTCAAAGTGAGCATATATTATATAAAGCCAAACTTCGATAAGGACTTGAATCGGTTGGTGAATCAGGCAGAAAATATGTATTCAAAAAATTACTAGAAACTTGCAGCAATAAACTCGAGTTTACAAAAAAAAAAAAAGTGGTTTTATTACTAGTTTACCTAGACAAATAAAAAATATACATAATTTTTACACATTTTTAGGTGTTTTTCCACATGTGTTCTCTCTCTATAGTTTTACCATTCACTATAAAAATTTGTTTCCTTCTCCTTGCACCCTAGAATAACTCAAACCTCAAAACCTAATCACTAAATAATTCAAAATGCCTAGAAACAGGAGAGCGATTATACTTAAGTTTATAAGTTACATCTTATTTTGATAAAAATGCTTAAGTTAATTTGATTCAATTAATTCAAATAAAATTCTTTCTCTCTCACACACATATGATTTTTTTTATGAGTCGTATGTAATAAAAGACATTCCTTTGTGAATAAAATAGTTATTTTATTACATTATTTATTTGCGAAAGAATAATTTAAAAAAATTGGTAGAAAGACGGTCGTTACAATAGTAAATGGCGGTTTTTCATTTGAAGTAAATTTAAAGTGCTCACACTTGCAAATGCAAACATCAATTACTACTATAATATCATACTTGGGCCAAAATTACTCTCTGAGTGAGTTAAAAATGCATAAATAATTAACACTACGCCTTCCTATATTGTTTAGTTGCCCAAAAGGATATCTCACTAATTGGCACATCATTATAGACTACTTATATAGGAACTACAACGTTTAAATTGACTTGACTTATAGGTGTGATTAACAGAGAAATTCTAAATATTCCAATAGAATAGTTTTCAAAATTTAAGCCATATAAAATGCTGGAAAAATTGCCAGCTTAAACGTATATTCTTGCATTCACACAATTTTTAAGGCGATAAAAAATTATATTTCTTATCGAGCATATTTTCAAGAGGCCACTCATTTAATAGTTTGACAGCTGTGGGAGAGAATGGAAGAAAATACAGGCTATAAAAGTGATATAATTATAGTATCATAGCACGACACGTTAGCTCAGTCGCTAGCGGGATGGTCTATAGGTTTCGATTTCTGATAGGGATGTAATATTTAATATTTGAACAATTTTCGGCCTTCTTCTGGATGTTGTATAGGTCTTTGAATTCAATAATGCAATTTAACTGTGGAAACTTGCTATATTAATAAAATTATCAAATATTTGAACAATATAATCAATTTAATTGTAACCACTTGACTTTTTGAGTTTGCTTCTTAAGATAAAGTGCATATTATATATATATATATATATATATATATATATAATATATTAATATCTAGTTTTTTAGATAAATATACAAATACATGTCTTGTAGGTAGATATAACTTTATTTGTGACTACAATTAAATATATATATATATATATATATATATATATTTAATTGTAGTCACAAATAAAGTTATATCTACCTACAAGACATGTATTTGTATATTTATCTAAAAAACTAGATTATATATATATATATATTATATTATTATATATTATTATTATTATTATTTATATATATATATATATATATATATATTAATGCTTTCATAATCACCATTTATGCACACATTATATTTACCTATAACCTAGGCCTAACTAATTTGAGGAAAATCGTCCATATGTGTAGCATTGGACGACATACGTAAAACACAAAACTGGACTAAACCTACCCCGTTTGTATGCTGGCCGGGACCGCGTGGAAAAAACAACATTAGATCTACCCGATACACCTTCTCGGAACCAGAAAAATAGATCACTGACCATCAAGAATGTGACGCGAGTGCGCCGAATACCTTGAGTGGGAAAAACCTGCGGAGTGAAAATAACCCTCTCGAGAATGTTCCCGAACGTCATCGGACTTTCTCGAAGCTATGTTGGCATGCGCAAATATGTGTTCCCTATTGATCTAGATTATGACCCCCCCTTCTTTTCCTGTCTTTCCCTCTTCTGAGTTGTATGGTACATATTCTGGTGCTTGAACCAACGGACGACACAATTGGGCCTGAATCATTTCAGGAATAAGAGAAGCTCCGGCTTTTCATCATAGTTTAATAGTTTAAGACTAAAATTCTATTTCGATCAACTATAACTCCCTTTTGGTTGAATTAAATGTTTCTAAAATCTCTTTAGGCCTCGTTTCAATCATTCAAAAAACATTAAGCATAAATAGGATAGTTAGGAAATGCACCTTACTTTTCTTTAAATATCAATTCGTTGCTATGTAATGGCGTCTTATTGCTTGTCGAGTTGTAATAATCGATTATGAGCTTGTGAATATTATCGATAGTTTATGTAATGGGTCTCGAATGTCGTTTCTATTCTTACTTGTGGAAATAATTAAATCATGTTCACGGGAACTGTAAGAAATTTGAGGGTAATATAACTTGTTTATTTGCAACGTGCATTACTGATGGACGAGTATTTAAAAGTTGAAGGTAAACAAACTTGTTGTTTATTTGCAACATTCCATTACTGATGGTCGAGTATTTAAAATTTGAGGGTAAACAAACTTGTTGTTTATTTGCAACGTGCCATTACTGATGGACGAGTATTTAAAAGTTGAAGGTAAACAAACTTGTTGTTTTTTTGCAACATGCCATTACTGATGGTCAAGTATTTAAAATTTGAGGGTAAACAAACTTGTTTATTTGCAACGTGCCATTACTGATGGACGAATATTTAAAAGTTGAAGGTAAACAAACTTGTTGTTTATTTGCAACATGACATTACTGATGGTCAAGTATTTAAAATTTGAGGGTAAACAAACTTGTTATTTATTTGCAACGTTCCATTAGTGATGGACGAGTATTTAAAATTTTGGGAAATGTATGATGTTAGTTTATGGGCACGAATTAGGGATAATTTCATATGTTGGATTCGAGCAGGTTATGGGCTTATGTTCTGGGAGCTAATGAGAAGGACGCCCTGTTAATTGACTTGGAAATTAACTACGTGATTGTAAATTTTCTATGGTAATCTTGACTACATTTGTAATAGCCTTTAGGACAGCTGAAGCCGCTTTGAACTTTATGACTTGCCAGTAATTTCAACGCTAATGATAAATATTTGATTTTTCTTTGACATGAACGTCGAAAATATCTTACGTTGATGCTCAAAGTTTTGGCAACGTTCATGATAGCTTATGGAGTTCATATATATCATGTGTTTGTATATTTTCACAATATCTAATGTTAATATTTAATTAATCTGATAATTATCTTTTTGTGAGATATTTAATAAATACCAAGATAACACGATTTCAACTATATTTTTATGATTGTCCCACCATACCCTAGGTATTTAGACTTAAATTTATGTATTATTTTTAGGGTTCACATAAACAAGAAGTATGCATTATTTAACTGACTCTTGAGGTAGACTGTCCTTATGGTAAACTCAGCAACAGGTGAGAGTTGCGAGCTTCGGTTTTCGAATGTTTGGGCCTAAAACAATCAAAGCATTGAACTTCAAGCGCTCGCTCCTATTGTTTCCCCTTTTTTATGGTAGATTTTGCTGTTGTTTGAACCTCCTTCCCTTTAGGATGGTTCATATGATTTAAATGTAGATAATCACAAAATTTTAATGTTATAAAAATGTAATTATTCAATAAAATTTATCAAGCAGATAATCCCATATGGACCAAGATCTAGGTCTGACTGACAGTATAAATATTCTACCTCTAATAAAAATATAAAAACATAGATACTTTAATTAAAGATAATAATTGCAGTGTTCACTAAATTTAAGATATATAAAATAATGCCTTTTTCTGCATTAATAATGACTAAACTACTTCAAATAGCTAAGAAATTAAAACACTATAAACTGCCTAAATTGCTATTTTTTCATGAAAATGATTCTTTATTTAATGGCTGTAAAAAGTGTTTTTAAATGTTAAGTATTTATTTCATCATTCTTGATCTGCAATGTGTCAAAACCTTGGGCGATCGCTTACAGCCATTTATTGTTTACTAAATTGTATATTCTGTGTTACTGATTCTGGAAACCCCATAACATATAAAATAAACAAAAAGCCTATCTGCCTAAATACATTATGCTCATTCTCGGTTTCAAAGCTTGACGTTTTCCAGGTTGTGATGGAAGGAACCATTGTTTATTATTTTAATAATTTTATATATATAGTTTCTTTACAGTTCACAGAGATCACAAATAAAACACAAATCTAAAAATTACTACAACATGTTTTAATAATGAAATAACCCTGATAGTGGTATAAATATCAATATCACTACAATATGAGTCCAACTATTTTAAGAGAAAACTTGTGAATGATCGTTCAAACAGAAATCTCTAATTTCGCAAGGACTGCAGATTACTTGTGTTTCTGTGATAATACAGCTGGAGTAACTGCTGTGGAGGCGGGCTATCACCCGTTCTTGTCGATTAAGCTACACTTCCCTACAAAGTTTTGATCCTGTGAGCCAACTTGGAATTTCAGAGCATATTTTTATGTCATACGTAAATCAAGTTATTCAGTAAAATTTTGCATATTTTGTTAAAATATTCAATTCTATGCAGGTATATTCTAGTTTAGGTTGGTACCATCGTTAGATGTGTTCGTTGTTTTATCTAATCGGTGTCCATGCATATGAACCTGTGTAACAGTTGAGTCATGTTCTTAGTTACAGCATGTACTGTTAATTCTAAAACCAGTTATATCTTTTTTCTATAATAATAATTATATTATATTATATTATTATTATTATTATTATTATTATTATTAGCACCGCGTCTTACTACCCGTTCGGGTTAAACGCAATTACGCTAATGTGTAATGGTAGGATGATTGTGAGATGAAATGGAGGACCTACAGTTTAACGTGGAATCCGAACTACGGTGGTGGCCTGGCATTCCCCACTTTCACAAGATGTCTTGTCAGAGGTGAAGGAAGGGTTTGGAAATCAGATAAATCTGTGCCGGGACCGAGGATTGAACCCCGGCCGCCTGCATAGAAGTCTGACACCTTACCCCTAGACCACCAGGTCACCTTTTTTCTATAAACTTGTGTACTCTGACAGGTTATGGGCCCAGGCTTGTGATTGTGGATTTTAGGACGGATAAACCTATAAGTCAAGTGTGCACCGTAATACGCGTGAGCTTTACGTGTTTGCTTGTTGTTTGTGACACCGTTGCCAATCACCATCGCCATAATGGTTTTAGAAGAAGACAAAACGTACAGAATTCCGCTTTTCGACGGCACTAAATTTGACAACTGGAAATTTCGAATAGAAACTCTTCTAGATGAAGTCGATCTGTTGCCCTTTATTCAAGGTGACTATCGGGACTTAGTGAAAATTGCGTCTAGTGATAATGTTGAAATTAAGGCGGAAAAGGAAAAAGAGCTGGACAAGCTTCGGAAAGCCGATCGTAAGTGTAAGTCACAGATTATACAACGAATCTCGGACAGCCACTTGGATTGTGTGAAGGATAAGAACACCGCCTATGATATATGGCAAGTGCTTTGTAATACTTACGCTCGTAAAGGTATTGCTAATCAGCTTTTATTACGCAAAACCTTGTTGATGATGAAATTTGATCCCTCTTTAGAGACCCTTGAATTGCATTTTATTAGGTTTGATCGTACCATTCGGGAATTGAAATCGTCGGGAGCTAACCTCGAAGAATTAGATGTTGTCTGCCATCTTCTCTTGACTATGCCATCTGAATATCAAGTAATTGTCACTGCCATAGAGACATTATCTGCTGATAATCTCAACCTGGCATTCGTAAAAACGCGTCTGCTTGATGAGCAGAGCAAACGCCAAGCAGAAGGTATCGATGGATGCAGCCAATCATTCTCTAGCGTTACTGATTGGAAGGCTAGAAAATTGAAATCTTCGCTGCCGGAATGTTGTCCCAATTGTAAACAAAGCATTTCAAAGAAAGTTACTGGTAGTGAGTGTTTTTTCTGTCATAAAGCAGGTCATTTTCGTTCGGACTGTCCAAAATTGAAAGCCAAGAAGCAACAGAATAATTCAATACGTAAAGCAAACGTAGCTGAAGCTAGTGATGATGAATTTAGTTTGACTGTGTTAACGTCAGTGGCTTGTTGTGATGGATCTGTGTGGTTGCTTGACTCTGGCGCCACTGAACATATGATCTGTGTTACAAATATTAGTATGGTCTCAAATAAGAGACGCCTATCAAAGTCTATCAAAATAAAAATTGCTAAATCAGGATCGATGTTGTGTGCTGAAGAGATCGGAGATATACACGCGTCTGTGACTCACAAAGGTAATCAAAACTTTATCAAAATTTCAAATGTACTTATTGTCCCTGGATTACAATTTAATTTACTCTCAGTTAGTAAAATGGACGCTAATGGGCTTAAAGTTGTGTTTGAAAAGGGGAACGCTACTATTTTGAAAGACAATATTTTTGTGGCTGCTGCCACTCGATCTGGTAAAGTGTATACAATGTCTCTTTCGCCTCGTGAAAAAGCATGTGCTGGTGTTGCTAGTTCCATTGTACCATCATCTGATTTGTGGCACAAGAGGCTTGCTCACATTGGCAAAACCGGTTTAGTTAACTTAAATTGTAGTTGGAATCAAGGTTGATCAAGGATCGATCTCCGATTTATGTGACTCTTGTATACAGGCTAAACAAACGCGTCTTCCTCACACAAAGCCACGCATTAGAGTTAAGCGCCCTTTGGAGATCATACACAGTGATCGTGTAGAGCCTATTAAGCCCGTATCATATGATCAAAAGAGGTACATACTTACCCTGATTGATGACTATAGTCACTTTACAGTCATTTACACTCTAAAGGAAAAGTCTGAAGTGTTTACCTACTTCAAACAATTTGAAGCTATGGCAACAGCTCACTTTAACCTAAAGATAAGTCGCTTTAGGTCAGATAATGGTGGTGAATTCGTGTCGCAGGAAATGCTAGATTATTTAAAAATAAAGGTATTCAGTCAGAGTTTACGATCAGGCATACCAGTCAGCAGAACGGTGTCGCAGAAAGAATGGGACGTAGCATTATGGAGAAAACACGTTGTTTACTCCTTCATTCTTCTCTTGATAAATCACTCTGGACGGAGGCTGTTATGACTGCAGTCTATCTAATAAACAGATCGCCTACTAAAGCTCTTGAAAACAAGGTTCCAGCAGAACTGTGGTATGGTGTAAAGCCTGATATGTTAAAACTGAGGGTTTTTGGCTGTGTAGCATATATTCGATTACCTAATCAAGTTCTTAAAAGTAAACTTGACAGCCGCTCGAAAAAGTGCTACTTTGTTGGTTACTGCCCGAATGGGTACAGGCTGTGGTGTCCACAGGAACGAAAAATCATACGTGGGCATGATATAATTTTTGATGAACATTCGTTCACAGCCAGTGATGTTGCTGGTTCAACACCGTCTCGAGCTATTGAGGTCATCAGTTCGACTCCAATGAAGCTTTTAGTGAGGAATTGCAGGAGGAGCCGTCTTCAGGAGGAGAACCAGAGGCAATTTCTGATGAAGAAGAGACTCCTGGTGAGGAACTTGACCCTCTGCGTAGGAGCACGAGACCTCGCACTGCACCAGCGTACCTAAATGACTATGTCACACTGGCTCTTGGTGCTGAATCATTTATTGACAACTTGCCAGAAACCTTCGATGACATCCATAGTAGAGAAGATGCCCAACATTGGATGTCTGCAGTTGAGGAAGAGATGTACTCACTGATGAAAAATGAGACCTGGACCCTTACAGAGCTGCCATCCGGTAAACGAGCTATCAACTGTAAGTGGGTCTTCAAGATGAAGCAGGATGAAAATGGACAGCTTGACAGGTACAAGGCAAGGTTGGTGGTGAAGGGCTGTGCACAGAAGAAAGGGTTTGACTATAATGAAACGTACTCACTGTAGCACATTAAACCTCTGTCAGAACCTGCTTGCAATTATAAACAAAGAAGATTTAATTGCCTTCCAGTTAGACGTGAAAAATGCATTCCTACATGGAGACCTTTCTGAAGAGGTGTATATGAAGCAGCCACCTGGCTTCGTAACTGACAGCAACCTTGTTTGTAAGTTACACAAGACCCTCTATGGATTGAAGCAGGCACCACGGGAGTGGAATGCTAAACTTGACAAATTTGTGAATTCTCTTGGATTTAAGCAGTCTGTAAATGAAAAATGTATATATTTCGACTTCAGCAACAGCATAAAAACTTACCTTTTGGTTTACGTAGATGACATAATTTTGGCGGGAAACAATCTGCAGAAGTTGAATTACATCAAAACATATCTTATGTCAGAATTCGAGATGAAGGATCTTGGAGGTTTGCACAACTTTCTAGGTATAAAAATTGATCAGAAAACTGATGGTATGTCCCTTAGCCAAACAGTCTACTTGAAGAAAGTTCTCAAGAAATTTGGTATGGAACAATGCAAACTGGTCAAGACACCGATGGAGGCAAAACCACCTATAATAACTACAACAGAATGCATAATCCAAAAAAAAAACCGTACCGTGAGCTTGTCGGTAGTTTGATGCATGTGATGCTCTACACTCGCCCTGATCTGAGCTTCTCAGTGAATTTCTACAGCAGGTATCAGAGCAATGCAACAGAAGCTCACTGGATTGGACTCAAACGAATTCTACGATACATTCAAGGAACACTTGAAGTTGGTCTCTTCTTTCCGAAGAACTGTGATGTCGACTTACGGGCCTATGTTGATGCGGACTGGGCCAATGACAGCAATGATCGTAAATCTACATCTGGGTATTTATTCCAAGTTTATGGCGCCACTGTTGGTTGGACTACACGTAAGCAGACTACAGTTGCCCTTAGCTCGACGGAGTCAGAGTTTGTCTCCCTGTCAACCGCCTCATCCGACCTACTCTGGTTGAGAAGACTGATCCAGGACTTTGGGATCACTCTAGAACCCACAAGGTGTATGAGGACAACCAGTCTTGCATAAGATGTTTGGATAAATGGGAACATCAAAGACTAAAGCATATTAATGTCAAATACAACTTTGTTCATGATTTGTATTTAAGTGGTGTTATTGATGTAATTTATCTGGAAACAAATGAACAATGTGCTGACATTCTGACAAAGAGTTTGGTTGGAAATAAGTTTGATTACTTTTGTAATTATATTGGTTTAATCAAATGCTGATTCACTAGATTCTATTTGCATGTATTTAAGGGTACATGTAGGACTTTTTGCCTAATTTTTGTGGTTGTAGTTGAATTGAGGAGGAGTGTTAAAATATGCAATTCTATGCAGGTATATTCTAGTTTAGGTTGGTACCATCGTTAGATGTGTTCGTTTTTTTTTTATCTAATCGGTGTCCATGCATATGAACCTGTGTAACAGTTGAGTCATGTTCTTAGTTACAGCATGTACTGTTAATTCTAAAACCAGTTATATCTTTTTTCTATAAACTTGTGTACTCTGACATATTTAGATCTGAATATTTTTTTAAATCTTAAGTATACACATATATAAATCACATGAATACTAATATTTAATATCTATAGATGAATTAGTATTAATAAACAATTGTTGAATTGTGTTGATTTTAAGGAAACTTTAATAATTAATTTATATAGAGAGTATGCTTATACCTACGGTAAAATCCCAGCTTTATTAAATAGGTATAGTATTAACGATACTAAATTTTAATTTTCAAAATTTTATTTCAAAAAGTGTGGCCTAAAACTAGATTTGGAAAACGTTAAAATTGAAGTTTCTTACCCTCATAGCTCTTGAATAAAAATAGTTAAAAATAAATCTTTGGTGTGTAACATTTAATAGAATAAAACTCATTTGAATGACGAAAAAAAAATTCTGTACATATGGCTTTAATAATAAAACAACTATAACATAACATAACAAAGCTTCAAATACTAATACAATTGCAAATCCGTTTCTAAAAATAATGAAAACGCTCAAATTTTCTTTTTTGTGGTGAATAATCTAGTTTTTTTTTAGATAAATACATTGCTTGTAGGTAGATAGAACTTTATTTGTGACTACAATTAAATAACTATTTAGTTAGGAAAGCGCACGGTACTGTTGCAGATGCTGCTGTCTGCTTATAGCTTTGTTTAACCATCCATATTTATTTAGTGAGTTTCAATACAAGAAAAGGTTTGTGGGGGATTGTTGTTTAGCCTGAAGTGTCGTAGATCTTTGGTTGTCATTTAATGGTGAAAGACTTTCATTTTGTAAGCATATTTTCATTAATTTTTGGCGTTTTAGCATTTTGTTCAAGAAGATGAATAGTGATTCAGAACAGTTTTGTAAACTTTTACCTAAAGTGGTATGTACTAAAGATTACTAAAGTTTATTCTGTGACTTCTATACTTTAACAAATTTTATATTACGGAGCCTCTATACTTCTACATCCTTTCTATATAATAGATGTATCTGCAAACCCTGATTTCACCACCCGTATTAGTTTGTTGATAAGTGCATTTCATCTTTGAAATGGAAGAAACCAAGATAATATACCACATAGATGACGAAGAAACTCCATATTTAGTTAAATTAACAATATCTCCTGAACGTGTTACATTAGCAGATTTTAAGAATGTTCTTAATCGTCCAAATTATAAGTTCTTTTTTAAGTCGATGGATGACGATTTTGGTGTGGTTAAAGAAGAAATCGTAGACGATGAAGCCCACCTTCCATGTTTTAATGGTAGAGTGGTTTCTTGGTTAGTATCTGCAGATGGCAGCAATGTTTCTGATGGAACTTCACAATGCACAGATAGCATTGCTCATGCTGATTTAAAGATTCCAGCCGATCGAACTGGAGACCTTCACATTAATCCTCTTCATGTTGGCCACACTAATGCTGAAGAAACTACATGTACAGAAACAGAATCGATCATCAGTTCTCGTCAAGGCCACCTTAATTTACATAAAGGACCAAGGCATCATGACAAGTATACTAAGTACAGTGGATTGCGAATTAACGGTCATTCAAAACACCGAAGCGGCCATGGATACGAATCTTCTTCAATGATAAGTTCTGACCTTGAGACTACAAGTTTTTTGGAGTCTGAAGATGATGCATCTAGTAGAATCACTACCACAACAGGAAGAGCAACAAATCTTTCGGTGGACAGACAAACTTTAGGTACAGACCATAGTAGTGTGTCTCAATTGCACCTGGCCAGACGACGTCCTCAGCGCAGAAGACGTCACCGAGCCCCTCCCGCCATATCTCGTACTTCTTCGTTTTCTTCTATCACCGACTCAACTATGTCTCTTAATATCATCACAGTGACACTCAACATGGACACAGTCAACTTTCTTGGAATTAGTATTGTTGGACAAAGCAACAAAGGCGGAGACGGGGGTATTTATGTTGGTTCCATCATGAAAGGAGGTGCTGTGGCGCTTGATGGCCGCATTGAACCTGGGGATATGATTTTGCAGGTTAATGATATCAATTTTGAGAACATGACCAATGATGAAGCAGTTCGTGTTCTGAGAGAGGTAGTTCAAAAACCAGGTCCGATTAAGTTGGTGGTTGCAAAATGTTGGGATCCAAACCCTAAAGGATACTTTACTATTCCTCGTACTGAGCCTGTAAGACCCATTGATCCAGGGGCCTGGGTTGCACATACAGCGGCTATAAGAGGAGAGTCGTTTCCTGTCAGACCGCCATCTGTGACAACACTAACCTCCACCAGCTCTTCCATCACATCAAGTTTACCAGAAACAGAAAGACAGTTTGAAGACCTTCACTTATCCGTCAACACTGACATGCTAACTATTGCGAGGGCTATGGCACGGCCAGATTCAGGTTTGGAAATCCGAGATCGCATGTGGCTAAAAATAACTATACCTAATGCCTTTATAGGTTGTGATGTTGTTGATTGGTTGAACACTCACGTAGAAGGCTTCCTCGATCGACGAGATGCTCGGAAATATGCTTCCCAGATGCTGAAAGCATGCTACATACGACATACGGTCAATAAAATTACTTTTTCAGAACAATGCTATTATATATTTGGAGATTTATGCACAGCGTTATCGTCTCTCAAGCTTGATGATGATTGTGCGTCACTCGACCGAGATACGGTGGGGCCTTTGCCAGCCTCCAACACATTGCCATCCGCTTGGGGGGGCTCTCACATGCCCTACACACCTCACACTGGAACAGGGTACGCTCCAATGCCTTTCAACTACACCAACGAACCGTCGGTGTATGGCTACCCTTGTGACGACAGCGGGGGAAGTGGCTCCGGGGGAAGTAGTAACGGCTCGGAGCGTGTGTGCAAGGATGGACAAGTGGATCTCATCAAATCTGGAAGTTCGACAAGTGAAAGTGATGGAGCAGTTCCCGGACCAAAACCTTCTGGCCGTAAGTCTGGAGGTTCCCGATCTAGATCAAGTGGCTCCGAGCAGTCTGTAGCCACTGCTTCAACCACAGGTCCACAGTCCCAAACTCAACACCCTCTTCAACAAACACAGGACTTGTCAGGTAGCAGGCAATCGTTCCGCATGGCAATGGGCAATCCTTGTGAATTTTTTGTTGACGTCATGTAAATAAAGGGAAAACTGTACAATCGTGTATAGGCCACTGAATATTATAAAATACTGTTTTGAATGTCATGTTGGTTAGTGTAATATTCTAGTGGACCTTCCATAGATAGGTTGTGTGAAACTTTCAATTTCTTCTCTAATATCATTCTTGTGTCACTGTGCTGTATGTTAGTTCATCTTTGTTTAGATTTTATTCTGGGTTGCAGCCTTGTTTAGGCCTGTTAGCAGAGATATTCAGCCATATTCCACTCGAGCTGTGTGTCTTCTCTGAAGACCACAAACTTATGAATGCTCTCTCCAGAAAAGTTGGCTAGTCGGGTGGTATTGAGGTGAGGGCAGTAGAATAGTTTGGAATAGTTGCTGATTGGTGCAACAAACATTGATTTTAGCAGCCGTTTGAAACATCCTGGGGATAACACATATATCAGATGTACAGTAACTAAACCAACCTCTAGTTAAGTTACCAGTAATACAATATAGGTATCTCAAATGATGTAACTATCATATTTTCATATATCTTCTAAAGTGAGCTCTAATTCCTAGTAGATCTAATAGAATCTCTAGGTACTGATTAGACCTCACTTATTTATACAAATTAAAGTCAATATAAATACTCCTTTTAACCTCAGATTAACTCTAAATGAGGCTATCTGTAGTGACAACATAGGAGGAATGTGTTGTAATGTAAGCTTGTTGTTTGAACACATTCATTGTCATTGATCAAGTTTTAATTTATCACAGTAACTATCGTTGCTATACTATATATACCCTCACAGTGTTAGCTAGAGCGATCAACGTAAATAGAGGGTGTCATCTGGTCAGCACAGCCAGCCCTTCGGCTGTTAATCTCGGTCTTCTAAACTGGAACTGCTATTTCTTTATTCGAGTAGCTCCTCCATACCCACTTCACAGATACATTCAGGGAGAGCCAGTGATCGAACCTGAGACCTATGGATTTGTAGCCAGGAACTAACTAAACCACAGAGGAGACCCTTAGCTTGGGACTAAATGAGGCTGTAACCATGATTTGATTAGTTTTCGTCTGGCTATCTTCATGTAAGTTTTGTAAGGCTGCTTTAATTATAAATAGATTTCACTTCATTAGAGATTATTGCTGTTTTCTCTTAATTCTCTTAAACTGAAGTTTTTATTTTGCATCAATAACAGATTGATTTGTTAAACATGGTTGGCCATTTATTGTTAGAACATCAAATTAACTGACTTGGGGAAACGATCTTTACATTTAGAAAAGTTCTCGCCCCTGCCAAGATGTAGCCTGGTTAAATGAACCAGCCAATCACAAAACAACGCTAGGAACACCCTAGAAAAGGTGACTCTTTGTGTCTGAAGACATTCTTTTTGGCTGCCATTACACACAACTCTGACAAATGCTTTGTATACATTGGTGATGTTTCTGTACTTAATTCAGTACTGAATTCTAAATTGAGCAGTGATTTCCCTCGCTCTCTCAAACAAATGTTAGCTCAAATATCTCTGTCTGAATAAAAAGTTTGAGGGGCCATTTAAATGTATCTAATAGATAAACTTAGTAATAGTCATAATTTAAAAAATAGGTTACAATAGATTTTTTCAAAACAAAATGTTCATTAAACCCTTAAGTCCTACATTTACAAACCATTTTCTGTAAGTAATTCTATTTTTGTTTGTTGCAACATGCCTAAATACTTAGGCTACTACAAACCAATAACCATGACCTTGTGAATGTGTGTTATCGTAGGTAGCTAATTATGTTTATTTCATGATGTTGCCATCATTATTTCATTAAAGTCTTTACCAAACTAAGTTCTATGACACAGTCAAGTCACCACGAGTGGCGGTAAGTGGCAGCTTGGAAGAGTTACCAGATCTACTCTCGTGTAACATGTGCTGAGTTGTCACTTTTGTAAGTCCAACCTTTCTCAACAAACTATTTGTTTTGAATTAAGTTTTTGTTTTTTCATTATTAAAGCACTAACTTATGAAAATAACCATTTGGATGTTTCTTTAGTGTGGTCCGTGGTTAATTTAAAAGTGCTTTACAAACTTTAGCTTCTAAAAGGCTTCACTATCTTCACAAATTATGATGGTGAACCAAACTAAAGGAGGGAAGTTGATGACGTCAAACAAATCGTGTTCATGTGCATCTACAGTTTACAAAAAATAAAAATGTTTTGAATGGTGTGAATATATTACTTTTTAGTTTATTATTATTTCATGCACTACACAATCTCTTGTTGCCACAAAAAATAAAATGGTTTGGTTCATATTTTTTGTTTATTCATAAGTTAAGAAAAAGCCAACTAGCCTATACAGTATTCCATCATTAGGGAAGTATTATTAGAAATATTTACCAACAGTCTAGAATATACAATATTAACTATCTACACATTAGTGACTTACAACCAATATTTGTAATAAAAATCTTTCTAATTGTCAATTACCACCACTCCAGGTATGAACCATGGAACTCGTACAAAGAGGTGCTGAACTTTAAACCAATAGGAGTATATTATGTAAATGGTTCTTAATCCAAGATAATAAATGTGTACTTTGATACATTTGTGTGAGATTCAGACCCCTACGTGACATGCTGACATGCTACGGTCAATAGCTTCCCACTTGAGTTGTTTTAAGTGACAATATCCAGACTAGCGTTCATACGGCCTATAGTAATGAGAGAGTTTAAAGTTGAATGCATAGCTCAGTTCAAATTGACAAACAGATGAACTGCTTTGTTTGTTGTTTCTTGAGCTTCATGAAATAGAGAATAAATATCAATATGTTGGGGGTTTTAATCTCTACCACAGGGTGTGTCATAATATACGTGGATGAATATTATCTATAAGTATTATGTTTATTTAAAATACTTGCATTGTTTAAATGTCTTACATTGATTTTCAAACAACTTATAGCCAGACCCAAACGATAAACACATAATTTATTAGGCACAGCAAGTTTGCTAGGACCATAAAGAAACATATTTTTTATGCCTCATTGTAGGTAGGCCTAAAGGCCTAACCTCATTTCTTCTGTCGGTCAAAATTTAACTACAAATATAGAACCTAATTGTGTGTCATTGTTTATCCTTAGATGTTCATATAATGCCTGTCCCTCTGGAATAAGTAGGTTGTGTGTGCTAGGGAAACATTGTGTATTTAACATGCGTAACTTCTCAGACATCACTTTACTGGACACTGAACTAATTGCTCTGTGGAACATTATTTTTATGGTGTTATTTATTGAGTCTACGATTGTATATAAATATTGTATTTCAGAACTCAACATTAAATAAATATAAAACATTATGTCAGAACATTGACAAGTGTAAACTTATCCTGTTAGTCTTCTTTGCTGTGGAGGAAGAATTTTCTAATTTTCTTTTAAAATTTTGGTTTCTCTGTTTCACCTGTCATTAGAATAATACACACATTGACTCATTTCCTTGGACCAAGGATGTAAAATAAAGTATTGATTCTTTACGAATATCAATATTTTCCTTTCAATACTAGTATCTTTTTACTTGATACTTTTTTCCTATACTTTTACTGATATTAGTACTCACACTCTGGTATCGGATCGATATTGAAAGAAATGATGTCTTCACTAGGGTGGACAGTGGAGGGAGAACAAATGAAACTGTTTATCAACTCTCACTCATGCTGGGACTAAATGTTTACTAGGGTGGACAGTGGAGGGAGAACAAATGACACTGTTTATCAACTCTCACTCATGCTGGGACTAAATGTTTACTAGGGTGGACTGTGGAGGGAGAACAAATGACACTGTTTATCAACTCTCACTCATGCTGGGACTGAATGTTTACTAGGGTGGACAGTGGAGGGAGAACAAATGACACTGTTTATCAACTCTCACTCATGCTGGGACTAAATGTTTACTAGGGTGGACTGTGGAGGGAGAACAAATGACACTGTTTATCAACTCTCACTCATGCTGGGACTAAATGTTTACTAGGGTGGACAGTGGAGGGAGAACAAATGAAACTGTTTATCAACTCTCACTCATGCTGGGACTAAATGTTTACTACGGTGGACTGTAGAGGGAGAACAAATGACACTGTTTATCAACTCTCACTCATGCTGGGACTGAATGTTTACTAGGGTGGACAATGGAGGGAGAACAAATGACACTGTTTATCAACTCTCACTCATGCTGGGACTAAATGTTTACTACGGTGGACAGTGGAGGGAGAACAAATGACACTGTTTATCAGCTCTCACTCATGCTGGGACTAAATGTTTACTAGGGTGGACAGTGGAGGGGGAACAAATGACACTGTTTATCAACTCTCACTCATGCTGGGACTGAATGTTTACTAGGGTGGACAATGGAGGGAGAACAAATGACACTGTTTATCAACTCTCACTCATGCTGGGACTAAATGTTTACTAGGGTGGACTGTGGAGGGGGAACAAATGACACTGTTTATCAACTCTCACTCATGCTGGGACTAAATGTTTACTAGGGTGGACTGTGGAGGGAGAACAAATGACACTGTTTATCAACTCTCACTCATGCTGGGACTAAATGTTTACTAGGGTGGACAGTGGAGGGAGAACAAATGACACTGTTTATCAACTCTCACTCATGCTGGGACTAAATGTTTACTAGGGTGGACAGTGGAGGGAGAACAAATGACACTGTTTATCAACTCTCACTCATGCTGGGACTAAATGTTTACTAGGGTGGACAGTGGAGGGAGAACAAATGACACTGTTTATCAACTCTCACTCATGCTGGGACTGAATGTTTACTAGGGTGGACAATGGAGGGAGAACAAATGACACTGTTTATCAACTCTCACTCATGCTGGGACTAAATGTTTACTACGGTGGACTGTAGAGGGAGAACAAATGACACTGTTTATCAACTCTCACTCATGCTGGGACTAAATGTTTACTAGGGTGGACAGTGGAGGGAGAACAAATGACACTGTTTATCAACTCTCACTCATGCTGGGACTAAATGTTTACTAGGGTGGACAGTGGAGGGAGAACAAATGACACTGTTTATCAACTCTCACTCATGCTGGGACTGAATGTTTACTAGGGTGGACAATGGAGGGAGAACAAATGACACTGTTTATCAACTCTCACTCATGCTGGGACTAAATGTTTACTACGGTGGACTGTAGAGGGAGAACAAATGACACTGTTTATCAACTCTCACTCATGCTGGGACTAAATGTTTACTACGGTGGACTGTAGAGGGAGAACAAATGACACTGTTTATCAACTCTCACTCATGCTGGGACTAAATGTTTACTAGGGTGGACAGTGGAGGGAGAACAAATGACACTGTTTATCAACTCTCACTCATGCTGGGACTAAATGTTTACTAGGGTGGACAGTGGAGGGAGAACAAATGACACTGTTTATCAACTCTCACTCATGCTGGACTAAATGTTTACTAGGGTGGACAGTGGAGGGAGAACAAATGACACTGTTTATCAACTCTCACTCATGCTGGGACTAAATGTTTACTAGGGTGGACAGTGGAGGGAGAACAAATGACACTGTTTATCAACTCTCACTCATGCTGGGACTAAATGTTTACTAGGGTGGACAGTGGAGGGAGAACAAATGACACTGTTTATCAACTCTCACTCATGCTGGGACTAAATGTTTACTAGGGTGGACAGTGGAGGGAGAACAAATGACACTGTTTATCAACTCTCACTCATGCTGGGACTAAATGTTTACTAGGGTGGACAGTGGAGGGAGAACAAATGACACTGTTTATCAACTCTCACTCATGCTGGGACTAAATGTTTACTAGGGTGGACAGTGGAGGGAGAACAAATGACACTGTTTATCAACTCTCACTCATGCTGGGACTAAATGTTTACTAGGGTGGACAGTGGAGGGAGAACAAATGACACTGTTTATCAACTCTCACTCATGCTGGGACTAAATGTTTACTAGGGTGGACAGTGGAGGGAGAACAAATGACACTGTTTATCAACTCTCACTCATTTTCTGCAACCCTAGAGTTCAATCTCTCATAATATAACTGTTTATCAATAGGCCTGCAGTAGTCTGACAAGGAGAGGAGACCAGTCTACTACCCCTTCCTTTATCATTGAACACCAATACAAACTAAACAAAAGAAGCTTTTGTATAACTCAATGAACTGACAAGGTGCTCAAAGCAGCCAAGCAGAAAAGTTAATGCCATCATCAATTCTGATATTGTTTGTTAATAGTTATCTTGGTAAGAGTATTTAAGCCGAATGTAGTTAAAAATGGCATCTCCTGGAAGTGAATTATGGAAGTTTTTTTAAGAAGTTGGCTAGTGGAAAAGCATCTTATAAAATTTGTTTTAAAATTTTAAAAAACTATTTTAATTTTCAGTGTTTAAATAAAAATGGACCCGCCTCGGTGGCGTAGTTGGCTAACGCTCTAGACGTGTAGATCTCGACTGCTGAGGACGGGGAGATCGAGGTTCGAATCTCGGTCGGGTGGAACTGGGGGTGGTTTTTCCTAAATGGTTTTCCACTCTCCCTCCACGCAAATGTGGGTTCACTTCCTCTAATTCAACCTTCCCAATTCCTAATCCATTAGCGTAATTAGTACTTAAAAGTGTATAATCCGAACGGGTAGTAAGATGCAGTGCTAATATTTAAAAAAAAAGAAAATACAGTTAAGATGAAAAATTCGAGATTTGTTTTAGCCCCGCGTCTTATTACCTGTTCAGATTATACACCTATGTACCAATTACACTAATGTATTATGGATTAGGAAAACTTAATTTAGAGGAAATGCACCAGCATTTTCATGGTGGGAGAGTGTGAAATAATTTAGGAAGACCAACCTCAGTGGACCCGAGAGGGATTGAACCCTGATCTCATCTTGGGCAGCCTAGTCCAATACGAGATTGGCACGATTCTTTGAATACCACATATCCCTACCTTGGACAACGTTACAGCTGTGGCAATAATTATTATCAGCCTTTAAAAGGGCCAACTGATACAATGAAAAAAGAATGGGTAGACTTTGGATTCTAATGAAATTGGGCAAAGTTGTTATTCATACAAACCTATGTACACATTTTCCCTTCATTACTGTTTTTGAGCTCCACATTTCAAAATTTCATTAAAGGGGTGTTTTGAGATTCACCATCCAAAATGTTATGTTTAATTTCTTCGGTTAGAAATATTGTAAAGAAATTAAATTAAAATCTTTTGTAGATTTTTTATTGGGCATTAAAATGATATATATATCACATGGCCATATTAGTGCATTTTAAAAGTTCAAGGCCTTATTCACTCATTGTTATGCATGCATACATTTATTTTTAATAATATTGGGGTCATCAAAATGATACCACGACGAAGCTTCTCATCATGATAAACTTTAAATAACTAATTTGTAAATTCACCAAAATGAATTTGTCCTCAATAGCCTGGATTTTAATAAAGAATAAAAAATATTGCATTAAAAACCCTCAAGAATTTATATATTTTTCTTTTATATTGTGTTTAAGATGCTAATGGCAATATTTAAAATATACATACTTCAAATAATATAAAGAAATGAAACATGATATAAATTAAAACATTAACTCATATTATATTCCTGTGTAAAATTCACTTTCGTTGATAATTTTTCAAACCATTATTTGCATGATTTATTACCTTGTTGGTCAGTGTGTAGGTTCGTCCAGTTGTTGCTGTTGGTTAAACCAATTTTGAGAGAAACAGGGAGTTTGTTTGGTCTCAGTGGGAACACAAAAGATGGTTTGGGTCTATCTGGATAGATCTGGATCTGCTTAACTTCACGCTGATAATTCTATTCTTAAAACCTGATCCAACCACCATCGGTTTTCGTATTCACGTGTAACAAGTCTGGTTATTGTGTCCATTTCCAATCTGTACACTTTCATCACCAGTCAAATAATATTTATGTATCTAATAACAAACCGAATATGTTTTTGCCTACACACAGTTTCTTGATTCAACCATAAAACAATATAGTTTTTGTGTCTCAGGAACTGTCGAGTAGAAATCCCACTCTTTCACTACTTTTCTTGCCATTTTGCTGCTAATATATTAAGGGCATTGTCATTGGTCGCTGGAAGTGGAGTGTCGCGTCAGTGCAAGCCCCTAGTTTGGGTAAATCCATTTAAAAACAACTTATTAAAAAATAATTCTGGAACTTGGGGTTTCAAATTTTGTTGATTTTTGGAACATTGGTTCTATCTACTGAAAGGATGAAATGTATGTGGTTTTTTTTTTTTTTTTATTTTTTTTTTTACTTTCTGTTTTTGAGTTATTGACTTTAAAAGTTTTGGAATTAGCGTGGTTTTGGTAGCATTTTAAATCTTCAAATGGTTCTATCTCAAAAACTATAAGAGGCTTATAGAGGTGTAATTTGTACCATTTTCTTCAGGATTTTACAAGCTTTAATATGACGTGCAACTTGGCCATATTTAACAGTTTAATTTTTTCTAAAAAAACCATTCTATTTATACACCTTTTGGGGGCATATGTACCAAATTTGAAGATGGGACGACACCGGGTCCATGTTGTAATATTTTTAAAACATTTTTTACAAAAATCAAAATAAGTTCAATTGCAAAGTAATATATTAGATCTATAATAAAATATTATGAATTGTTCGACATACATCAAGGCTGGAGGCTATTGATAGAGAAGTTCTTGTTTGTTTAACAGAATATCAGATGCCTTTGTCATTTCTTCTAGTCAGTTTGTAAGTTCTCCCAGTGGCAGTTGATGGATTCACCTGACAAATAATGAAGTTCTTAGGAACAGATAATATATCCGCTCTTCTTGGGTAAGTGAATGAAGGATGGAGAAATTATACATCCACTTCTTGCTCTGTATCATTTTTTGAGATAACACATGCCAACCACCAATTGTTATCATATGCACAAGTTACAAAACCTGCTAATGATCAAAAGGCACAACTTCAGTGTTGGCTCCTACCTGAATCTTATGGACATCATAGCTTTCACTCTCAGAAATAATTTTGGTCTTAACCTTATATTTGCTTTGGGGTATGAACGCATGGTACTTTTGTGTACCAGTGACTGCAATGGCATCGTTGAATGTTTCTTCCAAGTTTTTTCCTTCTTCTAAATACTCCTGGTTTGGTACATAAAAAAAAATCACTGAGGAGATATTATCTTTCCCCCATTCAAACAATTGGTAAGGCGTCAAGATTTGATTGTCCACTAGCTTCTGTTGGCTGGCTTTAGCTGCAAGCCTTTTCACTGTACCACCAACACGTCACACACTCCCTTGCCATGTGATGTGGTATAGAAGTGCCATTCTGCTTGTACTCCATTGAAATCCTCCTCATGACAGCATACATTTGAAAAGTTCTTACGGTTCTTGTATTGAGCAGCAGAACCATCACTGAAATAATATACTTTTGACAAATTTGGTAGAATTTCATCCTTTATATACAAAATAAGTTTTTTTTTTAAAAGCGTGTACCATAACTGTGTCGTGAAGTCATGCCTTTTTAGCTTTACTAATTGATTGCAGAAGTCCTGGACAAAGTCCTCTGTTGTTTTACTCATGGTCTCAAAAGTACAGCGATCAACAGCAATCCATTTTTTATACGTAACATTTTCTACAATTTCTTCTTCTAAGGCTGTGAGCAAAGAATTTTTAAAAGTACTAATGTTCAGACAGAAATCACAGTTATTCATAAGACATAATTTGGTTGGTGGAGTGCACATTATTTTAGAAATACAATGTTTGTATGTCTTAAGCGGCTGGTCTGAACCTGGCAAAGTGATTTTTTGTAAGTTTGCTCCAGCCATAATCAATTTTGTATTTTGATGAGTAGTGCAAATGCAAACAGAATGAGTGCCACTTGCTCCAACTATGATGCAATTTTTTGGCCTCAATTCGGCAAATTTTGAAAATCCAATTTATACTTCAAGATAAGTAGATTTGAAAAGACAAAAAGTTTCTTGTGAATTTCCTAAAATTAATTTCTTTTGAACATGCAGGGGCTTAACATCACTATTTTTTCCCAGTTAAATGTAATTTTTTTCCCCATGCATTTGTCTGCTATCCTAACTTCTAACACTCCACCCTCTAAACTATATAACTCTATGAGTGGGTGCTAGTTTATAGATACTATTAACTTCTCCTTGTAGTTAGTTTATTTTCACATGAATTTAAATTTACAGTTGAGCCAGTTTTGTCAAACATGTAAACATTGTACATAATATACATTAAATAGACAGTGTGCCCATATATTCATACATTTTGATATTATCGTCCGAAACACGTCTACTCTGTGAGACATCCAAGCGTGGGAGAGCCCTTCTACAAGACTAGCATCTTGCTGAGCTGAGGACTGTGGACCTCGTAGTTTCTTACTCTTGAACCCAGATCACCACTTGATTTCTTTCCATCGACCAATGGGGTTATTTTCTACGAGCACGAAAACTAAAAAAGACGCGGCTTTACACTGCACCTGCTATTAATTACTGCGTAATACAACCCGGAAATAAACCACGCTTCTGACACGTGCAGCTAAACGAAAGAGAAAATAAACATGGCTGTAGTTTAAAAAAGATGTGTTTAATTTAAATTAACTGGAATGAAGAAATATGAAAATATGATCTCAAATATTAATAAAGACAGGAAAATCGATATTACATACTACAATAAAACTCTTTAACTAGGATAGTACTTTCTTCTGTTAGTGACTTACCCGACTACCCTGGGGTAGCGAGTATTCATTTGCTTTTCTTACTATGTAGAATATTTGTTCAAATCTTGCAAAAGACCAACTTTTGGGTAACAATGTTAATAAAAATCACTTATTAGCTATTTTAAATTTGTCATTAAATTGATCAATGATTTTTTTTTGTCATTACAGTCACATTCTTTTTGGCTTGGAATGTTTTCCCCATGAAAAAATGTTTCACTTAGTTTGGTTTTTATTCTGTCAACCTTTTGTAGACGATACTTTTTTTGAATAGTTGCATTTTTTTTTTACCACTGGCGACTCAGCTATTGAGGTTAGAGAAGCATCCAGAAGCTGGAAACCTTCATCAACATTCATAAATTCAGGATCTTCAGACCTACTAGTACCAGGTCTTACAATTCCAGTTTCATTATTTTTTTATTGTTCCATCTTTTCATTAGTCAACAGCTCTGGCTCTTTTGATAGTTGGACTCTACAACCTGAACAAATTTTAATGTAATTTTTCATATTGTAATTTAAGTATATCATCCAATTGGTCACATTTCTAGGATCTTGTTTCGTCACCAAGTGGTTTTTTTTCTTAAATGGGTTGCAACAAAACGTTTCCCAATTTTTTTCCATCTTCCCTTCACAAATAAACAGCAGGAAACCGTACTAATAGGACTGATAATGCAATAAACGCTGATTAAAATAGAACCCCAAAAAAGATTAATGTAGCTTAGGTCTTAATTACATGTCCATAAACTAAAATAAGAATTTTGTTCTAAGCTAAGCCACAGAATAAGATTTTTCAAACTTTAATTTTTTTAATGAGCCCTAACAAAAAAGCCTAAAAATAATTTTTTTGCTTTTTGAAACTTTTTGGGGATAACTTAAATGAGTAGAAACAATTTTCCCATTTAATTTGTTTATGTTACTGCAGGTGTTAAATACTCAGGGTATTGACGCAATACACCTCATTCTGGGGGAATTAACCGTGGTACTGCTATATTTAACTATTTATTACAACATGATCCCATCATCATCCCATCTTCAAATTTGGTACATGTTCTCCCAAAAGGAGTATAAATAAAATATAAATATTTAGAAAAAAAAAAATTTTGATTTTGAGATTTAATATAAAAAATATATTTTTAGAAAAAAAATTGTTAAATATGGTCAAGTAGCATATCATATTAAATCTTGTAAAATCCCGAAGAAAATGGCACAAACTTTACCTCTCCAAGTGGTATAGTTTTTGAGATAAAGCCATTTGAATATTTTAAAACCCAACCAAAATCATGTGATTTCTAAAACTTTGAAAGACAATAATAACTCAAAAATTGAAATTTCATATTTTTATCCTTATAGATTAACCAATGTGCCAAAAATCATCTTGTTCTGGGATCTGAAGGTCCAGACCATTGGTTGATTTCACATGGATTTACCTGTTTACAGTGTCAGAAGAAACCAATTGAGTTAAACTTTGTCTTCAGTGCCTCAGTCAGCCCAGCATGTTTCCAGAACTATCAGCACTTTAGAGTCCACCCCCCTTCCCTTCACCCATCCAAGGAGTGAGACTGAGTTAGCAAGCAAACAAAGCTATAATTCTCTTAAACCATTATCACAGGTAGCAACCCCCTTGTATTGAAGGGGGGTAGAGTCCCTAAGATTGTCACAAAGAGAAGGCAATGCATTTGTCAACTGGTTTGGCCTTTCATTGAAATTCATCCTGGCCAAAGCATACGCGAATTGTAAGTTTTCTAGATTCATATTCAAATTGAGGTATGGTTCGTGTTTGCCAGTGATGGGGAGGTCAGTCATCAACTCCTGCCCGGTATGTTTACCGTTTACCTTCCCACAAATGTGGTTACAATGTCTCTAAATTTTACCTTCACCATCTTTACACACCCTTTGAATATTAATTACAAGTGTGTACAGCCCGGACATGTCTTAAGACATGGTGGGCAGGGGGACGGGGGGATATAGACCTACGCATAGATTCCAAAATTGGATATTAGGCCAGGGAATATGTATTTGTAACATCTTGGGTAACTCAAATATATAAGCTATAAACTGTATCAACAGTAAGTAATGACTAAATTAAAGTACACAAGGCATTTATAAAAATACGAAAAAAGTTATGACTGGAATTCAAACCTTGATCGCCCTGTCATCAAAGTTCAGTTTCTTACGTGAGTGAAGCCTAACCTTTCATGCATCTACAAATTGAAGGTTCTGTTTTGTTAGGTTGGGTAATATTGACATAGGTTTGTTATAGACAGGATTAAAAACTACAAGTGCAAAAGAATTCAAAATACTTCACAATCATTATTTTAAGCAATGTTATTTGTGAACAAGAAAAAAAATACTACTCATATTTCTGGTATTTGTAAATGGGCATTCAAGAATTTGTCAGCAACCTCCAAAGCTAAATATATTTTAGATAAGATAATTATAAGATGAGAATGTTTTCAACCCCTGGTCTGTTGACGTTGAGGTCAGGTTTAGAATCCTGGCTGAGTGTACTGATTGTTTTCCACACTTCTTTAAAGTTAATTTGGGAAATGGTTATATTTCCTCTACATTCTGTCATTCCTTACTACTACCCTATTAACACAATTCAAATAAATGTGTATACATTGAGCAAATAAAAAGATGTGGTTGGAACAAATAGTGATGAAACGTCCGATTTATTCACTTCGAACCAGACTTTTTGATTCTAAAATTGTTTGTTGTGAAAAATTTTGACTTTCAGAAGCCATACTACCCCTTTCCCACCTCTGGGAATAATTTTAATTGATATACCCATATTTCACAATTTGTATATTAAATATTTATGAACCAACTTTGGTGGTTGCATGGTTTAGGGCACTACTCTCGCAGTAGACTGGATTATCGATGACGGGAAGAGCATGATTTTAATCCCAATCTGTACTGAGGATGGTTTTCCCTAAACAGTTTTACAATCTCCCTTCACGCAAATGCTGGTACACTTGCTCTAATTCAATATTTCTCAGTCCTAACATGTTAGTCTAGTTATCTCGTTGAGTATAGTCCAGAACGGTTGGTGAAATGTGGTGTTGTAATACAATTAATACATTTTAATATAATCATGTCCTAAGATTGTCCTCCTCAAAATGAAATCCTCTCTATGTCCATAACTCACTTTAAAATAAATTCAGTGATATGAAAATGAATGAGCATGGAGGGAAATCCCTTTTCACCTCCTTTAACACGTCATGTCCACAATTACATACCAGACCATTTTATAACTAAAGTTAAGTTGTCTCAAATGCAAACAATTTTAATGGAAAATTAGTACCGGTCAACCGGCTATGGTCAAAGAAAATGAAAATTGAATATAGGCATATTTGTGCAATATATTTTTTAAATACCACAGTTGTTTCATTTCCCCTCAATTTTATTGCAGGCATATTTTCCTTTATATTAACGCAAAAAGTTTTTACTTCCTCTTACAAAAGCGTAATGATATTTAAAAAAAAAATTCATAAAATTAAGTTGGTAACATTGTTCATTGCTGCTTTTAGGAAGTCTTTGTTAAATGTTATTTGAATATTTTGAGACATTCATTTATTCACTATAAAGTTATGTATGTATATTTGTAGCATTTAAAGAAAAAATTTTTTTCTTAAAAAAATAAAATTTTATAAAAATTGCACAACTTTACAATCTGTTGGTGTTGCTATGGTCAGGGTTGTAAATGCCTTCCTAGCCTTAAATTCTATAACCTAATCTTTTCTTTCAAGTTAAAGTAGTGGTATTCCATTATTCCGATTGTTTTGTTAGCCTTTTGTTTCAGATATGGTAATATACCTTAGTATTAGTTACAAAATGGTGAGAAATTATAAAAGAACACATGGTTCCCGATCCTACACAGACTGTTACGCCCTCTCATTTCTTTACCTCGTAGCAATGGGCCACTAACCAAAATACTACAAGGACAAGAGGGAATAAGCTAACATAATAATGATAAAGAGAAAACAGCATCAGCACGAGTTAAATGTAAAGAGTAATTTAATTCATCCAAAGAATAACATACAGTAGTAGAACGAAGAAAAACATAGTTGATTACATTATTGCTAAAAAAATTAATGCAATTAGACCAGGTTAGCTTTATATTAATAAAGCTATGAAAACAATTAATAACCAAATCTATTGATGAAATTTAAAAAGCTAGAAGAGCCTTTCTAAACTGTTACAAAAGCGTCTTAACATCTACAGACATTACGAAAGCATATACTCTTCCAATGTAAAGTTATATCTTTAAATTCCATACTTTTACTTCAAATATCACGAGAGTATTCTAATTTTACACAAAACGAAAGTACCTTCAAGTACTACAATATAAATTTATACTACAAACATTACGTAAACTAACACGAGAGTTTCACACCTCAAACCTAATGTAAACTCACGCTGGATTACTTGAATCGGACTCATTCAAATACTGAACAAAGTCTAACAATTGATACCAAGTTAAAGAACATTTAGAAGTTTGCCACATTTCAAATATATGCAAAGAATAGCCAAATTTACGTTACACAAAATATTGAAATGTATATAAATAAATGTAAATGTACAACATAAGCTAGGATAATACGGATAGTCGAGTTAATTAAGATACACAATTTTAATATATTTCAATTAATATTTTGTTATGTTAGTACAGCAAACGTTGAGAATTTACTAACATCTTTAAGAAACAAGCCCTTAAGTAGTGACATGAAACTGAGGTTACTTTTAGTCAGAAAATAGCATTTAAAAAATGCCCACATCTAATAAACAAATATCAGCCTACCTCGACTATAACAAAATTAAATTAAATAGTTAAGTTCCATGATTCAAACTTTGAAGAAGAACAAAAAATATTTACATAGTATTATAACTTTCCTTCACAGAGTCCAGATTGTTGGTAGTCGTCTCCTGACGATATAAAATAATAACCACAGTCCATCCATCATGGCGTCGATTTCAAGAGTCTAATATAAATAAATATAACAGAGGTCCTTCCTTGATGGTGCCAAATTCAACAGTCAAATAATATTATCCCAACATTCATATTTTATGGTGGTCTAACTACGTAGGTATTTGGGGGGATAGTCCTTTCTAAGCCGGTGATGTCGCAGCGTGGAGGGGCATGCCATCATGAGCAAGTACGGCTTGTAGGTCGCTGATTAGTCATCCCGCTTCATATAGACGCTTCTCAGGTTTGTTGTCGAAATATTTTTGACTTATTGGCTGCTGACGTCAGAGAACAGGTGATGGTTGCTCCAACCCGCCCACAGAGGGCAGCCATGTCCATGTGCTCTCTTCTCCAGGTGTGAGGAAAACCGCCCATCAGATGTATCTAAGTCAGCCAGGTTACTAGGCTGTGCAAGCCAGGCTACTAGGCTGTGCAAGCCAGGCTACTAGGCTGTGCAAGCCAGGCTACTAGGCTGTGCAAGCCAGGTTACTAGGCTGTGCAAGCCAGGCTACTAGGCTGTGCAAGCCAGGCTACTAGGCTGTGCAAGCCAGGTTACTAGGCTGTGCAAGCCAGGTTACTAGGCTGTGCAAGCCAGGTTACTAGGCTGTGCAAGCCAGGCTACTAGGCTGTGCAAGCCAGGCTACTAGGCTGTGCAAGCCAGGTTACTAGGCTGTGCAAGCCAGGCTACTAGGCTGTGCAAGCCAGGTTACTAGGCTGTGCAAGCCAGGCTACTAGGCTGTGCAAGCCAGGTTACTAGGCTGTGCAAGCCAGGCTACTAGGCTGTGCAAGCCAGGTTACTAGGCTGTGCAAGCCAGGTTACTAGGCTGTGCAAGCCAGGCTACTAGGCTGTGCAAGCCAGGCTACTAGGCTGTGCAAGCCAGGCTACTAGGCTGTGCAAGCCAGGCTACTAGGCTGTGCAAGCCAGGCTACTAGGCTGTGCAAGCCAGGCTACTAGGCTGTGCAAGCCAGGTTACTAGGCTGTGCAAGCCAGGCTACTAGGCTGTGCAAGCCAGGCTACTAGGCTGTGCAAGCCAGGTTACTAGGCTGTGCAAAACCAGGCTACTAGGCTGTGCAAGCCAGTTTATCCAGAGGGTACGTATATGAACAGTTTACATTGTAGAGAGTTGATAGTGAATTGTAATGAATAATATTGTTTGTATATTGCTTGAAGTATATGGAACTACAATATTGAAGAATACTATTGTAGGCCCTTTGAATAAATGTCGACGTTACTTGGAGTGGGTAGTATGAATCGGACGATAGTCTATGCAGCATCGGGTTGGGTGGGGCTTCGATTGTAAAATACAATCCTTGTATTGTCACATGACTACGTACCACAGCAAATGGCAGATGCAGTTGCTGCTGCAGCTAAGTATTCATTTACCACGGAGGCTTTACAAAAAGGTGCTCCGGAAATGGTAAATATGTTGAGATGAAAAGACCTTGTAGGCAAACAGCACTGAAGCATTATTATGCTCTTATATTATACAAATGGCTGATTAGGGGCTCCTTGTTACCAATTTTGAGCTCCGTCTATTGGTACGTGGCTACTTACAGAGACTTGGACGGGTGGTAAAAAGATTTTCTGATGGTTGCACGCCAGGCGTTGAATGGGTCTATAACTTCATTAAAAGAAACAAGCAACAAATTAGTTTCAGACTCGTCTCTAACACTAACCCTAAATAAGTTCAAGCCAGTCCTGATATTGATAATTATTTTGATAACATTGCAGATATTGAGGGTACACCCCCGAAAATATTATAAATTTAGACGAGACTAATTTGTCTGATGACCCAGGCAGAGCAAAATGTCTGACCAAGAGGGAATGAAACACTTTGAGAGAGTGATGACCAGTACTAAGTCATCTACAAGTGTGATGTTTGCTGCAACAGCACCGTTTGTTGTGTATAAGACAGAATATGTGTTGGAACTCGCTATGCTGCTTCAAAGAAAGGCTGGTTCGATAGCAAACATTTTGAACACTGGTTTTTCTATATCATCCTTCCATATGTAAGGAAAATTAAAAATTGCCATAAGTTGTTTTTAATTGAAGAAAGAGCTGGAAGCTCGTAAAATTAATAACATTTTAAATGCTTATCAGCCAATTTCACTCCCATTTGCCAGCCATTGAACGTGGCTTTCTTCTCTCCTCTAAAGAAGTACTGGTGAACTAATTTTAACTGATTTTAAATCTGGAAATAGCGGGAAAACTGTCGCAGTAGTAAAAGCTCAGTTTCCTGGCCTGCTGGATTTACTTGTTTCATAGATTGATCCAACTGCAGAAAAGACAATAAAGGCAGGTTTCCGTAAATGTGGAATTTTCCCATCAAACGTAAAAATGAATTACTCAATGCTTGACAAATGAAAACCCCATATAAACAACTGATGATTCTTCCGGTGCAAATGATATGGCAGAATCAGTCTTAAGTTTTTTTAAATAAATGTGCTATTGTAAGAAAAGTATTGGGCCTACTAGAAAAAAGAGATTACTTGTAGAGCCAGGTAAAAGTGTTTCTGTGGAGGATATTTTGCCTCAAATTCAATCTTCACTAGCTAATTTAGAACCAGTGTCTGTATCTACAGAAGAGCCTCAGGTAAGAAACAAGTACCGAAAAAAAGGCATCTAAAAGAAGATTTATCAGACTCTGAAAGTGAAATGGAAATTAGTTTAGCTGAGAGTGATGAAGAAACTTAGGATGAGTTAAAATTTAGAATGATAAAAGAAGTTATTGACAGACCTAGAGAAGACCCAAAACAGGCAGACTACATTTTGGTTGAATTTTGTACAAAAAAGACCAAAATGCATTATATTGATAAAGTGATAGGAGATTAGAGTGTTTCTAAAGAAGATGATGAAGAGGTAGTTACATTTCTTAGCAAATGCCACAGGTTTTTTGTGTGACCAAATAAAAAAAACATTTCCGTTGTCAATTTGAGTCAATTAATTGAAATACTTGCCAAGCCCGCTGAGCAGTTAATGCATTATAATATTATTCTGGTTTCTGATTGTTAGAATCATTGTAGCAATTTTTTTTACTCTGTACAGTTTAATTTTAATCAAAACTGTATTTTTTATAAGTAATTTATGTTTAAAAAGTTACTTTTTTTCTGAAACTAGTATGACTCAGAATTAATTCCGTTTGTTTTTAACTGTACATGTTTTATTTTTACTTAAATTGTAAGTTTTTTTTCTTTATAATAGATTTAAATAAATGTTTTTCATAACTAAATGTTTGAAAAATTATGTTCTTTCTGTCCATAGACACCCCAACTAGTTCTTTCTCATTTCATAATAGTTATAGAATGATTTTTAACTGTGACCATAGTAACCCCAAATCTTGGGATGACTATGGTCACTAGTTTTTAAGGTGTAAGATAAATATCTGATTCTCAAAAAAAGTATGTAAACCACCAAAATATAGTCAAGAGTATGCACTATAAAATATGTAATTTTTATTTCAATCTCTGCCAAATTCTTTGCAAAGTTAGAAAAAAGATAAAATTTCCCCACCCGAAATATATACTGACTCACTCTCCACCACCATCATTCATTGATATTAGGTATGTATTGTAGCTCGAGTAGATGAGAATATATTGACTCACTCTCCACCACCATCATTCATTGATATTAGGTATGTATTGTAGCTCGAGTAGATGAGAATATACTGACTCACTCTCCACCACCATCATTCATTGATATTAGGTATGTATTGTAGCTCGAGTAGATGAGAATATACTGACTCACTCTCCACCACCATCATTCATTGATATTAGGTATGTATTGTAGCTCGAGTAGATGAGAATATACTGACTCACTCTCCACCACCATCATTCATTGATATTAGGTATGTATTGTAGCTCGAGTAGATGAGAATATATTGACTCACTCTCCACCACCATCATTCATTGATATTAGGTATGTATTGTAGCTCGAGTAGATGAGAATATACTGACTCACTCTCCACCACCATCATTCATTGATATTAGGTATGTATTGTAGCTCGAGTAGATGAGAATATACTGACTCACTCTCCACCACCATCATTCATTGATATTAGGTATGTATTGTAGCTCGAGTAGATGAGAATATACTGACTCACTCTCCACCACCATCATTCATTGATATTAGGTATGTATTGTAGCTCGAGTAGATGAGAATATATTGACTCACTCTCCACCACCATCATTCATTGATATTAGGTATGTATTGTAGCTCGAGTAGATGAGAATATATTGACTCACTCTCCACCACCATCATTCATTGATATTAGGTATGTATTGTAGCTCGAGTAGATGAGAATATACTGACTCACTCTCCACCACCATCATTCATTGATATTAGGTATGTATTGTAGCTCGAGTAGATGAGAATATATTGACTCACTCTCCACCACCATCATTCATTGATATTAGGTATGTATTGTAGCTCGAGTAGATGAGAATATATTGACTCACTCTCCACCACCATCATTCATTGATATTAGGTATGTATTGTAGCTCGAGTAGATGAGAATATACTGACTCACTCTCCACCACCATCATTCATTGATATTAGGTATGTATTGTAGCTCGAACAGATGAGAATATACTGACTCACTCTCCACCACCATCATTCATTGATATTAGGTATGTATTGTAGCTCGAGTAGATGAGAATATACTGACTCACTCTCCACCACCATCATTCATTGATATTAGGTATGTATTGTAGCTCGAGTAGATGAGAATATACTGACTCACTCTCCACCACCATCATTCATTGATATTAGGTATGTATTGTAGCTCGAGTAGATGAGAATATATTGACTCACTCTCCACCACCATCATTCATTGATATTAGGTATGTATTGTAGCTCGAGTAGATGAGAATATACTGACTCACTCTCCACCACCATCATTCATTGATATTAGGTATGTATCGTAGCTCGAGTAGATGAGAATATACTGACTCACTCTCCACCACCATCATTCATTGATATTAGGTATGTATTGTAGCTCGAGTAGATGAGAATATATTGACTCACTCTCCACCACCATCATTCATTGATATTAGGTATGTATTGTAGCTCGAGTAGATGAGAATATACTGACTCACTCTCCACCACCATCATTCATTGATATTAGGTATGTATCGTAGCTCGAGTAGATGAGAATATACTGACTCACTCTCCACCACCATCATTCATTGATATTAGGTATGTATTGTAGCTCGAGTAGATGAGATTCTGGCGGCCGGGGTTCAATCCTCGGTCCCGGCACAGATGTATCTGATTTCCAAACCCTTCCTACACCTCTGAAAAGACATCTTGTGAATGTGTGGAATGCCAGGTCGCCACCGTGGTTCGGATTCCACGTTAAACTGTAGGTCCTTCATTTCATCTCACAATCACCCTACCATTACACATTAGCGTAAGTGCGTATAACCCGAATGGGTAGTAAGACGCGGTGCTAATAATAATAATAATAATAGTAGATGAGATTATACTAACTCACTCTCCACCACCATCATTCATTGATATTAGGTATGTATTGTAGCTCGAGTAGATGAGAATATACTGACTCACTCTCCACCACCATCATTCATTGATATTAGGTATGTATTGTAGCTCGAGTAGATGAGAATATACTGACTCACTCTACACCACCATCATTCATTGATATTAGGTATGTATTGTAGCTCGAGTAGATGAGAATATACTGACTCACTCTCCACCACCATCATTCATTGATATTAGGTATGTATTGTAGCTCGAGTAGATGAGAATATACTGACTCACTCTCCACCACCATCATTCATTGATATTAGGTATGTATTGTAGCTCGAGTAGATGAGAATATACTGACTCACTCTCCACTACCATCATTCATTGATATTAGGTATGTATTGTAGCTCGAGTAGATGAGAATATACTGACTCACTCTCCACCACCATCATTCATTGATATTAGGTATGTATTGTAGCTCGAGTAGATGAAAATATACTGACTCACTCTCCACTACCATCATTCATTGATATTAGGTATGTATTGTAGCTCGAGTAGATGAGAATATACTGACTCACTCTCCACCACCATCATTCATTAATATTAAGTATTTATTGTAGCTCGAGTAGATGAGAATATACTGACTCACTCTCCATCAGCATCATTCATTGATATTAGGTATGTATTGTAGCTCGAGTAGATGAAAATATACTGACTCATTCTCCACTACCATCATTCATTGATATTAGGTATGTATTGTAGCTCGAGTAGATGAGAATATATTGTCTCACTCTCCACCACCATCATTCATTGATATTAGGTATGTATTGTAGCTCGAGTAGATGAGAATATACTGACTCATTCTCCACTACCATCATTCATTGATATTAGGTATGTATTGTAGCTCGAGTAGATGAGAATATACTGACTCACTCTCCATCAGCATCATTCATTGATATTAGGTATGTATTGTAGCTCGAGTAGATGAAAATATAATGACTCATTCTCCACTACCATCATTCATTGTTTTTAGGTATGTATTTTTTCTCGAGTAGATGTAAATATACTGACTCACTTTCCACCCCCACCCCTTATTGATTTTAAAAGGGATGTATTGAAAAATTTGAGAGATGAGAATATTTTGGGGCCCCATTCCCCCACCCCCCTCATTCATTGTTTTTGTATGTATTGTGCTCGAGTAGGGGAGAATAAAAAGGGGCCCCACTTCCATTTTTCCCCTCATTCTTGATTTTTAGGTATGTATCGTACCCCCGAGTAGATGGGAAATTTAACCCCGACTCACTCTCCCCATTTTTAAATTAAAATTTATTTTTGGGGAAGTATTGAGCTAAAAATAGTTTGAGAAATTTTTATTGACCCCTCTCCCCCCCATAAAATTTTTGATATTAGGTATGTTTCGTAGTCGGGGGAGATGGGGGAATTTAGGGGCTCACTCCCCAAAACCCCAAAAACATTCTTTTTATATTAGGTTTTTATTGTAGCTCGGTAAAAGGAAAAATTTTTGATCATCTCCCCCCCTCATTCATTGATTTTTGGTATGTATCTTTTGCTAGAGGTAGAGGGTTTTAAAATTTATTTTCCCCTTTCCACCCCCAAAAATTTTTTATATTAGGTATGTTTGTGAGCTCGAGTAGATGGAAAATTTCCCCGAAACCACTCCTGCCCCCCCATCTTTTTATTGTTTTTTGGTATGAAAATTTTTGGGGTCAAAGGGGTTTTTTGTGAATATACTGACTACTCTCCCCCCCCATTTTTTATTGTTTTTAGGTATGTATTGTAGCCGAGTGGGGTGAGTTTTTGGCGGGGGGGGTTAAAACCTCGGTCCCGGAAAAGATGTATTGATTTTAAAAAACCCTTTCCCTTTTAAAAACCCCTGAAAAGACTTTTTTTGAAATTTTGTGGAATGCCGGTCGCCACCGTGGGTTTTGGGTTTTTAAATTTTTTTAAAAATGTAGGTTTTTTAAAATTTTATTTCACAATCCCCCCCACCTTTTCAATTGGGAAAGGGGGTTTTTTAAAACCCCAAAAAGGGTTGTTTTGCGCCCGGTTGGGAATTTTTTAATTTTTTAAAAATTTTAATGTGGGGGGGTACTAATCCTCCCCAAACCCCATTCTTTCATTGATTTTAAAGGGGGTTTTTTATTGTAGGTTTCCCCCGGGTGGGTAAGGTTGAAGGCATATTAATGGGGGCTTTTTTCTCCCTACCATCATCATTTGGGGGGGTTTTCCGTTTGGTTTTGTAGGGGTTCGAAGTAGATTTTTGGGGGTTTTTTTGGGGGGGCTATTTTTTTTAACCCATAATTTTTGGGGTTTTTTTTTTTTGGTTTTTGGGGGGTTTTTTTGGTTTTTTTTGGGGTTTTTTTTGGGTTTTTTCTTATAGGAATTTTTGTTTTTGGGTTTTTTTTTTTGTGCTTTTTTTTGGGGGGTGGGCTATTTTTTTTTTACTTTTCACCAATTTTTTTTCTTGGTTTTTTTTTGGGGTTTTTTTTTTTTAGGTTTTTGGGGGAGGGGGGGGTTTTTTTTTTGGGGTTTTTTCCCACCTTTTCTTTGGTTTTTTTAAAGGTTTTGATTTTTTTTTTCCCAGTTTTGGGGGGTTTTTGGGGTTTTATTTTGGGGTTTTTTTTTTTTTTTTTTTTTTTTTTTGGGTTTTTGGGGGGTTTTGGGGGGGTTTTGGGGGGGGGGGGGGGGGGGGGTTTTTTTTTTTTTTTGGGGGGGGGTAAAATTTTTTTAAAATTTTTATTTTTGGGTGGTTTTTTTTTCTTTTTCTTTTTTTAATTTTTGGGGGGGTTTTTTGGGGTTTTTTTGTTTTGGGTTTTTGGGGGTTTTTTTTTTTTGGGTTGGGTTTTTTTTTTTTTTGGGGTTTTTTTTTTTCTGACCTTTTTACTTCCCCAAATAATTTTTTTTTTTTTTTTTTTCGGTTTTTTGAAATTTTTTTTGGGTTTTTTTTTTTGGTTTTTTTTGGATTTTAGGAATTTTTTTTACTTTATTTTTTTTTTTTTTTCCACTTTTTTTTTTTCCATTTCTTTTTTTGGGGGTTTTGGGGGGTTTTTTAAAATTTGTAGTTTTATAAATATTGAAAAAAAAAAATTTTTTTTAAAAAAAATCTAATAAAAAATTAAAAATTAAAAAAATTTAATTTTTATTAAAAAAAATTTTTTTTAAAAAAATTAAAAAATAAATTTTTTATTTATTAAAAACCATAATTTCAATTTAAAAAAATTTTTAAAAAAATTTTTAAAAAAAATAATTTAAATTTTTAAAAACTTTTTAAATTTTAAAAACCAAAAAAAAAAAAAAATTTAAATTAAAATTTTTAAAATTTTGGGGTATTTTATTTTACCCTTTTTTTTTAAGTAGTGAGAATAAGGGGGCCCCAAAAAAAATCCCTTTTTCCCCACCATTCCCCCAAAAATTTTATTCTTTGGTTTTTAGGTATTTATTGTACCTCGAGGAGTTAAAGGGGAAAAATTTTTTTGACTCCCTTTTTCCACCCCCATCTTTTCATTGTTTTTTTGGTATGTATTGTAGCCCCCAGTAGATGAGAAATATGGGGGCCCCCTCTTATCCCCCCCCCATCTTTTTATTAAAAATTTTTGGTTTTATTTTACCCCCGAGTAGATAAAAAATTTTTTTACTCACTTTTCCCCCCATCATTCATTGATATTGGGGATTTATTGTAGCTCGGTAGAAAAAAAAATAAAACGGGGCTCACTCTCCACCCCCCCTTTATTTATTCATTGATTTTTTTTAAGGAAAATGTTTTTTTTCGTTTAGGCCTTTTTTAGGATGAGAATTTCTACTTAACCCCAAAATCTTTTTTTTTTCCCCCTAAAAGAAAATTGAATTTCCCCCCATTAGGTTTTTAAATTTTTGTAGCTCGAGTAGTGAGAAAATTGACCACTCCCCAAAACCCCCATAAATTTATTTTTTTTTAGGTATGTATTTTTTGCTCGGGGGAGATGAGAATATTTGACTCACTCTCCACCCCAACATTTTTAATTGGATTTTTTTCAAAAAAAAGGTTTTTAATTTAAATTTTTTTGAAATTTAGTGATGGAGTGAGAATATACAAAAACACTTTCCACCACCATAAAACTTTTTATATTGGGTATGGATCGGGGGGTTTTTGCCCCCGAAACTTTTTTTTTTTTTTGGGGGTTTTTGTTGGAGATAAAAATATTTCCACTCCCCCACTACCATCTTTTATTGTTTTTTAGGTTTTAAAAGTAGCTCGAGTAGATGAGAATTTACTGACTCACTTCCAAAACCACTTTTTTTGATATTAGGTATTTATTGTAGCTCGAGGAGATGAGAATATACTGACTCACTCTCCACCACCATCATTCATTGATATTAGGTATGTATTGTAGCTCGAGTAGATGAGAATATACTGACTCACTCTCCACCACCATCATTCATTGATATTAGGTATGTATTGTAACTCGAGTAGATGAAAATATACTGACTCACTCTCCACTATCATCATTCATTGATATTAGGTATTTATTGTAGCTCGTGTAGATGAGAATATACTGACTCACTCTCCACCACCATCATTCATTGATATTCAGTATGTATTGTAGCTCGAGTAGATGAGAATATACTGACTCACTCTCCACCACCATCATTCATTGATATTAGGTATGTATCGTAGCTCGAGTAGATGAGAATATACTGACTCACTCTCCACTACCATCATTTATTGATATTAGGTATTTATTGTAGCTCGAGTAGATGAGAATATACTGACTCACTCTCCACCACCATCATTCATTGATATTAGGTATTTATTGTAGCTCGAGGAGATGAGAATATACTGACTCACTCTCCACCACCATCATTCATTGATATTAGGTATGTATTGTAGCTCGAGTAGATGAGAATATACTGACTCACTCTCCACCACCATCATTCATTGATATTAGGTATGTATTGTAGCTCGAGTAGATGAAAATATACTGACTCACTCTCCACTACCATCATTCATTGATATTAGGTATGTATTGTAGCTCGAGTAGATGAGAATATACTGACTCACTCTCCACCACCATCATTCATTAATATTAAGTATTTATTGTAGCTCGAGTAGATGAGAATATACTGACTCACTCTCCATCAGCATCATTCATTGATATTAGGTATGTATTGTAGCTCGAGTAGATGAAAATATACTGACTCATTCTCCACTACCAGCATTCATTGATATTAGGTATGTATTGTAGCTCGAGTAGATGAGAATATATTGTCTCACTCTCCACCACCATCATTCATTGATATTAGGTATGTATTGTAGCTCGAGTAGATGAGAATATACTGACTCATTCTCCACTACCATCATTCATTGATATTAGGTATGTATTGTAGCTCGAGTAGATGAGAATATACTGACTCACTCTCCATCAGCATCATTCATTGATATTAGGTATGTATTGTAGCTCGAGTAGATGAAAATATACTGACTCATTCTCCACTACCATCATTCATTGATATTAGGTATGTATTGTAGCTCGAGTAGATGTAAATATACTGACTCACTCTCCACCACCATCATTCATTGATATTAGGTATGTATTGTAGCTCGAGTAGATGAGAATATATTGACTCACTCTCCACCACCATCATTCATTGATATTAGGTATGTATTGTAGCTCGAGTAGAGGAGAATATACTGACTCACTCTCCACCACCATCATTCATTGATATTAGGTATGTATCGTAGCTCGAGTAGATGAGAATATACTGACTCACTCTCCACCACCATCATTCATTGATATTAGTATGTATTGTAGCTCGAGTAGATGAGAATATATTGACTCACTCTCCACCACCATCATTCATTGATATTAGGTATGTATCGTAGCTCGAGTAGATGAGAATATACTGACTCACTCTCCACCACCATCATTCATTGATATTAGGTATGTATTGTAGCTCGAGTAGATGAGAATATACTGACTCACTCTCCACCACCATCATTCATTGATATTAGGTATGTATTGTAGCTCGAGTAGATGAAAATATACTGACTCACTCTCCACTACCCATCATTCATTGATATTAGGTATGTATTGTAGCTCGTGTAGATGAAATATACTGACTCACTCTCCACTCACCATCATTCATTGATATTAGTATGTATTGTAGCTCAAGTAGATGAGAATATACTGACTAACTCTCCACTACCATCATTCATTGATATTAGTATATATTGTAGCTCTAGTAGATGAGAATATATGACTCACTCTCCACCACCATCATTCATTGATATTAGGTATGTATTGTAGCTCGAGTAGATGAGAATATATGACTCACTCTCCACCACCATCATTCATTGATATTAGGTATGTATTGTAGCTCGAGTAGATGAGAATATACTGACTCACTCTCCACCACCATCATTCATTGATATTAGGTATTATTGTAGCTCGAGTAGATGAGAATATATGACTCACTCTCCACCACCATCATTCATTGATATTAGGTATGTATTGTAGCTCGAGTAGATGAGAATTATATGACTCACTCTCCACCACCATCATTCATTGATATTAGGTATGTATTGTAGCTCGAGTAGATGAGAATATACTGACTCACTCTCCACCACCATCATTCATTGATATTAGGTATGTATTGTAGCTCGAGTAGATGAGAATATATGACTCACTCTCCACCACCATCATTCATTGATATTAGGTATGTATTGTAGCTCGAGTAGATGAGAATATACTGACTCACTCTCCACCACCATCATTCATTGATATTAGGTATGTATCGTAGCTCGAGTAGATGAGAATATACTGACTCACTCTCCACTACCATCATTATTGATATTAGGTATGTATTGTAGCTCGAGTAGATGAGAATATATTGACTCACTCTCCACCACCATCATTCATTGATATTAGGTATGTATTGTAGCTCGAGTAGATGAGAATATATTGACTCACTCTCACACACCATCATTCATTGATATTCAGTATGTATTGTATTCGAGTAGATGAGAATATACTGACTCACTCTCCACCACCATCATTCATTGATATTAGGTATGTATGTAGCTCGAGTAGATGAGAATATACTGACTCACTCTCCACTACCATCATTCATTGATATTAGGTATTTATTGTAGCTCGAGTAGATGAAATATACTGACTCACTCTCCACCACCATCATTCATTGATATTAGGTATTTATTGTAGCTCGAGAGATGAGAATATACTGACTCACTCTCCACCACCATCATTCATTGATATTAGGTATGTATTGTAGCTCGAGTAGATGAGAATATACTGACTCACTCTCCACCACCATCATTCATTGATATTAGGTATGTATTGTAACTCGAGTAGATGAAAATATACTGACTCACTCTCCACTATCATCATTCATTGATATTAGGTATTTATTGTAGCTCGTGTAGATGAGAATATACTGACTCACTCTCCACCACCATCATTCATTGATATTCAGTATGTATTGTAGCTCGAGTAGATGAGAATATACTGACTCACTCTCCACCACCATCATTCATTGATATTAGGTATGTATCGTAGCTCGAGTAGATGAGAATATACTGACTCACTCTCCACTACCATCATTTATTGATATTAGGTATTTATTGTAGCTCGAGTAGATGAGAATATACTGACTCACTCTCCACCACCATCATTCATTGATATTAGGTATTTATTGTAGCTCGAGGAGATGAGAATATACTGACTCACTCTCCACCACCATCATTCATTGATATTAGGTATGTATTGTAGCTCGAGTAGATGAGAATATACTGACTCACTCTCCACCACCATCATTCATTGATATTAGGTATGTATTGTAGCTCGAGTAGATGAAAATATACTGACTCACTCTCCACTACCATCATTCATTGATATTAGGTATGTATTGTAGCTCGAGTAGATGAGAATATACTGACTCACTCTCCACCACCATCATTCATTAATATTAAGTATTTATTGTAGCTCGAGTAGATGAGAATATACTGACTCACTCTCCATCAGCATCATTCATTGATATTAGGTATGTATTGTACTCGAGTAGATGAGAATATACTGACTCACTCTCCACCACCATCATTCATTGATATTAGGTATGTATTGTAGCTCGAGTAGATGAGAATATATTGACTCACTCTCCACCACCATCATTCATTGATATTAGGTATGTATCGTAGCTCGAGTAGATGAGAATATACTGACTCACTCTCCACCACCATCATTCATTGATATTAGGTATGTATTGTAGCTCGAGTAGATGAGAATATATTGACTCACTCTCCACCACCATCATTCATTGATATTAGGTATGTATCGTAGCTCGAGTAGATGAGAATATACTGACTCACTCTCCACCACCATCATTCATTGATATTAGGTATGTATTGTAGCTCGAGTAGATGAGAATATACTGACTCACTCTGCACCACCATCATTCATTGATATTAGGTATGTATTGTAGCTCGAGTAGATGAGAATATACTGACTCACTCTCCACCACCATCATTCATTGATATTAGGTATGTATTGTAGCTCGAGTAGATGAGATTCTGGCGTCGGGTTCAATCCTCGTCCGCACAGATGTATCTGATTCCAAACCTTCTACACCTCTGAAAAACATCTTGAATGTGTGGAATGCAGTCGCCACCGTGGTTCGGATTCCACGTTAAACTGTAGGTCCTTCATTTCATCTCACAATCACCCTACCATTACACATTAGCGTAATGCATATAACCTGAACGGGTAGTAAGACGCGTGAATAATAATAATAATATAATAGATGAATTATACTACTCACTCTCCACCACCATCATTCATGATATTAAGTATGTATGTAGCTCGAGTAGATGAGAATATACTGACTCACTCTCCACTACCATCATTCATTGATATTCAGTATGTATTGTAGCTCGAGTAGATGAGAATATACTGACTCACTCTCCACCACCATCATTCATTGATATTAGGTATGTATCGTAGCTCGAGTAGATGAGAATATACTGACTCACTCTCCACTACCATCATTTATTGATATTAGGTATTATTGTAGCTCGAGTAGATGAGAATATACTGACTCACTCTCCACCACCATCATTCATTGATATTAGGTATTTATTGTAGCTCGAGGAGATGAGAATATACTGACTCACTCTCCACCACCATCATTCATTGATATTAGGTATGTATTGTAGCTCGAGTAGATGAGAATATACTGACTCACTCTCCACCACCATCATTCATTGATATTAGGTATGTATTGTAGCTCGAGTAGATGAAAATATACTGACTCACTCTCCACACATCATTCATTGATATTAGGTATTTATTGTAGCTCGGTAGATGAGAATATACTGACTCACTCTCCACCACCATCATTCATTGATATTCAGTATGTATTGTAGCTCAGTAGATGAGAATATACTGACTAACTCTCCACTACCATCATTCATTGATATTAGGTATATATTGTAGCTCTAGTAGATGAGAATATATTGACTCACTCTCCACACCATCATTCATTGATATTAGGTATGTATTGTAGCTCTAGTAGATGAGAATATATTGACTCACTCTCCACCACCATCATTCATTGATATTAGGTATGTATTGTAGCTCGAGTAGATGAGAATATACTGACTCACTCTCCACCACATCATTCATTGATATTAGGTATGTATTGTAGCTCGAGTAGATGAGAATATATTGACTCACTCTCCACCACCATCATTCATTGATATTAGGTATGTATTGTAGCTCGAGTAGATGAGAATATATGACTCACTCTCCACACCATCATTCATTGATATTAGGTATGTATTGTAGCTCGAGTAGATGAGAATATACTGACTCACTCTCCACCACCATCATTCATTGATATTAGGTATGTATTGTAGCTCGAGTAGATGAGAATATATTGACTCACTCTCCACCACCATCATTCATTGATATTAGGTATGTATCGTAGCTCGAGTAGATGAGAATATACTGACTCACTCTCCACCACCATCATTCATTGATATTAGGTATGTATTGTAGCTCGAGTAGATGAGAATATACTGACTCACATCTCCACCACCATCATTCATTGATATTAGGTATGTATTGTAGCTCGAGTAGATGAGAATATACTGGCCGTCAACTCTCCCACAGGATCATTCATTCTATTGATATTAGTATGTATGTGTGAAGCTCCAGTAGGTTCGGATCAGAATAACTTGTCTTCACTTCTCCAAACACCCTACCATAATTATATGTATAAGTATGGTAGTGTATATTATCTATAGTAGATGAGATATACTAACTCACTCTCCACCACCATCATTCATTGATATTAGTATGTATTGTAGCTCGAGTAGATGAGAATATATGCTCACTTCCACCACCATCATTCATTGATATTAGGTATGTATTGTAGCTCGAGTAGATGAGAATATACTGACTCACCTCCACACCATCATTCATTGATATTAAGTATGTATTGTAGCTCGAGTAGATGAGAATATATTGTCTCACTCTCCACCACCATCATTCATTGATATTAGGTATGTATTGTAGCTCGAGTAGATGAGAATATACTGACTCACTCTCCACTCACCATCATTCATTGATATTAGGTATGTATTGTAGCTCGAGTAGATGAGAATATATTGACTCACTCTCCACCACCATCATTCATTGATATTAGGTATGTATTGTAGCTCGAGTAGATGAGAATATACTGACTCACTCTCCACCACCATCATTCATTGATATTAGGTATGTATTGTAGCTCGAGTAGATGAGAATATACTGACTCACTCTCCACCACCATCATTCATTGATATTAGGTATGTATTGTAGCTCGAGTAGATGAGAATATACTGACTCACTTCTCCATCAGCATCATTCATTGATATTAGGTATGTATTGTAGCTCGAGTAGATGTAGAATATACTGACTCATTCTCCACTACCATCATTCATTGATATTAGGTATGTATTGTAGCTCGAGTAGATGAGAATATACTGACTCACTTTCCACCACCATCATTCATTGATATTAGGTATGTATTGTAGCTCGAGTAGATGAGAATATATTGTCTCACTCTCCACCACCATCATTCATTGATATTAGGTATGTATTGTAGCTCGAGTAGATGGAATATATGTCTCACTCTCCACCACCATCATTCATTGATATTAGGTATGTATTGTAGCTCGAGTAGATGAGAATATATTGTCTCACTCTCCACCACCATCATTCATTGATATTAGGTATGTATTGTAGCTCAGTAGATGAGAATATACTGACTCACTCTCCACCACCATCATTCATTGATATTAGGTATGTATTGTAGCTCGAGTAGATGAAATATATTGTCTCACTCTCCACCACCATCATTCATTGATATTAGGTATGTATTGTAGCTCGAGTAGATGAGAATATACTGACTCACTCTCCAACACATCATTCATTGATATTAGGTATGTATTGTAGCTCGAGTAGATGAGAATATACTGACTCATTCTCCACTACCATCATTCATTGATATTAGGTATGTATTGTAGCTCGAGTAGATGAGAATATATGACTCACTCTCCACCACCATCATTCATTGATATTAGGTATGTATTGTAGCTCGAGTAGATGAGAATATTACTGACTCACTTTCCACCACCATCATTCATTGATATTAGGTATGTATTGTAGCTCGAGTAGATGTAAATATACTGACTCACTCTCCACCACCATCATTCATTGATATTAGGTATGTATTGTAGCTCGAGTAGATGAGAATATACTGACTCACTCCACCACCATCATTCATTGATATTAGGTATGTATTGTAGCTCGAGTAGATGTAATATACTGACTCACTTTCCACCACCATCATTCATTGATATTAGGTATGTATTGTAGCTCGAGTAGATGAGAATATACTGACTCATTCTCCACTACCATCATTCATTGATATTAGGTATGTATTGTAGCTCGAGTAGATGAGAATATATTGTCTCACTCTCCACCACCATCATTCATTGATATTAGGTATGTATTGTAGCTCGAGTAGATGAGAATATACTTGCTCACTCTCCACCACCATCATTCATTGATATTAGGTATGTATTGTAGCTCGAGTAGATGAGAATATATTGTCTCACTCTCCCCACCATCATTCATTGATATTAGTATGTATTGTAGCTCGAGTAGATGAGAATATACTGACTCACTCTCCACCACCATCATTCATTGATATTAGGTATGTATTGTAGCTCGAGTAGATGAGATATACTGACTCACTCTCCACCACCATCATTCATTGATATTAGGTATGTATTGTAGCTCGAGTAGATGAGAATATACTGACTCACTCTCCACCACCATCATTCATTGATATTAGGTATGTATTGTAGCTCGAGTAGATGAGAATATACTGACTCACTCTGCACCACCATCATTCATTGATATTAGGTATGTATTGTAGCTCGAGTAGATGAGAATATACTGACTAACTTCTCCACTACCATCATTCATTGATATTAGTATGTATTGTAGCTCGAGTAGATGAGAATATATTGTCTCACTCTCCACCACCATCATTCATTGATATTAGGTATGTATTGTAGCTCGAGTAGATGAGAATATACTGACTAACTCTCCACTACCATCATTCATTGATATTAGGTATATATTGTAGCTTGACTAGATGAGAATATATTGACTCACTCTCCACCACCATCATTCATTGATATTCAGTATGTATTGTATTTCGAGTAGATGAGAATATACTGACTCACTCTCACCACCATCATTCATTGATATTAGGTATATATTGTAGCTCGAGTAGATGAGAATATACTGACTCACTCTCCACACCATCATTCATTGATATTGGTATATATTTAGCTCGAGTAGATGAGAATATATTGTCTCCCTCTCCACCACCATCATTCATTGATATTAGGATGTATTGTAGCTCGAGTTTAAGTGAATAGATTTTGGTTTAATCCTAAATGGATGATACTAATATTTTTTCCAGAGGCTAGGGATTAATGAAGAAAAAGAGTCCTCCAAATGAAATATAAATAATGTCACTAAAATAGCTTAGACAATTTCAGAAACTTTGAAATGGCTGGGTGGGAATAAATCCTCAAAAACTTCCACTTTGTTAGAATAAATTTATACATGGGACAGACAAATCAATGATATTTTTCCTTATTTTAATAAAGTTTTATAACTGTTATTGTCAGAAAAACATTATTACATATAACTAATTTAATATAATCACTAATATTTATATGTCCAGCAACCCCTATGCAAATATATTCTGTAAATAGTTGACATTTTACATAAGTGAGGTTAGAGATTAGCAGTTAATAAGCAACACCACGCCTCTGGGTATCAGTACTCTAGTTCTTCGCACATGTGCCTGTGTTATTACTATAGGACTGTCCACTTTTAGTATCATAAGGTATTTGATTTAACCATGTCTTACATGGCCTACCCATTTTGATCCAAACACACACTATTTTCATATATTTGCTTTGTCACTCAATCCACTCACATCCTCTCAACATGACCAAACCAACGTAAGGCGCTTCTTTCACATTGACCTATTGTATTCCCCTTTAAACCGCACTCCTTCAGCAACCATTCATAATGACTTTGTACATACAAGTTTTTCCACATTCATTTCTTAGATATCTTATTCCAATTTTATTCACTTTGCTCTTGTGTTTCTTCTGACAAACTCACACTTAACATCCATCAGACAATGTTGGTGTGAGCACACTTTTATTTACTGCCATCTTTGACTCTTGCTACTACTTCATTCTTTGCAATAATCCACCTGCATTCAACTACTCTTCAAGATGCATTCACCCATCTGTTGATTTCACAATCTATCCTTCCACTTTTACAGAACATTCTGCCCAGACACACAAGATGATTAACTTGCTCTAACAGTTTACCATTTATATTAAGCTAACAATCATTTCCTGATCCATACTTATCAAAAGCTATCACCTTAGTTTTAGAGACATTTAAAACATCTATACGAATATCCATTCTGCTTGTCGCCACTTTCAAACAATTTAATGAATTTTGCAGGCTCCATCCTCCCTAACATACACTTTACCTCCACCATATACCAAAATAATACCATTGACTAAACATGCATCAACACCATACTCTCTCAGAACATTCCATAACATAAATCTACTCCTATTCACCTGATCATACACTTTCTCCAGATAAATAAATGCACAATAAACTTTCTTCCTTACTGCCATACATTTCTCAATAACTTGTTGCAATAAAAATATCTGGTCATTGTAACCTCTGCCTGGCATGAAACAACATTGCCAGGGCCGTTTTAAGAAAATATCTTGTCATTGCAACCTCTAACTGGCATGAAACCACATTGCCAGGGCCGTTTTAAGAAAATATCTGGTCCATGCAACCTCTAACTGGCATGAAACCACATTGCCAGGGCCGTTTTAAGAAAATATCTGTTCCATGCAACCTCTAACTGGCATGAAACCACATTGCCAGGGCTGTTTTAAGAAAATATTGTAGTCCATGCATTCTCTAACTGGCATGAAACCACATTGCCAGGGCCGTTTTAAGAAAATATCTTGTCATTGCAGATCTAACTGGCATGAAACCACATTACTAGGGCCGTTTTAAGAAAATATCTTGTCATTGCAACCTCTAACTGGCATGAAACCATATTGCCAGGGCCGTTTTAAGAAAATATCTGGTCCATGCAACCTCTAACTGGCATGAAACCATATTGCCAGGGCCGTTTTAAGAAAATATCTGTTCCATGCAACCTCTAACTGGCATGAAACCACATTGCCAGGGCTGTTTTAAAGAAAATATCTGGTCCATGCAACCTCTAACTGGCATGAAACCATATTGCCAGGGCCGTTTTAAGAAAATATCTGGTCCATGCAACCTCTAACTGGCATGAAACCACATTGCCAGGGCTGTTTTAAGAAAATATCTGGTCCATGCATTCTCTAACTGGCATGAAACCACATTGCCAGGGCTGTTTTAAGAAAATATCTGGTCATTGCAACCTCTAACTGGCATGAAACCACATTGCCAGGGCTGTTTTAAGAAAATATCTGGTCCATGCATTCTCTAACTGGCATGAAACCACATTGCCAGGGCTGTTTTAAGGAAATATCTGGTCATTGCAACCTCTAACTGGCATGAAACCACATTTCCAGGGCTGTTTTAAGAAAATATCTGGTCATTGCAACCTCTAACTGGCATGAAACCACATTGCCAGGGCTGTTTTAAGAAAATATCTGGTCCATGCAACCTTATAAGAGCTATTGAGAAAAAAATAATGACCATAAAAATCAATGGCATAAGCCCGCATGCAAGCCATTTAGACTAAGCGACCACCGTCTGTTGGTAAAGACCATTTTCATCTTAAATATTACTCGCCTCAATGGCCGTATGGTCTAAGGCGTCATTCTCATGTTAAACCAGTACTAAGGAAGGGGATATTGGGGTCAAAACCCCGGTTGGGTCCAATGATGGTGGTTTTTTTTTTAATTGTTTCCTACTCTCCTTCCAAGCAAATTCGGATGGATTCTCTCTAAAATACTTCCTTCCACATCCCGATCCCATTAGAGTAATTATCATATAATATGTGTATAGCCTAAACAGGCAGTAAGACCTGATTAAAAAACCATCGAGATTATTATGAAACTTTACGTTCTATGTAGACTCAAACACAAACAAGTGGGCTTTGCAAGAAAATTTGTTTCCCTTATATTTCAAACCAAACTATGCCCATGGTAATTTTTTATGAATATACCATGTATGAGTACCTGTTCGAGCTATAATACATTATGTTTATTACATGTAGAGATGAGGAAAGAATAGTTTTATATGTAATGTACGCGAATTTGCATGTAAATGGTAAATGTAGTGGTAAATCATTAGAAAAAATAACTGCACTTTAGCCCGCATCGGTGATCGAATGATTCATAGATTAGACTGAATTTTTGATGATAGCAAGACTGGGTACAACTTGCTGTCAAGTGTACTGAGGCCTGAGAGGGTTTTAATAAATTGTTTATTATTTTTCCTCCACGCAAATGAAAGTACATATCCTCTAAATTCCGCATTTCTCTTTCTTACACCTTTGTGAAAATATGTGGAGAGCCCGAGCATGCTAGTAAATACGTGATATGCACGACATAAAAATTTGGGCCACGATTATAGCACAGTTAAATTTTATTTTAGTTAATAATAATTATGTCCCTACAAACTTTTTTAATATACTTTTATTTTAAATATGGTAAAATACGTGAAGAAAGAATGAGTAGACAAATAAATGGGAAAACAGTCCTAGCATACCTGAAAAGGATAGACAAATATTAACTTCCTAAATAAAAGCTGACCACGTCAGTCGAGATTATTAACAATGAGGCAATCCTGCCTGTCACAGATTTTCATCTTACTTTTCGTTTGAACTATCCAAATTTAATTTCACTATTTTAAAGTGATTAAGAAAGGAAGAATTTAGGGTAAATGTTCCCACATTTGCTTGAAAAGAAAGTGAGGAATCATAGGAAAAATACCTCGGTACGTTCGGCCGAGATTATAATCCCAACTTCCTTGTCAGCGGCAAACTAGATTAGATGAGCTTGACATAATTCCACATTCCAAGTGTTTTGGCCGTGTTTATCAAACACTTTATCTCTAAAGGTATGTTTTATATGACAAGAGCGATACACCCAGCAGGATTTGAACTACGACCTCCCATTCCTCAGAAAACTAGACAAGACAAGACTCACGCCTTTGTTTGTGTTCCTATCAGTGTGTTAAAAAGAATGTTGTTTTAGGACTTATGCCAGCATGCCATACAAATTTAGGTCTTGTGCTTGTTGGCTTGTGAGATTAGGTCTTGTGGGATTAGGTCTTATAAAATTAGGTCCAATGAAGTTAGGTCTTAAAAAATTAGGTCCACTGCCTGTTTTAACAGTTAATGATATTTTAAAGTAATATATGAAAAATTAATTTTAGGTCCAGTGCCTTTAGGTCTAGTAAAGTTAGGAGCTGTAAAATTAGGTCTTATAAAGTTAGGTGTTATAAAGTTAGTTCTTATAAAGTTAGGTGTTATGAAGTTAAGAAATTTAGTTTAGGAGTTGTGACTTTAGGTCTTATAATTTTAGGTCCACTGCCGCATGTCCGTATTTAGTACCTCCCCTACATAGCTAAAAAATACTCAAGATAGCTTCTCTAGATGCATGTCATTTTTATTTGTTCACCTCCAAACGCTACCCTACCCTTTTCCCGTAATTTTGTCCTGGCTACAGCATTGAGTTTGGGGTGGACTTGTTTGTCTACTAACCTTATTGCACTTCACTTGGTCCTACCAAAAATATACGAATGGCACAGGGGGAAAAATTGAACTATTATGTGTGCACAAACAAGTTTCGCCAACTGACAAACGACATAGCAATACAACAACTGAACTAAGCTTAAAGCATCCTTTGTCCGCAAGATTGGCGCACACAATCTATCCCTCCGCTACTCCTTACGCAGTGTCTGAAGTAAAAAAGTGCAGTTTAGAAAATAGCTTTCACTTCCTCTTTAATTGCAACCTTAACTTCACCAACAAGTGTCAAGGGGTACCCTACCATACAAACCTCTGCTGTCAGGCTAATGTAGTAACATAAACATTTAGGTTTGGGAACATACTAATGTAATAAAACAAAATATGCTTTTACTGCTCTAAGGAGAATTATTTGGGTGATTGCCCGCCAGATGGTGGAATGGGGAAAACTGCCCCGTTCTCCCTCCTTTGGGTGTGCCCGATAAAAGAAAATTGACATAATAACAATATGACACTAACTAAAGGTCTCGCGTCACCCCTTAACAGCCCTTTAACCGCTCTAAACATTCCAACAGGTGCTATACTGGGACTCATTGTTCCTACAATGTTTCATCGCACATGTCAGACAAATAAAAAAAAATAGTGAGCATTGCACTCACCCCTCGACCAACGGAGGGCTAAATGTCTTATTTGCATTATTGCAATATTTTGTCGCCAAGAGGTGAAGCCTGGGCCGAGGGCGTAAACTTGAGAAACTCAAGAGTGCACCGGCCCGAGGGCTGGCGGGCCAGTCCGAACCTAACTGTAGCACATTTGTGAATTAAAGTAGCTTAAATGGCACTCTTGGTGGCAATAGGGGACAAGGCGCTATCTTGTTAGTCACCTACAGTTTTAAAAACTGTAAGAAAATCTTTTATTTTAGGCATAATACTTATATTTTTATTTTCTAAATTTCATTTAGGTTAAGATCTTGGTTTAGTCTTAGCAACTGATTTAGTAAAACTATGTCTTAATTGTAATGTAATAATTTCAATTCATAATGAATTGCCCATACGACACTTAAGTAAATCTGTTTTAGATTTGTGTTTTTGTGGCGACTTGATGTTGATTGTTGCTAGAGTTTGCTTGGCCATGGATAATAGTATCAAGTGTAAATAATACTTCTAGTTTGAAAAGGTCATTTAATCAAAATAATTGCAAACTTTTAGGTAAGGACACCTTTCTATTTTTGATGAAAAAACATCTAAGAGAACTTTCACATTATGCTCATGAGCATTTATTTATTTTTTAATATTTAAAAATGTATTTGTGAGAATAACTTATTTCTGAGGACGTTAGTTCATCTTTTGAGAAACTGTTGTATATATTTTTGGACTTAGCTCTGGTTTTGTGTGTGTGTTTTTTTGTTTTGTTTTTTCTCGGGGTGGGGGGGGGGGAAATGCTTTTACGCACAGTGGGTCGGACTCGGTTTGGATGTTGACCAAACCCATACCGACTAAAAAACCTAACCCTCTTCTCCTCGCCTCTGTTACTCTCCCATGGAACCGCCGTTAGGTATTACTTCGTGAGGGGCGGCATTAGCTGTTGTTCTGCTCCTCCTTCTGTTATTTGACCTCTCCTACTTCCCCGTTCCCACCTAGATGTTGGTGGCGGGATTAAGGATGTCCTAGGCTCCTTCCTTCTGATTCTATTTTCCTACTCTCCTGCTCTTTGTGACGTAGACCCTTGAGGACTTCCGTCCGAACGTGCTTGTCGCCTCCCACGCTGCCTCTGATGACAGCATCATATCCCCTAAGTTTCCTTGCGTAATCTTTCCCTCTACTGTGACCTCCAGTTTTCCACGCTGGGTATCATACCGAGGACACGTGAAGAACACGTGCTCGGCATTCTCCTCTACTCCGCGACAGGTGGGGCACTCAGGGAATCCTCATACTTAAACTTGTATAGGTATGCCCGGAAGCACCCGTGTCCCGAGATCATCTGTGTCAAGTAGTAATTGACAGCTCCGTGGCTGTGGTTGTACCACTTATCCACTTCGGGAATCAAACGGTAAGTCCATCTCCCATTGGTGGAGACTGCTTCACCACTCCTGCCTCTTCAACTCCTTTGCACTCAGCGATGTTATACCTTTGCTTTTCCGCCAAGACCCCAATCGGCAGCCCTCCAGCGATAACGCTAACCGCATCTTCTGATACCGTGCGAAACGTACTTGCTATTCGTAAAGTGCTCAGCCGGTAGACTGGTGCCACTTTACGACGGGACTCCTGGAGCGTCAGTACATCGGCCCATATGGAAATTCCATACGTGAGGACTGACGTGACGACTGATGACAGGAGTGCTTTCCTTCTCTGTTTGGGGCCTCCCACATTGGGCATGAGCCGTGATAGAACACCCCCAACCACAAACACCTTGGTACTGGAATGCTCCACCTGCTGCTTAAAGTTGAGTCTCGAGTCGAGCATCACCCCCAAATACCGAATGCACCGCTGGTTCGTGATCTCATGCTTACCGGCTTGCAGTGAGATCGTCTCAAGCTTCTTATTGCTGGTGATCAATACTGCCTCGGTTTTGTGCTCTGCCAGCTTCAGGCCAACCGAATCCATCCACCAGTGAATCCTCGTGAATGTGACCTTGAAGAGGTTTCCGATGTCCTCCAGGTGTTTTCCTACAATGACAAGAGCGACATCATCAGCGAAGGCCACGGGTGTCACTGCTCTTGGTAGCACGAGCTTCAGAAGTGTGTGTGTGTGTGTGTGTGTGTGCGTGCGTGCATGCGTGTGTGTGAATAATCTAATTTAATCATATCATTGGAGATACGGAGGTGTAATTTTCTGTTAGCTTGTCTCGAAAAGTTTTCTTAAGATATTTTGCAAGTATTATGTATTTGAGGATACATATAAACTTGTGTGCAATAAGTAGTATGCAGTTAGGATTTATACAAAGCTATGATTTACATCATAAGGAAAATGTGTTCGGGAAGCTTTTCTGCCCCTGTTAAGTTGTGCTTCTTCTTTGTAACATGGCATATGGGAGTATTTTTGATTAAGTGTTTATTCGCTCATAAGAACTATTGTATTTTTTTGTTTCTGTCCATTAATTGCTAGATTCAATTTTGAGTTTTAAGTACGCATGTTGTTTAGGTTGCTATTCAATTTATTCACTGATGAACTATTTATGCTATTAATATTGAATAAATATAGTTATATTATAAGTTCTGGTTGTGTTAAATCTATTATTTTGGGAACCCTCCCCTTAGTGCGGGATTATTTTTGTGCATCCTAACACCTCTACTGTTCCTTGTTATTTCAATTGTTTGTATACCAACTTTTTTTTCTTTTTACTGTCTATTAAAAATGGTTGCTTCAAATCTAAGTAGCCTGTCAAGCTATTAGTCCAGTCATGATACTGAATGACTGTTGGTCTATATTCCAGGAGCTGCATGCCCATCTAAATGGTTCTCTTAGCAATAAAACACTGCAAGAACTTCATCAACTAGAAAACAAAGGAGATGTCACCTGGGATCAATGGGATGCAATCATTGCTCATGGAAGTATTAGAACTCTTCAAGAGTAGGTATAGGCTTAAACCTAAAAACCTATAATATGTTGGTTCCCCCTTCCTTCTCATCGCCATCCTTAACCCAATTGGATGGATACAATATTATTATTATTTATCACTTCTTTCTTTGTTTTGCTAAAATTTGTAATGTAATGTAATGATGTTAAATGTAATAGAGATTTAAAAGTATTTAAAACATTTGTTTTGTTCAGAATTAATTTTTTAAATCTTCAATTTTCAATTAGTATAGTCTAAAAACAGGTATTGGCCAAATATAATTAAACTTGATCATAATTTTGACAAAGCTATGAAAAATATCAGGTAAATTCTAGGCCTCTATCTACAAACTTTTTTTGTTGGTTATACTTGAATCTGCAAGAGCCTAATGCGGGAATACCCCTACTTTCTTCCTAACATTTTATTATTCATTCATAATCGTCGAAACAAGATTTCTTATTCATGTTTTTTTTTTTATATTAAACACTATATTTTCTGGAAATTTAAATACATATGATTTTATATTTTATTAAAATCATGATGCCTAATATAATTATAACTTTTATATTTACATTTTTATATGTAGAGGAAAAGCAAGCAACATATTTTATAATATTGAATTTTTTACAAAATAATCAGTTCCAGGATTGTCTTGTAAGCATTCAGCGAATTACAAAATATATCTAGAGAATAATATGATGGCTTCTAGTGGCGTGTTTTGTTAATTATTGACTGCTATAATTTAATTACAGGCTTATAATATTTATTATTAATTTGATCGAATGTTTCCTAATCCACAACAACCATAATACTTTAATAATTGTGTGAGATACTCACATAATCAGTGGCGAAGCTAACAACATGAAAAGGAGGAAACTCAAGTGGTACCGACACTTTAGCCAAGTCAGTAGCGAGTCTTTCTACTGAGTCAAGGGTCTCAGGTTCGATTACAGGCATAGCTGAATAATGAAATGAGGATTTCCCCTTTCATAGTGATAAATTAACGGCAGGTGACTGAATGTTGTGTCTGTTCTCGATTTAAATTACCGTATCTAAGTCGTGTACCGATATAATCATTCGGGACAGAAAGTGCATGTTAAATACCACAAATAAATAATAAACAAAAATAAGAGACTAAGCGAGGGCTACAATAGTTTGCATAGTCCTTTAGTAGTAATTTGTAATAAAAGACATTCTGTTCTCAAAATATTAAAAGTAACTTATATTTGACTAATTAGAATATAAAAGTTGGAAATAATTTGTGTGGTATAGTTTTTTTATACATAATATTACAAGTAATTTTGGTCTAATAATATGTTAACCTGGTATTTAAATACCAATTCAATTTGGAAATTGTTGAAACTAGCTCCTTCTAGAGATTAATATCGGCACTCCTGGAGCAGGGGAATAGCTCCTTCTAGAGGTTAATATCGGCACTCTTGGAGCAGGGGAATAGCTCCTTCTATAGGTTAATATTGACACTTCTGGAGCAGGGAATAGCTCCTAAAGATTAATATCGACACTCTTGGAGTAGAGCAAGAGGAGAATAGCTCCTTCTAGAGATTAATATCGACACTCCTGGAGTAGAGCAAGAGGAGAATAGCTCCTTATAGAGGTTAATATCGGCACTTTTGGAGCAGGGGAAGAGGGGAATAGCTCCTTCTATAGGTTAATATCGACACTCCTAGAGTAGAGAGAGAGGAGAATAGCTCCTTCTATAGGTTAATATCGACACTCCTGGAGTAGAGCAAGAGGAGAATAGCTCCTTCTATAGGTTAATATCAACACTCCTGGAGCAGGGGAATAGCTCCTTCTAGAGGTTAATATCGGCACTCTTGGAGCAGGGGAAGAGGGGAATAGCTCCTTCTAGAGGTTAATATCGACACTCCTGGAGTAGAGCAAGAGGAGAATAGCTCCTATAGGTTAATATTGACACTCCTGGAGTAGAACAAGAGGGGAATAGCTGCTTCTAGAGGTTAATATCGACACTCCTGGAGCAGGGAATAGCTCCTTCTAAAGGTTAATATCGGCACTCTTGGAGCAGGGGAAGAGGGGAATAGCTCCTTCTAGAGGTTAATATCGACACTCCTGGAGTAGAGGAAGAGGGAATAGCTCCTTCTAGAGTTTAATATCGACACTCCTGGAGTATAACAAGAGGAGAATAGCTCCTTCTAGAGATTAATATCGGCACTCCTGGAGCAGGGGAATAGCTCCTTCTAGAGCTTAATATCGACACTCCTGGAGTAAAGCAAGAGGAGAATAGCTCCTTCTATAGGTTAATATCGGCACTCTTGGAGCAGGGGAAGAGGGGAATAGCTCCTTCTAGAGGTTAATATCGGCACTCTTGGAGCAGGGGAAGAGGGGAATAGCTCCTTCTAGAGGTTAATATCGACACTCCTGGAGCAGGGGAATAGCTCCTTCTAGAGTTTAATATCGGCACTCCTGGAGCAGGGGAATAGCTCCTTCTAGAGCTTAATATCGACACTCCTGGAGTAAAGCAAGAGGGGAATAGCTCCTCCTAGAGGCTAATATTGACACTCCTGGAGTAAAGCAAGAGGGGAATAGCTCCTTCTAGAGGTTAATATCGACACTCCTGGAGCAGGGGAAGAGGGGAATAGCTCCTTCTAGAGGTTAATATCGTCACTTTTGGAGCAGGGCAAGAGGGGAATAGTTCCTTTGAAAGGTTAATTGCGGCACTCTGAGTAGAATAAGAAGGACAGATTTATTAAAGAAGTGATGATGGCTATACAAAAGCTTTTTATCACACGGTATTGGGAGTCTTAATAGGGCAATTGAAGAGAAAACCATACTTCTTTGTTGCAAGAATCATTAATGTAAGTTAGAAGGCTTTGGGAGGTGTTAATAAAATTGCAATAGCATCTAAACCTTGCTATTTATATCTCCTAGCTGTCCAGTTGGATGTTTAGGGTGACTTGCCCTCATAGTCTACTCTGACCCAATCCCCTGGGTTTATATGGTTAACAGTTTATCTTATCACTTTGGCAGGCTATAAACCCTGTTCATGAACATTTTTCTTATTGACTAACTAACCAAAATACTTTTATTATGTTTCCATCCAACATTTCAAATTTTTTAAGTAATTCTATATGATTTGGATGTAAATTCATTGCCAGGAATAACTTACCTTGAATTCTTAAAGTCACACATTCAAGTAAAACTTTATGAATTAGTTTTAATTTTAATAAAAGTTAGACGCTAGATCCAAAACATAGTGGTTACAAATTTTTGAACCAGGGACTGGCTATTAATTCAATCTAAGCCCAAGGGAAAGTGTTTGCTTAAGATGTTTCCAGATGTTCAGTGTGGCTCATAGCTTGACGTCATCACCTGCATCATTGTTCAAAGCCACTAGAGAGGTAATACACGAGTTTTCAGAAGATGGAGTGGTGTATCTTGAGCTAAGAAGCACTCCACGACAAGTATCTAGGACTATGACTAAAACTCAATACATTCAAGCAATTATTGATGCTATTCTGTGAGTACTAAAGTACAAACATAGTAATGTGACTTAAGTTTGTTTTCTTTAGTATATTTTGTTACTCTTTCAGTTAAGGGTGTATTACCCAAAGTTAATAAAATACTGACTAGGCCTATATTAATTGTCCAAACAAAACATGAGTCATTGCCTTAAATATAAATTAAATTGCTAGGTACTTTATACACAGTGTTTACTAAAACTGTGGGATTTTGGCCCCTGGAGCAAAAAGTCTTGGAAAAACCAAATGATGCAAATATATCATATTTGGCATGTTAGGATTGCTCAGTGAGATTTATTAATAAAACTAAATATTATTTCAACAAATGCATGAAAAATGGCCAAATAAGTGTAATAGATTATCCCGGTATCTCACCAACAAACTAAAATGTGTCATCGAACCAGTGATTCAGCTTAATGGATACTTTTGGAAGCCTGAAAATACTGCACTGACAAGGTTATACATATCAGAGAACTTGCAGTGAGCATCATTTTTAAAGCCAGATTGAAACCAAGATTAGCTACCAAAATCAAGAATCAAATGGCCGAAGCTATTGTTTTTGCTTTTATAGAGGAATTCTCCATCTATATATATTCTGAAAATTGAAAAATGACACCTGGACACGGGAATCAAACCCGGGACCTTTGGCTTAGTATGCCAATGCTATACCACTGAGCTATCCAAGTGTCATTTTTAAATTTTCAGAACATGATACCGAAATCAAGTTTTTTTTAATCTTACCTTTAAACTTTGAGACAAAAGATTACACAGATTTGATATCATGGCAAGATTAGAGTGAGCTACCAAATCATCACTGACATTCCACTATTTTCATCGAGATCTGGCCGCTATGGTTAGTTCTGAAAGTTGGAAAAAAGACACGAATATCGAATTTCCAATATTTACTTGCCATACCCAAGCGTTTAGAAGATATGTTAAGCTAGCATTAGAAGCTTCTTCAGCAGTTTGTGGCCACAATTGTAAAGATGGCTTCATTCATGGCAGGCCTTAAAATAATGCCAAAATTCAACCCAAAAACACAACATGGCCTTTGAATCGGGAAGGGTGGAGGTAGAGTTTTGGCATTCTCATTGAATAGCTGAATAAGCAACTTTTCAGCACTATTACAACAACAACAACAACAAAACTGTGCTATTTTGGGTCATATTCATTCCACAGGCCACAGATCCCACACATGGCTGACCTAAGAGTTGTGTCAGACTTTGTAGCATTATAACATGTTGAGAAAGTGTGATTGTTTTACAAATAAAAGCTCATATGTTTGTAAACTGTAGCTCATACTCAGATTATGAAAAAAAATTGTAATGTACATATTTTGATATATACCATTATTATTAATTAGTTATCCTCTTACATTCCTTATTTCACTAGGTCTATTTTAATTTTCATAAGGACAATGTAGATCAAAAACTTAACCTCACTATTTAGTTACTAATTGTGATTTATTTGACTGATCTTAATTTCATGTCTTTTTAGGTCTTTTTAACATATTTAATAGTGTACAAAACAAATTTAAAACTACCTGGGTTAACCATAATTTTGTTGGCCAATGATGATGTATTCATGTAAGCCATACAGTAAAATTTATACCCTTTGTCTCTCCTGTAAGGCAGAAAGCTTAACTTTTAATATCCCACTACTCTATAACAAATAAGATAATGTCATAGTGTAATCTGTCAAGGTCAGAATGATATATTTCAGGGAAAAGACTTTATTTTGCAGAGAATGCAGGCAAAATCTCAACATCATAGTGAAGCTGCTGGTGTCAATCGACCGCCGGCAAGGGCAGAAAGAAGCTAAGGACACTCTAGACATGGTTGTTAAAGTCAATCAGATGTATCCAGACATTGTGGTCGGCCTGGATCTTAGTGGGGACCCTTCCCAAGGAGACTTTATGGAGTTTTCGTCAGTGTTGGCCGAAGCTAGACACTATGGTCTAAGGCTGTCTATTCACTGTGCAGAGGTATGTTTCATTTACTATCTGTCGGAATGGAACAGTGCAAGTATTTTCTCCGTACAAAGGAGGAGATTTGGGGGTTAAACTCTTCCAAAAGAATTAGCTATTAATAATGCATTTTTGTATTCCTCTTTAATACCCAAAATATTAGCTTATTGGAGTCTTATAGAATGCAGGGTGTAGCTTTTTTCTTATAAACATCAAACCAAACTATGTTTAGATATAACTTTAAATTATTTCTAAAGAAATACCATGTTTAAGATCCTTTAATGCCACTCCCACATGAAGATTCACACAAAAACTTGTATAGGGAATTTTCTGAGTATTTCCCCCTTTCCCTAAATACAAAGCAGGCCATTGGTAAACAAAACCACAGTTCTCAAGAGACTAGCATTATGGGTTAGTGTGTAGTTGCCATTTTACTCTTTATTGCTTTATCAAGACATGGAACTGTCTGTTGAGCTTACCACTGGAGCACCAAGGATTTGTTCTTAGAGACTTGAATAAAAAAAACATATAGTCATAGCAACATTTTCCTTCTCATCTAAGGCTGAGCTTACGCACATTACCGTATTCTATGTAATATTCTATGTAAAATTTATATTTTCATTTGGGTTCAATAACCGGTCACTGTCTTCCTTGGCATAAGGAACTAACTAATAGTGTTATGCAGTTCTATAAAATAATTTTTCCGCATTGAATCTCTGTAAGCACACACTTCTGAGCATAATTTGACACAATCTGTAACTTTAGTCCATTTTAAATAATATAGAAGAAATAACTGTGTTCTTTTTACATTTTAAAGAGGGATAAAGTAAACTGTTTAACCCAATTTTATCAAATGTAAACTTAGGAAGCAGATAACACAACATAGGTGCTTCTCATTCACTCAGTTGTGAAAGGTCATTAGAAGACAGCTCAATGCCCTTGAACTTTTAACTCTGGGCACTGAGATTACTCCTTTGTCTGAAGGAACGTCTGTGTGTCTATTTAGATTGGCCAGCTCGTTTGGTCTGACGTTTCCCATTGAATTTCTGAGGTAAGTTTTGATGCGCCAAAACGTCGAAAATGACATTTCAGGCATGCTTGTTGAAACTGTAAGGGCGCAGAAAATCTTCATCATATTGCGTACGTTAATTGAGTACAAGTCCTTGTGGCATCTGTTGAGGGCATCAGCTCTATGGTTGTATTCTTCGTCACTGCCGGCTGAAACATTGCACCTTTGAGATCTTCCTTCCACTATTCTTGGCGTGCTTATAGTGTTGCCTAATTCTTGTGACATCTTTGTTGCACTGTCAAAGAGTTTATAAAAGCATTCTTCCTCTCCTGTACCAAGATATTCTTTACACTCTAGACATGGGCAACCTCATACGTCAGTTCTCTATCTTTGGTTTGTTGGACACAGCTGCGTGAACCTAAGAGTCACTCTAGTTACGTGTTCCTCTAGAGACTTGTTTCACAAGGTGGTGTCACCACTCACATGTAAACAGTGGGTCAAAAGTTGCTGTAAAGTTTACATGACATTGAAGGTGAAAAAATCTTCGTTTTTTTAAAAACAATTTGGCACAAACCAAGAAAAAGAAATTGAAGCTACTAATATAAGTACTGTATTACCAGTAGTTTTAAACATTTTGATCTTAAATACAGTCATTTTACTTTGAAGATGTTTTAATAAAGAAATAATGTTTAATTTTAAAATGTATTTCTTAGAAGAAGAATTATTTTAGTAACACTTTTGCTATATTATATGTTTTTCAATCACACTCAAATGGTTTTGCTAATGCCCAGTTAACCAAACAGAATAAAGAATATTGTGACTCGTCACATTCACTTTTTGTGATAGACCCAATTGCTTTAGAACAATACCAATCTTAAATTGAGGCTAGTTAACAAAACATTATGTTTAACATACCTAATGAGAAATAATAACAAGAGAAAGTAGTATGTCTTATTGTGACATAATAGTTGAAATACCGCCAAACTTCCAGGAATAAGAAGGTAGCTAGAAATGTTGGTTACAGGTGACAAGTCTCCAGGAACAAAGTGTCACACTGGTACATAACAGTTGTTAGTACACCCATACTTACAGCCCTGAGGACAAGAAGACAGACTAATACAATAGTCCTAGAAACTAAGTACCTGTCTGTTATACTATGACAGTGTCACACTGTACATAACAGTTGTTAGTACACCCATACTTACAGCCTGAGGACAAGAAGACAGACTAATACAATAGTCTCTAGAAACTAAGTAGGCCTACCTGTCTGTTATACTATGACAGTGTCACACTGGTACATAACAGTTGTTAGTACACCCATACTTACAGCCCTGAGGACAAGAAGACAGACTAATACAATAGTCTCTAGAAACTAAGTACCTGTCTGTTATACTATGACAGGTCACACTGATACATAACAGTTGTTAGTACACCCATACTTACAGCCCTGAGGACAAGAAGACAGACTAATACAATAGTCTCTAGAAACTAAGTACTACCTGTCTGTTATACTAGACAGTGTCACACTGGTACATAACAGTTGTTAGTACACCCATACTTACAGCCCTGAGGACAAGAAGACAGACTAATACAATAGTCTCTAGAAACTAAGTACCTGTCTGTTATACTATGACAGGTCACACTGGTACATAACAGTTGTTAGTACACCCATACTTACAGCCCTGAGGACAAGAAGACAGACTAATACAATAGTCTCTAGAAACTAAGTACCTGTCTGTTATACTAAGACAGTGTCACACTGGTACATAACAGTTTGTTAGTACACCATACTTACAGCCCTGAGGACAAGAAGACAGACTAATACAATAGTCTCTAGAAACTAAGTACCTATTCTGTTATAACTATGACAGTGTCACACTGGTACATAACAGTTGTTAGTACAACCCATACTTACAGCCCTGAGGACAAGAAGACAGACTAATACAATAGTCTCTAGAAACTAAGTAGCCTACCTGTCTGTTATACTATGACAGTGCACACTGATACATAACAGTTGTTAGTTACACCCATACTTACAGCCCTGAGGACAAGAAGACAGACTAATACAATAGTCTCTAGAAAACTAAGTAGCCTACCTGTCTGTTATACTATGACAGTGTCACACTGATACATAACAGTTGTTATACACCCATACTTACAGCCCTGAGGACAAGAAGACAGACTAATACAATAGTCTCTAGAAACTAAGTACCTGTCTGTTATACTATGACAGTGTCACACTGGTACATAACAGTTGTTAGTACACCCATACTTACAGCCTTGAGGACAAGAAGACAGACTAATACAATAGTCTCTAGAAACTAAGGCTACCTGTCTGTTATACTATGACAGTGTCACACTGTACATAACAGTTGTTAGTACACCCATACTTACAGCCCTGAGGACAAGAAGACAGACTAATACAATAGTCTCTAGAAACTAAGTAGGCCTACCTGTCTGTTATACTATGACAGTGTCACACTGATACATAACATGTTGTTAGTACAACCCATACTTACAGCCCTGAGGACAAGAAGACAGACTAATACAATAGTCCTCTAGAAACTAAGTAGCCTACCTGTCTGTTATACTATGACAGTGTCACACTGGTACATAACAGTTGTTAGTACACCCATACTACTACAGCCTTGAATTTACAAACCAAGAAAAAGAACTAAGCTATAATATAAGACTGTATTACCAGTATTAAACATTTGTCTTAATACACATTTACTTAAGATGTTAAAAGAAATAATGTTAATAAGTATTCTAGAAAATTATTAGTAACACTTTTGTATATATATGAACACTCAATGTTTGTACCATAACCAAACAGATAAGAAGACCACATTACTTTATAGCCATGAGAACAATACAATCTAATACTATTCAAAACTATTTTAACATACTAATGATATACAAGAAAGTGTTGTCATGTGACATAATGTTGAAATACCCCAACTTCCAGGAATAAGAAGGACTAAATGTTGGTACGGTGCAATCTAAACATAGTGTCACACTGGTACATAACAGTTGTTAGTACACCATACTTACAGCCTGAGGACAAGAAGACAGACTAATACAATAGTCGCTAGAAACTAAGTACCTGTCTGTTATACTATGACAGTGTCACACTGTACTAACAGTTGTTAGTACACCATACTTACAGCCTTGAGGACAAGAAGACAGACTAATACAATAGTCTCTAGAAACTAAGTAGGCTACCTGTCTGTTATACTAGACAGTGCACACTGATACATAACAGTTGTTAGTACACCCATACTTACAGCCTTGAGGACAAAGACAGACTAATACAATAGTCTCTAGAAACTAAGTACCTGTCTGTATACTATGACAGTGTCACACTGATACATAACAGTTGTTATACCCCAATTACAGCCTGAGGACAAGAGACAGACTAATACAATAGTCTCTAGAAACTAAGTAGCCTACCTGTCTGTTATACTATGACAGTGTCACACTGGTACATAACAGTTGTTAGTACACCCTACTTACAGCCTGAGGACAAGAAGACAGACTAATACAATATCGCTAGAAACTAAGTACCTTGTTATACTATGACAGTGTCACATGGTACATAACATTGTTAGTAACCATACTTACAGCCTGAGGAAAGAGACAGACTAATACAATAGTCCTAGAAACTAAGTACCTGTCTGTTATACTAGACAGTGTCACACTGGTACATAACATTGTTAGTACACCCATACTTACAGCCTGAGGACAAGAGACAGACTAATACAATAGTCGCTAGAAACTAAGTACCTGTCTGTTATACTATGACAGTGTCACACTGATACATAACAGTTGTTAGTACACCCATACTTACAGCCTTGAGGACAAGAAGACAGACTAATACAATGTCTTAGAAACTAAGTGGCTACCTGTCTGTTATACTATGACAGTGCACATGTACATAAAGTTGTTAGTACACCATACTTACAGCCTTGAGACAAGAAGACAGATAATACAATAGTCTCTAGAAACTAAGTAGGCTACCTTCTGTTATACTATGACAGTGCACACTGATACATAACAGTTGTTAGTACACCCATACTTACAGCCTTGAGGACAAGAAGACAGACTAATACAATAGTCTCTAGAAACTAAGTAGCTACTGTGTTATACTATGACAGTGCACATGATACATAACAGTTGTTAGTACACCATACTTACAGCCTTGGACAAGAGACAGATAATAATAGTCTTAGAACTAGTAGGCCTACTGCTGTTATATATGACAGTGACACTGACATAACAGTTGTTAGTACACCCATACTTACAGCCTTGAGACAGAAGACAGATAATACAATAGTCCTAAACTAAGTAGGCCTACCTGCTGTTATACTATGACATGCACACTGATACATACGTTGTTATACACCATATTACAGCCTGGACAGAAGACAGACTAATACAATATCTCTAAAACTAAGTAGGCTACTGTTGTTACTATGACAGGCACATGATACATACATTGTTAGTAACCCAACTTACACTGAGACAAGAAGACGAAATACAATGTCTCTAGAACTAAGTAGCCTACTGTTGTTATCTATGACAGTGCACACTGATACATAACATTGTTAGTACACCATACTTACAGCTTGAGACAAGAAGACGATAATACAATGTCTCTAAAACTAAGTAGGCACCTGTTGTTTACTTGACAGTGTACACTGATAATACAGTTGTTAGTAACCATACTTACAGCCGAGGAAAGAAGAAGACTAATACATATCCTAGAAATAGTAGGTACCTGTCTGTTTACTATGACAGTGACACTGATACATACAGTGTTAGTAACATACTTACGTGAGAAAGAGACAGACTAATACAATAGTCTCTAGAAATAATACATGTTGTTTATGACGTGCCACTGATAATAACATTGTTAGTACCTACTTACAGCCCTGACAAGAAACGACTAATACAATAGTCTCAGAACTATAGGCTACCTGTTGTTATACTATGACATGACAGATACATAACAGTTGTTAGTACACCATACTTACAGCTTGAGGACAAGAAGACAGACTAATAAATAGTCCTAGAAACTAAGTAGCCTACCTTCTGTTATACTATGACAGTGCACGATAATAACATTGTTAGACACCCATATTAAGCTTGAGGACAAAAACAGACTAATACAATGTTCTAGAACTAGTAGCCTACTGTCTGTTAACTATACAGTGCACACTGATACATAACAGTTGTTATACACCCATATTACAGCTTGAGGACAAGAGACAGACTAATACAATAGTCTTAGAAACTAAGTGGCCTACCTGTCTGTTATACTATGACAGTCAACTGATACATAACAGTTGTTTGTACACCCTACTTACAGCCCTGAGGACAGAAGACAGACTAATACAATAGTCTCTAGAACTAAGTAGGCCTACCTGTCTGTTATACTATGACAGTGCACATGTACATAACAGTTGTTAGTAACACCCATCTTACAGCCCTGAGGACAAGAGACAGACTAATACAATAGTCGCTAGAAACTAAGTACCTGTCTGTATACATGACAGGTCACACTGATACATAACAGTTGTTAGTACACCCATCTTACACCTGAGGACAAAGACAACTAATACAATAGTCTCTAGAACTAAGTACCTGTTGTTATACTATGACAGTGTCACACTGATACATAACGTTGTAGTACACCCATACTTACAGCCTGAGGACAAGAAGACAGATAATACAATAGTCTTAGAAATAAGTACCTATCTGTTATACATGACAGTGTCACACTGTACATAACAGTTGTTAGTACACCCATACTTACAGCTTGAGGACAAGAAGACAGACTAATACAATAGTCTCTAGAAACTAAGTACCTGTCTGTTATACTAATGACAGTGTCACACTGGTACATAACAGTTGTTAGTACACCCATACTTACAGCCTTGAGGACAAGAAGACAGACTAATACAATAGTCTCTAGAAACTAAGCTACCTGTCTGTTATACTATGACAGTGCACACTGATACATAACAGTTGTTAGTACACCCATACTTACAGCCCTGAGGACAAGAAGACAGACTAATACAATAGTCTCTAGAAACTAAGTAACCTATCTGTTATACTATGACAGTAAAATAGGCTATGCTAGACTAATTTGTTAGGAAGTGGGACTAATTATTTGGTTCCTCGTATTTAGTATTTATTAGTAGTTCTCACAGATTACATTGGGAAGTGCATGCAGCGTGAATGTGAGAATCTAGAAACATGCTGAAGGTATTGACTGGTAAGACCCTAGACACAGATATGGAGCTGAATAAGAGATAGGAGGATAACATTAGAATGGAGCTGAATAAGAGATAGGGTGTAATGAGGGGAACTGGATAGAACCAGGGACGTTGCACGAAAAATATTTTGGGGGGGGTGAACCCGTGTTTTTCCCAACTCTAAGAATTTGGAAATTAGAAAGATTCCGAAGTGCCAAAGGAGAGTAAAAGGGCAATGTTGAGAACAATTGGGGGGAGGGAAGGTAGGAACTTGGGGAGATAATGAAGCCTTGAACCGAGCTTTTAGGCAACTATATTTTTTAATTTATTTGTTGATGCTGGATTTTTCAAGCTACAAGGCTTTTTAAGTGCATACTGAAATAACTTTAATTATTATTTATTTCAGTTTACCTGTATCTGAGCTAACATCGAATTAGTTAAATATGTTTATTAAGATTTGCAGAGTTTGTTCAACTCGTGTATTTTAGATTAAAAATTATAACTGACTTTATTACAGCGGTTTCCATCATTATGTAGTTTATATTATGCTAGCAGAATTACAAGGCTGCCACAGTAAACAAGTCAGCAAGAAGCTATCAAAATGAAATAAGGAACCTAAGCAGTAACTTGGTAGTTTTGAGCACTTTAACAACTTACATTTCTATTAGAACTACACATCTTCCTATAATCATTAAAATCCTTGAAAAAAGTAAATATAAAGCTAAAACTTCTATATTGTGAACCCCCCCCCCCCCAAAAAACACACTGCGGCCCCAAGTTGGAAACAGCTGCTTTATTATTACACACTTGGAAGTAATATTTAACTAAGCTCCTTGAGATGTAGAACTCACTCATCACTTTACCAAAAACCTAGCAATTTGGCCAAGTTTATTTTAAAATATTTTCAGAATAAAATAAAGCAATTAAAAAAAGGAATTTATCGGTATCTCGACAGTATTTTGATACCTGTCTACCAATGTCCTTCATAACCTCATAGAAGTTGCCATAAAATGTTAATACTAGTACGGGAATAAACTATTAAAAACATATTGTAATTGAGCACGTGAGGGTGAATGGGCTTACCCTGAAATTCAACTAAATAACTGATGGCAAATTTGAAATCAGCACTCTAAATCCACATGGTTAAATGAAATTTCATGCAAATCGACCACTAAATAACGAATTAAAAATGTATCCCAAATTTGGAAATGTTAAAGTATGAAATAAGAGTTGTAACAATGTAACACAGCCCTATTACTCCTCTTCCTTCATAGTGGCTCTAAGCCTATTTAAATTGCTTTCATGAAACCCTATTTTAATAAATAATGAAATAAGATACGCCAGTTCAATTCAAACTATTATGGATACTTGCTAGAAGAATTAGTGTGTACTTCAGAAGTCAACATTAACACTAACCTCAATGTCCTCATTTCATCAGTAAGAGCTTTCGATAAGAAAACAATAAAATGCTGCATAACACTCACTGCATTTATGCCTTCAAAATTTAATAAAGCCCTAAACTAAGGGTTGGCTGTACAACATGATAATTTGAATAATAAAACTGACAGTCTAGCAGCCACGAAAGTCAACTGAAAACACTAAACCATGAACAGAACATTGGCTGACAAAGCTGTCACTTCAAGCCTTGTTGGCTAACAAAGCTGCCACTTCAAGCCTTGTTGCTGACAAAGCTGCCACTTCAAGCCTTGTGGCTACAAAGCTGCCACTTCAAGCCTTGTGGCTGACCAAGCTGCCATTTCAAGCCTTGTTGGCTGACCAAAGCTGCCACTTCAAGCCTTGCTGGCTAACAAAGCTGCCACTTAAGCCTTGCTGGCTGAGCGTGAAAATATTTGCTGCTGAGGGCACTGCTCATGTTCCCTTATGATACCGAATTTGACCATTGTCTCAGACTACTGACAACGGTGATACTAGACTACTTGATTAACTAAGATTTCTACAATTACTAAACAAGAAATCTCCTTACAATGTTTGATGATTTTTGATGTTGGAAATTTTGTAGGTAGGGATAAACATTGGAAAATTTTAAATTATCTGTACAAGTCTGTGGTTAAGCATTTTCATAAAGAAAATAATGTGGTACAGAATAATCCTAAAATGTCCCAACTTCAGATCTCAAATCTCACAAAATTCCCAACTTTAAAGCTTCTAACTGACAATGGAGTGCAGGGAGGAGAAAGAATTGACCCCCCCCCCCCCTCCAACCCCTAACTCTGGCATGACACCCTGGATAGAACTGACTTGAGATAGGGATAGGGTGTAATGCGGGAAACTGGATAGAACTGACTCAAGATAGGGATAGGTGGCATACTTTTATAAGTGTGGCAATGAACTTTTGAGTTTCTAATGTCATCGAATATGTAAGTATTTAAATTTGCCAATTTTTCAAGACATCTCTTTGAATTTTCGAGTCAAAATGACTCCACAAGTAATGGTAGTAAGAGAATCATAAAACTTAAATATCCATCAAGGGGGTTGTTAAGGCAAACTTTTATAATGTAACATTTTAATAAACTATTATTTATTGTTATGAATATTATATTTTATACCTAAATATTCTGCTTTATGAACATGGAAACCATTTGAAACAATACCACCACTACAGCTTGGCCGCTCTGCGAACTAGCATATTCCAGGTTACTTTTATAATTGTAACTATTTGCAAAAAATTTTACAATTACTATTTATGAATCCATGTACCAATGTAACTAAAAAACCAATAATTACTTGCTTTATAGCATTAGGAACTTGAAAGCTCATTGCTACACTTAGAAAATTATGGTACCTACCATATATTGAATTATCCAGTCCTCTATTACACCTATCTCCTGAGATGTTCTATCCAGTCTCATTACACCCTATCCCTTCTTGAGATAGTTCTATCCAGTACCTCTATTACACTCTATCCCTATCTTGAGATAGTTCTATCCAGTACCTCTCATTACACCCTATCCCTATCTTGAGATAGTTCTATCCAGTCCTCTCATTACACCCTATCCCTATCTTGAGATAGTTCTATCCAGTCCTCTCATTACACCCTATCCCTATCTTGAGATAGTTCTATCCAGTCCTCTCATTACACCCTATCCCTATCTTGAATAGTTCTATCCAGTCCCTCTCATTACACCTCTATCCCTATCTTGAGATAGTTCTATCCAGTCCTCTCATTACACCCTATCCCTATCTTGATAGTTCTATCCAGTCCCTCTCATTACACTATCCTATCTTAATAGTTCTATCCAGTCCTCTCATTACACCTATCCTATCTTGAGATAGTTCTATCCAGTCCTCTCATTACACCCTATCCCTATCTTGAGATAGTTCTATCCAGTACCTCTCATTACACCCTATCCCTATCTTGAATAGTTCTATCCAGTCCCTCTCATTACACTCTATCCCTATCTTGAGATAGTTCTATCCAGTCCCTCTCATTACACCTATCCCTATCTTGATATAGTTCTATCCAGTCCCTCTCATTACACCTATCCCTATCTTGAGCTAGTTCTATCCAGTCCCTCTCATTAACACCTATCCCTATCTTGATATAGTTCTATCCAGTCCCTCTCATTACACCCTATCCCTATCTTGAGATAGTTCTATCCAGTCCTCCATTACACCTATCCTATCTTGATAGTTCTATCCAGTCCCTCTCATTACACCTATCCTATCTTGAGATAGTTCTATCCAGTCCCTCTCATTACACTCTATCCCTATCTTGAATAGTTCTATCCAGTCCCTCTCATTACACTCTATCCCTATCTTGAGATAGTTCTATCCAGTCCCTCTCATTACACTCTATCCCTATCTTGAGATAGTTCTATCCAGTCCCTCTCATTACACTCTATCCCTATCTTGACTAGTTCTATCCAGTCCCCTCTCATTACAACCTATCCCTATCTTGAGATAGTTCTATCCAGTCCCTCTCATTACACCCTATCCCTATCTTGAGATAGTTCTATCCAGTCTCTCTCATTACACCTATCCCTATCTTGACTAGTTCTATCCAGTCCCTCTCATTACACCCTATCCCTATCTTGAGTAGTTCTATCCAGTCCTCTCATTACACCCTATCCCTATCTTGAGATAGTTCTATCCAGTCCTCTCATTACACCCTATCCTATCTTGAGATAGTTCTATCCAGTCCCTCTCATTACACCCTATCCCTATCTTGAGATAGTTCTATCCAGTCCTCTCATTACACCCTATCCCTATCTTGAGATAGTTCTATCCAGTCCTCTCATTACACCCTATCCTATCTTGAGATAGTTCTATCCAGTCTCTCTCATTACACCCTATCCCTATCTTGAGATAGTTCTATCCAGTCCCTCTCATTACACCCTATCCCTATCTTGAGATGTTCTATCCAGTCCTCTCTCATTACACCCTATCCCTATCTTGAGATAGTTCTATCCAGTCCCTCTCATTACACCCTATCCCTATCTTGAGATAGTTCTATCCAGTCCTCTCATTACACCCTATCCCTATCTTGAGATAGTTCTATCCAGTCCTCTCATTACACCCTATCCCTATCTTGAGATAGTTCTATCCAGTCCTCTCATTACACCCTATCCTATCTTGAGATAGTTCTATCCAGTCCTCTCATTACACCCTATCCCTATCTTGAGATAGTTCTATCCAGTCCCTCTCATTACACCCTATCCCTATCTTGAGTAGTTCTATCCAGTCCTCTCATTACACCCTATCCCTATCTTAGATAGTTCTATCCAGTCCTCTCATTACACTCTATCCCTATCTTGAGATAGTTCTATCCAGTCCCTTCATTACACCTATCCCTATCTTGAGATAGTTCTATCCAGTCCCTCTCATTAACCCTATCCCTATCTTGATCTAGTTCTATCCAGTCCTCTCATTACACCTATCCCTATCTTGAATAGTTCTATCCAGTCCTCTCATTACACCCTACCCTATCTTGAGATAGTTCTATCCAGTCCTCTCATTACACCCTATCCCTATCTTGAGTAGTTCTATCCAGTCCCTACATTACACCCTATCCCTATCTTGAGATAGTTCTATCCAGTCCCTTCATTACACCTATCCAATCTTGATAGTTCTATCCAGTCCCTCATTACACCTATCCTATCTTGAGATAGTTTATCCAGTCCTCTCTATACACCCTACCCTATCTTAGTAGTTCTATCCAGTCCTCTCATTACACCCTATCCCTATCTTAGATAGTTCTATCCAGTCCTCTCATTACACCCTATCCCTATCTTGAGTAGTTCTATCCAGTCCCTCTTATACACCCTATCCCTATCTTGAGATAGTTCTATCCAGTCCCTCATTACACCCTATCCCTATCTTGAGATAGTTCTATCCAGTCCTCTCATTACACCCTATCCCTATCTTGAGATAGTTCTATCCAGTCCTCTCATTACACCCTATCCTATCTTAGATAGTTCTATCCAGTCTCTCATTACACCCTATCCCTATCTTGAGATAGTTCTATCCAGTCCTCTCATTACACCCTATCCTATCTTGAATAGTTCTATCCAGTCTCTTCATTACACCTATCCCTATCTTGAGATAGTTCTATCCAGTCCTCTCATTACACCTATCCCTATCTTGAGATAGTTCTATCCAGTCCCTCTCATTACACCTATCCCTATCTTGAGATAGTTCTATCCAGTCCCTCATTACACCCTATCCCTATCTTGAGATAGTTCTATCCAGTCCTCTCATTACACCCTATCCCTATCTTGAGATAGTTCTATCCAGTCCTCTCATTACACCTATCCCTATCTTGAGATAGTTCTATCCAGTCCTCTCATTACACCCTATCCCTATCTTGAGATAGTTCTATCCAGTCCTCTCATTACACCCTATCCTATCTTGAGATAGTTCTATCCAGTCCTCTTCATTACACCTATCCCTATCTTGAGATAGTTCTATCCAGTCCTCTCATTACACCTATCCCTATCTTGAGATAGTTCTATCCAGTCTCTTCATTACACCCTATCCCTATCTTGAGATAGTTCTATCCAGTCCTCTCATTACACCCTATCCTATCTTGAGATAGTTCTATCCAGTCCATCTTATTACACCCTATCCCTATCTTGAGATAGTTCTATCCAGTCCTCTCATTACACCTATCCCTATCTTGAGATAGTTCTATCCAGTCCCTCTCATACACCCTATCCCTATCTTGAGATAGTTCTATCCAGTCCTCTCTATTAACACCCTATCCCTATCTTGAGATAGTTCTATCCAGTCCTCTCATTACACCCTATCCCTATCTTAGATAGTTCTATCCAGTCCTCTCATTACACCCTATCCCTATCTTGAGATAGTTCTATCCAGTCCTCTCATTACACCCTATCCCTATCTGAGATAGTTCTATCCAGTCCTCTCATTACACCCTATCCCTATCTTGAGATAGTTCTATCCAGTCCTCTCATTACACCCTATCCCTATCTTGAGATAGTTCTATCCAGTCCTCTCATTACACCCTATCCCTATCTTGAGATAGTTCTATCCAGTCCTCTCATTACACCCTATCCCTATCTTGAGATAGTTCTATCCAGTCCCTCTCATTACACCTATCCTATCTTTGAATAGTTCTATCCAGTCCTCTATTACACCCTATCCCTATCTTGAGATAGTTCTATCCAGTCCATCTTATTACAACCCTATCCCTATCTTGAGATAGTTCTATCCAGTACCTCTCATTACACCCTATCCCTATCTTGAGATAGTTCTATCCAGTCCTCTTATTACACCCTATCCCTATCTTGAGATAGTTCTATCCAGATACCTCTCATTACACCCTATCCCTATCTTGAGATAGTTCTATCCAGTACCTCTCATTACACCCTATCCCTATCTTAGATAGTTCTATCCAGTACCTCTCATTACACCCTATCCCTATCTTGAGATAGTTCTATCCAGTACCTCTCATTACACCCTATCCCTTTCTTGAGATAGTTCTATCCAGTCCATCTTATTACACCCTATCCCTATTCTTGAGATAGTTCTATCCAGTACCTCTCATTACACCCTATCCCTATTTTGAGATAGTTCTATCCAGTCCATCTTAATTACACCCTATCCCTATCTTGAGATAGTTCTATCCAGTACCTCTCATTACACCCTATCCCTATCTTGAGATAGTTCTATCCAGTACCTCTCATTACACCCTATCCCTATCTTGAGATAGTTCTATCCAGTCCATCTTAATACACCCTATCCCTATCTTGAGATAGTTCTATCCAGTCACTTCATTACACTCTATCCCTATCTTGAGATAGTTCTATCCAGTACCTCTCATTACACCCTATCCCTATCTTGAAATAGTTATATCCAGTCCCTCTCATTACACTCTATCCCTATATTGAGCTAGTTTCTATCCAGTCTACCTCATTACACCCTATCCCTATCTTGAGATAGTTCTATCTAGTCCCTCTCATTAACCTCTATCCCTATCTTGAGATAGTTCTATCCAGTCCCTCTCATTACACCCTATCCCTATATTGAGATAGTTCTATCCAGTACCTCTCATTACACCCTATACCTATCTTTAGATAGTTCTATCCGGGGGGGGGGGGGGGGGGGGGGGGGGGGGGGGGGGGGGGGGGGGGGGGGGGGGCCCCCCCCCCCCCCCCCCCCCCCCCCCCCCCCCCCCCCCCCCCCCCCCCCCCCCCCCCCCCCCCCCCCCCCCCCCCCCCCCCCCCCCCCCCCCCCCCCCCCCCCCCCCCCCCCCCCCCCCCCCCCCCCCCCCCCTATCTTGAGATAGTTCTATCCAGTCCACCTCATACACCCAATCCTTATATTGAGCTAGTTCTATCCAGTCTACCTCATTACACCTATCCCTATCTTGAAATAGTTCTATCCAGTCTCTCTCATTACACCCTATCCCTATCTTTAGATAGTTCTATCCAGTCCCTCTCATTACACTCTATCCCTATCTTGAGGTAGTTCTATCCAGTACCTCTCATTACACTCTATCCCTATCTTGAGATAGTTCTATCCAGTCCATATTATTACACCCTATCCCTATCTTGAGATAGTTCTATCCAGTCCCTCTCATTACACCCTATCCCTATATTGAGATAGTTCTATCCAGTCCCTCTCATTACACTCTATCCCTATCTTGAGATAGTTCTATCCAGTACCTCTCATTACACTCTATCCCTATCTTGAGATAGTTCTATCCAGTCCATATTTTTACACCCTATCCCTATCTTGAGATAGTTCTATCCAGTCCCTCTCATTACACCCTATCCCTATCTTGAGATAGTTCTATCCAGTCCACCTCACTACACCCTATCCCTATATTGAGATAGTTCTATCCAGTACCTCTCATTACACTCTATCCCTATATTGAGATAGTTCTATCCAGTCCATCTTATTACACCCTATCCCTATCTTGAGATAGTTCTATCCAGTACCTCTCATTACACCCTATCCCTATCTTGAGATAGTTATATCCAGTCCATTTCATTACAACCTATCCCTATCTTGAGATAGTTCTATCCAGTACCTCTCATTACACCCTATCCCTATCTTGAGATAGTTCTATCCAGTCCATTTCATTACAACCTATCCCTATCTTGAGATAGTTCTATCCAGTACCTCTCATTACACCCTATCCCTATCTTGAGATAGTTCTATCCAGTACCTCTCATTACACCCTATCCCTATATTGAGCTAGTTCTATCCAGTCTACCTCATTACACCCTATCCCTATCTTGAGATAGTTCTATCCAGTCCCTCTCATTACACTCTATCCCTATCTTGAGATAGTTCTATCCAGTCCATCTTATTACACCCTATCCCTATCTTGAGATAGTTCTATCCAGTCCCTCTCATTACACCCTATCCCTTTCTTGAGATAGTTCTATCCAGTCCCTCTCATTACACCCTATCCCTATATTGAGATAGTTCTATCCAGTACCTCTCATTACACCCTATCCCTATCTTTAGATAGTTCTATCCAGTACCTCTCATTACACCCTATCCCTATCTTGAGATAGTTCTATCCAGTACCTCTCATTACACTCTATCCCTATCTTGAGATAGTTCTATCCAGTTCATCTTATTACACCCTATCCCTATCTTGAGATTGTTCTATCCAGTCCCTCGCATTACACCCTATCCCTATCTTGAGATAGTTCTATCCAGTCCATCTTATTACACCCTATCCCTATCTTGAGATAGTTCTATCCAGTACCTATCATTACACCCTATCCCTATCTTGAGATAGTTCTATCCAGTCCATCTTATTACACCCTATCCCTATCTTGAGATAGTTCTATCCAGTACCTCTCATTACACCCTATCCCTATCTTGAGATAGTTCTATCCAGTCCATCTTATTACACCCTATCCCTATCTTGAGATAGTTCTATCCAGTCCATCTTATTACACCCTATCCCTATCTTGAGATAGTTCTATCCAGTACCTCTCATTACACCCTATCCCTATCTTGAGATAGTTCTATCCAGTCCATCTTATTACACCCTATCCCTATCTTGAGATAGTTCTATCCAGTACCTCTCATTACACCCTATCCCTATCTTGAGATAGTTCTATCCAGTCCATCTTATTACACCCTATCCTTATCTTGAGATAGTTCTATCCAGTACCTATCATTACACTCTATCTCTATCTTGAGATAGTTCTATCCAGTACCTCTCATTACACCCTATCCCTATCTTGAGATAGTTCTATCCAGTCCCTCTCATTACACCCTATCCCTATCTTGAGATAGTTCTATCCAGTCCACCTCATTACACCCTATCCCTATCTTGAGATAGTTCTATCCAGTACCTCTCATTACACCCTATCCCTATCTTGAGATAGTTCTATCCAGTCCATCTTATTACACCCTATCCCTATCTTGAGATAGTTCTATCCAGTACCTCTCATTACACCCTATCCCTATCTTGAGATAGTTCTATCCAGTCCATCTTATTACACCCTATCCCTATCTTGAGATAGTTCTATCCAGTACCTCTCATTACACCCTATCCCTATCTTGAGATAGTTCTATCCAGTACCTCTCATTACACCCTATCCCTATCTTGAGATAGTTCTATCCAGTACCTCTCATTACACCCTATCCCTATCTTGAGATAGTTCTATCCAGTACCTCTCATTACACCCTATCCCTATCTTGAGATAGTTCTATCCAGTCCACCTCATTCACCCTGTATCTTTCAGGTTAATTCTAATGTTATTTTCCCATCTGTGTCAAGGTTTTCTAAATCGTCTCCTCCCAGTGGGTCTGCAAGTCATTACCTTGAACATGGCTCTAGATTCTTCCATTTGTGCTGCATATCCTGCTCACCCTAATCTCATAGTTTTGATCATCTTAACACTGTATTTTATTTTTATTTTCCATTCTGTGTAAAATAAAATCTTTTAGTTCCATGAGAGCAATCTTTCTAGTATTTCTTAATTTTCTACATTATATATTTAAGAAACAAACCATCAAATATAGTATATATATTTTATTATTAAATAATATAAATACTCTTATGTAGACAATTTTAACAATTACGACAGAAAATTTATGAAAATAAATATTAAAGTTATGCTTATACAAATTTTGCTAAATTATGTAAATAATATATTTAAAAATAAACATGGTCAAAGTTGAACATGGCCTACTCCAGTGTTATTTTACATAAGGGACACATTGTATTATCATGTTGTTCTACAAAAACAAACTGTCCTTCCCACTTGGTCTTTAAAACCTCTATTCTCGTATTCATATTTACGTTTTATAGACGAAATCACAAAACTCGGAAAAAAAAGTAAGGAAAAAATGTCAATTCTATTCCTACACAACATGTCAACTTGCTGGAAGTGGTGTAGGAATACCATCTGAGGAACAAGAACATCATCTGAGTGTAACTGTAGTTGGTGGAGGGGCAGGCATGACCTTGAATCCTTCCTAAACATCGTGGCTCCAAAAGGCCATGTGGTTGGCTACCCCTGATGTAGGTTTTAAGTTTATATAAGAGTAAATTAAAACAATTTTATTTGCTAATGATTCTTCCACTGAACTTTCACAAATGGTGGTATCCACAGGTTTATTTTCACTGTCTTCTTCCACTTCTGAACTTTACTCCCTAACATTCTTTTTACTTTGTTTACTAAATAGGTTAAAAGTTTCCCTTGTCTTTTACTCATCTTTTTCCACAATATACAAAACAAACAACTATCAACAAACTAACTTGCCCAATCTGACATCTTTATATAAGATTCAGTCCCACCCAGGGTTGCCAACACTCCAGTCTGTAGGGAGAGATAAAAACAACATATACACATACTAAAGGCGCTTGATACACAAGTGGCAATACTTATTTACAACAATCAGAGTGTAATGTTTGGGTAAACATTTTAACGAAGGGATATATTTCAGAGAAGGTTACACCCCTCACCCCGGTTACATGCCTGGCTACATTGCATGTATCACAAGCCAGTGGTGGACCTAGGACTTTGTGTCTTCAGAGGTGATCACGTTGCATTAAAATTTGCGAGTATTTTCAAGATTCATAAACGGTTTTTTGTGAGTTCAAACAACTAAATTAGCATAAAAATTAGTAAAAATATCGGACACACAAGCCTCTAGAAATAAAAGTGCCTAGGGCCTATGAAGGTCTTAAAATGACTCTGAATTCAGCTAGGTCTTTTGATTTTAATCAGATAATGTAAATAATTGGGAGCTATTATATTTAATTTGTATTTCTATCATTATATTACTTTTATTTTTAGCTTTAGAAATGAGTTCATATCAATTTTTATTTGACTATAAAAGTAAATTTGTTAATATCATGAATACAAGGTAGTAGTCATCACAACATTAAAAACGATTAAGCTAATTAACCTAAGCCTCCAAACTAACTCATGTAGTAGATCTAGAATGTGTTAATGATAACAAACTGACATGTACAGATTCCCAAACCATCCGAGGTGAAAGCTATTTTGGAATTTAAGCCTGAACGGATCGGGCATGGAACATGCATTCATCCACAGCTTGGAGGTTCTTCAGAGCTATGGGAAATATTACTACAGTCCAAAATTCCTGTTGGTACGTAATTTAAATGTCATTTAATTCTTTTTAAAACATGATTTAAAAAACTCCATGGCATCAGCTTGTAATCAAGCAACCACACTGTTGGAAAAGATAGTGCCAAATTCTGCGTATAAAGGGTGTCATGTGGTCAGCACAAACAAACCCTCTGGTCGTTAATCTCATTTTTCTAGTCCAGATCCGCTACTTTTTCATTCCAGTAACTCCTCATAATACCTAAACTATAAGTACATGTGAAATGTTGGAAGAATTTAAATTAACATTATATGAGCCTTTTATTCATTAGGATGCATACACTTTTTAAGCAAACAAAAGGGGACAGTTAAAAAGATATGTGAAATCAATGCATTTTTTTATGTTTTATTTAGAAGCATGCCTGACTTCAAATGTGAAGAGCAACACAGTGAAACATTATGAAGATCACCATTTCCAATTTATGTTCAAACATCAACATCCCATCACATTAGGAGTAAGTTCAAAATATTACACCATCAGTAACCGGCCTTGTGGTGTAGTGGTCAGTGCACCTGACTATAGACCTAGGGGTTCCAGCTGCGAATATTGGCTCGTACTTATGGTATGGTTCCCAAAAGGGAATTATCCCAATAGTAACCAGGGTTTGGTAAGTTAGGGTATGTTTCTACTGGTTCTGCACCCTCATACTCTCTAACACCCTCATACTCACTATCAACCTCATACTCACTATCACCCTCATACTCACTATCACCCTCATACTCACTATAACCCTCATACTCTCTAAAACCCTCATATTCTCTATCACCATCATACTCTCTAACACCCTCATACTCACTATCACCATCATACTCACTATCACCATCATACTCACTATCACCCTCATACTCTCTAACACCCTCATACTCACTATCAACCTCATACTCACTATCAACCTCATACTCACTATCACCCTCATACTCACTATCACCCTCATACTCTCTAAAACCCTCATATTCTCTATCACCATCATACTCTCTAACACCCTCATACTCACTATCACCATCATACTCACTATCACCATCATACTCTCTATCACCATCATACTCACTATCACCATCATACTCACTATCACCATCATACTCACTATCACCCTCATACTCTCTAACACCCTCATATTCTCTATCACCATCATACTCTCTATCACCCTCATACTCACTATCACCATCATACTCACTATCACCATCATACTCACTATCACCCTCATACTCTCTAACACCCTCATACTCACTATCAACCTCATACTCACTATCAACCTCATACTCACTATCACCCTCATACTCACCATCACCCTCATACTCACTATCACCCTCATACTCTCTAAAACCCTCATATTCTCTATCACCATCATACTCTCTAACACCCTCATACTCACTATCACCATCATACTCACTATCACCATCATACTCTCTATCACCATCATACTCACTATCACCATCATACTCACTATCACCCTCATACTCTCTAACACCCTCATATTCTCTATCACCATCATACTCTCTATCACCATCATACTCACTATCACCATCATACTCACTATCACCCTCATACTCTTTAACACCCTCATACTCTCTAACACCCTCATACTCTCTAACACCCTCATACTCACTATCAACCTCATACTCACTATCAACCTCATACTCACTATCACCCTCATACTCACTATCACCCTCATACTCTCTAAAACCCTCATATTCTCTATCACCATCATACTCTCTAACACCCTCATACTCACTATCACCATCATACTCACTATCACCATCATACTCTCTATCACCATCATACTCACTATCACCATCATACTCACTATCACCCTCATACTCTCTAACACCCTCATATTCTCTATCACCATCATACTCTCTATCACCATCATACTCACTATCACCATCATACTCACTATCACCCTCATACTCTCTAACACCCTCATATTCTATATCACCCTCATACTCACTACCACCCTCATACTCTCTAACACCCTCATATTCTCTATCACCATCATACTCACTATCACCCTCATACTCTCTATCACCATCATACTCTCTATCACCATCATACTCTCTATCACCATCATACTCACTATCACCCTCATACTCTCTATCACCATCATACTCTCTAACACCACTCAACTCTCTATCACCCATCATCCATCAACCATCATACCTCTCCCTACTTATCACCATCATACTCCTATCACCATCATCTCTAACTCAACTCACTATCACCATCATATACTTCACCTCATACTCCATATCACCATCATACTCCTACACCCTCATACTCATATCACCATCATACTCTCTACACCCTCATACTCCTATCACCATCATACTCTCTATCACCATCATACTCTCAAACACCTCATACTCTTATCACCTCATACTCTCTATCACCTCATACTCAAACACCTCATACTCATATCACCATCATACTCACTACACATCAAACTCTCTAATCACCATCATACTCTCTACACCTCATACTCACTATCACCCTCATAACTCTCTAACACCATCATACTCTCTATCACACCATCATACTCTCTATCACCATCATACTCTCTATCACCAAACTCTATCACACTCTCTATCACCTCATACTCACTATCACCCATCATACTCACTATCACCACTCATAACTCACTATCACCATCATACTCCTATCACCTCACATACTATCACCATCATACCTCTAACACCTCATATCTCTACATCATCACCTCATCATACACTCATCACATCACTCCTATCACCATCATACTCCTAACACCTCAATCATACTCTCCTAATCACCCTCATACTCTCTATCACCATCATACTCTCTATCACCATCATACTCTCTATCACCCATCCTATACATCTCTCTATCACCTCATACTCTCTATCACCATCATACTCTCTAATCACCATCAACTCCTATCACCTCATACTCTACACCATATTCACTCATACTCACTCACCTCATACTCTAACTATCACTCACATACTCTCTAACACCTCATACTCACTATCACCATCATACTCTCTATCAACTATCACCTCATACTCACTATCACCTCATACTCTCTAACACCTCATACTCCTACACCATCATACTCCTATCACCATCATACTCTCTACACCTCATACTCCTATCAACCCTCAACTCTCTATCACCCATCATACTCTACACCTCATACTCCTACCCATCATACTCTCTAACACCTCATACTCTCTAAATCACCATCATACTCCTAACACCTCATACTCATACATCATACTCACTACCACTCACAACTCACTCTATCACCTCATACTCTCTATCACCTCATACTCTCTATCACCATCATACTCACTATCACATCACTCAAACCTTATCACATCAAATCTACTACTCTATCACCTCATACTCTCTACACCCTCATATCTCTAACACCATCATACACTACTCACCTCATACTCACACCTACTACACCATCATACTCTAAACACCTCATACCTCTTAACACCATCATACTCTCACTCACCTCAATACCACTATCACCTCATCACCTCACTATCACCATCATACTCACTATCACCATCAACTCACTATCACCATCATACTCTCTATCACCATCATACTCTCTATCACCATCATACTCCTATCACCATCATACTCCTATCACCATCATACTCCTATCACCTCATACTCTACTATCACCTCATACCACTTCTACCATCATACTCTCTATCACCCTCATACTCACTATCACCTCATACTCTCTATCACCTCATACTCTCTATACACCCTCATACTCTCTACACCTCATACTCTTATCACCATCATACTCTCTACACCCTCATACTCCTATCACCCTCATACTCCTATCACCATCATACTCTCTATCACCTCATACTCTAACACTACACCATCATACTCCTATCACCATCATACTCCCCTATCACCATCATACTCCTATCACCATCATACTCTTACACCATCATACTCACTATCACCCTCATACTCCTATCACCTCATACTCCTACACCTCACTACTCATCTATATCACCATCATACTCTCTACACCTCATACTCTCTATCACATCATACTCTCTACACCATCATACTCTCTATACACCCATCATACTCCTATACACCATCATACTCACTATCAACCAACTCATACACATCTACTTCACACCATCATACCTTCACCATCATACTCATCTATCACCATCATACTCTCTAACACCCTAACCTCTACACCATCAACCTCTAACACCACTACACACTCATACCTCATATACTCTACACACCCTCATACTCTCTATCACCTCATACTACTATCACCATCATACTCTCTACACCCTCATACTCTTATCAATATACCCATCACCATCATCTCTACTATCACCATCACTACTCACATCCCATCATACTCACTATCACCATCACTCTCACTATCACCATCATACTCCTACACCCATCATACTCACTATCACCTCATACTCTCTAAACACCATCATACTCACTATCACCTCATACTCACTACACACATACCTCTCACAATACTCTTAACACCCTCATACTCTCTATCACCATCATACCTCTATCACCATCATACTCTCTACACATCATACTCTCTACACCTCATACTACTATCACCATCATACTCACTTCACATCAACTATCACCTCTATCCATACCTCATATCTCTAAACCCTCATACACTATCACCATCATACTCTCTATCACCTCATACTCTCTTAATCACCATCATACTCTCTATCACATCATACTCTCTAACACCCTCATACTCTTTCACCATCATACCTATCACCATCATACTCTCTATCACCTATACTCCTATCACCCATACTCCTAACACCATCATCTCTAACACCATCATACTCCTATCACCTCATACTCTCTAACACCTCATACTCTCTAACACCCTCATACTCTCTAACTCACTCTCCTCAAACTCTCTAATCACCCTCATACTCACTCTATCACCCTCATACTCTCTATCACCATCATACTCTCTAACACCCTCATACTCTTCTAACACCCTCATACTCTCTATCACCATCATACTCTCTATCACCATCATACTCACTCCTATCCACATCATACTCTCATATCACCATCATACTCTCTATCACCATCATACTCTTATCACATCATACTCTCTATCACCATCATACTCTTTATCACCATCATACTCTCTATCACCATCATACTCTCTAACACCCTCATACTCACTATCACCATCACACTCACTATCACATCATACTCACTATCACCATCATACTCTCTATCACCATCATACTCTCTAACACCCTCATACTCTCTTATCACCATCATACTCTCTATCACCATCATACTCACTATCACCATCATACTCACTATCACCATCACACTCACTATCACCATCACACTCTCTAACACCATCATACTCACTATCACCATCACACTCCTATCACCATCATACTCACTATCACCCTCATATCTCTATCACCTTATACCCATAACACCTCATACTCTCTAACACCCTCATACCCTATCACCATCATACTCCTATCACCATCATACTCTCTATCACACTTAACCCACTATCACCATCACCTCATCTCATCAGGACACAGAAAGAGCCCCCACAGAGAGGATGTACGATTAGTACATTTGTCGTCCTGTTGACAATGTTACATTAGTTCTTGGTAATCTTTCCACTGCTTGGCTACAAACTATGTAGCCCAGACACAGTATTATTAGCTAGAATCAGTAAAATCAATCAACTATTTAAATCTTAACATTCATTTTATTCTAAGCATGCTGAACACAATATCCACCTCTATATCACATTTCCTCAAGCTATGACCTCTTTATCATAATTGCAAATATGCTAAATAAATATCTAAATTATTCTCTTATGGTTATTTTGAAATGAAGTGTAGTCACGGAACCTATAGATTCAATGTAATGACAACTTGAATATTACATTGCAGGCTAGAAGAACAATAATTGTAAATTAGTACTAACAATCTTGTGCTACGTGTTTGTATGTTTTCTAGACAGACGACAAGGGAGTATTTGCAACTTCTTTATCAAAAGAGTTTCAAATTGCAGCAAACACCTTCTCTCTATCCAAACAACAAATGTGGAAGCTGAGTTTTGATAGTGTCGACTATATTTTTGGGACTCAACAAGAACAAATACACTTGAAGAAAGTTCTGAAATCATGGAAAGATGAAAATATACATTTATTTGAGATAGTAAATAACATACATTAGTGTGGTGTTGATCAACCTCCTTAAAGACATTTCCCAAATAATAGAATAGAATATTCTTAGCAATGTACTTACTAAAATAAAATTGATATTTTCATGGATCATTAAAAGAGCTCTTTATTATTAATAATAATAATTTTGAACATATCAAAAGAAGTAGGTTGATATAACTGAACAGTTAAGTTATTTCAATCGCTTCAGTGGCTGTATGATCTAACACGCAGCTATAGTGTTAGACTAGACTGCTGAAAATATGATTGGGTGCACTGAGGGTTATTTCCCTAAATAGTTTTCCAATTTACCTCCACGCGAATGTGGGTGCACTAACTCTGAATTAAACCTTAATAATACCTAATAGTTTGGTGTAATTAGTACATGGGCATACAACCAAAACCATTAGTAAGACTTGATGGTAAAAAAAGAATCAATTTAAATATATTGATGACTGTTGCCAGTAGATCATCTGTCCTACACCTTGATTCACATCTATCTACTAAGCTAAGGGTCACCTTGTTTCACTAGAGCACATCTATCTACTAAGCTAAGGGGTCACCTTGGTTCAACATCTATTACTAAGCTAAGGGTCACCTTGTTTCAGCTAAAGCACATCTATTACTAAGCTAAGGGTCACCTTGTTTCAGCTAGAAGCACATCTATCTACTAAGCTAATGGTCACCTTGGTTTCTAGGACATCTATTAACTAAGCTAAGGGTCACCTTGGTTAGCTAGTAGCACATCTATCTACTAAGCTAAGGGTCACCTTGGCTCATCTAGCAGTGGCACATCTATTAACTAAGCTAAGGGTCACCTTGGTTCATCTAGTGCACATCTATTAACTAAGCTAAGGGTCACCTTGTTTCAGCTAGAAGCACATCTATCTACTAAGCTAAGAGTCACCTTGGTTCAACATCTATCTACTAAGATAAGGGTCACCTTGGTTCAGCTAGTAGCACATCTATCTACTAAGCTAAGGGTCACCTTGGTATCTAGTGGCACATCTATTAACTAAGCTAAGGGTCACCCTTGGTTCAGCTAGTAGCACATCTATCTACTAAGCTAAGGTCACCTTGGTTCACAGTCAATCTATCTACTAAGAAAGGGTCACCTTGTTTCAGCTAGAAGCACATCTATCTACTAAGCTAAGGTCACCTACATCTATTACTAAGCTAAGAGTCACCTGGTTCATCTAGGCACATCTATTACTAAGCTAAGGGTCACCTTGGTTCAGCTATGCACATCTATTACTAAGCTAGGTCACCTTGTTTACTAGAGCACATCTATCTACTAAGCTAAGGGTCACCTGTTTCAGCTAGAAGCACATCTATCTACTAAGCTAAGGTCACCTTGTTAAATTTTACTAAGCTAAGGTCACTTGTTTCGCTAGACACATCTATCTACTAAGCTAAGGTCACCTTGGTTCAACATCTATCTACTAAGCTAAGGGTCACCTTGTTCAGCTAGAAGCACATCTATCTACTAAGCTAAGGGTCACCTTGTTTCAGCTAGGACATCTATCTACTAAGCTAAGGTCACCTTGGTTCAACATCTATCTACTAAGCTAAGGTCACCTTGTTCAGCTAGAACACATCTATCTACTAAGCTAAGGTCACCTTGGTTTCACATCTATCTACTAAGCTAAGGTCACCTTGTTTCAGTAGAGCAATCTATCTACTAAGCTAAGGTCACCTTGTTCAACATCTATCTACAAGCTAAGGGTCACTTGGTCAGCTAGTGCACATCTATCTACTAAGCTAAGGGTCACCTTGGCTCATCTAGTGCACATCTATTACTAAGCTAAGGGTCACCTTGTTCACTAGAAGCACATCTATCTACTAAAGGTCACCTTGTCATCTAGTGGCACATCTATTACTAAGCTAAGGTCACCTTGGTCTAAAGCACATCTATTACTAACTAAGGTCACTGGTTCAACATCTATCTACTAGCTAAGGGTCACCTTGTTCAGCTAGAAGCACATCTATCTACTAAGCTAAAGTCACCTTGGTCACTAGTGCACATCTATTACTAAGCTAAGGTCACCTTGTTCACTAGAGCACATCTACTACTAAGCTAAAGTCACCTTGGTCACTAGGCACATCTATTAACTAAGCAAGGGTCACCTTTTCAGCTAGAAGCACATCTATCTACTAAGCTAAGGTCACCTTGTTCAACATCTATCTACTAAGCTAAGGGTCACCTTGTTTCAGCTAAAGCACATCTATTACTAAGCTAAGGTCACCTTGTTTCAGCTAGAGCACATCTATCTACTAAGCTAAGAGTCACCTTGGTTCAACATCTATCTACTAAAGCTAAGGTCACCTTGTTCAGCTGACACATCTATCTACTAAGCTAAGAGTCACCTTGGTTCAACACTATCTACTAAGCTAAGGTCACTTGTTTCACTAGAAGCACATCTATCTACTAACTAAGGTCACCTTGGTTCATCTAGTCACATCTATTAACTAAGCTAAGGGTCACCTTGTTTCAGCTAGAAGCAATCATCTACTAACTAAGGTCACCTTGGTTCAACATCTTTACTAAGCTAAGGGTCACCTTGTTTCAGTAGAGCACATCTATCTACTAACTAAGGTCACCTTGGTTCAACATCTATCTACTAAGCTAAGGTCACCTTGTTCAGCAGAGCACATCTATCTACTAAGCTAAGGTCACCTGATTCAACATCTATCTACTAAGCTAAGGGTCACCTTGGTTCAGCTAGTAGCACATCTATCTACTAAGCTAAGGGTCACCTTGGTCATCTAGTGGCACATCTATTACTAAGCTAAGGTCACCTTGGTTCAGCTAGAACACATCATCTACTAACTAAAGTCCTTGCTCATCTAGTGGCATCTTTAACAACTAAGGTTCACTTGCTCACTAGTGGCACATCTATTAACTAAGCTAAGTCACCTTGGTTCAGCTAGTAGCACATCTATCTACTAAGCTAAGGGTCACCTTGGTCATCTAGTGGCACATCTATTAACTAAGCTAAGGTCACCTTGGCTCATCTAGTGACATCTATTACTAAGCTAAGGGCACCTTGTTCAGCTAGTCACATCTATCTACTAACTAATGGTCACCTGGTTAGCTATGCACATCTATTAACTAAGCTAAGGTCACCTTGGTTAAGTATGGCAATCTATTAATTAAGCTAAGGGTCACCTGGCTCACTAGTGGCACATCATTAACTAAGCTAAGTTCACCTTGCTCAAGTGCACATCTATCTACTAACAAGGTCACCTGTTCGCTAGTACACATCTATCTACTAAGCTAAGGTCACCTTGGTTAACATCTATCTACTAAGAAGGCACTTGGTTCAACATCATCTACTAAGCTAAGAGTCACCTTGTCAGCTATGGCACATCTATCTACTAAGCTAAGGGTCACCTTGGTTCAGCTAGTGGCACATCTATCTACTAAGCTAAGGTACCTGGTCATCTAGTGCACATCTATTAACTAAGCAAGGTCACCTTGGTTAGCTAGAGCCATCTACTACTACTAATCTAAGGGTCACCTTGGTTCAACATTCTATCTACTAAGCTAAGGGTCACCTTGGTTCAACATCTATCTACTAAGCTAAGGTCACCTTGGTTCAACATCTATCTACTAAGCTAAGAGTCACCTTGGTTCAACATCTATCTACTAAGCTAAGGGTCACCTTGGTTCAGTAGACATCTATCTACTAAGCTAAGGGTCACCTTGGTTCAGCTAGTGCACTCTATCTACTAAGCTAAGTATGGTGTTCATACCTGTGGTTCAGCTAGTAGCACATCTATCTACTAAGCTAAGGGTCACCTTGGTTCAGCTAGTAGCACATCTATCTACTAAGCTAAGGGTCACCTTGGTTCAACATCTATCTACTAAGCTAAGAGTCACCTTGGTTCAACATCATCTACTAAGCTAAGGGTCACCTTGGTTCAACATCTATCTACTAAGCTAAGGGTCACCTTGTTTCAGCTAGTAGCACATCTATGTACTAAGCTAAGGGTCACCTTGTTTCAGCTAGTAGCACATCTATCTACTAAGCTAAGGGTCACCTTGGTTCAAACATTATCTACTAAGCTAAGGGTCACCTTGTTCAGCTAGTAGCACATCTATTACTAAGCTAAGGGTCACCTTGGTTCAACATCTATCTACTAAGCTAAGGGTCACCTTGGTTCATCTAGAAGCACATCTATCTACTAAGCTAAGAGTCACCTTGGTTCAACATCTATTACTAAGCTAAGGGTCACCTTGTTTCAGCTAGAAGCACATCTATCTACTAAGCTAAGGGTCACCTTGTTTCAGCTAGAGCACATCTATTACTAAGCTAAGGGTCACCTTGGTTCATCTAGTGGCATCTATTACTAAGCTAAGGGTCACCTTGGTTCAGCTAGAAGCACATCTATCTACTAAGCTAAGAGTCACCTTGGCTCATCTAGTGGCACATCTATCTACTAAGCTAAGGGTCACCTTGGTTCATAACATCTATCTACTAAGCTAAGGGTCACCTTGGTTCAGCTAGTGGCACATCTATCTACTAAGCTAAGGGTCACCTTGTTTCAGCTAGAAGCAATCTATCTACTAAGCTAAGAGTCACCTTGGGTTCAGCTAGTAGCACATCTATCTACTAAGCTAAGGGTCACCTTGGTTCAACATCTATCTACTAAGCTAAGGGTCACCTTGGTTCAGCTAGTGGCACATCTATCTACTAAGCTAAGGGTCACCTTGGTTCAACATCTATCTACTAAGCTAAGGGTCACCTTGGTTCAACATCTATCTACTAAGCTAAGGGTCACCTTGGTTCAGCTAGTAGCACATCTATCTACTAAGCTAAGGGTCGCCTTGGTTCAGCTAGTAGCACATCTATCTACTAAGCTAAGGG
>JBCFYV010000001.1:65436421-65593514 GCA_039000515.1 Timema cristinae
ATAATTTAGATTCCTGCTGCACATTATTTAATATAGGCAGTGAATAATCGCTTGTGTTTGTACAAAAATAAAAGAAAATTCTTCATAAAGAGGCAACTTGTTCATTGCTTGCGTATAAAAAGCGGTATCCAGAAGAAAAAAATCAGTGTAAATCTCTCAAAAAGATGCCAGTGAAATGGAAATAATCAAAAGTACAGAATTTATCTCTTGTCAAGTTTGAGGAGTCCAACAATAGTGTTATTTCTTCATACCAGCAACATGTTATGAAAAGTAAAGTTTCAATATAAATTAATTAATTAATAACAAAAGGTAGGTGAATTAAAGCCTATACCTTTTCCCTTCTGATAAATTAGTGTGTGTATGTATATAAATGCAACTATTATACACCTGCTATGGTGGCCGCACTGTCTAAATAGTCATTCTCTCAGTAGACTAGACGGCCGATATTGGGGAGATGGAGTTCGATTACCAGTCAGATCTACTGAGAGTTGCTTTTCCTAAATGGTTTCCTGCTCTCCCTCTATGCAAATGCTGGTAGATTTTATTTAAAATTCTACCTTTATAGTGTACATTTGGTATGTTGGTATAGTCAAATTGTTGTTAATCTAGTTATTTTTTATTATGTTTATCTAAATGGAGTATAAATGAGGAAGGTAGAATTTAGAGGTAATCTACCCTCAATAACGTGGAGAGAGAATATAAAACCATTCAGAAAAAGCCACTCTGAGTAAACACGACAGGCATTCAAACCCCGATCTCCTCTTCATTAGCCATCAAGTCTTTTTCGAGAGTGAAGCCAGGATCCAGGATCGATGTTGGAACGAAACACGGGTCTAAGAATTGATAAGTTAACTAAAGTAAAATTGTAGATTAATCCAAAATATAGTTTAGAAAAGTTGTATACCTAGAAGTGTTTAAATATCTCTCTATATGATGATAATATGGGTATCAAAAAGTGCACAATATTAAGAGAGATGTCTTCCCCCAGCGTCAAGCATCGAATGTGGGCACTTTAACGTCATCATGTAGCACCATATAGAACGGGCCATCCTACTCAGCTCATAGCAGGGCTCTGGCTCTTACTCAGCACATAGCAGGGCTCTGGCTCTTACTGAGATCATAGCAGGGCTCTGGCTCTTACTCAGCACATAGCAGACTCTGGATCTTACTCAGCACATAGTAGGACTCTGGCTCTTACTCAGATCATAGCAGGGTTCTGGCTCTTATTCAGATCATAGCAAGGCTCTGGCTCTTACTCAGCTCATAGCAGGGCTCTGGCTCTTATTCAGCTCATAGTAGGGCTCTGGCTCTTATTCAGCTCATAGCAGGGCTCTGGCTCCTACTCAACTCATAGCAGGGCTCTGGCTCTTACTCAGCTCATAGCAGGGCTCTGGATCTTACTCAGCACATAGTAGGGCTCTGGCTCTTACTCAGATCATAGCAGGGCTCTGGCTCTTATTCAGATCATAGCAGGTCTCTGGCTCTTACTCAGCTCATAGCAGGGCTCTGGCTCTTATTCAGCTCATAGTAGGGCTCTGGCTCTTACTCAGCACATAGCAGGGCTCTGGCTCTTATTCAGATCATAGCAGGTCTCTGGCTCTTACTCAGCTCATAGCAGGTCTCTGGATCTTACTCAGCACATAGTAGGGCTCTGGCTCTTACTCAGCTCATAGCAGGGCTCTGGCTCTTATTCAGATCATAGCAGGTCTCTGGCTCTTATTCAGATCATAGCAGGGCTCTGGCTCTTACTCAGCACATAGCAGGGCTCTGGATCTTACTCAGCTCATAGCAGGGCTCTGGCTCTTATTCAGATCATAGCAAGGCTCTGGCTCTTACTCAGCTCATAGCAGGGCTCTGGCTCTTATTCAGATCATAGCAAGGCTCTGGCTCTTACTCAGATCATAGCAAGGCTCTGGCTCTTACTCAGCTCATAGCAGGTCTCTGGCTCTTATTCAGATCATAGCAGGTCTCTGGCTCTTATTCAGATCATAGCAGGTCTCTGGCTCTTACTCAGCTCATAGCAGGTCTCTGGCTCTTATTCAGATCATAGCAGGTCTCTGGCTCTTATTCAGATCATAGCAAGGCTCTGGCTCTTACTCAGCTCATAGCAGGGCTCTGGCTCTTATTCAGATCATAGCAGGTCTCTGGCTCTTACTCAGCTCATAGCAGGGCTCTGGCTCTTATTCAGATCATAGCAGGTCTCTGGCTCTTACTCAGCTCATAGCAGGGCTCTGGCTCTTATTCAGATCATAGCAAGGCTCTGGCTCTTACTCAGCTCATAGCAGGGCTCTGGCTCTTATTCAGATCATAGCAGGCTCTGGCACTTATTCAGCTCATAGTAGGGCTCTGGCTCTTATTCAGATCATAGCAAGGCTCTGGCTCTTACTCAGCTCATAGCAGGGCTCTGGCTCTTACTCAGTTCATAGCAGGGCTCTGGCTCTTACTCAGTTGTTAGCAGGCTCTGGCACTTATTCAGCTCATAAGAGGCTCTGGCTCTTATTCAGATCATAGCAAGGCTCTGGCTCTTACTCAGCTCATAGTAGGGCTCTGGCTCTTACTCAGTTGTTAGCAGGGCTCTGGCACTTATTCAGCTCATAGTAGGCTCTGGCTCTTATTCAGATCATAGCAGGTCTCTGGCTCTTACTCAGCTCATAGCAGGGCTCTGGCTCTTACTCAGCTCATAGCAGGGCTCTGGCTCTTACTCAGCTCATAGTAGGGCTCTGGCTCTTACTCAGTTGTAGCAGGGCTCTGGCACTTATTCAGTCATAGCAGGCTCTGGCTCTTATTCAGCTCATAGCAGGTCTCTGGCTCTTATTCAGATCATAGCAGGCTCTGGCTCTTACTCAGCTCATAGTAGGGCTCTGGCTCTTACTCAGCTCATTAGCAGGGCTCTGGCACTTATTCAGATCATAGCAGGGCTCTGGCTCTTATTCAGATCATAGCAGGTCTCTGGCTCTTACTCAGCTCATAGCAGGCTCTGGCTCTTATTCAGACTCATACATAGCAGGCTCTGGCTCTTACTCAGCTCATAGTAGGGCTCTGGCTCTTACTCAGTTGTTAGCAGGGCTCTGGCTCTTATTCAGCTCATAGCAGGCTGCCTCTATCAGCTCATTCAGCTCGCTCTTATAGCATAAGGGCTCTGGCTCTTACTCAGTCATAGCAGGGCTCTGGCTCTTATCTCATAGCATCCTTATAGTATACAGGTCGCTCATCGCCTAGGCTCTCTTATTCAGCTCATAGCAGGGCTCTGGCTCTTACTCAGCTCATAGCAGGGCTCTGGCTCTTACTCAGCTCATAGTAGGGCTCTGGCTCTTACTAATCTACAGGCTCTGTCTATATCAACTGCATAGCAGAGGCTCTGGCTACTTATCTCAGCTCATAGCAGGGCTCTGGCTCTTATTCAGTCATAGCAAGGCTCTGGCTCTTACTCAGCTCATAGCAGGGCTCTGGCTCTTACTCAGTCATAGCAGGCTCTGGCTCTTACTCAGCTCATAGCAGGGCTCTGGCTCTTATTCAGCTCATAGCAGGGCTCTGGCTCTTATCAGCTCATAGCAGGGCTCTGGCTCTTACTCAGCTCATAGCAGGGCTCTGGCTCTTACTCAGCTCATAGTAGGGCTCTGGCTCTTACTCAGCTCATAGCAGGGCTCTGGCTCTTATTCAGATCATAGCAAGGCTCTGGCTCTTACTCAGCTCATAGCAGGGCTCTGGCTCTTACTCAGTTCATAGCAGGGCTCTGGCTCTTACTCAGCTCATAGAGGGCTCTGGCTCTATCAGATCATAGCAGGGCTCTGGCTCTTACTCAGATCATAGCAGGGCTCTGGCTCTTACTCAGTCATAGCAGGGCTCTGGCTCTTACTCAGTCATAGCAGGGCTCTGGCTCTTACTCAGCATCATAGCAGGGCTCTGGCTCTTACTCATCATAGCAGGCTCTGGCTCTTACTCAGCTCATAGCAGGGCTCTGGCTCTTATTCAGCATCATAGCAGGGCTCTGGCTCTTACTCAGATCATAGCAGGGCTCTGGCTCTTATCAGATCATAGCAGGCTCTGGCTCTTACTCAGCTCATAGCGGGCTCTGGCTCTTATTCAGATCATAGCAGGTCTCTGGCTCTACTCAATCATAGCAGGGCTCTGCTCTTCAGATCATAGAGGCTCTGGCTCTTATCAGCACATAGCAGGGCTCTGGCTCTTACTCAGATCATAGCAGGCTCTGGCTCTTATCAGATAAGCAAGGGCTCTGGCTCTTACTCAGACATAGCAGGGCTCTGGCTCTTATGTGCATCATAGCAGGCTCTGGCTCTTAATCAGCCAATAGCAGGGTCTGGCTCTTATCAGATCATAGCAGGGCTCTGGCTCTTATGAGTCATAGCAGGGCTCTGGCTCTTACTCAGCATAGCAGCTCTGGCTCTTACTCAGCTCATAGCAGGGTCTGGCTCTTATGAAGACTCAAACATGGCATCACCTATAATAAGCATGCAGGTTTACTCCTCTACTGGAGTTAGAGCTCAATGTAGTTATGTCATATATACTCTTGAAATAATTTATAATCAGGATTTTAAAATGTATTTTAAGAAGTATTAACTCTGAATCCCTCCTTTAGTGTCAAACACTTCCCTATGAAAGAATGGCATTCATTCTTGGTGAGAAAAGTTACGTACACAGGTTGGGGGCAGGGGGAGGGTGGCTAGGCTAAATGTCTACATGGTGTTACATGGGGGGATGGGGCTAAAAAGATAATAAAAAAAGCGTTAAGTGGTTTATAGACGACCCTTAGTAATACAAGATAACGCTTACGTACAATGTTTCGCTATGTTTTCTATTTGTTTCTGCCCACAGATGTTTTTTGTTTGTCCAGAGTATAAAGTACGTGTGTGTTTCTGAAAAAGATAAGACACTTGAAGATGTGCCAGAAAACTGAAAATTGGAAGGAAGGTTTAAAGACTGAACCATATGACTGGAACATCCAAAAACGGGAAATTTCAAATTGAGGCTCAGGGGGATATAATTAGAACAAACATTTTAGATGAAATAGAGAAACAAAATTTGGCAGACAGGTAAGAAAACACTCCAAATAATCATAATTGTCTGAAGACTTTACATCAATAAAATATACTCATGTAACTATGGGGGGGGGGCGGGGGGGGGGGATAAAGGAATACAAACAGAAAAATAACTTTGAAGATGGTAGAAAATCTAAATTTGGCAAGCAGGTAGAAGAACAACCCAAGCCCAAATAAGTCTTAAAATTTGACATTTCTAAGTGATGGTTGGACAAATAAAGGAAGGGATGGAACGGGTTTAAAATTTCAAAAATTAATAGAAATAACTTCTTCTCGGTGTGGTAGAAAACTGAAATTCGTAAATAAGTTAAAAAGACCACATAAAAATACCAGAAGAGTCTCTAAATTGGAAATGGAACCCTGGTAAATAAGTACAGGGGTAGGGATGCGTAAAAACAGTTTTAGGCGTGGTAGAAAACTTAAATTTGGCAAACAGGTAGAAGGACCTCTTAAAGTAACCAAATCAAAATATAAATTTCTAGGAGAGAATTTCCAAAACTATTACAAACACCTACTTCTCAGTGCGGTAGATGATTGAAGCCTGACAGGCAGGTGTAAGGATCAACATAACCACAATGAAGGTGTGAACATTCTTAAATGTAGAAATGAATCATCATAAAATGGGAAAGGGTTCCCCTCCAAATTTTCAAAACTAAAAAAAAAAAACTTTTTGCTACAGTGGAAAATTGAAATATTTTACTAAATATATTAGGTTGAACCCAAGTAACAAAAAGAAATTGAACATTTAAAATTCAAAGTGGGAATACGGAAAATAGTCAGGGCTGAAAATTTCCAAAACTAAAACTATCAACTGGTCATCAGTGAGATTAAAAATTGAAATTAGGTGTGATGTTAAAGTGACTTCCCAAAATGCCCAAAATGTTTAAAACTTGAAATTACAAAATGACCGGCTATTTTAAGGAATTTAAGGATTTAAGGGATTAGAAGAGATTTCAAAACTTATCAAATAAAACTATATTTTTCTATGGTATAAATAAAACTTTCTAATATAACTAGAAAATTATGAAAGTTTTTTATTTTAAAATTAAGATCTAAGTAGAAGGAAGGCTAAGAAATTCAAAAACTAGTATAAGTGTGGAAGAAAATTTAGATACGTATAACCCATTAGGAGGACTTCCCAAATTAATCATGAATTAAAATTGGTTTTAAGAAATTGGGGCCTCAACATTTTTCAAAGCAATATAAAAGAACTTCTCTGTGTGAATTAAATTTTAAATTTAGCATATAGGCATAAGTAAATACACATTCCCGGATAATCGAATGTTATATGAATAAATGGGATTTCAAAATTGAATACGGGGAAATGTAGGATCTCAAAATTGAAACAACTAATATAGAACACTATTGTCGGTGTACCTAAATGGGAATGTGTGTACCTAAATAGGCTGAGAGAAGAATGGAGCAGTTTGAAATATCTGCCAAACTATTTTAAAATCTACCTTCCAGTGAGAAAGAAAATTTAAATTTGGCAAATTGTTTAAAGGACCACATAAAACCACATAAAATAAAAGTTTAAAAGTTTGAAATTTTAAAATAGGGTCAGGGAAATTTTATGAAAGACTGGGGTATGTCAGAACTGCTAAACCAACAAAAAAAAAACTGTTTCGATCATGGTATACAGTTTTAATTTTGTATAGCCAAAAGAAACAACCTAAAATAAAAAAACACAAAACTTAAAGATCCTACTCAGTTTAGGGTGAGGGGGTGTAGGTAGTATTTTGTTTCAAAGATTAAATTTATTTTATTTTTCTTGCTTGCCATAGCTGTACAAGGATGAACTATAAAAGTGTCGGTAACCGGATTTTGAACTTTCTAATTTGACATAGTTTTGGTGCTGCTTAACCGTGCGAATAAAGGGTCAAGGGTCAAACTAGTGGTCAATAAAATATGTTTTGATGGTAGTAACGAAGATTAAAGGGCTATATAAGTATTCCTTTCCCTGCTACCATAAAGAGCTATTAAAATATGTAATGCTTGTTAAGATAGAAGAGGTTTGTTTTATGAAGAGATGAAAGGGGTACGTTAGTTAGACCACAGGACAAGTGAAAAGATAAAAGAGGTTTGTTTTATGAAGAGATGAAAGGGGTACGTTAGTTAGACCACAGGACAAGTGAAAAGATAAAAGAGGTTTGTTTTATGAAGAGATGAAAGGGGTACGTTAGTTAGACCACAGGACAAGTGAAAAGATAAAAGAGGTTTGTTTTATGAAGAGATGAAAGGGGTACGTTAGTTAGACCACAGGACAAGTGAAAAGATAAAAGAGGTTTGTTTTATGAAGAGATGAAAGGGGTACGTTAGTTAGACCACAGGACAAGTGAAAAGATAGAAGAGTTTGTTTTATGAAGAGATGAAAGGGGTACGTTAGTTAGACCACAGGACAAGTGAAAAGATAAAAGAGGTTTGTTTTATGAAGAGATGAAAGGGGTACGTTAGTTAGACCACAGGACAAGTGAAAAGATAGACGAGGTTTATTTTATGAAGAGATGAAAGGGCACGTTAGTTAGACCACAGGACAAGTGAAAAGATAGAAGAGGTTTGTTTTATGATGAGATGAAAGGGGTACGTTAGTTAGACCACAGGACAAGTGAAAAGATAGAAGAGGTTTGTTTTATGAAGAGATGAAAGGGGTACGTTAGTTAGACAACAGGACAAGTGAAAAGATAGAATAGGTTTGTTTTATGAAGAGACGAAAGGGGCACGTTAGTTAGACCACAGGACAAGTGAAAAGATAGAAGAGGGTTGTTTTATGAAGAGACGAAAGCAGTACGGCACGTTAGTTAGACCACAGGACAAGTGAAAAGATAGAAGAAGGCTGTTTTAAGAAGAGATGAAAGCGGTACGGTACGTTAGTTAGACCACAGGACAAGTGAAAAGATAGAAGAGGTTTGTTTTATGAAGAGATGAAAGGGGTACGTTAGTTAGACCACAGGACAAGTGAAAAGATAGAATAGGTTTGTTTTATGAAGAGACGAAAGGGGCACGTTAGTTAGACCACAGGACAAGTGAAAAGATAGAAGAAGGTTGTTTTAAGAAGAGATGAAAGGGGTACGTTAGTTAGACCACAGGACAAGTGAAAAGATAGAAGAGGGTTGTTTTATGAAGAGATGAAAGGGGTACGTTAGTTAGACCACAGGACAAGTGAAAAGATAGAATAGGTTTGTTTTATGGAGAGATGAAAGGGGTACGTTAGTTAGACCACAGGACAAATGAAAAGATAGAATAGGTTTGTTTTATGAAGAGACGAAAGGGGCACGTTAGTTAGACCACAGGACAAGTGAAAAGATAGAAGAAGGCTGATTTAAGAAGAGATGAAAGCGGTACGGTACGTTAGTTAGACCACAGGACAAGTGAAAAGATAGAAGAGGTTTGTTTTATGAAGAGACGAAAGGGGCACGTTAGTTAGACCACAGGACAAGTGAAAAGATAGAAGAAGGCTGTTTTAAGAAGAGATGAAAGCGGTACGGTACGTTAGTTAGACCACAGGACAAGTGAAAAGATAGAAGAGGTTTGTTTTATGATGAGATGAAAGGGGCACGTTAGTTAGACCACAGGACAAGTGAAAAGAAAGTAATAGAATGAAGGTCGTATTATAGAAGAAAGTGAAAGCGAATGTTATGAGTAAGTATTAGTTAGACCACAGGACAAGTGAAAAGATAGAAAGGTTTGTTTTATGAAGAGAAAGATATAGACCAGACAGTAAGAGGTTTTAAAAGATAGTTTAGAGACCACAGGACAAGTGAAAAGATAGAAGAGGTTGTTTTATGAAGAGATGAAAGGGGTACGTTAGTTAGACCACAGGACAAGTGAAAAGATAGATAGAGGTTGTTTTATAAGAAGAGACGAAAGGGGTACTTAGTTAGACCACAGGACAAGTGAAAAGATAGAAGAGGGTTGTTTTATGAAGAGAGAAAGGGGTACGTTAGTTAGACCACAGGACAAGTGAAAAGATAGAATAGGTTTGTTTTATGAAGAGATGAAAGGGGTACGTTAGTTAGACCACAGGACAAGTGAAAAGATAGAAGAGGTTTGTTTTTGAAGAGAGAAAGGGGTACGTTAGTTAGACCACAGACAAGTGAAAAGATAGAAGAGTTTGTTTTATGAAGAGATGAAAGCAGTACGGTACGTTAGTTAGACCACAGGACAAGTGAAAAGATAGAAGAGGTTTGTTTTATGAAGAGATGAAAGCAGTACGGTACGTTAGTTAGACCACAGGACAAGTGAAAAGATAGAAGAGGGTTGTTTTATTGAAGAGATGAAAGGGGTACGTTAGTTAGACCACAGGACAAGTGAAAAGATAGAAGAGGTTGTTTATGAAGAGATGAAAGGTAGGTACGTTAGTTAGACCACAGGACAAGTGAAAAGATAGAAGAGGTTTGTTTTATGAAGAGATGAAAGCAGTACGGTACGTTAGTTAGACCACAGGACAAGTGAAAAGATAGAAGAGGTTTTTTTATGAAGAGATGAAAGGTCGGTACGTTAGTTAGACCACAGGACAAGTGAAAAGATAGAAGAGGTTTGTTTTATGAAGAGATGAAAGGGGTACGTTAGTTAGACCACAGGACAAGTGAAAAGATAGAAAGGTTTGTTTTATGAAGAGATGAAAGCATACGGTACGTTAGTTAGACCACAGGACAAGTGAAAGAGATAGAAGAGGTTTGTTTTATGAAGAGATGAAAGGCAGTACGTACGTTAGTTAGACCACAGGACAAGTGAAAAGATAGAAGAGGTTTGTTTTATGAAGAGATGAAAGGAGGTACGTTAGTTAGACCACAGGACAAGTGAAAAGATAGAAGAGGTTGTTTTATAAGAGATGAAAGTGAGGTACGTTAGTTAGACCACAGGACAAGTGAAAGATAGAAGAGGTTGTTTTATGAAGAGATGAAAGCAGTACGGTACGTTAGTTAGACCACAGGACAAGTGAAAAGATAGAAGAGGTTGTTTTATGAAGAGATGAAAGCAGAGGTACGTTAGTTAGACCACAGGACAAGTGAAAAGATAGAAGAGGTTGTTTTATGAAGAGATGATAGCAATACTACGTTAGTTAGACCACAGGACAAGTGAAAAAGTAGAAGAGGGTTTGTTTATGAAGAGATGAAAGGGGTTACGTTAGTTAGACCACAGGACAAGTGAAAAGATAGAAGAGGTTTTTATGAAGAGATGAAAGGGGTACGTTAGTTAGACCACAGGACAAGTGTAAAGTTCGGAATCACTGCATTAGAATAATGAAAGGCCGTTCTGAACAATACGTTGATCATTTTAAATTTAATAAGAGTAGTGTTGCTTTGCGTCAGGCAATTCCAAAAATTTATATTTGAAATGTTAGCCCTTTCTACACAATTCATAAATATTAGCACTAATATATTCAGATATGAACGATTAATTACTAATTCAATTTTATTATAATATTATTTAAGTAAGAGTTAACATAAATTTATTTGACGTGGGATGATACCTTAAATGAAACGTTTAACAATAAATTCTGACATTTTGCTATGGGGTTTGTCAAATGTATTTTAAGATTCCAAAATGTTATATTAATGGTGGTACTATTTAAAAAAATATATAAATAAACTATATTACCTCCTTTTTCACACTTTAAATACCAACATTTGTAACTCTCTATCTGCCTTTGAACACATGCATATAAGCACCTGTATTTGAACCCCACTACCCTTAATTTCCAGCCAATTAGATAAGAAACCTAAATGACACGCGTGTTTGCTTTCTCCAAAGATAATACTAACAGGTGAGAAACTCCAGTAGCAAACAGAACTTGCCACACAATAAACTAATCACAGTGGTTTACCTCCTGATAGCTCATGCGGCTCTTGTCTTGATTAGGGACGCCGTATCGCCTCGGGTGGCCCGACGAACTAGCAGAAGTACTTCTCTTTTTGGAGTGAACGCCACCAGTAAACATCATCTTGTCTGCTAATATTCTCATGGCATTTCACAAAGCACATTATCCAAGCACACGAACACACTCCAACAAACCTATTCACAAGCTGGCCAAAATGTTAGCACGAGTTGGCATTCATAGATCAACACTAAAAAAAAAAAAATAGGTGCAGTAACCATTAAGGAATGTGAAATAAAATTTCTAACATATTAGAAATAGAAACAAATGAGCAATGAAATTCGCACGGTACCCTCAGATATAATTTTCAGTATTAAAGAATTGACAAATTGACAACATAATGCACCTATATGTTACTAAAAGATTGACATCACCATTAAACTAACAAAAACAGATTGGAAGTAGGCCAATATTATATAAAATATGGCATTTATAACAAGAAAAAAACAAATGGGTTGTAAGAAATGCTTCACACGATAGCAAGAAAAGAATTCACAGGATTTATTTTCACGGATTGGTCGCCGCTATATCCAAAATGAAAAGTCATTAAGCAGAAAATATGTGAGATAAGTTACACAAGAAACAAGTGAACAATGGAAAACGCGTACGCTACACCAGCGCGCTCTCGTGAAGACAAATATTGCTAGAATTATGACGCACAAAACCTCCTCAATTGTTTCTCCGTCAGTTTGTGTTGCTCTTCTTTCGCCCCCAAAGCTATATGTTTTGCTTCCACCCTGTACGAATGTAAAGACACATTTGGCCGATCACAAATAGAAGTTTAAAAAAAGAACATAGTGAAGTGGTGAGTTTCTTGGCAGCCCGTATTAGCCACGGCAGAGAGCGCATGCGTCCTGACGCCGGAAGTGACGTTGCCCATCCATTAAAACACGTCTCTAAGTTTCAAAGTTAACAATTAAAAAAGTAAGTTTGGCCGGGAGCGTCATCATCGAGCGTTTAAGTTATGAAATGATGGACCCATTTCATTTTTCCTCAATGGGACATTTGGGGCGATATCTCTCCTAATTTTAATAGTATTTTCATTCATTTTATGTGAGGAAGAGGATCAAGTTTGAGCCATATGAAACGTCGCTGTGCAATGTTACGATAGCCATGACATCGTGGATTGATTATTTACATTAACGACTGGTCAATGATCTTTGTTGGAACTAAAGGGATAGGGGAAACGAGTTTTGTGTATTTGAAAACACAAAGTTTGTAGCAGCAAAATGTCTTGTTAAGGGAGGCAAATATCCAACTTTATTAACTTTCTTTATTTTATAATAGAATATATTTAATGTCAATAATATAATTAGACACTATGAAGAGAGAATTAACTTTGTTAACCTTCCTTCTACTCGTCTACCTTCTTGTCAATAAACATAATTAAGTCTGTCGAAACATATTTACTAAAGATAAAATAAAATGTATTCTTCCCTAAATCCATTTTGTCTAGAACTAATTTACTATTCAAATATTTAACCAGCTCTAGAGTGGACTGTACAGCGACCGAATGACTTTATAGTGTTGTTATTGTTATTATTATTATTATTATTATTATTATTATTATTATTATTATTACTATTATTATACCCTCGAGTGTTGCTAATGCTTTTAAAAAGTTGAGTTCTTCTAGATGTGCCGGGACAGATGGAGTTCTAGCTTTATTGTTAAAGGCTATGCCAACATTTTCAGTCCATTGTTAGCCCATATATCTGACACCTTAGTTCAGTTGGTAGCTTGTCTGTCTACAGAGCTAAGAGTCCCAGGTTCGATTCCTGGCAAGGCTGAAATATGTATAATTTTGAAATGTTGTTTTACTCTTTCATAGTGATGAATTAACGGTCGGGGACTGGATGTTGTGCTTATCCTAGTATTAAGTTAGATATAAGGAAAATGAAGCTACGACAGGCCTACCAATCCGGTAGTGGAAAATAATATATGGCTTGAATAAAAATAAGTGAACCAGGCCACGGCTGGTAACAGCGAGGGATGTGAAAAATTGCCATCCCATATCTTTAACATTAGCCTGTCAAATGAATCTTTTTTCTGTTAAATGGAAACAATCTGTTGTCATACCTATTTATAAAAAAGGGGAAAAAAACTGTTTGTAATTATAGACCTATTTCTCTATTAAATTCTCTTTAAAGTAATTTATAAGGGTACTTTCCACAACCTAAAGAATACACTCTCTGAAAAACAACATGGGTTTACAAAGAATAAATTTACTAGCACATATAGATGGTATAATTTCTGGGACAAGTTGCCCCTCAATTCTCTACCAGCGGCTTGGTTGTTGCTATTTATTTTGACCAAAGTAAGGTGTTGTATTATACTTTCTAAACTTTGTAATTCTGGCCTATATCACTCATATGCAAATTGGTTTAGCAGTTATTTTCATGAAAGATCATTCACCATTAAAATATATTCTCACTCCTCCAACACATCGTTAGCTCCTTCTAATTTAGGTCATCTTCTCTTTAATGTGTTCATTGATGATATTGGCAAATATTTAAAATAACTAGATGGCCCTAAGGTCAAATACACATTTTTTATTATAAAAAATAATCCTTCCTTTTTACTTTTTCTTGACACCTTAGAGAGAAAGTATTGTAATCGTCAAAAAAAATTGAACTCGATATTTTGATAAATGTCGACGTTTCATCATCCGCGGAAATCATAAATGACCAGTCAATTTACATATATATCCGTAGCCCAACAAACCTACTAATGCAAAGCTGAATTTTGGCTCAGTGAAACTACTGGCCTTGGTGAACAACATATCAAAATACTCGGAGTTTCTCGTGTTCGCGTCCTTGAGTTTTAGGCTCTCAAAATTCCTAGAGCCTACGATTGGCACCATTTTACTCTATCTCATATTGACGCAACCGATAGTCGTGTTGAGCTCGGATTGGTCTCTAATTAAAGGGGAATCATTAATAAACATATACTTGTGCAGTTTATATACATACAAAATTTGGGCACATATTTCTATAAAACAAATAAATACACAAAATTAAAATTTATATTAAATAAAGTCAAATTATTGGCCCTAGCTGCTTTAAAATTAATAATATGCAAAAATAACTTGGATCAAAATTGTTTTCCGTTTTATACACTTTCTAATGGTGTATCTACTTGCTCTGTGAGACAAATGGTTCTAAGACTATTGCTAAATAACGGGACGCGTGCGTCACCTTACAAAGATGTTGTATTTCCAGGTGTTCTACAAGTGGTAGTAGTTCCGTCGTGAAATGTGATACTCTGAGGAAGGATACCTCACCAAAATGTATAATATGCAATAGCTATCTTAGGAGTGGAGTCTTTAAGTACCGTTTTTCAGAAAGGCATCGCACATTTGAGAGAAGCAATTGAAAAGAGAGATAGCGGGTTAGTGCGATTAGCCCTTTTCATTTGGCGGGGAAATGCAGAGCCATGGCAACAAGCGGTTAAATTCAATAATTTTTTATTATTTTGCAATTTTCTTTTCGTAAGCGGTTTGTTCAAAAATAGAAGCATGTTGATTAAGTCATACTTTCTATACACACACCTCCTCTATAATCTTAACAGTGATTAAATATCGATAAAATTGACCTTTTACAATAAAAAAAACTGTCGGATTCATAACATAAAATAAGAAAATGTAGCACTTAATAGACATTGATACATTATCTTAGAAGGGGTGTTGAAAATATTACTTTTGTAAACAGACAAGCAAGCTACTAACATGCAAGTCCACTTGCAACTGAAAAAGTTGGTCACCTTCCAACTTTACTAATGCAAGTAGACAATCCAAAATGGCGGCAACTGAAGAACTGGTTGTGCGGGGGACACTTATTTGTGGAATGTTATGAAAAGAATGAGTTTTTGTGCAATTTTAAGCACCAAATTTATAAAAATAAGAATGGGAGGGATATTGCACTATAGGGTATTGTAAAGTTATATCAGGTGTACATATTCTCTAGAAGTTTCCAAAATAAAATTTTATACCCACGTAAATTTTACAAATGATCCTTGTGAGAGATATTATTTAATATCGGTAAACAAATGGTATCAATAATTTTAACAAACCATTATTTCCTACCACTCAACGTGGAATGTGTAATTTTTTTTATATACGATCACAAAATATAATAACACTTTGTAGTACCGTGATTAGTTCCGGCAACATAATATTCGCGTTATCGGCAAGTAAGGTATGAATGGCCGGTGTTTTTCACGCGAAATCATCGGCGCGTTTTCCAATCTCCATATTTGACACTTTAACCAATCTTTAAAAGTTTTAATTATAAATGTTCAGCCCACACACATCAAACACTTGTAGTAATGCTTTGGAATCTTTAGTAGATACATAATTTAATATTATTATCGTATAGCAAACCAGATAGTATATATTTAAACCAATCTACAAATTAATGAATTATTATTTTTAAGGAATATTTTAGGCCTAGCAAGCTAGCATTTAACAAATTATTTTGTTATTAGTATACCAAAATTTAAAACAGAGTTTAAAAAACCGGCGTTAGGCCTATTTAAAAAAATGCCCAACAAATTAATTAAGGCCTACTATTTTTTTTTATGTTTTAGGTCTAGCTAGAATTTAGCAAGATATTTTGTTATTAGTATACCAACATTTAAAACAGTGTTGAAAAAATCTGGGTTGGACCTATTTAAAAAAATGCCCTATCGAGTTTAGTTGTATTGGAATTTATTGACCTTATTTGAGTTTAATTTTATTTAACATATATGCTAAATAAGTTAACAAATCAAGTAAAATAATTTAATAATTATTTGGGATCAACTAAAATATATTTTAATGTATTAAGGAACTAAGAAATAGGAGACACACTAATCACTAAATTTTTTATGTTGGCTATATAAAACAATTTTTATTAAATAGGTAAACTAATTATGATAAATTGCGTTACTAAGTAATTGTAATTTATGTGGCCGCCCATACTTATTCTAAATTCACCCTTACTAGCTCCTAACACATAAGCGTAATTAGTATATGCGTATAAATAGCTCGAACGAGAAATGAGACGCAGTGATAAAAAAAAAAAAGGCTCCAATAGAAAGACCAGTTATCACCACTCTTCATTTTCAGCCATGTTTTTATAAGCGCTATTAATACAAGTGAAAAATACGTGTCAACACAACTAACATGTTAGTAAGCTAATACCACTAAACTTGCATTAGTCCACTAACACCGTGTCAACACAACTAACATGTTAGTAAGCTAATACCACTAAACTTCCATTAGTCCACTAACACTGTGTCAACACAACTAACATGTTAGTAAGCTAATACCACTAAACTTCCATTAGTCCACTAACACTGTGTCAACACAACTAGCATGTTAGTATGCTAATACCACTAAACTTCCATTAGTCCACTAACACTGTGTCAACACAACTAGCATGTTAGTAAGCTAATACCACTAAACTTCCATTAGTCCACTAACACTGTGTCAACACAACTAGCATGTTAGTAAGCTAATACCACTAAACTTCCATTAGTCCACTAACACCGTGTCAACGGGCCTTAAAGGATTCCTTTCTTTGCCAGAGAACAATCATAGTACATTTACAATGCAGGTAAGCATTTTTATCTTGTTTTAAAATGGTTATTAGTGTACTATTTTATGTCTCGGACAAGTTATTAAAAAATTAGTATTTAGAAAATGTGAGTTTTAAGGTTTCGGCCTACCTGCAGCGACGGTATAGGGATTTTAATATTAAATGTTGACGGCCATCAAAATACTGTTTTAAAATCATAGAAAACATTATAGTTCCACATGAAACTTGCTTGAGGGTGGACGATAGTAACATTAGTAGTTTTTTGGTTATAATTAATATTAAAAATTAAAATCTTAAGATATAATGTTATAGACGTCTGTATAGTCATGTACCCTTACATTCTGCAGCAACACGTATTTTATCACGCACAATAGAAGCCAGTTCCAGGTGGCACCCTTAAGACAAGTCTGCCTTTGCCCCACATTTCACGAGAAGCAAATTTAACACTTGTGCCACCTACTTTTGTCATTGATGGAGGTTATTTACGTCATGCTGCAACTATAACATGGCCACGATTGGCTAATCATGGTAACATCTGTGCCATGTATGGGAAACACTTAACGAAAAATTACCCATCCGCAGTGGTGGTATTCAATGGATATACTGGAAAGCTAGGAACGAAAACCGAGGAGCAGACTCGGCGGACAATGAGGAGGTCGTGTCCAGATATTGTCTTCACAGGCAGACAATGGTGACTACTTCACTGGACAGACAATGGTGACTACTTCACTGGACAGACAATGGTGACTACTTCACAGGACAGACAATGGTGACTACTTCACAGGAAGACAATGGTGACTACTTCACAGGCAGACAATGGTGACTACTTCACAGGCAGACAATGGTGACTACTTCACTGGACAGACAATGGTGACTACTTCACAGGCAGCTTTCTTAGTCAATACGAAAAACAAAGCCCATATTATAGCTATACTGGAATTACATTTAGTGAAACCTGATTTTCAAGTGATACAAGCCAAAGATTATGCAAATGTCGTTATAGTTACCACTGAATTTGACATAGAGCTGTCAGGTAATCCTCTCATACTTGTTGGTACCAATAAAGATCTCCTCGTGATGCTAATTTATTGAAACAGAACTAATGGAAACATGAAAATGCTGCATCCTAGCATGAGCAAAAACTCAGCAACTTTATGGCATTGCTACAATCTCACACGATATTGGTGACATGCAGAATGCAGTCCTGTTTGCTCATGCAGTTCCCGGAGGTGATAAAACGTCTGCCATTTACGGAAAAGGCAAAACCAAAGCATGTAAGTTGATTCAGAATAATGTAACCCTATGTTCTCAAGTAGTTAAGATGTTCAACAGCCATGCTTCTCATCCTTAGGAGGTAGCCACCACTGGAGAGAGGTTTGCTCGAGATTTGTATCCAATTGGAAATAAATTTTAAAACATTGATAATCTGTGATTTCACCTATACAATCGTACAATTTCTAGAAAGGCTCTCGCATTCTATTTTGAACTAGCGGCATTACCTCCAACCAAAGCAACGGTTTACCAACACTCCTTGAGGACATATCTTCAGGTAGGCCATATTGTGTGAAAACCTTATGTATGGAAATACTAGACTGGTTTTAACAAACGAGTTTATTATTTTGTCGGTATTTCAGGTTCAGGAATGGATGGTAAACGAATTGCCGCCCACGAACTGGGGTTGGCATCCTTCTAATTTTGGAAATACTCTCATTCCAGTGACAACTACATTGGCTCCAGTCCCAACTTTTTGATGCTGATTACTTCCTACACTTGCAAAGGTGATTGTAATGTTCGTTGTAGTTGCAAACAAGAAGGTTAAAGATGTTCTAACCTGTGTGCACATTGCAGAGGCCCAATCTGCTTCAATGTAGCGAGTCATGAACTGCATACAGATGAACTGTAATTTTACCATAGTGTGTAAAATTCAGTGTTTGTATTTGCATGTATAGAATTATTACATTTTAGTGGGTTCTTTTTCTTTCTAAAAATATCTCTCTTAATCTTTCTTGAACTGTTGGTAATATATACTCTTTAATTTGAGACCAATTTTAGCTCATTATGCCAATTTAATGTGTCACAGGGTGAGTAAGTGTGGATTGCAGTATGGGTGGAAGGTGATGCATGCATCCCGTTACTTGCTACTGTTTTAGAACCATTAGTTGCACAGAGACCGAAATTATACCCTTGGAAAGTGTAAAAATAGGCCAACAATTTTGATGTAAATTATTTTTTTACATTTTATTAATTTTAAAGCAGCTAGGGCCAATAGTTTGACTGTGGAGGGGTTTCTGAACCCCCAATTTGGAAACATCTCAGGCTTAGCTCCATCGGAGCTCGTGCTGGTCTTCCAAACGGAACTGTTTCCACTGGAACCCTTGTTTCAACATTTGCAGAGGTATATGTGTCTAATGGTCTTCACAATATGACGTGACGATGTAGGCAAAGGGGGACTTCCATGCGATGGGTGACGGCTGAGTCTTACTATATATTCCACCGTCTGGTAATAAGAGATTTGGGCTTCGCCAGCTCAACTCGTAGATGAACTATTTCATCGATTTCTATAGTACACAAATGAAACACATATGTGAAATATCATTTTCTAGAAGGTATATTAATTATTGTAGTTCCTCTTGAACAATGTCGAAAACAGTTCCCCTAAACTCAACTTAAAGGCCATTTTCAATATCGCTCACAAATGTCCTCCCAGATACCGCAATGAATAAACAAACATGCTACATAGAAATATTAGGAAAGGTACAAACAACATACATGGTCAAGTGACTGTTTCAGATCACAAGACTTGACGTAATTGCTAAATACGTTTTTTCCCATCAAAATCCTACTATAGCTGTCCCAGAACCACGTCTTGCCAACCAATCAGGCTACACGCTTATGTCCTGGGGGTACGAAAGGTTGAATTCAGAGGATGTGCACTCGCATTTTCGTAGAGGTAGAGTGGAAAAACCACCTTCAGTGCCCCCAAACGAGTTCGAATTACGATCTCCCCATCCCTAAGCAGACGTGACGTGTTAGACCACTTGGCCACTGAAGCAGGCCAGATTGTGTAAAGATTAGGACTCCCTTCTGTTTCTGACTTCCAATCAGGAACACCGACCTACTTCTACACATGATGAGGTGGCTACAGCCAGGGAAAATATTAGGGTGGTTTCTCGCTCTCCCTCAACACTGTTTTCTCTAAGTCATGTGTTGGTGCAGAAACCCTTAAACAGGCTCTCCTCACATCTGTTCATGTTATTTGTAAGCTAACCTAAACGTCAAACAATTCCCATCAACTCTTCAGGGCCCTTATTTTTCTGTTGTAATGTCAAACACTCCAAGGATACCCAGTTTAGTTTGTAGCGTGTCTGTCCACTGAGACAAGGGTTTCCTTCGAATCTCGATCGGGTGAACTTGGGGTGGTTTTCCACTCTCCCATCACGCAAATAAGTATTTACTTCCTCTAAATTTAACCTTTAGAATTCCTAATTCATTAGCACTTAAGCTTATAACCCGAACAAGTAGTAAGCTGCTGTGATAAATAATAACAATAATTTTAAAATTATGAGTTCATATAATATGTGTTACAGATCACCAGATAATTACGTTCAAGTTTCCATTTTCGAAACAGATTTAGATAATAGTTATAGGAAGTTTGGTGGTTTGACACCACCACAAGTTATTTTTGGGTAAATATTTATAGTTCTTTTCCCACTTCCAACTCTGAAAAATTGATATACATTTCCCTGAGTAAATCTAATGTATTCAGCCTTACTTGCTTCCTGTTATAAATTTTAAATATGTAGGCTCTGTGAATATTGTAAATGGATAATACAAGTTTCAATAAATATTCAGGGTAAGCTAAGCAAATCAAAGCCATTGTATTCAATTTAAAGGATATAGTATAGTTTCCTTCATTTGTGTAGGGCGTATTTAGGGAGATTTTCCAGTTTACATCCGTGAAAATATAGGTACTGTTCCTCTTATTTCGACTTGAGACCGTGAGAATATTTCTGAAAATAAATATTGTTTTGTTTGACATGTTTATTAAATTAATGTTGCTACCCTCTCCCAACGACACAAGTCTATAGCGTTGACTGATTGTTTTAAAGACCCCCATAAATTGTATTTGTGATTATATATTATTATGTAAACAAAATATAATTGAGACCATATTTATTTATTTCTACTAACTCATAATCAGCAAAGATAACACTTTATTAGTGAAATAATTCTGATACCCTTCCAACACGCAAGCTAACTTGTCAGGATTTGAAGTAGATATTGTTACTTAGCGGGTCCTGTTGGTAGTTCTCCCTCCGAAAACTTTTCTTAGTCATTCCTACCACCCTATCATTATTAATATATAAACGTTTAGCCAGAAAGGGTGTGTTTAGCTCATCTAGCTATGGTGGTGGAGGTCGGGGTTCAAATCCCCACTGAGTTGCAATGTCACTAGTTCTCACTAAATGGTTTCCCTCTCTCTCACTCCACGTAAACGCTGGAACATTTCTATCTTACTCGTGGTCCAAGTTGGTATGACGGATACCTACATGCTCGCATTCAACCAATTTTAGTTGACTTTTGTGAAAAGGGCGGCCCCTAAATCCCTGCTAGGCTTAGACTGCTTCAGTGGCTGAATGGTTCAAGGTGTCACTCTCGTGTTGAGAGCGAGTAGAGCGTGGTTTGAACCCCAGCCGGGTGCACTGAGGGTATTTTATTTCCATTCAATTACGTGTGCACTTCCTCACCCCCTATCACCCGATCGAATAGTAAGACGCTATGCTATGTATTCATACGGATGGTCCTCATACATAAACAGTGATCGTCTGAAGATCACATGACTTGAAGTATGAGTCCTTTACTGGCGGTCAGTATCTCACTGACATGACGTATGAATATATTTAATTTGTTTGGTAGGAAGAACAGTTTAGAATCGCTAGGAGGAACGGTTTAAAATATTCACACATAATTTGCTGTCAAGTGTATCTTGACGTAATTGTGCTTTCCGGTCAAAACTATACTATAGGTATACTTTTGCCGTAGATAAGAATGACATCGTTAAAGATAGAGTGTTGGAAGACACTTAGCGCTCATGTCACATGTGAGAAAAAGATCCGTGTCACGCTGTGTCATTGGTTTCCCTTGATCCTTAACACCAAGTCCGTGTAATAACAGTAAGTCTTCCCCGGAGTATCACAATGGAGCCAGTGCTAGCTTGTAATTTTTCTGATTGATCTTGTCTGCGAGTTATGAATGACCCGGGAAAATAACAGTTTGAACATTTTTAGCCACCGAGTGGGGCCCCGGATGTGAAGAGATATCACTTTATGTTTGACAATCGTCGAGAGAGGCCCTCGTGGGCCGACACGTCACGGGAGGAGTGCACAAGACTGCACGATCCCCCATCCAAATCCCTGGGGCACACAAACCCATGAGCCTCGGCTAGGATCCGGTGGTCGTACCATGGTCTCGGGCTGATGACGCGGGGGGTAATAACGGCTCAAATCAACCGGTTTTGGAAAGGATGTTAATTGATAGCCTCGGGGCTGGAACAACTGGTCGTACTAGACTATTGAAAAACCATCAAAATTCTTTCCTTGATAATTACTCATGTATTTATTTTATTCCTAATCAATTAATAGGCTCGTAGCTTATTAAAGTATTACAAAATTCCTATTAGATGCAACCGACCCTGTCTTAGAACACTTTAAATGATATCAAGAGGGATTCAATATTTTTTTTAAATGTTGAAATCTTCTGTTCTTCCCCCCTGAAAAACAATCTGACGGCAATTGTTAATTTAACTGCTGATGTTAACATATTGATAGAAAATGTCCGTAATTAGTCGAAATGAAAATATATTCCTCACATTACTATTCAAATTAACTATATTGGTTTATTGTTCTTCTGACTACTATAATGGTATATTAAAACAATACTAAAATAATGTAAACGTATTAGAAACTGTATTTAGCTTTTAAAAATTACCTAAAAATAACTATATCCATATATAGATACAGTAAAAAAATCTAGAAATTAAACTTTGTGGTTTTTGAAAATAGCACTAAAAATAATTGTTTCTTAATATCCTCCCCGTTATGCCTAAATATGTAACTTACAATAAAACTATTAGAGTAAGGGTAAAAAGCTTTTTACAGATCCAATGCGATAAAATAGGTTGATTCCTTCAACATTTGCAGGTATTCATCACATTGCTCATCCTATTTGATCTGAAACAAGCCTAGGCCATGAGGACTATTTGATCTGAAACAAGCCTAGGCCAAGGAGACTATTGGATCTGAAACAAGCCTAGGCCAAGGAGACTATTTGATCTAAAACAAGCCTAGGCCATGAGGACTATTTGATCTGAAACAAGCCTAGGCCAAGGAGACTATTGGATCTGAAACAAGCCTAGGCCAAGGAGACTATTTGATCTGAAACAAGCCTAGGCCATGAGGACTATTTGATCTGAAACAAGCCTAGGCCAAGGAGACTATTGGACCTGAAACAAGCCTAGGCCAAGGAGACTTTTTGATCTGAATCAAGCCTAGGCCAAGGAGACTATTTGATCTGAAACAAGCCTAGGCCAAGGAGACTATTACACAGGAGTACTGCATCATTTCCTAATTATTAGAGTGTTTTCAAATGACACCTCGTGTATTGTCCCCCGGGAGCTCCGGACGGTGGTTTGAACAGCATTAGAGAAAGTCACGAAATTAATGAATTTATTGAATGCTTCTTTCAAACAATCACTTAATTTTTGCTGTGCCTGACCAGTTTGAGAGTCCTATCAGTAAGCAAGCGTACCTTTCTTCTCCCGGTCAAAATTAACTGTAACTTGTTATTTGTTAATCTTAGAATATTCTAGAGTTACTTCTTAACGCTCTCCACCGATTCTAGCACGAAGGTAACACAAAAGCTAAGTCACGACAACTGGTTACCCCGGTCCAATTGTGTCCGAATTGGGATTTAAATGTTGACCCAACTAGTGGGGGAAGGTGTTGTACCTTGGAACTCTTGTACCTTGAAACACCAGCCATTTTTAATACATGCAGTGCCATCTGGATATTATTCTCATCACTATGTTATTCTACTTCCTTTAGCAGTTGTTCAGTTTGCAAATGGCGACTCTCTGGTAATTGACAGTGTAAATGCTCTACAGTTAACTTCCAGTCATCCTACAAGAGTAAGTATATTAGTATTTAATGCAATGGTATTCATTTGGTGCAAATACAATCTAAACACAAAAATTAGGTTATGAATACAGCAGGCATTGTTCCAAGGTACAAGAACATGCTAATTGTGTATTTTTACAAAATAATAATGCATTATAGATGTAGTCATTATGTTTTATCTCATATTTTACAGGTCATTAAACATGCCTAGAAGCAAAGAAGGAAAAAAGCGGGAAAAAATTGTCCCAAGCAATATTGAAAGTGCCGTTACTGCAGTGACAAGTGGGGAAATGTCTATGCGCCAAGCTTGTAGTGTTGTTTTTTTTGTAAAATTGGGGACACTACATCGCCATGTTCAGGCTCATAAAATAACAGAAAACACTATATATGAATATAAGTCAACAAATGCCGTAAAACAAGTTTTCAGTGCCAAAATGGAGCAAGATTTACTTGAATATATTCGACAAGCAGCCTTACTGCATTATGGATTGAACAAAATGGATGTGCGGAGACTTGCATTCCAGTATGCAAAAGCCAACAATTTAAAATATCCTCGTCAATGGGATATAAACAAATTAGCAGGAGGTGAATGGATGAGACGTTATATGAAAAAGCATGGGAATAACATTTCTTTTCAGAAGCCAGAAGCGACTTCTCTAGCTCGGTCAACCAGTTTTAATAAATTTAATGTACAACAATTTTTCAGTAATGTTGTATCAGCGATTGAAAAGTATGGTCCGTTTTCTCCACATAGAATATACAATATAGATGAAACAGGCTTATCAACTGTTCATGTGCCACCAAAAATATTGGCGCCAAAAGGCATAAAGCAATTATGAAGCATGACATCTGGGGAAAGGGGACAAAATGTGACAATGCTTGCCGCTATTAACGGTGTGGGAAATCACCTCCCACCAATGTTTGTGTTCCCAAGAGTCCATTTTAAGGATTTTATGCTAAATGGAGCACCAGTTGGTAGCAAAGGAGGTGCCAACCCTTCAGGATGGTCTAATGAACGTCTATTTTTAGAGTTCCTAGATCATGTCGTTAAGCATTCAAAACCCACTAAAGAAGAACCAATTATTATGTTTCTTGATAATCATGAGAGCCACGTGAATCTCCCTGTGATTGAGAAGGCTCGTGATAATGGCATCATTATGGTAACATTTCCTCCACACACTTCTCATAAGCTACAGCCCCTGGACAGAACAGTTTTTGGTTCTTTCAAGTTGCACTATAACAGAGCTGTAAACGATTGGATGTCTTCCAACCCAGGAAAACCTTTGTCGATCTATGAAGTCGCTCAGATATTGGGCAGAGCATTTCCTCTTGCCTTTACAAGCAGTAACATTTTGAGTGGTTTTGCTGTAAATGGCATTTCCCCTCTGAATCAGGACATTTTTACAGACGACGAATTTCTCTCGTCATATGTGTCGGACCGGCCAGAACCAACAACTGCTGATAAAGAACCAACTTCAGAAGCTCCTGCACCTGTGCAGTCTCTTGACCAGCCTTCACCTTCAAAAAGGGGCAACAATGAAATGTCATATTCCCCGGAGATGGTCAGGCCCTTTCCTAAGGCTGAGCCAAGAAAGCCAGCAGCTAAAGGAAGGAAAAGGGGAAAGTCAAGAATACTTACTGACACCCCAAACAAAGAGGAAATAGCAGCACTTAAGACAAGACCTAAGTCAAATTCTCAACAAAATAAAAAAAGTCATGCCAAGCGAAAATTAATTGAACTGGATAGTGAAGATGAAGATAAACCTATGCCTTGCCAAGATTCTTCTGACGAGGACATCAATTTGCAGGAGCTTTATGAGAACGAGATGGCAGAAGAAATAATTGAAGAAAATATTATATCTTTGGCAACAGGGAAGAAGACATTCAGAGATGTTCTTTCCTTGGAAAACGTTGTTCGTGAAGTGGGTCAGTTGGTTTTATTCACCTATGAAAATGAACTCTTTCCCGGTAAAATTATCAATTTCGATGATAATGGTGCACAGGTTTCCTCTATGAAGAAGTCAAAGAAATCGTGGAAGTGGCCAGAAAAGGAAGATATATTAACATATCCATGGGAGGATATTTTGGGGAGTATTCATCATCCAAAACAAATATCAAGTCGAGGTTTTTTTGACATACCAGAATTAAAAGTGATTAGTTAAAATCTTTCCCAGTCAAAACATTAATGCCATTCCTTTACTATGTATGTGAAATTAGTTTAGTCTGTGTGTATTAATCAGTGAAGTTATATTTTTATAACCCTAGTAGCCTATGTATTTTATTTTAATCGTATCTCATGAGTAAATTGTTATGTTCCAAGGTACAATATGTTGTGTTCAAAGGTACAATAAGTTCTTGTTCCTCGGAACACTTGTGACTGATGTGAATAATTATTTTTTGTATTTAATCTATGTTTGTTAATTAACTTTATAAATGTTCAAGTCTATCTAAAATAATATCACTAAATATAAAAAAATACTAGAGCTCTTAACACAAAAAATTAAAATAAATAAAAATTATTTAATAAAAACTGTTCCAAGGTACAACACCTTCCCCTACCCGAGGTTGGCGCATTTTATACTGCGCTTGTCTCGAGGCGAGAAATCGTCCAACTTTCTTTTCTCGAGCTTGCAAGGCGGGAATCTAAGTGTGTATTGCTTTGCGCGTTTAATGAAGAATATTTCAGTGGCAGGGCCCGCGTTTAAATAGGTCAATCGCTTGACTTAAGAGGGAGCTTTACATTTGAAGGGGCAGCCCGCAACCCGCATTTCACAATTTACCCAAAGGTTATTCATATTCTGATATCTCAAATATCCTGAATGATAATAAAATATTCATTGTGTCCAATTTAAGGTATCAATATGCCAAACGATTATACCTGGCCCAAATTTAATAAAACCATTGAATAATTAGATAAAAAATTAGATATAAATTAATAAATGTGTTTAAGCTTCAAACTATTAATTTAAGAAGGATTTTTTTTAACTAGGCATTCATAATCGCAATTAGTTTACGCTTGCACAGTACGATTATAATTGGGTGTTTATATATGAAAAAACTGAATAAACCCAAAAAAACAATTTCCAGGCCTTTTCGATTTAACATTACATTGGAGATAGGTCACTTTACTTCCATTCTTTTCCTGTCAAAACCCCATTAAGTACGCTTGGTTGGATACAGAAGGGGTGAAGGGGGAGGGTTCGGTTATCTTTCAATAATCTTTTAACACCTGAAAAGTTTCTAACAAGTTCTAACAAGACACAAAGTTCGTCAGGTGCTGTATTGGTTGGAATGGGTGTAATATTAGTAGTTCTAAATAATTTGTTGCCAATTTTTTTCAAAATGGTGAAAAATAATGGGAGAAAGCATCCTTATGATTACAAAAAAAAGCAGAGAGGTTTGAATTTTAAAAAGTATCAAGAAGCTCAAAAGATAATATCCGTAGAAGCAGAGCAAACAGTTTGTGTACAGCAAGAAACTAGTGACAACAATCAATATAATCTTAATGAATACGAATTAATATTAGAAAACCTTACCCCAGAACATAAACATAACCAGAATATAACATTTGGAATAGCTGGCAGAATAATTGCAGAACTTTCTTATACTTTTTAAAATCGCTCAGTAAAATGACAGAACATGGACCACTGAGCTGCAAATTAGAAAATATGGAACTGACCAAAGAATCAAGGTGTGGACCTTCATTTTCGGTGCAATGTTTGTGGAGTAGAGAAAAACATATTTACAGAGGATCCATGTGATAAATCAAGAATGGAAATCAATTCCTCAGCTGTGTCAGGCGTGCTAAGTGTTGGAGGTGGTCTTGCTCATCTAGAAGAGATTACTGCAGCCATGAACATGCCATGTAGGAGCAGTCGAACTTACAGTAAGTATTGCGACATCCATGGAAGAGATGAAGGTGGCTGCTCAGGAAGAATCAGGACTAGATATACAGGAAGGAGCAGTTGACAGGGATGGTGTTCCATTAATAACAGTGGTGGCTGATGGCAGTTGGGCTACGCGCTCTTATCGTTCCAACTTTAGTTCACTGTCTGGTGTGGTAAGTTTTATTATAAATACTTTATTTCTCATTTACAAGCCATAATACTGATTTATTTCGTTAGTTCCATAGTTTAACGCACAATGGTATGGATTTCCTATGTTAAACTGCTCAGAAACATCAATCTAACTGGTGTACTGATGATGGAGAAGCCAGGTTTTGATTCCCTGACGGATTTACTTAGCGTGTTTTCCCTAAGTTATTTCCATTTCTCCTTTCAGACAAATGTGGGTAATTTTCCTATAGTATTTACCTTCCTTATCCCTGTGTTATCAGTGTAAATATGCACAGATAAACCCGAAAGGATAGTAAGATGTGAAGAGGAGTGGGAGGGGGGACCACTACAAAAAGCATGTTCACGCTGATAATGAAAACTGTTTGTGATTAAGAGAGTAAGATAACCTTTGTAAATTGAATTTTTATAATAAGCTGTTAAATTGATTATATTTTTAATAAAACATTAATGGTATTTAAATGGGAGTCGATATAAATCCGAAGAGTTTTTAAGCATGCAATGGTTTATAACTACCATAAATTGTAAAAATGTTTGGAAATCATATTATTACAAAAGCAAAACTACTTTTATGTAAAATGATAGACCCTAGGTAAAAAATAACAAACTATTTCACTCATATTTCAAGGATATTTATTTTATATAATTTGTCCAATATTACGCTAAGCGTAGGCAATAGTGAGGATTAATACCAAGGACAGGTGAGGAGGGAAGCTAAGAGAAATAATTTTAAAACATTTTAAAAACCATTAAGAATGGCCCTTAAAATTCACACCACTTATCGCGTGGTAAAAAGTGTCAGTCTCCTCTTGGCTGGTTTGTCGGTGACGGAGAGGATGGGTTTGAATCCCGGCGGTTGTACTGAGGTAGCTAGTCCTAAAGGATTTCCCACTCTTCCTCTACACAAATTCAAGTATACTTCCTCTAAATTCTATCTTTCTCATCCCTATTCTATTAGTGTACATGTGAGGGTAGTAATATGCATAGTTTGTAAATAATATCTGCCCTAACTGAACTATATTGAGGGTCAAACCAAGCCATATTTCTTCCTAAGAGCGGAAACACATGCAACAATCCAACAGGTTTATAAACAAAATTAAAATACTTTGCATTCTATGCGATCTAGTAATTCCTTGACTTGACATTTGGATATTTCCATTAAAAAACAACTTAAATAACGTTATTTGAAAATAAAATTTAAAACTGTCTTAAAGTAAACTTGAACATCTTAGGCTTTAAAATCTAATAATATATGTTACAAAAAGTTTGTGTTTTTTATTCAAGTTGCTTAGGCGACACAGTTTTTACACATTTTCTTATCATAGGATACGCACCCAACTACTCTTTATATTTATTTTATTTATTAGCACTGGGTCTGTCTAACCGATTGGGTAGTAAGCATATGTACTAGTTACTCTGATGGGTTAAGTATGAGTTGGTTATTATTTAAGGAAGTGTACCCACATTTTCATAGAGTGCCATTTAGGAAATACAGGTTATATTTATCTATTTCTTTACACAAATGGGGTGGCTATAATTTAGGAAAGGTAGAATTCAAAGGAAGGGTACTCACATTTGTAAGGAGGGAGACTGTGTGGGATACAATTTCAGATACTCACACTTGCTAAATCAGACTAGAGATCGAGTACTGACATTCCTGCTACAGTCGACTCAATATAGGAAGAGTGCTAAATTACAGCCAGCAGTTGTTTTTTAATTCAGTAATTCCAAGAGAAGTATTAATTATCAGTGTTTGATAAAACTATTTTACCATAAATTACTAAGCAAATAATAAATATTTCCACATAGATTAGTTAATATGAGTGACTTTCAATCAATGTTTACAGTAAAATAACTTGTGCTAGATGTCAGTTAGCGCCACTCACATCTATGGTGAAAAGACTGCTATAGTTCAGGCAGTACAGAACCAACACTTTTGTAGAATGAGATTCTCAATGTAAACTAACGCACTCCACACAAGTGTCAAACACTGAGTTTTGTAGCAATTATTGTCTGAGAGGCCATTTTTCTTATCAAAAATCTACTATATAGTGGTATATAGTAAGAAAAAAGGACTTCTAGATGTCATTCCTCCAAAAATCAGTGGATAGTGGAGTCAAGTTTTCATAGGATAACACTATACAAATAAATAGATCTACTTTCATGTATGCATCCGTCAGGTCACGTGACCTATAGCTGTCAATGTTAAAATATATTATCAATACTTATTAAATAACATTAATGATAATTTACAATACAATAGTTGTCAATTTTTGTCATAAAACTAATGTGGGATGGTGACATAATAAAGTGTAAAATAGATTGGATTAGGTGTAAAATTGTTATAGCTATCCTGAATTTATTATATAAATATAAAATAATAAAAAACACACAATATTTTTTTGTATTAGGCCATAATGTCAATTGTTAACTTTAAGGTTCCAGAACGTTCAACTTCACAAGTCAAGAGACAACCACAATAGATTGTACTCGTACCAATGCCAGAAGCCTGAATTTTAAATTAAAAACAACAAAGTAAATATTATCCTCGTGAGGTCTAATACATCAGTCTTGGTTTAGAATTGGTCAACGTTAACAAAGAGGTCAAGGTTCAAAACCTAGCCAGTTGAGCTGGGAATAATTATCATCCTGCAAATGTTACTGTTATATTTCCATAAACCTCTCACCTCATCCCTGTTACAATGCATTCAAACTACCCTAACTCAATTTGGTGATTGAAAGGTCTAAAGGTAACACAATATACTAGACTGCCAATGATGGAGAGAAAGAGGCTCGACTCCCTCAATGGCTATACCGAGGGTATATTCTCTCAAGTAGTTTCCAACTTTCCCTGGGCGCAAATGACGGTCACTTCCTCCATATTCAACCTTCCTCATCCCTAACACACCGGTACTAAGGAAGGGGATATTGGGGTCAAAATCCCGGTTGGGTCCAATGAGGGTGGTTTTTTTAAAAATTGTTTCCTACTCTTCTTCCAAGCAAATTCGGATTGATTCTCTCTAAAATACTTCCTTCCACATCCCAATCACATTAGAGTAATTATCATATAATATGTGTATAGCCTAAACAGGCAGTAAGACCTGATTAAAAAAACCGTCGAGATTATTATGAAACTTTACGTTCTATGTAGACTCAAACACAAACAAGTGGGCTTTGCAAGAAAATTTGTTTCCCTTATATTTCAAACCAAACTACGCCCATGGTAATTTTTTATGAATATACCATGTATGAGTACCTGTTCGAGCTATAATACATTATGTTTATTACATGTAGAGATGAGGAAAGAATAGTTTTATATGTAATGTACGCGAATTTGCATGTAAATGGTAAATGTAGTGGTAAAACATTAGAAAAAATAACTGCACTTTAGCCCGCATCGGTGATCGAATGATTCATAGAATAGACTGAATTTTTGATGATAGCAAGACTGGGTACAAATTGCTGTCAAGTGTACTGAGGCCTGAGAGGGTTTTAATAAATTGTTTATTATTTTTCATCCACGCAAATGAAAGTACATATCCTCTAAATTCTGCATTTCTCTTTCTTACACCTTTGTGAAAATATGTGGAGAGCCCGAGCATGCTAGTAAATACGTGATACGCATGACATAAAAATTTGGGCCACGATTATAGCACAATTAAATTTTATTTTAGTTAATAATAATTATATCCCTACAAAACTTTTTTAATATACTTTTATTTTAAATATGGTAAAATACGTGAAGAAAGAATGAGTAGACAAATAAATGGGAAAACAGTCCTAGCATACCTGAAAAGGATAGACAAATATTAACTTCCTAAATAAAAGCTGACCACGTCAGTCGAGATTATTAACAATGAGGCAATCCTGCCTGTCACAGATTTTCATCTTACTTTTCGTTCGAACTATCCAAATTTAATTTCACTATTTTAAAGTGATTAAGAAAGGAAGAATTTAGGGTAAATGTTCCCACATTTGCTTGAAAAGAGAGTGAGGAATCATAGGAAAAATACCTCGGTACGTTCGGCCGAGATTATAATCCCAACTTCCTTGTCAGCGGCAAACTAGATTAGATGACCTTGACATTATTCCACATTCCAAGCGGTTTGGCCGTGTTTATCAAACACTTTATCTCTAAAGGTATGTTTTATATGACGAGAGCGATACACCCAGCAGGATTTGAACTACGACCTCCCATTCCTCAGAAAACTAGCAGAGACAAGACAAGACTCACGCCTTTGTTTGTGTTCCTATCAGTGTGTTAAAAAGAATGTTGTTTTAGGACTTATGCCGGCATGCCATACAAATTTAGGTCTTGTGAATTTAGGTCTTGTGCGGTTAGGTCTTGTGCTTGTTGGCTTGTGAGATTAGGTCTTGTAAAATTAGGTCTAGTGAAGTTAGGTCTTGTGAATTTAGGTCTTAAAATTAGGTCTTGTGCCTTTAGGTCCACTGCTTCTTGAACAGTTAGTTTTTAAAGTAATATATGAAAAATTAATTTTAGGTCCAGTGCCTTTAGTCTAGTAAAGTTAGGTGTTATAAAGTTAGATCTTATAAAGTTAGGTGTTATAAAGTTAGATCTTATAAAGTTAGGTGTTATAAAGTTAGATTTATAAGTTAGGTGTTTAAAGTTAGATTTATAAAGTTAGGTGTATAAGTTAGATCTATAAAGTTAGGTGTTATAAAGTTAAGAAATTTAGTTTAGGAGTTGTGACTTTAGGTCCACTGCCGCATGTCCAACATTAACAGTGAAGATGCAACCTCTCGTTTGTTATCAACAGAAGTTGGTGTATGACAAGTGCAGAGTCGTAACATCATTAACAGCAAGTGTGTGATGCAAAAAGAGCTGGTAGGTCACATTTATCAACAAGTGAAGAAGAGGCTGCCGAATTACGGAAATAGTTGGTGTGCAATCCGTATAAATCTAATAGACGTCTCACACAAGTGGGGGTAGCAATTTCTTGCATGGTTTTGATGGTAATGTTAATCAGGACAGTTAAAAAGATAATTCTGTACTTTTTTAAAATGAGGTTGGTGTGTCCTTTCAGCAGGAGGTTGCACATCAGACAATGGTTAGACAGGACTTTAGAAGGGAGGTAGAGAGGCAGAGTGGCCAGCACAATCACCCAGTGCTCTACCAAGTAGCACCCTTGAGTTGGAAATGTTTTGAAAACTAGCAAACCATGTTTTTATTATTACAATTTAGATATTGGTTGTTTTCAATTTAATAAATTGTATTTTTCTCATATTTCCTGGTGATAAAAATGTACTTTCTGTTCATCCTGAAAGCTAAGTCACTCAGTAGTGCAAACATGCAAGATAAGCGTTCTACTTTTAAGAGTAATCAGTGTGTGCTAAGGCTACATTTCCTAATTTAAATGATAGCACCAAGTCTTACTACCCATTCGGGTTACATGTTTAAGTACTAATTATGCTGATGGGTTAGGACTCAGGAAGTGAACCCACATTTGTGTGGAGGGAGAGTGGAAAACTGACCGAGATTCAAACCTTCATCACCCCATCCTTGGCAGTCTAGGTGAACACAAAACTAGCGCGTTACCGAGGTGGGTTATTTCCTAATTAAACTCATATGAGGTCTCTAATGATTATGGCATTCATAAAAAAAAGTAAAGGAAATAACCACAATAAAAAGTGGGAGTATGAATCACACTTTACACTGGTGGTGGTGGTGGTGGTGGTGGTGGGTTAGAGAAATGGTTGCACCATTCCTTAAACCAGATTTGGTTTTGATGTGGCACTTTGGGAGGGGGTGTATTTGTTCTATAAAATGGAAGCTTCTGAATGAACAGAAATGTAGCAAGCAACCTAAAAATTTAATTCAATATCCCATTTTAGCATTTTAATGTCCCTTAAAGTTATTAAACTTTTCGTTTCATTTGGGAAAATGTAAGAAGTGTTTACACACGGTTTATTATTTAATATCAAAAGGTTAGTTTGACTCGAGCCCTGCCTCCTGACGGCAAGTAGACACCAAGCTAACTTCAGCTGAGAGCTACACGTCAGTCACTGAATGTGTTTACTTGTGTAATAACAAGGTAGTTTCATCAAATGTGAATTTGTAACACTGATGTGTTGTGCAAATCACAATATACACCAAAAGAACATAGGAATTAGGGATGGATAAGAATTACTTATTTTGAGATGGGAACGAGACCAAAAATGAGTCAAGATATCAGGATTTGGGATAAGAAATTTAAAACTTACTCTTTAGAATAATCTTAGATTTAAAATTTGTGAATTTATGAATTAATATAATAAGATTGTTAAAGTTGTAATATTAAAACCAGCTTCGGTGGCTGCATGGTCTAAGGCGTAAACTAGCCTGCTGATGACGGGGATATTTTGTTTGATCTTAGCCAGGTGTACTAAGGGTGGTTATTCCTAAATGGTTTCCCACTCTATCAACACAAATGCAGGCACACTTCTATATTCAATCTTCCTCATTCCTAACACACCAGAGTAATTAGTACACAGGTGTATAACCGAAACAAGTAATAAGATACGGGGATAAAAATAAAAAATAACATAATAAATTAAATAGAAGTGTACGCAAATAGCATTTTTTATCAAATTAAAAAACAAAATTTTGAATATCAAAGAATATGATTAGTAAAATAGTTAGTTTTATTACGTTTTTTATGGTAATTATTTTGATTAGTTAGTTTCATTTTAAAATGGTGTTTTGTATTAAATTATTTCCATAGTGCAAAAACTACAAGAAAACATGTTCTTCCATTTGCTCTGAGCATGAAACTGCAACATATTATCTAGGTTTGACACCCTTTAAACTCATCAACATCAGACACAGTGACCTTAGCAAGTCTTTCACTTGCTGAACCTAACAAATCACTGTTGATAGACAGAGCACAATAAGTCACACCTCTACAAGACTTGGCAAAATAACCCCCTCCCCATCCCAGCTACCAGGTTTGCTAAATAACAAAGAGGAAGATTGTCTACAAGACTTGGTAAAATAACCCCCTCCCCATCCCAGCCACCAGGTTTGCTAAATAACAAAGAGGAAGATTGTCTACAAGACTTGGTAAAATAACCCCCTCCCCATCCCAGCCACCAGGTTTGCTAAATAACAAAGAGGAAGATTGTCTACAAGACTTGGTAAAATAACCCCCTCCCCATCCCAGCCACCAGGTTTGCTAAATAACAAAGAGGAAGATTGTCTACAAGACTTGGTAAAATAACCCCCTCCCCATCCCAGCCACCAGGTTTGCTAAATAACAAAGAGGAAGATTGTCTACAAGACTTGGTAAAATAACCCCCTCCCCATCCCAGCCACCAGGTTTGCTAAATAACAAAGAGGAAGATTGTCTACAAGACTTGGTAAAATAACCCCCTCCCCATCCCAGCCACCAGGTTTGCTAAATAACAAAGAGGAAGATTGTCTACAAGACTTGGTAAAATAACCCCCTCCCCATCCCAGACACCAGGTTTGCTAAATAACAAAGAGGAAGATTGTCTACAAGACTTGGTAAAATAACCCCCTCCCCATCCCAGCCACCAGGTTTGCTAAATAACAAAGAGGAAGATTGTCTACAAGACTTGGTAAAATAACCCCCTCCCCATCCCAGCCACCAGGTTTGCTAAATAACAAAGAGGAAGATTGTCTACAAGACTTGGTAAAATAACCCCCTCCCCATCCCAGCCACCAGATTTGCTAAATAACAAAGAGGAAGATTGTCTACAAGACTTGGTAAAATAACCCCCTCCCCATCCCAGACACCAGGTTTGCTAAATAACAAAGAGGAAGATTGTCTACAAGACTTGGTAAAATAACCCCCTCCCCATCCCAGACACCATGGTTTGCTAAATAACAAAGAGGAAGATTGTCTACAAGACTTGGTAAAATAACCCCCTCCCCATCCCAGCCACCAGATTTGCTAAATAACAAAGAGGAAGATTGTCTACAAGACTTGGTAAAATAACCCCCTCCCCATCCCAGACACCAGGTTTGCTAAATAACAAAGAGGAAGATTAACAGTGATGAGTTGGCAGTAACTTCTAGAACATGAGCGCCAGATGCCTTTTGTTTTGTTTCCCGCCCAAAACTTTTTGGGAAAGAGTCATTCCCGCCTGTCCAATGGGAATAGATAAACTCTCAACCTTTTCCCGAGGGTTCAGGATCTTGGCCACGCTAATAGGAATTAATTTTCACCAGTTCCTAAAAACAAAGAAACTAAATTAAAGTGGACAAATGCTTGCAAGTGGGCAGATTCATGTCGTGATATCGCTCATGTGTGCTCAATACATTTTGATAAATTAGACAATATAAGAGATTTAAAGGACAACTAAATTCAGCACATTATGAGTTAATACAATTAAACAAGATTTCTCGTGTATTTGAAAGTGCATTTTTTGCAAGTCAGCAACAAGCCTTCAAAAAAGGAAGATGTTATAATTGGTCAGCTGATGATATTGCTAAGGCTGTCACTTTATGGTGCATATCATACCTCTGGGTTTTGTGAGAGATGTGTCAAAGTATCCACTTCCCAGTGAAGTTACCATCAAACGGCGTCTTAGACAATTTTCCGTTCCTCCAGGATTTATTGGCCTGAGTACCGACATTTCAAAAACACAAGCAATCCTGTTCACGAACTTTGAGAAAGATTTCGACCTTAGCTTCAATGAGATGAAGGTTAACAGTAATCTTTGCTTTGATCAAAGTGAAGAATGAATTAGAGGGCCTCATAGCAATTGAAATGTTATTAATTAATCGGTCGGCATTGGGCGCCAATTGAAACGTTAATGAAATTATTGTTCCGCGATTGGGCGGCAATTGAAGCATTACAAAATTATTGATATTTGATCTGTGATGCGGTGCCAATTGATGTGTTATTGAATTAATCGGTTCGCGTTGGCGATGGGCGCCGATTGAAGTAACACCGTTTAGTTGTCGGATAATTGCCCCGTGATCGAGCACTAATTAAAGCGGTATGATATTATTATGTCCTGAAATTGAGCATCGATTATTGCGCACTGGATTTGTATTGTGAGATAGTTGATTTTTATAACCCCGTGATCGAGCACCAATTATTATGACACATTTTTTCAATCTGATATTTTAATTGAAAAAATCAGACCTTTGAATGTTGCACACGATTTATTAAAGCGTCCACCCAAATCGAACAGACTGACAGTGAATATAATGTTGAGTTCACATCCACCGTCGATGGCCTCCTTAAACAATTTCAAGATGACTCAACACAGGAAACTATAGACTGAGATACTGGAAATGATTGCCGGCTACATCGCCCACAAAGTGAAGAAGAAGTATCCAGAGAAAGCTAGCATGTACGGAACCCAAACCAGAGAATCTTCTTCTTTCAGGACTGAACTGGATACAAACAATAACAAATGAAACCCACGGGAGAATTTGTCAACAGTTTTATCAAACGGGAAAAAGAATTTAATCAATTTCATAGAGGCTTTGTTGACCAGTGTTCTGGTGTTTTCACAAAATTGAAGGACAGAATAAAAAGTAAACATCATGAAACTGACAAATTTATAGTTTTATGTTTCATAAGAACCCGTACATTTATTAGAATGAAAGGCATAAATAAACGTAGAGCCAAGAAAAATTACAAGTGTGATAAATGTACGCTAGTGAACAGAGGAAAAAAAAAAGAATATTAAGAAAGTAGTGCAATAGTTTCAACTGGAAGAGAATTATAAAATATTGCTCCTAATTAAAGGTAAGCATTACAAATGTTAATAACTATTGAAATATTTTATAAATTTAAAAATTAAATAAATACATTGTATGCCATAGTTGGTATCAATAAACAAACCTAAAACTAAAATAGTGCTTGAACAACAATATTGGTTTTATTTGTGTTGGCATTGTTTTATAATTTATATTTATCATTTTATAAAATATTCTTGACTATGTAACAATAATATTACCAAATAAATATCATGAAATATTATAATTTTGTAATCAAGTGCAATTTAACAATTGTATTCGATTCAGTTAAAAGAAATAAATGAGTAGTTAAGCAGTGATAAGTGTAATCTTAGATAAACTGTAATATGTCAATTCTCAGCTCGAGTACTGCTAATGTGCAGATACGTCATCACTGGAACAGACCATCTAGTCTAGTAGCCGCGATTTGTCTCATGAATCCACGCACAATACATATAATGGGAAAAGTGATAGCAAATCTTTAAATTAGTATATAAATCAGCCATTTTGCTGATCTTGCAAATACCAATTTATTAGGTCAATCAACAATGCTAATTATTTGGTTTATTCAAAATGAAATATTACAAAGAAAATATGTATTAATAATAATTAAAATTCAACTGTTCATGTGGGCCAATTTTAGTTGTTTATTAGCACTGTGTCTTATTAACCATTAATGTTAAATGCCTATGTACACTAATGTGTCAAGGAATATAAAGGCTTAATATATAGGAGATGCACCTGAATTTGTATGGAGGGAGGGGGAAACCCCCTTCAGTACACAAACAGGATCAAACCACACTCTGACCATTATCATCCGTCCAGTCTATTGCGAGAGTATCCTCGGACCATGTAGACACCGAAGCAGGTTTTTGGTCAAGTTGACTCCACTTTTCTAACAGTTCAAGTTCAAGATAGTTTTATTTGGGAATTTTATTTTGAAATATTTAATTTAAAATACCATGGCAAATATATTAATTTCAGGATAAAAACAAGTGTTCTGAATCTATTAATAAGTTTTGAACCTGCTGATTGGTTTAGCTTCCTCTCTTGGTTCAGAGATGTGTTTGCTATGGATGACCTTGAAAAGATAATCCCTCCCTACTCTCACAGGCTGCAATATAGCTTCTCTCTCTCATTGACACCTCTATTCTCAACACAATCCATCACTCCTCCCTATCTCACAGGCTGCAATATAGCTTCTCTCTCTCATTGACACCTCTATTCTCAACACAATCCATCACTCCCTCTCTACTCTCACAGGCTGCAATATAGCTTCTCTCTCTCTCTCATTGACACCTCTATTCTCAACACAATCCATCACTCCCCCCTATTCCACAGGCTGCAATAACTCCTTCTCTCTCTCTCTCTCATTGACACCTCTATTCTCAACACAATCCATCACTCCCCCCTACTCTCACAGGCGGCAATATAGCTCTTCTCCCCTCTCTCATTGACACCTCTATTCTCAACACAATCCATCACTCCTCCTACTCTCACAGGCTGCAATATAGCTTCTCTCTCTCCTCTCTCTCATTGACACCTCTATTCTCAACACAATCCATCACTCCCCCCTACTCTCACAGGCTGCAATATAGCTTCTCTCTCTCATTGACACCTCTATTCTCAACACAATCCATCACTCCCCCCTACTCTCACAGGCTGCAATATAGCTTCTCTCTCCTCTCTCTCATTGACTCCTCTATTCTCAACACAATCCATCACTCCTCCCTACTCCACAGGCTGCAATATAGCTTCTCTCTCCCTCTCTCTCATTGACACCTCTATTCTCAACACAATCCATCACTCCCCCCTACTCTCACAGGCTGCAATATAGCTCTTCTCTCTCTCATTGACACCTCTATTCTCAACACAATCCATCACTCCCCCCTACTCTCACAGGCTGCAATATAGCTTCTCTCTCCTCTCTCTCATTGACCCTCTATTCTCAACACAATCCATCACTCCCTCTACTCTCACAGGCTGCAATATAGCTTCTCTCTCCTCTCTCTCATTGACCCTCTATTCTCAACACAATCCATCACTCCCCCCTACTCTCACAGGCTGCAATATAGCTTCTCCTCTCTCTCTCCCTCTCTCTCATTGACACCTCTATTCTCAACACAATCCATCACTCCCCCTACTCACACAGGCGTGCAATTATACTTCTCTCCTCTTTCCTCTCTCTCATTGACACCTCTATTCTCAACACAATCCATCACTCCCCCCTACTCTCACAGGCGGCAATATAGCTTTCTCCTCCTCATTGACACCTCTATTCTCAACACAATCCATCTCCTCCTCTACTCCTCCAGGCTGCATATAGCTTCTCTCTCTCTCTCCCTCATCTCCATTGACACCTCTATCTCAACACAATCCTATCATCTCCCCCTACTCACACAGCGGCATACTCCCCTCTTCCTCTCGTCATTGACACCTCTATTCTCAACACAATCCATTCACTCCCCCTATCACAGGCGCAATATATTTCTCTCTCTCTCTCTCTCATTGACACTTATTTCACACAATCCATCACCCCCTACTCCAAGGCGCAATATACTTCTCTCTCTCATTGACACCTCTATTCCAACACAATCCATCACTCCCCCCTACTCTCACAGCTGCATATAGCTTCTCTCTCTTCTCCATTGACACCTATTCAACACAATCCTCACCCCCCTACTCTCAAGCTGCAATAAGCTTCTCTCTCTCATCCTCTATTCTCAACACAACCATCACTCCCCCTACTCCAAGCGCAATATAGCTTCTCTCTCTCATTGACACCTCTATTCTCACACAATCACACTCCCTACCCACAGGCTGCAATATAGCTTCTCTCTCTCTCCTCTCTCTCATTGACACTCTATCTAACACAATCCATCACTCCCCTACTCCAAGCGAATATAGCTTCTCTCTCATGACCTCTATTCTCACACAATCACACTCCCCCTACTCAAGGCTGCAATATAGCTTCCTCTCCCCTCTCATTGACACTCTATTCTCACACAATCATCACTCCCACTCCAAGCGCATATAGCTTCTCTCTCTCATTGACACTCTATTCAACACAATCATCACTCCCCTCTCACAGCGCAATATAGCTTCTCTCTCTCTCCCTTTTCATTGACCTCTATTCTAACACAATCCATCACTCCCCTACTCCACGGCTGCAATATACTCTCCTCTCCTCTCTCATTGACACCTCTATTCTCAACACATCATCACTCCCCTACTCACAGGCGGCAATATGCTTCTCTCTTCTCTCCCTCTCTCTCATTGACACTCTATCTCACACAACCATCACTCCCCCCTACTCTCACAGCGCATATAGCTTTCTCTTCATGACCCTCTATCTCACACAATCCATCACTCCCTACTCACGGCGCAATATAGCTTCTCTCTCTCTCCTCTCTCTCATTGACACTTATCTCAACACAATCATCACTCCCTACTCACAGGCTGCAAATACTTCTCTCTCTCATTGACACCTCTATTCTCAACACAATCCATCACTCCCCCTACTCACAGCGCAATAGTCTCTCTCTCTCTCTCTCATTGACACCTCTATTCTCAACACATCCATCACTCCCCCTACCCACAGGCGCAATATAGCTTCTCTCTCTCTTCACCTATTCTCAACACAATCCATCACTCCCCCTACTCCACAGCTGCAATATAGCTTCCTCTCTCATAACCTCTATTTAACACAATCCATCACTCCCCCCTACTCACAGCGCATATACTTCTCTCTCTCTCTCCTCATACCTCTATTCTCACACAACATCACTCCCTACTCTCACAGGCTGAAATAGCTTCTCTCTCTCATGACACCTCTATTCTCACACAATCCATCACTCCCCCCTACTCTCAAGCTGCAATATAGCTCTCTCTCCCTCTCTCTCATTGACCCTATCTAAACAATCATCACTCCCCTACTTCACAGGCGCAATATAGCTTCTCTCTCTCATTGACCTCTATTCTCAACACAATCCATCACTCCCCCTACTCTCACAGGCTGCAATATAGCTTCTCTCTCCCTCTCTCTCATTGACACCTCTATTCTAACACAATCCATCACTCCCCTACTCTCACAGGCGCAATATAGCTTCTCTCTTCATTGACACCTCTATTCTCAACACAATCCATCACTCCCCTACTCTCACAGGCTGCAATATAGCTTCTCTCTCCCTCTCTCATTGACACCTCTATTCTCAACACATCCATCACTCCTCCTACTCCACAGGCGCAATATAGCTTTCTCTCTCATGACACCTCTATTCTCAAACAATCCATCACTCCCCTACTCACAGGCTGAATATAGCTTCTCTCTCTCTCTCAACCTCTATTCTCAAACAACCATCACTCCCTACTCTCACAGCTGCATATAGCTTCTTCTCCTATTACACCTCTATCTCAACAATCATCACTCCCTACTCTCACAGCGGCAATATAGCTTCTCTCTCTCATTGACACCTCTATTCTCACACAATCCATCACTCCCCTACTCTCAAGGCTGCAATATAGCTTTCTCTCCTCTCTCTCATTGACACCTCTATTCTCAACACAATCCATCATCCCTACTCTCACAGCGCAATTATCTTCTCTCTCTCATTGACACTCTATTTCAACACAATCATCACTCCCCCTACTCTCACAGGCGGCAATATAGCTTCTCTCTCTCTTCATCTATTTAACCATCCATCACTCCCCCTACTCCAGCTGCAATATGCTCTCTCTCCCTCTCTTCATTGACACCTCTATTCTCACACAATCCATCACTCCCCCGCTGCAATATAGCTTCTCTCTCTCTCTTCATTGACACCTCTATTCTCAACACAATCCAACACTCCCCCTACTCCACAGCGCAATATAGTCTCTCTCTCTCTCATTGACACCTCTATTCTCAACACAATCCATCACTCCCCCTACTCTCAAGGCTGCAATATAGCTTCTCTCTCTCTATGACACCTCTATTCTCAACACAATCCATCACTCCCCCTACTCTCACAGCTGCAATATAGCTCTCTCTCTCTCATTGACACCTCTATCTCAACACAATCCATCACTCCCCCCTACTCTCACAGGCTGAATATAGCTTCTCTCTTCTCTCTCATGACACCTCTATTCTCAACACAATCCATCACTCCCCCCTACTCACAGCGCAATATAGCTTCTCTCTTTCTCCCTCTCTCATTGAACCTCTATTCTCAACACAATCCATCACTCCCCCTACTCCAGCTGCAATATAGCCTTCTCTCCTCTCTATTGACACCTCTATCTCAACACAATCCATCACTCCCCCTACTCCACAGGCTGCAATATAGTTCTCTCTCCTCTCATTGACACCTCTATTCTCAACACAATCCATCACTCCCCCTACTCTCACAGGCTGCAATATAGCTTCTCTCTCTCCTCTCCTCTCTCATTGACACCTCTATTCTCAACACAATCCATCACTCCCCCTACTCTCACAGGCTGCAATATAGCTTCTCTCTCTCTCTTGACACCTCTATTCTCAACACAATCCATCACTCCCCCTACTCTCACAGGCTGCAATATAGCTTCTCTCTCTCTCTCTCATTGACACCTCTATTCTCAACACATCCATCACTCCCCCTACTCACAGGCTGAATATAGCTTCTCTCTCTCTCTCTCATTGACACCTCTATTCTCAACACAATCCATCACTCCCCCCTACTCTCACAGGCTGCAATATAGCTTCTCTCTCTCTCTCTCATTGACACCTCTATTCTCAACACAATCCATCACTCCCCCTACTCACAGGCTGCAATATAGTCTTCTCTCTCTCTCATTGACACCTCTATCTCAACACAATCCATCACTCCCCTACTCACAGCTGCATATAGCTTCTCTCTCTCATTGACACCTCTATTCTCAACACAATCCATCACTCCCCCTACTCTCACAGGCTGAATATAGCTTCTCTCTCTCTCTCTCATTGACACCTCTATTCTCAACACAATCCATCACTCCCCTACTCACAGGCGCAATATAGCTTCTCTCCCTCCTCCTCCATTGACACCTCTATTCTCAACACAATCCATCACTCCCCCCTACTCTCACAGCTGCAATATAGCTTCTCTCTCTCTCATTGACACCTCTATTCTCAACACAATCCATCACTCCCCCTACTCTCACAGGCTGCAATATAGCTTCTCTCTCTCTCTCTCTCCCTCTCTCCATTGACACCTCTATTCTCAACACATCCATCACTCCCCCCTACTCACAGGCTGCAATATAGCTTCTTCTCTCCTTCTCTCATTGACACTCTATTCTCAACACAATCCATCACTCCCCCTACTCTCACAGCTGCAATATAGCTTCTCCTCTCTCATTGACACCTCTATTCTCAACACAATCCATCACTCCCCCCTACTCACAGGCGCAATATAGCTTCTCTCTCTTCTCCTTCTTCATTGACACCTCTATTCTCAACACAATCCATCACTCCCCCTACTCTCACAGCTGCAATATAGCTTCTCTCTCTCATTGACACCTCTATTCTCAACACAATCCATCACTCCCCTACTCACAGGCTGCAATATAGCTTCTCTCTCTCATTGACACCTCTATTCTCAACACAATCCATCACTCCCCCTACTCACAGGCGCAATATAGCTTCTCTTCTTTCCCTCTCTCTCATTGACACCTCTATTCTCAACACAATCCACACTCCCCCTACTCTCACAAGCTGCAATATAGCTTCTCTCTCTCTTGACACCTCTATTCTCAACACAATCCATCACTCCCCCTACTCACAGGCGCAATATAGCTTCTCTCTCCCTCTCTCTCATTGACACCTCTATTCTCAACACAATCCATCACTCCCCTACTCTCAAGCTGCAATATAGCTTCTCTCTCTTTATTGACACCTCTATTCTCAACACAATCCACACTCCCCCCTACTCTCACAGGCTGCAATATAGCTTCTCTCTCTCATTGACACCTCTTTCTCAACACAATCCATTCCCCCCACTCTCACAGCTGCAATATAGCTTCTTCCTCTTCTCCCTCTCTCTTATGACACCTCTATTCTCAACACATCCATCACTCCCCCTACTCACAGGCTGCAATATAGCTTCTCTCTCTCTCATTGACACCTCTATCTCAACACAACCATCACTCCCCCCTACTCCAAGGCTGCAATATAGCTTCTCTCTTCTCTCATTGACACCTCTATTCTCAACACAATCCATCACTCCCCCCTACTCACAGGCTAATATAGCTTCTCCTCTCATCTCATTGACACCTCTATTCTCAACACAATCCATCACTCCCCCACTCAAGCTGCAATATACTTCTCTCTCTCTCATTGACACCTCTATTCTCAACACAATCCATCACTCCCCCACTCCACAGGCTGAATATAGCTTCTTCCTCTCCCTCTTCATTGACCCTCTATTCTCAACACAATCCATCACTCCCCCCTACTCTCACGGCTGAATATAGCTTCCCCTCTCTCATTGACACCTCTATTCTCAACACAATCCATCACTCCCCTACTCTCACAGGCTGCAATATAGCTTCTCTCTCATTGACACCTCTATTCTCAACACAACCATCACTCCCCCTACTCTCACAGGCTGAATATAGCTTCTCTCTCTCTCTCCTCTCTCCATTGACACCTCTATTCTCAACACAATCCATCACTCCCCCTACTCTCACAAGCTGCAATATAGCTCTCTCTCTCTCATTGACACCTCATTCTCAACACTCATCACTCCCCCTACTCCACAGCTGAATATATCTTCTCTCTCCCTCTTCTCATTGACACCTCTATTCTCAACACAATCCATCACTCCCCCCTACTCTCACAGCTGAATATAGCTTCTCTCTCTCTTCCCTCTTCTCAACACCTCTACTCACACATCATACTCTCTCCTCATTACACTCTTTTCACTCTCATACCCCTATCTCACACATAAATACTCCTCTCTCTCCCTCTTCCTTCCTCTCTCTCATTCACACCTCTATTCTCACAATCATACTCCTCCCTACTCACACCAATACTTCTCCCTCTTACACCCATTAACTCTCCTCCCCCCTACCTCTACTCAAAACTCCTCCCCCCTCTCCCTCATATTGACACCTCTTTCTCACACTCCTCACTCTCTACCTCTCACAACCATACTCTCCCACTCTCATGCCTCTTTCTCACCTCATCACTCCTCTATCTCACACTCATATCTTCTCCTCTCCTCTCTCATTACACCTCTTTCTCAACACATCACCTCTACTCACACTCAAATACTCCCTCTCTCGCTTTTCTTCCCTCTTTCTCACCATCCATACTCCTCCTACCACACAATATACTTCCTCTCTCTCTCCTCTTCTCTCATTGACACTCTATTCTCAACACAATCCATCACTCCCCCTCTCACAGGCTGAATATGCTTCTCTCTCTCATTGACACCTCTATTCTAACACAATCCATCACTCCCCCTACCCACAGCTGCAATATAGCTTCTCTCTCTCATTGACACCTCTATTCTCAACACAATCCATCACTCCCCTACTCACAGGCGGCAATATAGCTTCTCTCTCTCATTGACACCTCTATTCTCAACACAATCCATCACTCCCCCCTACTCACAGGCGCAATATATCTTCTCTCTCTCATTGACACCTCTATTCTCAACACAATCCATCACTCCCCCTACTCTCACAAGGCTGCAATATAGTTCTCTCCTCTCTCTCCACTCTCACTCATTGACACCTCTATTCTCAACACAATCCATCACTCCCCTACTCCTCAAGCTCATTCCTTCTCTCTCTCATTGACACCTATCTAACACATCTCACTCCCATCAAGCTCAATATACTTCTCTCTCTCATTGAAATCTTCACCTCTTATTCTCTCATGAACCTTATCTCAACACAATCCACACTCCCCCTACTCACAGGCTGCAAATACCTTTCTCCCCTCTCATTGACACCTCTATTTCAACACATCCATCACTCCCCTACTCAAGCTGAATATAGCTCTCTCTCTTCTCCTCCTCATCTTGACACCTCATTCTCACACAATCATCACTCTCTACTCAAGGCGCAATATAGCTTCCTCTCTCATTGACACCTTATTCTCAACACATCCATCACCCCTACTCACAGGCTGAATATAGCTTCTCTCTCTCTGACACCTCTATCCAACACAATCCATCACTCCCCCTACCTCACAGCTGAATATAGCTTCTCTCCTCTCATGACACATCTATTTCAACACAATCATCCTCCTACTCGCGAAGATGTCAATATAGTTTCTCCAACAGCCTCAATTCTCAACACATCAGATACCTTCTAACTTACAGGCTCAATATAACTCTTCATCTATTAAACTTTGATGAATGAATTGATATCAGCAATGGTTCAGTCCTAAAATAAACGAGGAAAAAAACTATAAAATGATAGTTAAATGTTGACCATACAAAATTTAAAGATTATAATGGTATAGTTAAATTGATAATAAATTGTGACTAACTACAGATTGTATCTAAATCACTTTAATGATGACCAAAGTTTTAGCTATTTTTGAACTAAACAGAGTTATTATTAGTTATACAATAAGTTAAAAGGAATTTATTAAATAAAGAAAATTACATATTTTGTGTTTTGAATTTCACAATTAGTGAAATAAATGCAGTTAAAAATAAATTAGATAGGTACATCAATATTGGTTTAAAAGATAAAACAGATGATTGAGTAATACTTACACGTACATGGAGATATATAGTCATTTACTCAGTTTAATAAAAATGAAAGAAAGTTATATAAAATGATTTTGTTTGGAATTTAAGATGTTTAGGCTCATTTATACACCAAAAAAAGCTCATTCAAAGTACTAATGTAAGAGAGATGTTCCCAAATTTTGCTTGGTGAGATTTTTCTGAAAAAACCCATCTGTAATCCTATAATTTCTTTTACATTGTGAAACAAATTGTTTTGTTAAAAACTTCCCTTTTAAACCTTTTAATTATATTCATATGAATTCAATAAGTATAACTTTAATATTGATACACTAACATTCTATTAACAAGATCACATCTCAATGCTTACAAAATTAACTTGACATTAACAATACTACACAATAATAATAATAATAATATTATTATTATATATATACACAACAGAATAGAAACTACTACTTAAATACATTATTTGTACATATCTGTATATTAAACAGACCACTTTATAACAAGTTACTATGGAGGAAATTAAAGCTACAGAATATAACAAACATTAAGTCAAAATACCCTATTTTACTGTTTCAATATTGAGTTATTACATTTAATAATTGTTAAAATTTAAATATGTAGAGTACCGGTAATATTTTTTAGGTAAATAAAAGTTTCATCACTAAGCTAAGACTTGCAAAAAGAAAATCCCCAACATTATTTTTAATATAAAAAAACACTAACATTTTTAACTTTAGGTAAATAAGTTAAGTGTTACTATTTTTATTAGAATATATATACTTTTTAGTTAATTCAGTTTAATTTACCCTTTTACCTCCACAAATCATTTATGAGAAGAAAAAAAAAATAGGACAGATAAAAGCAGAGAAACACTCAAATTAAGTAAAAGTGTTTAATTTTTCATTTTTTTTAAGTATCATTATTTACTCAACAGATTAGACATCTAAAAATGTGTATGTACATGTATCTTACACAAAATTATCATAATAAACAAACTCTCAAAGAGAAATGTAACAAGGCGGGCTAAAATAAACTTAAACATTACCATTCAAACAAATTCACACAATTTACATTTGAGTTACCAAAAAAAAGTTAGGTAATTTAAGGAAAATTTGATTTTAATAACACTTTCAAATTATACTTAAGTACATATTTGACAATTAAAGCAATTTTTTATTTCAAAAGTAACAGCACATCTACCTCGTCAAATTTGTTTTCCCAAACACACCTACATCAAATATGTACTTTAACACACAAGTTTGTTTTAGAATGTAAGAACTAAGAACAAAGTATTCCTGTGATGCATTATTTATTCTAGTGTTGATTTGTTTGATAAATTGAATAACCTCTTAAAAAATATAGAGCCATTTAAATGTTTTAACAATAACCTGATTGTTAACTTAGTGACAGTTATGGTAAAAGAACAAACACACGTGAATATTGGACCAGTGTTATTAATGAATATTATGCCCCACAGTAATTTATCAATCTAATTTATAGATACAAGTTCTTGACACAATCAACGTCCATCCAATTCATTTGTCTTCACTTACATGCTAGGTACCAACTGCGGCAATATCCGATATTTCGCTGAGAAAACACTACAAACACTAAACTGACGTCTGCCTTCTTTCAGCTTTCCTGTGATAGGTAAGAGCTAGCTAGGGCTCTAGACAGCAACAGCAAGGACACACCATTCAAACCACTGCAACAAGTTGAGACCAACAAACAGTGTCATTATAGCGGCTTTTATATTTAGGAACAGGAAGGAGATGTTAATAAATCAGACACCTTAACTCAGTTGGTTGTGTGTGTCTATTTAGTTTAGGGTCCCAGGTTCGATTCATTGCATGAATAAAGAATTGATCATTTGTGAAATTTAGGTTTACCCTTCCACAATGATGAGTTAACGGCTGGGGACTGGATGTTGTGCCTGTCCTAGTCTTTAGTTAGATTATGAGGAATATGACTATGACAGGCCTAGCAAGCCCGTAGTGGAAAATAAATGGTTTGAATATAAAAGTCCAAGGCCAAAGACTGGAAACAATAATGGATGTAAAAACTTACATTTTTTAGCAAATGAAATGTTTAAGTAAATATTAATAATAATGTATTTTAAATAATACAATCAAATGGTGTTTTTGAGTGAACGTGGGATAATAAATAACGAAGAAAAATAATTTGTTTGTGTATAGCAATACATAATTAACATACTATAATCAGATTATAAGCTAAGGATCACGGGTTCATCTCCTACTGTAATCAAAACATGTATCATTGGTGAACTTAGAGCTGTGTGTGTCACAGTTATGACTTGATAGCCCGTCTGTTCTAGAACCAAGTCAGTTTGAAATACACGTGCTGAGCTGATATAATCAGTTGGTTCAGATAGTGCTGGTTAAATACCCCTAAAACTAAAAACTAATCACATTATAAATATAGTTTTGAAATAGTACATTTTTAAGAACATTATTAATTTGAAGAATCTACCTTTCACATTGAATGATAATATTTTATTCTAGATGTAAATGTATTTTAACTGTATGACATTGACACAAACGAACGACTAAAAGCTGCCTAACAAATTATAAAATGTTTTAACTAGTCTGCATTATGGTATCGGAGGAGGATGTGGTTTGTGTGATGTGTAAAAATACTGTGCACGTGACCTTTGAACTTATCTTCAACAAGATCTGTTGGCTGAACAACTCAGTGATGGCAGTTTTAGGAAATTCGTTCGGATTACAAGCCACGACTTTGTCTACCTAATTAATTTGATTGCTAATCAAAGATAGAAAGAAAACACCTCTTTAAGGGATTCCAGTGGAAGAACTTGTTACATAATTTAAAGAGTCCTGTAAGAGGTGCTACATATTGGAAAGTAAATCATATATTTTTATTTTTATCATCACTAATACTGGACAGAAAATGCATAGCTTGTTATAAAACATCGATGTTTAATAACATTTTTCATTTGATTTTCTCGCATGTTGTAAAACAATGTTATAAAACACAAAGTTCTAAAACTTGTTACATAGTATAAATGGACCTTAATATAATAATTGAGGATGAGAGAACATTTATATTTTTGGTTTATGATATTCTTGTGATTTATGCCATATGAAGGGTGAGGCGTAAACTAGGGCTCTGCAAGTACTCGTATTCCACGGTTTGGTAGGCTCGTCATTTTCAAGCTTCCACTTGATGTACTTAATAATCAATTTTTTAAATGAAATAGTAATCATACTCTATTTAATTGAGATAATATCAGCATTTCCACTTATAAATCATTCGGTTACCTAACAAATTGTTAAAAATTAATTTCTATTTTCACATTCATAACATAAGAGTTTTAAAACCACTTTTGCCTGGTAAATTTATTCAATATTATCGTTAATTTTGAATTATATTTGATTGAAGTTGTTTACTTGTATTTCCATGACAAAGCGATGAAAACAAGAATAGCTAAGATTACTAAATAATTGAATAATTATTTTAACTATTTTTACCTGGTCCCTTTCTAAAATAATAATTTATATTATATTAAAAATGTAATATCTAGATTTATATTATGGAGGTATATTAAATGTTTTCAAACTTAAGATATTTAAAACTCGTAATAATTAATATGTTTAGCTTCTAAACTAGCGCTAGTTTAGTTAGTATTTAGTTATATAATTATGTTGGTTAACCTGTTTAAAATCATTGTTGATCTTATTTTTTGCAATAGATATTTTATCAAACTTACCACATTTATGTTAAAAATGCATTTACTATTTCATATTATTCATTAGAAATATTATTTTAGTCATATTATTTTTTATTTTAAAGTAACAGCATCAACTTTTATAAGCAATAAAAATTGAATTGAGGTAAATTTCTCAATAAAATAATGTTTGAGAGCCCATACAATACACATAAAGGAATGGAAATGGAACAGAAGACGTGATCATGCAAGATTATATTCAGGAATAATAACAAAATACAAAACACTTCAAATTTCTAATTGTTTATGATTTTCATGTTTTTTATACAGTAAATTAAGTTACTGAACATATTTTGGGGAAATATTAGCTTATTACAATGTGGATTTTATTAACCTTTTATCTAAACAGTGTAGAAACACTCTACAATAATGTTAAAGTGATAGTTAAGAAACCAACTTGAAAGGATAGTTAGGTTAGGCCTAGATATAAACAAACAACTTCTCTATTTTCTTTCCCACTTTTTCAAACTTTCGCAATTGCACATTGTTTTGAATTTTCGGAAATATTTATTTTTCATATGAAAATACATTAATGAAAAAGTAATATTCCTGAAAATTCAAACTATTGTGCAACTGTGGAAGTTTTAAAGAAGTTGAAAGTTTAAACGTTTAAGAAGAAATGGAGAGAAGAGTGTTTTTCTATCTAGACCTAACCTAACTATCTTTTCAGGTTGGTTCCCTTCTTTATCACTTACTTTACATTATTGTACAATGTTACTACACTGTCTTGTTATATATTTCCAAGTCATCATGCTATCATTCATTTTATTAACTTCTTTTTATAAATTGCTAGTGTAATTTTAATGTCTAATTTAATACCAGTTTTTTCCCCAAATTTGTAGCTTCAAAATCTAGGGGTCATCTTAAAATCACAGACTAGGGGTTGGGTTAGGTCTACAACAAAAGGTAATATTTTACATCTTTATTTAATATAAATACTAAAGTACAAGGATCTGCCTTTTCACATATTTGATCCATTTTCATGAATTTTAAAGGTCACAAGATATTTGGTTATTTTCAAGGATTTTTAGGCTATTTTTTAGGTTATCGTTAAAAATAACTACCTAGTTGTGGCTCGATACGATACTAGATTCCTGATTATCCTTAATATCAACTGGTATCGCAATAATCGATACTATATGCTAAAAATCTCGATACCACTCTTTAGTATTCAGCACGGTTAAGGGTTCGGCCAGACTGGCGAGCGAGCAGGTGAGAGCGTGATTAGGAGATAGCTCTCGATAGTTGTTGACGAGGAGGTAAATGTTCGAATCTTGGCTCAGTGAACTGAGGATGGTTTTTTACAAGTGATATATTGATGTAGTTTTCTCACCCTCTCTCCATGATAATGGTGATTCTTATTTGTAAAGACCTACTTTAATTATAATGACGTATTTTCACATATTAGTTTTATATATATAGGTGTGGTTTATGATCTTACCAATTAAATTAGGCCGTTAGTAGCAAGTGTGCAATAGTGATAAAAATGTCAAAATGAAAAGTTTCCCTAGCACTCAATATACCAACATACAATAATATTGCATAGCGTGTCTGAACTAGACTGTACCGGGTCAAGCGCACACGCTTGGAAAATAGAACCAATTCTATCTTTCGAGCGCACTCACTCCAGTCTGGCCACCTCTCATTACAACCAATGTGTTCTATATATATATTTTAGTCCCTCCTGTGCTCACCCAGTCTGGCCACCTCTCATTACAACCAATGTGTTCTATATTATATTTTAGTCCCTCGTGTGCTCACCCAGTCTGGCCACCTCTCATTACAACCAATGTGTTCTATATTATATTTTAGTCCCTCGTGTGCTCACCCAGTCTGGCCACCTCTCATTACAACCAATGTGTTCTATATTATATTTTAGTCCCTCGTGTGCTCACCCAGTCTGGCCACCTCTCATTACAACCAATGTGTTCTATATTATATTTTAGTCCCTCGTGTGCTCACCCAGTCTGGCCACCTCTCATTACAACCAATGTGTTCTATATTATATTTTAGTCCCTCATGTGCTCACCCCAGTCTGGCCACCTCTCATTACAACCAATGTGTTCTATATTATATTTTAGTCCCTCGTGTGCTCACCCAGTCTGGCCACCTCTCATTACAACCAATGTGTTCTATATTATATTTTAGTCCCTGGTGTGCTCACCCAGTCTGGCCACCTCTCATTATAACCAATGTGTTCTATATTATATTTTAGTCCCTCGTGTGCTCACCCAGTCTGGCCACCTTTCATTACAACCAATGTGTTCTATATTATATTTTAGTCCCTGGTGTGCTCACCCAGTCTGGCCACCTCTCATTACAACCAATGTGTTCTATATTATATTTTAGTCCCTCGTGTGCTCACCCAGTCTGGCCACCTCTCATTACAACCAATGTGTTCTATATTATATTTTAGTCCCTCGTGTGCTCACCCAGTCTGGCCGTCCCCTTAATCCTCAAATGGGTTGGGGAAAGTGATGGGCATAATCAATTGATTTAAATAAATATTGAATTTTATTTCGTTGTACTGTTCTTATTAATTTTCCTATTACTTCACTACGATATTAGAATTCAAAATAATCAAAATAGATTTAAAAACAAATAATTAGTTATAAAATTATACATATATATATATGTCTTAAAATTGCTTGTCAAGTAAGATGTGAGAGAAAACTTGAACAAACAATCAATCATATGTAGAGTTTACTTGACAATTTTAGAAATGCCAAATTTGTTTTAATTCGTGAAAATCCCCAAAATATCTAATTTTTGAATAATATCAAGTAAATTATTATCTTTGATTAGATGTTCCTAGATAATCTGTTTCGAAATAAGAATAAAGATGCCATCAGGGCGGCTGACTTTTAAAATAGTTCACAGCAGACATGTTTATTGGTTAGATTTTTACTAACGTGGTGTTTTTTATATTTTCTTATAAAAGCAAGTTTGTTGTATATTTATCCTTTTTATCCTTTGAGTTCTTCCTATCTCTCTTTACCTTATATCATTTTATTTTCTGTTTATCATTGTGAAAGTGTTTTGTTTTAGAAGCTAGCATGTTAATGGTCGAGTCCAATGTTCGTATTTAAGGGGGGTAGGTTATGTATGAGACTCAGATTTTCACTAAAGATTATTATTGGCCTTAGTAAAAATTAGCTTCTCATTGTTTTTATAAAACTTTTTCAAAGTTAACCTTCCTATGCCAAAGCAATATTTGCGACCAAAAAAGAAATTCCTTAGCAATTCTGCATCCCTAATTAGATTTTAGGTCAATATGAGTATTTTGTTTTTTAAATAAAAAACAATTTGCTAGCTTTACAAAATAAGTCTCCCATAATTATTATTTTCTTCATTCATGATAAAATAAATACCTCTTTTAAAAAATATATCCGGAACCACTGGAAAATTGGAGGTCGTCTTGAATTCGGGTGGATACGGTAATATTACTTACTCAATGGGCACTTAATGAGGATGAAAAGAGAGAGGATATTGAAGAAAGTGTTGGAAATGAAGTATGTGGGGAAGAGATTCCACGGGAGGCCAAGAAAGAGAAGGGAGGAATAGATAAAGTGTTCAATTGAGAGGAGAAGGATGGAAGAAATTAAAGGAGGAAGAGTGGTGGAAAGATAAACGAAGATGGAGGCATTTTACTAAACTGACCAAACACAGGCTGGAAACAGTTGTTGACGACGACAACTTACTCAATGGCATTAGGGACTCTAAAGTTTATTGTCGCACTTACTAAAGTACACCATCTATCTTTATATTGAGCTAGCTCTGTTCTGTCCACCTAATTACACCCTAATTCTTTTAGGTCCATTCTAATGCTATACTCCCAATGTTGGGTTTCCTGAACCAGATTGTAGAATCTCCCACTCGCGCTGCGTCTCATATCCACTATACTTTGCGAGAGTTGACTATTCCAACAATGTCTGGTGATGAGTACTGACTGGTAAACCAACATTGGGAAGACCTAAATGCAGGTGGGAGAATAACATTAGATTGGACCTTAAGGACTTGGGTGTAATGAGGTGGACTGGATAGAACTAGCTCAAGAGAGGGATAGGTGGCGTACTTTTGTAAGTGCGGCAATAAACTATCAAGTTCCTAATGTCATAAAATAAGTGATTATGTAGGTAAATAATTAACTGTTTCATTAAAATAGTTTTATAGTTAGCATGGTGTATTATATATTTGTATAATTAGCCTTTTCCATTCAGTGTGCTTTCGAATGTGGCCTTTATATTTAGAGGCAAATTGTGTGACAAATATCCAACATAATACAAACCATGTTTTGCTTCATAATTGAGTTTTCTGTAATTATCATTAGAAATTGTGATTAGGGAAATAAATTTTGTGCATTTAAAAAAATAAAAACATGTATTTAGTTTGAAAGAACTATTTAACTCATTCCAATTTCATGTTTTAAAGTGAAGAATGAAAACACCACAGTTAAATACAATAGTTTCCATACACCATATTGTGGCTCTCCGATGAGAGCCGCTATGTCAGTTCCACCAAACCATTTCCTAGTATTTCTTTAAAAGAAAATGTGCACTTTCTTATTTAATCTACACTGACTACATATTTGAGTAAACAACTTTTACAGAGTGTAAGACTCACCTTTCAATGAAACTATCAGGTGAGTTCACTGTATTCTGTCCAACCATGATTGGGAGGTCCCAAACGTAGAACACCCACTGAACGGTCCTTTGACGCTGTGATGATGTCTTTGGCAAAGTTAAGGATATTTCATGTGACTATATATCAAAGAAGATACAGGAAATGGGTATGAGAACAAACAAAAGACAGACACAATGATAATAAAAACAGTTCACACTTTACATTGCTGCCAATGAACAGCTTTCGTTTGAAGAATTGTTAATGTGAAAAGATACTTATGAAATAAAGTGCATTGAGCAAAAACAATTTGTAATAAATAAAATGATAGAATATTAGGAAAATGGTCGAGCACAAATAAAAGTAAAATCACTAACACATATTTACACACATTTGGATATTTCAATGCTATTATAGCATCTTCCTCGGGAATTAGTAGTAGTTAGACTAAATAGTTTAGTCTAATTACTACTACTTCCTGAGGAACATGCTATAATGTGGAAAGCAAAATATTCTTTCTGCAGGTCGAGCACAAATCTTTTCATTTTGCGCATCATACACCATGACGGCCATCTTCTGACATGACGTCATAGCTATGCGAATGAAACTCTATGTTATAATCGCTATGGCGTGCATGATGACGTGTAAACTTTGATGGATGCTAGTGTGTGAATAGAGTGAGTTGGCAACCATGATAGCTGGTTTAGCTATGTATAGTATAGGGTTGGTAGCACCATCAAGTAGTTGAACACCAATCAAAATATGTATTGTCTTGCCGCGAGTTTCAAAACATCGCCATGTGAGTTGCAATGAGCTTGAAGAACGCAAATAATCTTTATTCTTAATATTTTATTTTAAATCATAAATGTACATAGTTAAATAAGGTTTTATTAACGCTAAAATGTATTTATATTGGTTAAGGTAATGACACTAAATTATAAAAAAGAATTTAATGAATTTGATAAATTTTATGAGGTGTAATTATAAAATATTTTACTTGTATAGTTATGAAAACTATACACATTATATATACAGTATCATAAAAAAGGTCGTAGCTAATGATTTAACAATAGGCCTGTATCAAATTCAGTTTTTTATTAAAAGAATGGTTACATAGTGTATTCAGTTTGCTTCACATCCTCTGAGCATGGGCTAAGATAAATATTAGTAGACCTAATAATCACGTTCTTAATGCACTCACAATAGTTTATATCCATTCATGTTGCCTATCAATTATAAGTGTGAGAGTGAATGGAAGTAGCTTGTGAACTAGGCCTACATGTTTTCCCTTTCATCACTGGTAAGGTAACAGGTCCACAAGAATCTGTCATTGGCTCGGACAGAACTGTCATCAGTGAGGGAAGATAACATAATTCATGTGTTATTGTAAATAACTAAAGTTTCTTAACGAATGTGGATTTTATCCACAACTTATGGGAAGGGACACAATCCAGTAGAAAAGACTTTATCGTTCTTGCCCAAGTTATTTTTTCAATTCTACTTCTAGGTAAGTTTTGATTTTTTCTTTGAATATCCACTATGTAAATTCACAAGCAAACTACAGTAGCCCCATGGCTTCTTTGATGCTGACTTGCAGCTCACAGCTGACTTCTGATAGTCAACATTTAGGTATGTACCTAAATTTTGACTGTCAGAAGTGACAGCTGCTAGACATGTTTTTGCAGATCATATAGTTCGGCGTAGGGATACATAATTTGGTCTGGTAGCTTTTCAAAGCCGTCAGCCGTCAGTCAGCACCAAAGAAGTCATGGGGCTACTGTAGTTGTAGGTTGTGCAGTTGAAAATCAATCATAAATCAGGCTTAGGCCCTGAAATGGCCGTTTTGTGTTTGGATCACAGCTTCAGAATAGTGGAAAATAGTTTTTAACAATACAAAAGGTGTTCATTCTCTTCAATTCAACTAAAACTAGTGAAACTACCCTCAACTATATAACAGTGTTCGTTGGTATTTTGTCTAAATATTCCTGATTTGCTAAAGTGGTTGTGACCAATTTTTTATGATATCACTCGCTTTGCATGTTAGTTTGGATACATAAAACAAGACCTATGCTGATAATGCCAATTTTATTAATGTTCAATATAATTTTTTCTAGTGTTATTTTCTATTTTTATCGTTATTGGAGATAAAAATACATATAGTTCAAGACAATATCATATGAAATAGCACATAATGCATTGTAACATCAACATCAACATCAAAATCACAATTTTTTTTAATAATGAATAATAAAAATACAAGTGTTACAAGAATTTACATTGTTTTTTTTACAGTTTGTCAAATTTTATTTCAGCCCTGCTTAACATTAACTAATTATGACAATGAATATAGAAAGTAGAATTTTATTTTTTAATTTCAAATTATTTATGTGACCTCACCTACACATTTAAACTAATTTTTCTTTTAATAATAACAGTAGTTTTAAGTAAAAGTAGGACTGTTTTATAAATGCACACTGTGACTTTTATATCATAGACAAGATGTGAAAATACCTTACTTACACCCTAAATCAGGGATAACCAAACTTGTCCAACCAGTAAGTACGCCACTAAAGGGCTAGTTGAATTTTGAATTAGTCTAATGTGCCACCTATTATTTACATTTTTAATGGTATTTAAAAATTAAACTTGATGAATAGTAGGTATTGTAATGAATAACTCAAATCAAATTGTAAATATTTTAATAATGCCAAGATTTAAAATAAGGACAATTTAGCGTATTAAATTTTCAAATGAGTGTTTTAGACTAAATTAATTCCAATAACTTATAGGGAAAACATTTAAAGTAGCACCTTTAGTGAAAAAGAATAAAAATATATGTATCATATACTAAAACCAGAAACTTAGATAATCCATCCCACATTAGTTTGAAACATGTTACATTTTGCTAGCTAAGGTATTTATGTTTGGTTCATAACTTGTCTCCAACCGCACACAACCTATGCACTTCAGTAAGGGCCAAAATGATTTCTAACCATTAACTTCATAAGGTCATTGTGACATGTCTGTTAAGATATTATTAACATTAAGAAATTACACAATGTTGGGATAAGTTTTATTTAATTAACATATTTTATTCTAAGTAGAGATGGGCCACTTGAATCTTCGAATCAACCGAATCCTGACAAGTATTCGAGATTCGAGGATTTGAGGTTTTACTGGATTCGATAGTCAAATCTTTCACCTTATAAACAAAGAATAATATGTTGAGTTCAAAAATTACTTAGGACTACTCAAAAATCACAACTTAATCTGTAATCTTTATTTTGTCAGACAAAAGAGATTAGCATGAATAAAAACATTATTTAAAAAAAGTTAATGTTGAAAATCTAAGGTGCCTAATACCCTACCCTCCAACCTCTATGGGAAGCTTGGAGTTAACCGTTTCAGCACATGCTCACTTCTGAAACTTTAACCTCACAGACAATCTTGTAAATATTTTAATGAACACATTAAAACTCTTCAAAAACTGAAAATCAAAACTAGAATTACAAATAATCTCGAAATAAATAAAACAAAGTATGGATTTTTTTAAACAGAAATAAGAACACACAATACACGATACAAAGTCGGCCGCCATGACGCATATTATGTTTACTTGCCCGAGTGATGATTTAAATAAAGATACTGTTAATTCTTACTACCCAACTGGTTTTAATTATCTACAACTTTGCAAAGAACCCCAATTTATTTCATATGATTCTCGAGCTAAATATTTTGTTGGGTTTCATGAAAAATAAATACTGTCAACAGTCAGTCATCGATAAAACTGTTTATTTTTGCCTACCGGCCTACGTATTTTATATCGATTGTTTGTTTGGAATCAATTCAGGTAACCTGATCACTTAGTAAGTGCTATCGAGTTTTAAGAATCAAATAACAACTTGCTGATTGATAAATTTTTTTAATTGATTTTAACCAAGAGTATTTTTTTTTTTAATATGTTATTGAAGTGATTGTAAAAATATTCAAACATAGACCTGCCTAATAAAATGGGAATGAACATATTGGAGTCAAAAATATGTTCATGTTTTAAATAGAATGTGTTCTCAGAAATCGATACATCGCAAGAATCGAATATATTTCTTGTTTTCTACACGAAGATAGATAATGGATATATAAGAAAATAATAATAAAACATAATTTGGCATTATTGAGTTCTCTATTTCCAATGTATGTTTAATAATTGTTAAGCATGTTGTTTTAGATTAAAAATATGTTTGTATTTTTATTTTTGCTTTTTTATTAAAATAAATTATAATCCTTCAATGATGATTAAAGTTAATCAAAGTATAACTAGGCCTAATATGGTTATTTCAAATGTTTTTTTAGAAACTTAACTCATTCTAACAACACTTTTAAAAATAACTAAAAGACACTCAAATTTTGATTGATTTGATTTTCAAACAATAATATGAGTCTTAAGATTGTTTAATTTTGCTGGATTTTATCCTGTATTTTGCGAGGGGTGGTTGGAGTTGATTAAAATTGAAAGCATGATTGAAATAAATCTTAATTTACAGTTTATGCCTATATTGTGTAATGTAGTTCTATTTGTAAATGATTAAAATTTCTAACAATTTGCTAGGATTCAGATTCAAGAAATAGTGGATTCGACCCATCTCAAATTCTAATTCTAAGGCCAGTACATGTTCAAACGCAGTGCCAATAGTCTATGAGTCTAACCTAACCAACATTGTTTCATACTTACATCCAACTTAATTTGATCTGGGATATTATGTTTCCACAAAATTCTGCAATAAGTTTTGTTTAAAAGCTTGTTCACAGAATTGTTTCTCACTGCTGATTGGGGCTAACAACAACTTGCACTAATTGTCTTACAAAACATCTATTGAATGATATGACATATTAGATTAGAAACTGTACACAAATAAATAACAGGAAATTAACTTGTAAAACTTGTTGTACGTAAATGTGTAATACACTTTAATAAGAATATATTGGTAGGCCTATAATGAAAATTTACATAAATATCAAAACTTTATAGTTGTTGAAAATGAGTAATATTGTTACATTTGTTTTTACTTTAAATATATGAATTTTAAACTGTTTGGACTGTGAAAGAATGAGAATAAAATGCTGATTATTTTTAATTTTTGTGATATTAAATGGTTTTGAATTAATTGGTTATCCATAATGTTGTTCAAAATCGCACAAACAGCTGTTGATAAGGGAGGTTGAGGATTTTTTTCAAATGAATACATCCATTCACTTTTCATGGCTCCAAGGACAATGATAAATTGTGTTCAAGTTGAGTATCGACCTTCAGCGTGTTTCCAGGAGCATTGAGGATGGGTTTCATTAAGTTGTGCCTCGGTTCACTCACAGTTGCCCGAAAAAATTAAATACACACAACTATAACATGGCAATAACCTATTCATCTAATAATACACAAACTTAACATGGCATAACTATTCATCTTAATTAATACACACAACTATAACATGGCAATAACCTATTTCATCTTAATTAAATACACACAACTATAACATGGCAATAACCTATTTCATCTTAATTAAATACACACAACTATAACATGGCAATAACCATATCTAATTAAAACACAACTATACATGCAAAACTATTTCATCTTAATTAAATACACACAACTATAACATGGCAACAACCTATTTCATCTTAATTAAAGGCAAACAAAAATATAATGAACCATTTAAATTTTTAAAATAAAAACAATGCTTTTAAAATCGCATCTTTTAATAAAATTTGCTATAAGATGAATATTTATTTTTAACCCTTTTGCACTCAGCGTATTTTCACTAGACTAAGCCAAAACACTCAGGCAAATTCTCACATATTTACCTTTAAACCTTTTAAATTTTCTCATAAAAAATGTTTTTAGTTTATACATATGAAAAAAATCACACTTATACTATACACATTGTAGATTTATAAAAAAAATATTACATAAATTATTAGACTACCATTATTTTGTAAAAAAATTCAAAATTTTTAAAATCTTAAAATTTAAATTAAAATTTTTAATTCAGAGCAAAATATTAATATTTATTTCTTGTCTTCTTTATTTATCAGTCATCCTGCAAGAAAGAGAATTTATTTCTGTAAAATTTTATACTAGTTTGGTGATTGTAACTTATTCTGATTCTGAACTACATAACTTTTTGTAAAATCATGTATACTTACATTTGGAGTCAGCATCTGTGTTTGAGAAAACACTCTCCATGAAGTCCCTTGCTACATTGGTACACACTGTCCTGGCTCTCCTTCGCTTTTCCTTGGTACTACATACCGTACATTGAGACTCCTTTTTGTCAGGGAGTTTTCTTATTCCTCTGGGTCCTCGGGTTTCACCCACCACCATGTTGTTCTTCACAGATAGCCACTCCTCCCCCAAACCCTCGATGATCGACACTGTATAATGATACCTCGTTTTCAGTTTGCCAGGTCCTTGGTAGTTTTCTTTATAGAGAATGTAGCTATTTAACACCATTCTAGCTATGATGTTGAAAGCTAACTTCTTCCAGTACCTAACAGTTCGCCTTTCATCTAGGTAAGTGTAGAGCATCATGTCAGATGTGTCGATACCACCCATAAACTTGTTGTAGGTTGTTATTAATTCGGGTTTGGTAATTCTATTGGCGTCAGGCCGCCTTGCTGGAACTTCTTGTTCTCGTGCTGTTGCAAAACTGGAGAGAAGAAGAACTGGATTTTTCTGAGATTTTTTCTCGCGGAAGGCACATGCGAGAACTGGACCGGATCTAAAATACATCTTCTGACCTACTAAAAATTTAGATTTGAATTGCTGTGGCAAAAGTTTTCTATTTCTACTCACTGTTCCAGTTAGGTAGGTGCAGAGTTGGTGAAGATGACGCATTAAAGGAACTGACATAAAAAAATTATCAACAAAAACATGGTAACCTTTGTTGAGGTACCCACCTATCTCCAAAAGTTTCATGACGACAGTATACCCCAGACCATTTTTTTGAATATCATTTTTATCTTCTTGGGATCTGGCACCTCTGTATGTAAAAAAACCTAGGCAATAATTAGATACAGAGTCACAAATTATCCAAAATTTGATCCCCCATCGGTGGTGGTGTTTGTTTGGCAGGTATTGCATTAGGCTGGTTTTATTTTTTGTACCCACTAGACTTTCATCAACACTAAGCTGCTGATGAGGTGTATAGTGGTGCCTAAATACTCTATTGGCATGCTCTACAAGAGGTTTGTATCTTGCACACGGATCATACCCAGGTTCTTCGGGGCCCGGCAAAACTTCGTTGTTCACAAGATGGAAAAAGCGAAGCAAGTGAGAAAACCGGTGTTTAGTAAACATTTGTCCGAACCAAGGGGTGGCTTGTGAAGACAGAGTTGACCAGTAGGATGCAATTGTAGGCTTTCTTATAATTCCCATATTGAGGATACATGCAAGAAAGCCTTTATTTCTTGCATTGTAATCCTGTTCCAGTTTTTTAGTGGAGTAGGAACATTGCCTTCTTTGCTTTTGATGAACTGCTGGGCATACCTATTTGATTCTGTCACCATGAGGGAAAGAATAAAATCAGTGAAAGATAAAAAAAAATAGGCTATGGGAAGAGAATCAGGAGGTGGCATGTGTTTAGGTCCAGAGAGCTCTTGAAAAGGGGAGAGGAGAGGAAGAGGTTGCTCAGGTGACAGAATCTCCCTGTAGTCTTCATCATCCATACATTCTCGTCACTGTCAGACATGTTATGAACAGCTGGATTCCTAAGATCTGGCACATTATCATTGTCACTAGTGATGTCAGAATCACTTTCATCCACAAAGTCACTGTCACTGTCAATAGTATCTAAATAGTCTAGAACTTGGACCAGCCATTGCCTAGCTAGAATATTTCAACTAAACAACACTTATAAATAATAAACTTTGAATAAAACAACGAAAATATAATAAATAATATATACAAAGAAAACAAGTAAGAAAAATAATAGAAGCAAATATATTTATATAAATAAGGAAAAAACCATGAACTAGAAACGTATTCACACCACGCTGTAAACAATGAGCATAACATATTTCAACTGTTCAAAATAAATAGTTTTTCTAAGACCAATGGTGCTATCTGTTGGAAAAAGTATGAAATAAACCTAAATATTTAGAATACTGCGTGTAATGCCACCTAGTTGTTAAAAATAAACTTACACGGCCAGATTTAGCTGGAGCCGATATATCGGCCGCGAGAGTGTTTTAGCAGTACCATGGCGCGCCGAAATATCGGCGCGCTGAGTGTTTAAGGGTTAATATTGTTTAAAAGTTTCAGTCAGGTTCTATTTTGACATCCATTACTGATAGCTGGGTCAGATTTTTATTCAAGCCATATATTTTACATTACCGACTTGATAGGTCTGTCGAATCTTCACATGTCTTATGATATAACTTAATGTTGGGATCACGATCAACTTAACACTAACTCAAAGTTAACTTAACATAACTTAACGTAAAGGGTCTCCTCGTGGGTTTAAATGGAAGTGATCATGATGCAGTTACTTAATGTTGACTTGCAGTTAACTTAACGTAAGAGATTACATGAAGGGTATCACGTGATCTAGCCAGCCAATCATTATGCGAATGATGTCAACAGGGCTTTTTAATAATTAATTTGTTGGTTTTAAGACCAAGGTCTACTTTTTAGCTTTAGTTCTAGTGATCAGACATTGAAACAAAATAATTAAACTAAAATAAGAAAGCTCGATTTATCAAAAAAGTTTAGTAATAGATATAATTGATATGATTGAAAACTGTAAGCATTCACAGATTATCACTTTACAAATAGTACAAATCACAGATCATACTTGAGAATGTAGATGTTTGGCTCGAGTTGTTACGTTAAGTTACCTGAATCGTGATAACACATGTTTTCTTAAGTTAAGTTAACTTTAAGTGAACGTTATGTTAAGTTAAAGTTAAGTTGATCATGATCCCGCATAAGACTAGTGGACAAGCACAACATCCAGTCCCCTGCCGTTAATTCATCACTGTGAAAGGGTAAACCCACATTTCATCAATGATAAGTTTTCCGACCATGCAAGGAATCGAAACCAGGACCCTTACCTTTGTATACACATTATTGACTGAGCTAAGGAGTCAGATCGGTCAACCAAGCTCTATAATATGTAATTTTACAAACTTCTCAACAATACTTGTTCCTGAGTTACTTCGGTAAGTTTGGGTTTTAATGGTTCACTGTAACATGGTTTTTTAATAATACTCATCAATTTATATCATTGGATTCATCGCATTTTTGTGAGTAGTAATATTTTACAATTGGTGATTTTCAGGTTTTTTAGAGAAATAAAATTCACCTAAAAGGTAGAGTTCTTAGGTTTTGTCCCCATCTAGGCTTGTATACGCTTAGAGAGACAGTATGTATGGGTCAGTTGAAAATTACTGCAGTCATTCATTGTTAACTAATATTGTATAGGCCTAGTTAAACTCGCACATAATTAGCTAATATTGTATAGGCCTGGCCTAGTTAAACTCATATATAATTAACTAATATTGTTTAGGACTAGTTAAACTCGCACATAATTAGCTAATATTGTGTAGGACTAGTTAAACTCATATATAATTAACTAATATTGTTTAGGCCTAGTTAAATTCGAGATACAAATTACAATGTTATCTAGGATTTTTTTAAATATAGTTCAACTTACTGTTTTTTTCATGACTCCATTGTTTTGATCCACACTGCTGACAGCTGCTATGTAGGCCTAAAAAGAGTTCTAACCCTTCTCGCACACTAATAGATGTTTTACAAACTGCCAAAGAGAAATCTTTCACAATTGCTCATAAATACCAGTAAACATAGAGATGTAAGAATCTGCAACATTATTACATTTATACAACGTTTGAGTTATATTTTACTGTCTTTCCTAACATTAAATATAAAAACCTGCAACATAATTAGGCCTAAAAATATTTAAGGTTTTTAAAACATGTCCCTAGCCAAATATTTTAAATTTAAATGGTCGGCATAACCTTAAAAAGAAACTCCATTGTTTGTAGGTCTTGCCATAAGGTTATGATTACACTTCAAGTTAAATGGTAAATAAAAACAAATAATTTAAGTAATTATTATAGTGGTACAACACCAATACTCTGACTTTTTATTTGCACAAATGTAAATCAAAATAATTAGGAGTGTAAGTAAATATAACACTCACTAGAACAAATTATTTATAAAAGGATAAACTATTACACAGCTGAAACGGGCCAACATGTACAGCTCAGTTAGTTAGCTGATAAATAAATACAAATATGTTAGGTAATCATATTGATAAAGCACTATTATCGTTACTTACCAAATAAATGAATTCTTCAGTTTGGACAGCCACAGCACCCACTAAATGTAATTATTTAATATTTATAAAATATATTCGCTATGGGGATGGTTAAGACGGCCTTCTGAGTGAGACTATGATATGACATGAATGACGGGAAAATGGCAGCGTAATCGATCGTATGACACCATTAAAGAGATCAATACTCGCATTTCAGCCATACGACGAGCTAGGGATGACATTTCATAGCGGTGACACGTCAGAGATCTGTGATCGCTGTGCTGGCAAATAACAAACTCGTGATAGCTTGTAAGTTAACAAATATAATTAAGTTTCAAAGAGGGATATTTTGTTTTTGAATCAATCTACATACTTAATTGGTCAAAATAAGCCTAGTGTTTTGGATAAATTATATTCAAGCTACATGTAAAGAACCTCAGTGGAGCGGTTCCCCAGTTGGGGTCCGTGAAGAGCCCTGTGGGGTTCTGCAAAACAAATCTAGGGTTTTAAGTTATTTTTAATTTGTATTTTCACATCATATACAAATATTCACTTTTCCCAATTTTCTTAAACCTTTTTTTCACATCCATGCTTGACTGATTTTTTTTTATTTATTAATAATACATAGGTTATGTAGAGTAAGTTACTAGAATTGTGTTTGAAGTTTTTAATTTCGCCTCGTTTTGCGAGGGAGATTAGGGGTTCCCCAATATGGAAAAGGTTGGGAACCAACAAAGTGGGGTACCGCGAGGTTCATCCAGGGAATCCGTAACATACCTTTATATGTATTTTTTTAGGTCCTATAAAATTTTACATTAAAGGGTATATCCCTGGTGTATACTAAACACAACGTGGAAACCTTACCAGATTAAACTCTAGCAAAAAGTGTGTGTGTGGGGGGGGGGGGGGGGGGGGAGCATTTGAAAATTCACTTTTATATCAGTTTTCTCGTCAGATAGCACAAAGAACTTTCATAAAAGCACTGAAACATGTGATGCCTTTTCCAACAACTTATTGTGTAAGTAGGACTTTCTTTGAGGTAAACAAAATGTGAAACAAAATATTGTCTTAGTGTTGAATCAAACTTCATTTCTATTCCTCACACAAATTTTCATTGATTATAAATGTATATATGTATGTATACATATATATATATATATTTATTGTAATTATTTTTAAAAGTGTACATGTATTTTGTTTTAATTTATGTTGTAATTATTTTAACATAAGAAATTGAATTATGACTAATTTCTCAATATAATATACCATACATTTTGTACTATATCGTGTATAGAAGGGACCGCGAATCAGCTGTTCCTTGGTTAGAGAGTCTGCTTAGCGTGACTTACTGGTTTGAGAACCACTGTTCTAGACAATTGAAAAACTCTGTGGTAAATTATGGTAGGTTAGAAACATATAAGACCTGTGCAGAAGTGACAGGTGTAAAATAATTTACTATAGGAACATGTCAGGAAATATTCACCTTTATATAAGATTGACTAACCTATTTTGTCTTCATTATTTTCAATAGCATTGAAAGAACCAGAAAATTAAATAATCACCAAAAACAATTTAATGAGAGAGTAAGGAAAATGTAGAGAGAATGGATAATGGATAATGGAGTGCTGCCTACAAAAGTGGATGGAAGCAAGAAAAAAGTGTCATGTGAGGCAAAGGAAAAAAAGGTGCAAGAGGATAAATTTGCGGACATAGCTTAGAAGAGGGTAGAAGATGCTTTCAAAGAAATTATAAAGGCCAAGGCACATGGAGTGGATGAACTTAAAGTTCATTCACGATAGGTTTTTACCTGGATGACAGTTAGAAAATCATATGTTTAGGTTTTGGGTTGCCAACAATTGTAAAAGATCAAAGTTTTGTTATAAATGTAAAGATCTTTAATTACCTGTTATAAATTACATTTAAAATAACAAAAACTTAAGTTTTCTCATATTATTTCATTTTTTAAATAATTTCTTTTTATCCAAATCAATCCAATATTTTAAATATAATTAAAAGTACTTATTCTACGTTTTGGAACGTTATTGATTTTGTGTAATATAGTGCACACATAAATTCCTTTTAATACAGGCATCGTATTTACTTGGAAAAGAGAAAATTGTTGTCATTTCTTTTACATACAATAAATGATTTTATGATTATTTTATCGTATTTTGAAATATTTAACTGAATAAAATATTTTCATCAATTGCGTGTCTGCATCATTGTAAAAAAACTTTTTTACCATTATGTTCAATCGTATGGTTTAGATTTGTCAGTCGCCATTTTGAAGCTATGTTCGTTAGAAGTTTTTGTGAAAGTGGTGTTAATATTTTTTAAGGGGAATAAAACTATAAATAAACTTTGTGTCCGACCTCAAATAAATATAAAAATAATATTGGCCTAAATTACTGTGGTTAACTATCACATTAATATATTACCATTTTTTTTTCATTACAGTGATTCAAAGTGATAGATGTCAGCTGTTGGCGTAGTGATATAGTAGGGATTACTTCTAGTAACATTTCGAGCTGTCATCCAGGTAAACTTAGCTCGTGAATGAATTATACAGGGAAAATGATTGCGTTTACAGCAGTAGAAATGGGAATGGAGTATTAAGGACAGCGTGGGGGGATAGCAAAGTGGCAAAGGGTATTATAGTAGCAATATTCAACATGGTTTCATGGAGAAGAGGTCTACAATAGATATATTTTCAATCAGACAAATGATGGAAAGGACCTGGTAATGGTATATGATAGTATTGACCAAAATAAGGTCTGGAAAGTGACGGAGGAGGCGCAAGTAGAAAGAGGAGTTGTGAGGAGAGTAAGAGTAGGTATGTGTGATGATGAGGATAGTTTTGTAAATACGAAGAAAGGGTAAACAAAGTGGTTCAAACTTACATGCTCCGACAAAATAAAGATTACTGATTAAGTTGTGCTTTTCAAGTAGGCCTAACTAAGTAATTTAAATACTATGCTTTGTTTATGAGGTGAAAGATTTGACCATCAAATCCAGTAAAACACTGAATCTTCGAATTTCGAATACTTGTTAGGATTCGGTGGATTCGAGGATTTGAGTGGCCCATCTCTAATAAAAACATAGATATTACAATCAGTGCAATTTACTGTAGTTAAAATAAAATTGGAGGTTTTACTTACTGCCTGGGTTTGATTTTGCCATCAATAAACCTCATGGCTTCAAATAAACTGTAGTTTTTAAATCACCACTTTTAAGATTGAAAGTTCGCGTATGTGCTGGCAGGTTATCTGTAGAAGCGCTAGAAAAGTTGAAATTATATCTGCTCAAGCAGTGCGGGCTATGCTGGTCATGCAGCCTTCTTGCGATTAGATTAGAGTCGTCACATGACCAAATATCAGCATTGCTCGATTTATAACGACAGTAAGGAATGCACTTGGTATTACCTTGAGGAAACTAAATACAAAGGATAATTGTAAAGAATGATAGGACACTTAGATAAGAACATATAAAAGAAATAACATTAAGGATGGGAGAGAGAAACAAGGAGGGTAGAAGGGTGTTGAAGTTATGTGCAAGAAATAAAATGAAAGTGGTAAATAGCTGGTATAAGAAGGAAAGAAAGTCATAAGATCACTAGATACAGTTGAGTTGGGGAGCAAAAGTTTGTGACTAATTAATCATGGATGAAGAAATGAAAAGGCAAGCATAAAGGGATGGGAATGTTGGAGAAAGGCAGTAAGACAAGAAAGAAGAATAAGGGTGTGGAGGCTAGAAAATGAAGAGAGAGAGCTGTACCTAAGAAAGGCAAGAAGCTTAATACCCAAGGATGAGATACAAAGTGTAGAGGTTGAATGGGAAAGGTTTAAGAAACACTCGGGTGGGAGCTGATGAGGAGGTATGTGGGAGGACGAGTGATAAGAATAAGTGGAAGGAGACACCCTGGTAGAACAAGAGGGTGAAGGAAGCAATGGAGGAGAGGAATAAAGCAGTCAGAAGGTATTTTAAGAATAGGAATAAGGAAACAAAGGAAGAATAAAGGAAAAAGAAGAATAAAGCTAAGCGAGTTGTACGGGAAGCCAGGAAGAATTGGATGCAAAAATGGACAGAAATGCTGGAACTGGACGTGGAAGGAAGTAAGAAGGTGTTATATAACCAAGTAAGAAACAGGAAAGAAAGAAAATACAAGAAGTTAGAATGATGAATGAAGGAAGAACGTTGAAGACAGCATATAAATAAGAGGAACAATGGATCAGATAGTTTGAGATAATGTTCAACCCCAGAAAGGAAAGCTATAAGACTGAAAGAGAGGAGCAGGAAGCAATAGAAGAAGAGGAAAGAGGTCCAACTTTAAAAGAGGTGGAGGACGCATTAAAGAGGATGAAACTAGTAAAAGCACAGGGTGTGGACGAGCTTACTGTGGAAATAATGGCATCAGTTGAAGTCGGTATACATTAGTTATACAGGGTGCCAAGAGTGGTTTGGAAGGAGAACAAGGTACCTGAAGACTGGACAAAAGGTGTTATAGTACCTATTTTCAAGAAAGGAGACAGAAAGAGGTGTACAAATATAGAGGGATAACGCTGATATGCCACTGTACAACAATATATGAGAAGATACTGGAAAAGAGAATAAGAAATAAAATGAAATCCGAGAAGAGGAACAACAGGAATTTAGGGAACAGAGGTCTACAAAGACATAATCTTTGTCATACAACAGCTGATGGAAAGAATATATGAATATGGTAAGGACTTGGTAATGGTATTATGGATGTGGAGAAGACATGTGATAGCGTGGATAGAAATAAAGTATGGAAAGCAATGGAGGAGGCAGAGGTGGTAATGAGAGTGAAAAGCATGTATGAAGATAACAGGAGTTGTGTTAAGATGGAGAGTGGAAGGACAGAGTGGTTCCACATAAAAAATTGAGTGAAGCAGAGAAGTGCCCTATATATAAGTATAATGGTAATAGAAATGGTCATGAATAAAGTGGCAGGAAAACTCGGGGAGGAAAGAATGGGAGACATGATGTTTGCTGATGACTTGATGGTATGGGGGGAGAAGGAAGAGGAAGTACAGGAACAAGTACAGAATGGAATGAGGAAGTGAAAGAGTGTGGAATGAAATTTAGCGTGGGAAAGTGTGAAGTGATGGTAATGCAAAGGAAGAAGATATGGCCTAATAAAGCTATAGGGTTGGATGGAGTATAGCTGAGAAGTATACAGGACGTAAAATATCTTGGAAGCGGGACTGAGGAGAGGATTTGAGAAGAGGACAGCAGGGAGAGTGGTACTATAGGTGTGTAAGAGACCTGCTATGGGAAGAGAACAGCAGGGAGAGTTGTACTATAGGTGTGTAAGAGACCTGCTATGGGGAAGAGAACAGCAGGGAGGTTGTACTATAGGTGTGTAAGAGACCTGCTATGGAGAAGAGAACAGCAGGGAGAGTTGTACTATAGGTGTGTAAGAGACCTGCTATGGAGAAGAGAACAGCAGGGAGAGTTGTACTATAGGTGTGTAAGAAACCTTCTATGGAGAAGAGAACAGCAGGGAGAGTTGTACTATAGGTGTGTAAGAGACCTGCTATGGGGAAGAGAACAGCAGGGAGAGTTGTACTATAGGTGTGTAAGAGACCTGCTATGGGGAAGAGAACAGCAGGGAGAGTTGTACTATAGGTGTGTAAGAGACCTGCTATGGAGAAGAGAACAGCAGGGAGAGTTGTACTATAGGTGTGTAAGAGACCTGCTATGGAGAAGAGAACAGCAGGGAGAGTTGTACTATAGGTGTGTAAGAAACCTTCTATGGAGAAGAGAACAGCAGGGAGAGTGGTACTATAGGTGTGTAAGAGACCTGCTATGGAGAAGAGAACAGCAGGGAGTGGTACTATAGGTGTGTAAGAGACCTGCTATGGGGAAGAGAACAGCAGGGAGAGTGGTACTATAGGTGTGTAAGAGACCTGCTATGGAGAAGAGAACAGCAGGGAGAGTGGTACTATAGGTGTGTAAGAGACCTGCTATGTAGAAGAGAACAGCAGGGAGAGTTGTACTATAGGTGTGTAAGAGACCTGCTATGGAGAAGAGAACAGCAGGGAGAGTGGTACTATAGGTGTGTAAGAGACCTGCTATGGAGAAGAGAACAGCAGGGAGAGTTGTACTATAGGTGTGTAAGAACCTTCTATGGAGAAGAGAACAGCAGGGAGAGTGGTACTATAGGTGTGTAAGAGACCTGCTATGGAGAAGAGGACAGCAGGGAGAGTTGTACTATAGGTGTGTAAGAGACCTGCTATGGAGAAGAGAACAGCAGGGAGAGTTGTACTATAGGTGTGTAAGAGACCTGCTATGGAGAAGAGAACAGCAGGGAGAGTTGTACTATAGGTGTGTAAGAGACCTGCTATGGAGAAGAGAACCGCAGGGAGAGTGGTACTATAGGTGTGTGGAGACCTGCTATGGAGAAGAGAACAGCAGGGAGAGTTGTACTATAGGTGTGTAAGAGACCTGCTATGGAGAAGAGGACAGCAGTGAGAGTTGTTCTATAGGTGTGTAAGAAACCTTCTATGGAGAAGAGGACAGCAGGGAGAGTGGTTCTATAGGTGTGTAAGAGACCTGCTATGGAGAAGAGGACAGCAGGGAGAGTGGTTCTATAGGTGTGTAAGAGACCTGCCTTGAAAAAGGGAAGTCCCCTTGAAGCATAAAGAAGTATTTTACAGGGCGTACTTTGTACCTATTGTCACATGCAGTAGCAGAAACATGGACATTGAATGTAAGAGAGACTAGGAAAGGGGAGGACATGGGAACAAAGTTAGCGAGTAGCATGTTAGCTGTCACGAGGAGAAACAACATTAGGAATTAAGTTATCTGGGAAAGAATGGGGGTACAGGGGATACATGAGATAGAGAGATGGGAGGAAGCAGATAACAGAAAGTGTTCAAGTGAGAGGAGAAGGATGGGAGGAATTAAAGGAAGAAGAGTGGAGGAAAGATAAACGAAGATGGAGGCATTTTAATAAAATGACCCGGCCACAGGCTGGAAACAGTTAATGATGATGATGATGATGATGATTAAGGACAAACACAAGAAATAGACAATGAATGCTGTTGTGTATTGTGTGCTTTGCATTTACTATGCGCATTTTGTTGCCATGGGTCTGTAGTCTGTTTTGTTTATCTAAAATAAAGCGACCCAACAGGGTCCTATTTTGTGCACGTGATTTAGTAAAATAATAACTAGGTCTGAGTTGTTTAATTCAGTTGTCCTCCCGGTTGTTACAAATAGGGATTCCTCAGTTGTCAAACCCGAATAAATTCAAATATATAAAATATATCTTTGATTTGTAAAATTGTGATCTAACGAAGCAGAATTGTTTTAGGGCTGTTACAATTTTTTTACAAATGTTTTGATTTGTTTTGACTGAAACAAACTAGAATTGTATTTACATTATGATTTTGGTAGGAAGAACAGTACAAGATAGATGGACCAAGCGCAGAAGGACATAGAAACTAAACAGATGTGTGGAGAGATCGACAGGACTGGAATAGGGTGTGCCAGACGGCCCACAGAGGCGGAAACATCGGATGATGATTGTGAGGATCATGATGAACAGTAGAAGTTTGTTAGTATAGTTATTAAAACAATTTTAATATAGTCATACATGTTATCTGCAGATGTCACTTTTGATATATACTATCAATAACTAAGAATAACACAAATAATATAGCAAATTAGGCTATTACCAATGTTGGTCACAAAGCACTGTGTTTGAATTTTCTCTAATGTTCTTTCAATCATAGTCAGAGTAAACTTGACATACCAAAGGAGTCAGTGGACTAGCGAAGATGATCAAAGGATACATTCATCATAGGGTGATATGTCAAGATCTTGAATGTCTGCTTTGTGGCGGTACACCTCTCCCAAGTACTCGTGGTGGTCTGGATAGCGGCGGTATCGGCGCACTACGCCGCCATCACACACCGAATACAACTGACTGCCGTTAGAAGTGTACCTTGCAACCAAACACCAGCATAAATAGAATGTGATCCGGCCCTCCGTATTATCCAGCTTGCTAGAGATGTCACAATACCTCTTTTTCTCAATTTTGAATCCTAAGTTCAACCTCGAGTCTGATTCTTCAACATTTTCTTTTTTCATTATTTTTCCAAGCATCCAACCTCATAAATTTGAATACACATATTTTTTTAATATAACATACTAAAAAACTAAAAATCTTTCATAGCAATAAAACCAAATTAATTTTAACAAAGCAAAATATCAATTTTATCAAGTATTAAATCATATAATCACAATAATAAAACAATTAGGAATTACATTATAGTAAACATGTATGATTTACCTACAATTAAAGCCTAATTGAATCAAACATTTCTAAATCAAATAAAATAAAAATTATAATAAACGGTTGTTGAGAATAAAAGTCTATTCAATTCATCAAGTGAAAGTGTACTGTTTTGAATTAATGGAAATGGAAATAAAACTGAAGTACCATACTTGTAGCACGTAAGCAAACAAGATAATAATTGTAGATATCACTTCATTATTTTTAAATTGCAAGAAAATTAATAAGAGAGTAAAAATATATTTGCTTAGGCCTCTTAACATTTGTCGCAAATAAAGCTGTAAATTTGTCAAATAAAGGAAATTAGCTTTGTAAAAACAGCCAAAGAATTTTTTTAGCTATTTAATAATTGTTATTGTATAGAAAATCTAACGTGCCTGATACCCTACTCCCCCCTCAATGCGAAACTCGGACTTGACCATTTCAATCAACAAATGGTCGCGTGAAACTATATATAATCTTATAATCTTATAGATATTTACTAAACACACTAAAAGTCTTCAAAACTGAAAATCAAACCAAAAATTCAAATAAACTCTAAATTGATACAACAAATTGCAGCTTTTATAACGGAAAAAACACATTTGACACTTTACAAAACTTTAAAGCTGTCCGCCATAAATATTTATAAAAAATCATCATTGAGATTGTTACAATAATAATGTTCAGAAATTATTAAATTAGCAGAAAACAAAGAAAGAATAATTATCTGTGATAAAATAATGTACCATCACAAATAATTATTCTTTCCTTGTTTTCTGCTAATTTAATAATTTCACAACATTATTACTAAAACAATCTCACTGATTATTTTTTATAGATGTTATTGTACCTGTTTTAATTGTCTTAATAATTTATGATAATTAGTTCTATCCTTTTCACGTTATGTTTCTTATCTTTATCTTGATTTAATTGACCAAATAAGTTATACAGGTTGTTCAACATAGGAATTGTTTTCTGAAAGGCCTTTTTCGCTACCTGAAATATATTATATAGTAGGATATTGGTAGGGAAAAAGACCTTTAAGAGAGTAATTCCTACCGTGAATGGAATATACCAATCAATTTAAGTATATGTAAAATCTAAGTAATTATAAATTCATATTTATCCTTATTACAGCTATAATGAATATCACTGAAAAGATTACAATGACGCTCTATTTTCACTTGTTCTTGCTTTGTACGCGATGTTTAATTTCCAAAATAAAGTATTGTATAGTAAAGTGTTTAAAATTTCTTTCACGTTTAATGTTTACTGTCCTCCTAAAATTACTGTATCACTATTTTACATTACAATTATAAAATAGACAGATTCTATTAAAACAAAGTTAAATGTTCAGTTATAATTTAAAAAAGTAGGCAACAATACTTAAAATTATTTACTCCGATTCCATATTATCTGGCTTTTCTATAATTCAGGCTGGAATGCCGTCACTTTAGGCCGGATAGTCGGGACTTTGGTGTAATTGTGTTTTGCACATAGCCTAAGGGTTAAATCGCAAGATATGTTTTTACAAACTTTTACTGGCACATTAAAATAAATATCAAAATATTAGTGAAGTTAGTTCACTGTAGCGTTTTTAAATATATTTTACCCATGCAAACCAGAACCCAATTTTATATCTACAAAGAAATGACTACTTGGCATTTTATAAACAAATAATGGTCAATCAAATTGATTTTAGTGAGAATTAACGATATTAAAACTTGGCAAATTTATATTAATTACTGGACATCTTTCTTTTTGGCTTAAATTTCCATAAAAATGAGTATCAAATGCACCATTACAATTTTTTACTTTCCCATCAAAGAGAAAATATAGTATTCATGAAAATAGTTTCAAGATTACAATGAATCTTTACGTTTTTATGTCAAACCGAACCTAAAAGAGTGAATCTTACAATTTGATACTCATGGAAAAAAACTGTCAATGAAAGTATATTTTAAAGCACTGTTGGGACAAGGTCTCATTTTATTTGGGGTGTGGGAGTACTCAAAAATTCAAGTTCAACTTGAGTTTTAGTAGATGCTTGAACTCAGCTTGAAGATTTATAAAAAACTTGACAAATTTGAGTACATTATGGTTTATGATGGATAACTTAGATTCTTAAAGAAACTCAACTTGAAATATTTCTTGTACAAATAACATCTACTATAACTTAAAAAAGCTCTATGTTTTCATTCAACTCTTTTTGAGTGAAAAATGCCTGCTCACACCTTTTGCACTTTATATTTAGATGAAAAAAATTGTGATTTTTTACTACATTCTTGTAAATGTTAAAAATAATTGAATTTGAAGGTTTTGCTGACTCATCTAAAAACGTTTCTTTTCAATCATCACCATCAAAAAGCTTACATTCTGAAGTAAGGAGTAATCAAATCTCTCTGGAAAGGTTTGACAATGAATAACTTGCTGCTAAGCGAGATTTTAGGTAATATGAAACACTCCAATGCTCGCATGGTCTAAGGAATAACTCTCACAATAGATTAGACAGCCGATTATATGGAGACCAGGATTTGATCCTAGGCTGGTGCAATGAGGGCAGTTTTTACTAAATGGTTTTCCATACTCCATTCCATGAAAATGTGAGTACACTTCTCAAATTCAACCTTCCTAATTACTAGCACATTAGAGTAATTAGTACTAAGAAGTATATTGTATAAGCTAAGCAAGTAGTAAAGGAATATAAGATGTTAAATGGTTGTAGTGTGGATGAGCGACCCACATACATCCATCAGATAAACAGTGTCACGTGAGCCATAGGAATCAATCAGCCGCCACTCAAAAGATAAACAGTGTCCCGTGAGCCATAGGAATCAATCAGCCGCCACTCAAAAGATAAACAGTGTCCCGTGAGCCATAGGAATCAATCAGCCGCCACTCAAAAGATAAACAGTGTCCCGTGAGCCATAGGAATCAATCAGCCGCCACTCAAAAGATAAACAGTGTCACGTGAGCCATAGGAATCAATCAGCCGCCACTCAAAAGATAAACAGTGTCACGTGAGCCATAGGAATCAATCAGCCGCCACTCAAAAGATAAACAGTGTCCCGTGAGCCATAGGAATCAATCAGCCGCCACTCAAAAGATAAACAGTGTCACGTGAGCCATAGGAATCAATCAGCCGCCACTCAAAAGATAAACAGTGTCACGTGAGCCATAGGAATCAATCAGCCGCCACTCAAAAGATAAACAGTGTCCCGTGAGCCATAGGAATCAATCAGCCGCCACTCAAAAGATAAACAGTGTCCCGTGAGCCATAGGAATCAATCAGCCGCCACTCAAAAGATAAACAGTGTCACGTGAGCCATAGGAATCAATCAGCCGCCACTCAAAAGATAAACAGTGTCACGTGAGCCATAGGAATCAATCAGCCGCCACTCAAAAGATAAACAGTGTCCCGTGAGCCATAGGAATCAATCAGCCGCCACTCAAAAGATAAACAGTGTCCCGTGAGTCATAGGAATCAATCAGCCGCCACTCAAAAGATAAACAGTGTCACGTGAGTCATAGGAATCAATCAGCCGCCACTCAAAAGATAAACAGTGTCACGTGAGCCATAGGAATCAATCAGCCGCCACTCAAAAGATAAACAGTGTCACTGAGCCATAGGAATCAATCAGCCCCACTCAAAAGATAAACAGTGCCAGTGAGCATAGGAATCAATCAGCCGCCACCAAGAAAACAGTCCGTGAGCCATAGGAACAATCAGCCGCCACTCAAAGATAAACATGCCTGAGCTAGAATCAATCAGCCGCCACTCAAAGATAAACAGTGTCAGTGAGCCATAGGAATCAATCACCGCCACTCAAAAGATAAACGTGTCACGTGAGCCTGGAACATCAGCGCCACTCAAAAGATAAACGTGTCCCGTGAGCCATGGAATCAATCAGCCGCCACTCAAGATAAACGTGTCACGTAGCCATAGGAATCAATCACGCCACTCAAAGATCAGTGTCGTGAGCCATAGGATCAATCAGCGCCACTCAAAAGATAAACAGTGTCACGTGAGCATAGAATCAATCAGCGCCACTCAAAAGATAAACAGTGTCCGTGAGCATAGAATCAATCACGCACTCAAAGATAACAGTGTCCGTGGCCATAGGAATCATCAGCCGCCACTCAAAAGATAAACAGTGTCACGTGAGCATAGGAATCAATCAGCGCCTCAAAAGATAACGTGTCACGTGAGCATAGAATCAATCAGCCCTCAAAGATAAACAGTGTCAGTGAGCATAGGAATCAATCAGCCGCCTCAAAAGATAAACAGTGTCCGTGAGCATAGGAATCAATCAGCCGCCACTCAAAAGATAAACAGTGTCCGTGAGTCATAGGAATCAATCAGCCGCCACTCAAAAGATAAACAGTGTCCGTGAGCCATAGGAATAATCAGCCGCCACTCAAAGATAAACAGTGTCCGTGAGCATAGGAATCAATCAGCCCCACTCAAAAGATAAACAGTGTCCGTGAGCATAGAATCAATCAGCGCCACTCAAAGATAAACAGTGTCCGTGAGCATAGGAATCAATCAGCGCACTCAAAAGATAACAGTGTCGTGAGCATAGAATCAATCAGCCGCCACTCAAAAGATAAACAGTGTCCGTGAGCATAGGAATCAATCAGCCGCACTCAAAAGATAAACAGTGTCCGTGAGCCATAGGAATCAATCAGCGCCACTCAAAGATAACGTGCGTGAGCCATAGGAATCAATCAGCCGCACTCAAAGATAAACAGTGTCACGTGAGCCATAGGAATCAATCAGCCGCCACTCAAAGATAAACAGTGTCCGTGAGCCATAGGAATCAATCAGCCGCCACTCAAAAGATAAACAGTGTCAGTGAGCCATAGGAATCAATCAGCGCACTCAAAGATAAACAGTGTCACGTGAGCCATAGGAATCAATCAGCCGCCACTCAAAGATAAACAGTGTCACGTGAGCCATAGGAATCAATCAGCGCCACTCAAAAGTAAACAGTGTCCGTGAGCATAGGAATCAATCAGCCGCCACTCAAAGATAAACAGTGTCACGTGAGCATAGGAATCAATCAGCCGCACTCAAAAGATAAACAGTGTCAGTGAGCATAGGAATCAATCAGCCGCCACTCAAAAGATAACAGTGTCCGTGAGCATAGGAATCAATCAGCCGCCACTCAAAAGATAACAGTGTCCGTGAGCATAGGAATCAATCAGCGCCACTCAAAAGATAAACAGTGTCCGTGAGCATAGGATCAATCAGCCGCCACTCAAAAGATAAACAGTGTCCGTGAGCATAGGAATCAATCAGCCGCCACTCAAAAATAAACATGTCCGTGAGTATAGGAATCAATCAGCGCATCAAAAGATAACAGTGTCCGGAGTCTAGGAATCAATCAGCACTCAAAAGATAAACAGTGTAGTGAGCATAGGAATCAATCAGCCGCCACTCAAAGATAACAGTGTCCGTGAGCCATAGGAATCAATCAGCCGCCACTCAAAGATAAACAGTGTCCGTGAGCATAGGAATCAATCAGCCGCCACTCAAAAGATAAACAGTGTCCAGTGAGCATAGGAATCAATCAGCCGCCATCAAAAGATAAACAGTGTCCGTGACCATAGGAATCAATCAGCGCACTCAAAGATAAACAGTGTCCGTGAGCATAGGAATCAATCAGCCGCATCAAAGATAAACATGTCGTGAGCATAGGAATCAATCAGCCGCACTCAAAAGATAACAGTGTCCGTGAGCTAGGAATCAATCAGCGCACTCAAAGATAAACAGTGTCACGTGAGCCATAGGATCATCAGCGCCACTCAAAGATAACAGTGTCACGTGAGCCATAGATCAATAGCCGCCACTCAAAAGATAAACAGTGCAGTGACTAGGATCATCAGCGCACTCAAAAGATAAACAGTGTACGTGAGCCATAGGAATCAATCAGCGCACTCAAGAAACAGTGTCCTGAGCCATAGGAATCAATAGCGCACTCAAAGATAACAGGTCAGTGAGCCATAGGATCAATCAGCGCACTCAAAAGATAACAGTGTCCGTGAGCCTAGGAATCAATCAGCCGCCACTCAAAAGATAAACAGTGTCACGTGAGCCATAGGAATCAATCAGCCGCCACTCAAAAGATAAACAGTGTCACGTGAGCCATAGGAATCAATCAGCCGCCACTCAAAAGATAAACAGTGTCACGTGAGCATAGGAATCAATCAGCCCCACTCAAAAGATAACAGTGTCACGTGAGTCATAGGAATCAATCAGCCGCCACTCAAAAGATAAACAGTGTCAGTGAGCATAGGAATCAATCAGCCGCCACTCAAAAGATAAACAGTGTCCGTGAGCCATAGGAATCAATCAGCCGCCACTCAAAAGATAAACAGTGTCCGTGAGCATAGGAATCAATCAGCCGCCATCAAAAGATAAACAGTGTCACGTGAGCCATAGGAATCAATCAGCCGCCACTCAAAAGATAAACAGTGTACGTGAGCATAGGAATCAATCAGCCGCCACTCAAAAGATAAACAGTGTCCACGTGAGTCATAGGAAAACAATCAGCGCAACTCAAAAGATAAACAGTGTCCCGTGAGCCATAGGAATCAATCAGCCGCCACTCAAAGATAAACAGTGTCCCGTGAGCATAGGAATCAATCAGCCGCCACTCAAAAGATAAACAGTGTCCGTGAGCCATAGGAATCATCAGCCGCACTAAAGATAAACAGTGTCACGTGACATAGGAATCAATCACCGCCACTCAAAGATAAACAGTGCCGTGAGTCATAGGAATCAATCAGCCGCCACTCAAAGATAAACAGTGTCCGTGAGCCATAGGAATCAATCAGCCGCCACTCAAATAGAAATAAAAAAAAGTGTCCTGAGCCATAGGAATCAATCAGCCGCCACTCAAAAGATAAACAGTGTCAGTGAGCCATAGGAATCAATCAGCGCCACTCAAAAGATAAACAGTGTCCGTGAGCCTAGGAATCAATCAGCCGCCACTCAAAAGATAAACAGTGTCACGTGAGCCATAGGAATCAATCAGCCGCCACTCAAAAGATAAACAGTGTCACGTGAGCCATAGGAATCAATCAGCCGCCACTCAAAAGATAAACAGTGTCACGTGAGCCATAGGAATCAATCAGCCGCCACTCAAAAGATAAACAGTGTCACGTGAGTCATAGGAATCAATCAGCCGCCACTCAAAAGATAACAGTGTCACGTGAGTCATAGGAATCAATCAGCCACCACTCAAAAGATAAACAGTGTCAAGTGAGTCATAGGAATCAATCAGCCGCCACTCAAAAGATAAACATTATTAACTATTATATCAAACAAGATGAAGTTTCAGTCTGAAAATATCAGCAATGGCTACTACACTTGCGGCTTTTAATATTTAATAATAAAAACTAATAATGAGAGGATAAAACCCAGGTAGTTGTGCCAACTTACCTGGTCAGTGTCTGTAAACATTAGGTTATAAGATGTAGTAACCAGTTAATTAGAGATAGGTCGAATCAACTATTTCTCAAATCCGATTCTACATTTTATTTCCGAATCTCGAATCCTAATCCTAGCAAATTGTTAGAAATTTTAATGATTTACAAATAGAACTACATTACACAATATAGGCCTAAGATTTAAATTAAGATTTATTTCAATCCAGCTGTCAATTTTAATCAACCCCAACCAGCCCTCGCAAAATACAGGTTAAAATTCAGCAAAATTAAACAATCTAGACTCATATTATTGTTTAAAAATCAAATCAATCAAAATTTGAGTGTCTTTTAGTTATTTTTAAAAGTAATGATAGAATGGGTTAAGTTTCTAAAAAAAGCATGTGGATAAACAACAGATCAAGCTTAGTTACCTTATGATCAACTTAAATCATCAGTGAAGGGTTACAATTTATTTTAATAAGAAAGCAAAATTAAAAATACAGATTTTTTTAAAGACTAAAAAACAATGTACTTAACAATTAAACATACAATGTAAATAGTGAACACAATAATGCCCAAGTATGTTTTATTATTATTTTCTTTTATATCCATTATCTATCTTCGCATAGAAAACAAGAGATAAATTTGATTCTTGCGATTTATCGATTTCTGAAAATATATTCTATTTAAAACACAAACATATTTTTGACTCTTGCAATGTGTTGGTTCCCATTTTATTAGGCAGGACTATGTTTGAATATTTTTATAATTACTTCAATAACATATTATTTTAAATATTAAACTCTTAGTTAAAATCTATTTTTTTTTAAATTATGAATTAGCAAATTGTTATTTGATTCTTAAAACTTGACAGCACTTACTAAGTGATCAGGTTACCTGAATCGATTCTAAACAAACAATTGATAAACAATACGTAGGCTGGCAGGCATATATAAACAGTTTTATCAGTGTCTTAACTGTTGACAGAATTTATTTTTCATGAAACCCAACAAAATACTTAACTCAAGAATCATGTGAAATAAATTGGGGTTCTTTGCATAATTGTAGATAATTAAAACCCGATCTTCATTTAATAATCACTCTGACGAGTAAACATAATGGCATGGTGGGTGACTTTCTATCGTGTGTAATGTGTTCTTATTTCTTTTTAAAAAAAGCCATACTTTGTTTTATTTATTTCAAGTTTATTTGTAATTCTAGTTTTAATTTTCAGTTTCTGAAAGGTTTTAATGTGTTCATTAAAATATTTACAAGATTGTCCGTGAGGTTAAAGTTTCAGAAGTGAGCATGTGCTGAAACGGTTAACTCCAAGCTTCCCATAGAGGTGGGAGGGTAGGGTATTAGGCACCTTAGATTTCCTACACATAACAATTATTTTTTTAAATTATGATTTTATTCATGCTTATCTCATTTATCCAACAAAATAAAGATTATGGATTAAGTCGTTCTTTTCAAGTAGGCCTAACTACCTAAGTAATTTTTTAATTAAAAATATTATGCTTTGTTTACGAGGTGAAGGAATCGACCATCGAATCCAGTAAAACACAGAATCCTCGAGTGGCCCATCTTTACAATTAATGAACTCATAGAAAACCTATTTGGGTGTATGAAGCTTTGACTTGGCTTCGGAACAAATTTTGGCTTTGACAATTGAACCAAGTCTTGCCAATCAAAATAGTTCAAGCTGAAATACTTATCTCTAGTCATATTTTGCCATTCTGAGCTGTTGTATAGTTTAAGAATTAATATTCATATTAAAATATATATATAAAGAATTGAGCTGTAAGTTGTCATAGCTTAATTTATTATATTAAAATGAGATATTACAAACCATTTCAAATCATTTTAGTGCATATAGCTATGTATAAATAACCATAATCAAATATTTTTTCACTCATATAACAAAAAAAATATTCAAACTCGGACTAAGCTTTGAGAATATTTCATATATTTGATTTGATTTTACATCAAAATGAAAGAGATTACTTTGCACGCCTGCAAAACCCAGCTAACTCATTTAGCATATTCATTTCTAAAACTTTAGCCCAATCGAACCTTGACTGCACTACTATGTCTCCCGATTCAAAGTCTCTTTACTTTGAAGAATAACAAAACCTTGTGGCCGCAAACAAACTACCAGGTACTCAAACAGATTCAGGTGTCTATAAGTGAGATCACAGCCCACTTCAAAGTGAGCACACTCCTTCACGTCAAATAAACCACTCAACACACTCAAGACAACTACCACCAAGAACCTAAAAGATGAGCACAACCAAACCATTTTTTCGACAAACTTAACTCATCACTAAGAACACACCACTAGAGCACACCACTAGAACACACCACTAGCGCACACCACTAGCGCACACCACTAGAGCAAACCACTAGAGCAAACCACTATAACCCACTATAACACACCACTAGAGCAACCACTAAACACACCACTAGAACACACCACTAGAGCAAACCACTAGAACACACCACTAGAACACACCACTAGAGCACACCACTAGAACACACCACTAGAGCACACCTCTAGAACACACCTAAACCCATATATGTAAAAAAGACAGCCCAGAACACCCAGTAATAAAACCTATTAGACAATCCACAAATACTAACTGAATGAGCGAGAGACCAAGCAAACATGTAAAATAATGGAAATATATCTACCTATGAGTAGATACATAGAAAAGGTGAGGTTATTTTTAGGTAGAGAGCCAGGTTATTATCCATGTAAATATTAATCAAATTAGTATTCATTAAAAGCCAACATAAAAACTGTACTCTTTTAGTTCATATTGTGTATTTAATTAACATGTTTGGAGAAAAATCAAATATAAATACGCACAAAAGATTTCACGATTAGTAATGTCAAACCTGATAAATTATCACAATTTCATTACCTACGAGTTTTACAAATGGTACAATCGAAATAATCGATTGTAAATTTAGGCTTAAGCCAAACAATAATAACACCAAAACATGTTGTCTAAACTTCGAACAACTAAGGAGAGGGGAGTAAAATATAAAGAAGATATAATTTTGACAAACATGACACCTGTAACAAGGGCCATTAAATATATTTACTTGCTTGGACCTAGCATGAAATCTTTTAAAGGCCAAAAAAAAGAATTGATCTATCGAAATCAAAATTTAAGTCGGGTAATGTTTAAAAGTAGAAATCTTTACTCTTAATGTTAACCTCAGAAAAAAAAACCTAAGTTGTGAAAATACTCATATCCTGTGAATTGTTTAATATCTTTAAAATCAGCAAAAACTATTAATATTCGTATAAAAGGTAGCCGTGGCATAATGCTATCTTCTGTGTTACCACGTTGAAAATTGTATCGCAAGATGTGGTATTTGCCCTATTATAATGGAATTGTGTTTATTTAGAAAAAAAAAACACTTAAATTTGTGATATTAGCATGAAAACAGTAGAATTCGTGTCACCGCAAATGCGAATTTTCATGTACCTACTTATAAGTAGCATAAAAATAATTTGAAAGGATTAAAACAATTAGTTAATAGAGAATATTTGGATGAATATGATCAAATTCAAGAATGTATGATATAAAAAATTTCAAATATGAAAATGTTACTAAGAACTAGAATAGCTAGAATATATTTAACCCAACAGTGATTATAGGAAGCTTACAAGTTAATTGTAGAAATGTTAAGAGTTACAAATCCAAAGTATCGTCATGTTAGAAGTCCCTCTTGCTCCTTTAAGTCCTCCAAGAAGGTTAATTTCTCGACATTTAGAATGTCTTCTTCAGGAAAGTACCACATCTCGGACTAGCCACTTGGTTGGATTCTTTCTCCTAATATTTACAATAATAAATAACCACACACGTAGAGACACATGGAATCCATCATACACACAATAAAGCACAAAAAGCTCAAAAGCTTGCTTCTATTTGAAGGTTCATTCTCGAGATCAAAATGAGAGTAATCCCAGATCAATGGTTTCCATAAGTGTGTCTATTTAACAAACTGAGACGTTGCTTACCTGAGTTTCCAAATCGGCATATCTTTGTTTTCCTTGAGATGTTCTTGGATGCCTGAATCAGGTACATACGCAGATACCATATCTCCTCCGCTCATTATTACACCTGAGTGAACAAAAAAAAGAAATGTGTTCTTTCTTCACATTTAACCTCGGGCTAGCAGCATATTTAGTCTAATGAGGAAGGCGTAATTTAGAGTAAATGTCCTGAGTACAACCGTCCCCCTTCTCATTAATAGACAAATAGACCAGATGAGATGGACCTCCACCCACCAATGAGAGTGAGATTGGTTACAGGTTACTGTTCTTTGACAATTTAGTGTAATACACCAGTGCGTTATGGAGCAGAAAGTATCAGCCTGATCTAGTCTGATTTTCAGCATACATTCATGTGGAGTGCTGTCCCACTCTTCTTACAAACAAATGCAAGCATATGATATGGTTAACCTGAATGAACAGCATGAGGCGGAGCACAAAAATAAGTCTTATGTATTCACCAATTTATATACTATTTTAGAAAAGAAAGACTAGATATTCTGCCAGAGATAGTAAAACTTGTTCAAACTTCTTCACAATGTCTTACAAACACTCACTGTAAAATCCATCATCGGCTGAGTGGTTGAAGGGCTCGGGTGTTGGGCAGACTGTAGTCAGGTTGTTGTGGCCAGCCTGGAAGTTGTGGAGAATTCTTCCATCGATGGTGGATACCTTGCAGGTGCCGTCACTGCCAGCGGTGAGCAGCGTGCTGGGCTGACCACGGGCCCATGGCCAGGACGGATGCATGAAGGCAAGGTCGCGGATCACACTCCCGTGTAGCTGGTTGCATACCATTATATTTCTCAATTTATCAGGGTTGAAATGTTTTTAAGCAACTTACATACTTGTATAACTATCTAGTATCTCAACAGATGCTCTAAAGCAAACTGAAAATGACATCTCGCTACATATATTTCAATATATTTAATTAATTTCCAAAAGTGGAATAAAATAGTTGTCTAATTGTTGGCTAAACAAATGATGTGCCTAACTTCAATTGAATCTGCAAGTGTGACCAAGATAAATAAAACAAAAAAGATAAATCAATAATACTGATAAATTAAAGAACAATATGACCCCCTGCAGTGGCTGCATGCTTTAAAGGTGCTACTATAGTGCTGTACTAGACTACCAAAGACAGGGAGATCAAGGTCAGACCACAGTCTGGTGCATTGAGGCTGACTTTCCAACTCTACCTCCATGCAAATGTGGGCGCACTTCTCTAAATTAAACCTCCCTACTCTCTAACACATAAGTGTACATAGTGCATAGGCATATAACCCAAATGGGTAGTAAGACAGAGCGCTAAAAGAAACACAATATGACACAATCGATGTCTCGATTAGTTGCTAAGGAAAACATGAAAGATGTACAATATTCAAAGATTCAAAATGGTTATTTTAGAAAGATTAATAAATATGCTTTCTAGTTCTTTAGTCCAACATAATTATAGGGAAAACATCAAGACCCCAGGTCATTATTTTACCACTCAATGTGAACCAAATCAAGAATGGAGAGAAAAAAATAGTACCAATGAAGAAAAGTTATACTGACCAAGATTGAGATTCACATTAATGCAACACTACTCTTCTAGTTACCCAATACAATTACATCACTCCCCTATTGACTACCAGCACAGCCAACCAAACAAACTTCATATTTAATTTTGTTATTTTTAAATGGTGTGGTTATTAGTGCATGAACCCTGCCCGGTTTTGACCCGATGTGAAGACTAAGAATATCTTACCCTGTTGATAATGAGTCACAAGTGTGCGAGGTTTTGGGGCAAAAAGACATTACCGAATCTTTGTGGTCTTGGCCAAATCTAAAAACTTGCACTGTCAATCAACAGTGGATGCAAGGAGCTCTCAGGAGTAAGAACAGACTCCAGTACTCAAGCTTAACTTGCGTGTTCCCCCTCCGGTGGGAGAACATTACAGACACGTAAGACCATATGGACGATGAGATAACTAAAGATGCATACCACATTCTTAGAAAGATTGGTACAGTTAACACCAAGGAAGGTAGCGAGCTTGAACCAGGTGTCACAGAGTAGCGAGGTTTTCTGTATTCTATTTTATAAAACAGTGGAATTGAGACCAGCTAAACCATTTTACAATATTTCAAATAATACAACAAAATCAATAATTATTTGAAAATTAAAAACCTCCTAAACTATTCTAATTTCTCTGTTGTTGGGTGAAGAATACTTAAAACTGTACTTTGATGTGATCTCTAGTTTGCACAGAATTATGTTGGCTAAACAATTCCCCGGTTAATCGGCTCACATGTTTCAAAAATCTCTTGTTCCAATTAAGGGTATGGGAAGATTTGAAACAAACATTAGCTTCAACTTCGCTTTGAAACAAATTCAGGCTTGAAAGCTTAGCCAATAAAAATAATGACAGCTAAAATACATAATTTATGTTCATTTATTGCCATTCTGAGCTGTTTTGTTCATCACTAATAAATATTCATGTTCATCTAGGTTTAAAATAAATATTACACAAAACTGTGCAATCAAACATTTTCCAAGTAACTTTAGTGCATAACGTAATATAAATAGCCACAATACAATATTTTTTCCAACCTAAAACAACTAAAAAAATATTCGAACTTCAATTCAGCTTTGAGACTATCTCATATATTCAAATTTAAAAAGTGTACTTGGCAAACCACCAGTACCAATTTTATTTAATAGTAGAGCATAATAAATATAGCCGTAGGTGAAACAACTCACATCATATACAAAGTCAAGAGGCAAAGGCATCCTAAGGTCCAACAATGTTAGCCCTTTGCCGTTTACAGCAACAGATACAGCCATATTGGGACAGACTGGGTCGGCCGCTAGTCCTGTACGATCTCTTCCGCTGAATGCACAGTTGTCATACGCTAGCAGCTGTTCACCTCTTTCCACATCCACCACAGCTAGACGTCGAGCTGTCGTCGTAGCCAGGATCTGCACACAGCCATACAACACACTCTTACCTGCTCCAACAGCGTGTGACACCACCAAGCAAGATCATACTTTGACATTAAATTATAAATATAGACATAAAGACTACATTTGATTTTTAGAATTTTCAAAAATTAAATTAAACAAAAACGTTTGCTATTATATGGTTGCACAATAATGTATTGATCTAAAGATTAATTGATATCTGTTCCCAATGTAATATTGAGAATACAGCTACCTTATTGCGAACATCAGGTTGGAATATTTCTTTCCCCTGGAATAGGAAATTTCGAGGGTCTCGGTACACCCTTACTCGTTACAGGAATCATGACTTTCCTAAAAGTCACCAAAGAGAAAACAAAACAAAAACAACACACAATAGACATTATTGCCTGCTAAAGAATGTTCAAAAGCATTGTGTATTGGACAACAAAACAAACTACAGATAACTATACAATATTATCTTCATTATCTGTAAATATGAGAAATCGATGAGAAATAGCCTTAGTTTCTTATGTGACAATCCCACATCTTAACATTACATCATGTCTTCATGGCTCTTATTAATTTATGGAGATGTTTCAAAAATTTAGTTGGTGAAATTTAATGATACATTAAATAGTACTCTTCATTTAATATTTATTTACATGCATAAATGATTGGAAAGATGGCTTTTAGAACAAATTGTAAGAGTTTGCAGTAGCAAAATACAGACAAGATAGACTCAATAATTAAGATAATTGCTAGAAGAACAGTTCTCAAGATGCGCATGATTGTTAATATAGACCAACAAAGTACACATAATTTACCCTGGAGCCATCTGAAGTGAACCGGACAGCGTTCACATTCCTTGCCAGAGTCATTGTTGTTATCTGGTAGCACATGAGGAGTTCCATACGGAGAGCAGAATAGAGGTTAACTTTACCATCATATGCCCCAGAACAAAACAGGTAGCGATCCTGGAAACACATTATCATGAGACCTGGCCAGAGCTGGGAGCCATTTACAAAATATAGGGGCCGGGCCCCAAGAATAGTAAGGGTGTATGATTTGTAGCCATTCCCTGATCTTTATTACCTTTCAGTGAAAACTGAAAACTGACTAGAACAGTTGTCAACAACCACATCAATAGTTTTAGCTTTTAGGAATAATACCTTTAAATAAATCTATTCTTATTTAGCTTAGCTTGTACAAGTGGGGTAGTGCCAGTGGAGAACCCACGAGGGGGCTAAGAGGGATAAAGCTCACCCCTCCCCCTCCCAAAACAAAAAAAATAACGAGAAGAAAACCTTTATTAAAGGATTGGCGTGTCTGTATGTTATTATTTTGGAAAGAGATCTTTGCAACAATTTATTTTTAATTAGTCCTAGTTGTAATCATGGATTTGTTGGTGATCTGTCACTGTTAGTTTGTTCTCTTGTTAGCAAAATGTGGGTGTCACCACAAACTCTCGTCTATTTAATAAGTTGAGTCTATAGTCGATTAAAACATTGTTTTCGTTAACTTTTGTATATTTATATGTAATTCCTCCGAGTACAGTTTAAACTAGCCCTGCTGCGCACCCCCACTGTCAACCATTATCCTGCGCTTGGGTGCGTCACTGAGTAGTACTCAGTTTCAGAATATCCCCCTTTTAGACTCAAAACTAGCTATACACCACCTTGAGCTTTTAGCTAAATGGTAAAATACTTACTACACCATGTAAGGCTAATCTCAGCCAAACACTTGTATAACATAAATAAATATATCATTGCTCCAGTTCGAGGCAGGGTTTGGTTATGTTCGTTGGAATGAAAGAAATAATATACTTATCTCTTTTATGCAGGTTAGAAGAACTATTTTATAAAAACTATTACTTATAACCATTTAAATGAAATAATTGTAATCAAAGAATGTGAATGGTTTTCTAGGGGTCCCCTGCGGCACTCTTAGTCCATCTCTGCACGAGTTTTATTTTTACATATCTTTATTTGGAACATTAAATAGGCCAACAAACCATTTTTAAAGTTCAATGTAGTATTTTTTAATTAATAATACATGCGCAAAATAAAACTAAATCTAACTCTTTTCATAAAATTTACTACTTGACCTTTTAAATGCAAATTCTAGTCATCTTTTGTTTCTTTAAAAGCAAACTATCTGTAAGAACAAAATGTATTTAGCTCAACCAAATAACAGTGGTGAGTTATATTAAACCAGCTATTATGGCAGCCATATTGTGACCAAAGGTAAATATCTAAAAATACAAGAGAATGGCATATTTGTAACCTCCATTGTTGTAGACAAATGTTAGTCCCTCTTTTTTATTTGTTGCACCATAACACTTAAAAAGAAGTTAATTTATTACCTTTTTTTACTTAAAAGTAATATTTTATTCACAGAATTTTTACCATTATCTACCATTATATAATGTATTAATCAAGGAAGAATGTAAGATACAGATCAGTACAGTATCAACAAAAATGCTGGCCTATCCCTTACAAAATATTTGATATTCCCAAAATTGCTTGGCACAAAAGAAAGTCGATGAATTATTTTTCATTTTTTGATATATCTTAAGTAAACTGCCCCCACTAAATATCACGTATAACGATCTTAATAGAATGAGCAAGCCCCTAGAAAGGAAGTGTTTCACATACATAATATCTGATATTAATAGAAAAATATCCTCAAGACGAGGTGCTAGCACAGAGAATACCAAGACATTACCTCAAAATAAACATTACATTTGTGTCAATGAATTTGTTTATTATTCCAACAAAATGCAATATTTATTAGTGTGGTTGGTTGTCAGAATATTCCAAGACTATCAACACAACGTAAATGTGAGAGCAGGATGAAGTACTATAGGAGTGAGGAGAAATGAGAGGAATGGTTGGATGTTGGAGTGGGGAGGGGGGAGACCAAGGAATAGCTCTGGGTGTGAAGGAGAGAAAGGGGGGGGGGGCTTATTGTTTCAAACAGACCCAGCTGATGTCTTGAAACTGTAAATATACAACAAAGTAAAGATTATTTGATTAAAAAATGTACACCCCTGCTCATCAAGCATGTCTCCAAGTCAATCTGAACTCACCCGGGGACTAAAGGCCACCCCTCGTACACTGCCTTGATGAAACTTGAGGAATTTGGGCTTCCCTTGTTGCTGCATCTTCCCTTGCTACCTCGGCAAGTCTCCAGTTCGGTCCCAGGCAGGACCGAAATAAAACTTCTTCTTGAATTCACCCGTCGTCTCTCTGCCTGTCCTACGTCCACTTGAAGAACACCACCACGATGGTTGAACCCCAGGCTTACAGGAAGCAGAGACGCGAGCGACAAAGTATGTGTTATTTCAATGGAAACATTCCGACTACGTGCTTTAGCTGGTATGGCAATCAAAATAAACCTAAAAAACATCAGAGACATTACTATGATTTAATAAACAATTTATATATCATGTTGCAAAGTCTTTAGCTAGTCAATACACTTATCTTTATGCTAAAGTATGATTTTGGTAGGAAGAACAGTAGAAGTTACTAGAGTTACTAAAACAATGTTAATATATTCATACATAAAGTCATGTCACCTGCAGATGTGACTTTTGATAGATATTATCAATACCTATCAAATAACACAAACAATATAAGAAAATGTTATCAATGTTGGCCGCAAAGAAATATGTTCTTCCAACCAAAATCAGGGTGTGTATATATATATGGAACCCGGGAGCTTTGTATTAGTACGCCAATACTTTAACCACTGAGCTATCCAGGAATCATCCCGCGCCCAAGGTCATTCTTTCAATCATATATTAAGGCAGAGTCTGTGATGGATGTGCAGAAATCATCAGCTAATTAATTATATGTGATCAATTAAGATCATATGACGCAACCACTTTCAACTCAAAAAGGCTTTATGCTGTCAAATGTACAATTACAATTGTAAGAATGCACATCAGAGCATTGGCGTGCTAAGCCAAAGGTTGTGGGTTCAATTCCCGTGTCCAGAGCCAAAGGTCCAAGGTTTTATTCCCGTGTTCAGATATCATTTCTCAATTTAAAGAGTAAATTAATACATATATTTAAAGTTTAGTGTATTTATAACTTTTTAACAATCTTCAATCCGTTGGGTTTTGTGTTAGTTCCCCCTTTTTGCCCAGGGGCACGTTGTGGGGCAAATAGGGCTAGACTATGTCTTTTGATGTATAATTAAATGCCCGCGCATTCTAGTAAGCTCAACATTAAACAACATTAAAACAAGTCTTGCAACATATTGGTTTACAAAATGTTTTAATCAGGGACCACTTTATTAAATGTATCATTCACATTGAAACGTATCTCATGGCTAGACTAATAAATCCAAATGGTAGCTCTCCCGTCAAGTTGTCTCACTACTGTTCGGGTTATACACCTCCATTCTAATGTGTTAGGGAAAGTGGAAACATACCCTTAGTACACCCCGAGATTGAATCCTGATTTCCCGTCAATGGCAGTACAGTCTATTACAAGAGTGCCTTAGGCCAAGAGTCTCCAAACTGTTCTGTATACAGAGTCACATAATATTTTACACGTTTTTGTAGGCCATTGTAAAAAAAACAGTTTTATAAATGAATGAATAAGTTATTTTAATCTTTTTGAGTAAGTCAGCATGATGAAAGAGAAATGTAGCAATTACAAAGAACGGCAGAAGAGCATACATGTACTCTGGGATAGCAATGGGAGATTTGCACAAGATCAATGGAAACGATGCACCTGCTTATTTCATTTCAAAACATTGGTTTTCAGGTTTTAAGTTTAAAGGTTGAGGTGCCAATTTATAGAACAGACTTTAAATGCTTATCAGATAAATTTGCTCGATAGTTGGACTTGACATATATCGTTCTTGAAACGGGGATGGCTACAATGTAAATGATGAACAAAAGAGTACAAGCTTTGCTCCCTCTCTTCCAGAATATAACACAGTAACTTATACAGAGGAGCAAGCACAGTTTATATGAGACTGAGCATGTCTTTGGCGCAAGTGAATCCTTTCAGGACTAAATCCTGATCATGGTCTTCAAGAGACAAACAAAAATTATACACCTTAAAGGATGGCAGCTACTGAGCTAATTTGTGTAATATAATCAAAAGAATTTTTTCATCGATTAGTATATGTTTAGTATATGACACCTTAGTTCAGTCGGTAGCGTGTATGTACAATGAATTAAGGGTCCCGGGTTCGATTCCCCACATGGTCAAAAAGTTTATCATTAGTGAAATGTGGGTTTACCCTTTCATAGTGATAAATTGACGGCCAGGGATTGGATGTTGTGCCTGTCCTAGTCTTAAGTTAGATTATAAGGCATATGAAGATATGACAGGTCTAGCCAGCCGGTAGCAGAAAATATATGGCTTGAATATAAAAGTGACCCAGGTCACAGGCTGAAAGCAGTAATGGATTCAAAAATAAATTATATTTTTAGTGATGTTAATAAAGTAATAGTTTCCTTTATTGGGACATTGGTAGGCCTATATAGATTAGATCAAATCTTCATTGCCGGCATTCATTTTTTGGATAAGGTCGACTCCACAAATTGTGCTAGAGCCTTGCTCGATTCTCTAAATAAGACTCAGTTTTAGCATTTGTAAGTGATGTGCTTAATATATGACATAATGTGGGTGACATTCAGTGTTGGGCTCACAAACTCAATCTTGTTGGGAATCTATGGTCAAAAGAGTTGGTTGAAATTAAATCAGCATTCATTACACTCATAGGAGGAAGTATTTATACACACAGTTCCTAATTGTGAAGAAAGTATAAACAGTTCCCTCTTCCTGTGATGGAACAGCTGGCTCAACTCTGGTTTTATGCTGCAGAATACTTAAATGACTTCTTCAAATCAGAGGAAATGCAGGAATATAACATGTTTAACTATTTCTGAAACGGAGCTCATCAAAGTTAAAATTCAGTCTGTTTTTGTATAAGAACATGCCAAAGAAATGATTGATAAGAGTGAACGTTTAGAGGGATCTGTGTATCCTACTTGTCATACACACTATACAAACCTTTACAGTTGAAGGAAGGTATTTAAGTGGCTTCTAATGGTATTTTAATGACAAAACAAGGTTAGTTCTATTAGTTCTATTGGAAATAAAGTGCTGCAGGATGAACTGAAGCACACACTTCAATAAACTGTATCTTTGTCAAAAGATGAATGAACAAAGATCCAAGCAAACACATTTTTGAAGCCTTAGATAAATTGTTTATCTCATGCAATGTTGTCAGCTTGGTGAGAAAATTCCAAGCTTTGCCCAGCATGAAAAATAATGGAATTACCTGAGAGCTGATGTTGCTCGTGGTTACACAAGATTTAAGGAGATATTAACAGAGGAGTTGCAGGGCAAGAAACATGATGTGCTTGAAATTTTACTGGCCATGAAAGTATATTTTAAAAGGATATTTATGAGGGAAATGTAAGACCTAAACACAAAATATATTTTATAACACTAACTATATAAAAAATATGTATATCTTAACAATTTTTTTTAGCCACATTTAAGAATTTTTATTACCACATTTCCCCATTTATTTCAACACTTTGACTCAATTTTATTTACCGATAGTTTCAGGTCTCTATAAATAACAAATACGAGAGTAGTCAAAGGATAAGTATTTAAAAAGTGGTAACAAAAATCAAATAATAAAACAGAAAAATGTGAATTAAAGTGTTTGAGGCAGAACCTCTAGAGAGTTTTTCTTTTCTTTTGCGATGAAAGACCAATTCAACAAATATGGAGTTACCACTGTGTATACAATGGCCTATAGGGAGAGCTCATCTTGTAAGAGTTACCACTGTGTATACAATGGCCTATAGGGAGATCTCATCTTGTAAGAGTTACCACTGTGTGTACAATGGCCTATAGGGGCTCATCTTGTAAGAGTTACCCCTGTGTACAATGGCCTATAGGGACGGCTCATCTTGTAAGAGTTACCACTGTGTGTACAATGGCCTAATGGGATGGCTCATCTTGTAAGAATTACCACTGTGTGTACAATGGCCTATAGGGACGGCTCATCTTGTAAGAGTTACCACTGTGTGTACAATGGCCTATAGGGAGATCTCATCTTGTAAGAGTTACCACTGTGTGTACAATGGCCTATAGGGACGGCTCATCTTGTAAGAGTTACCCCTGTGTACAATGGCCTATAGGGACGGCTCATCTTGTAAGAGTTACCCCTGTGTACAATGGCCTATAGGGACGGCTCATCTTGTAAGAGTTACCCCTGTGTACAATGGCCTATAGGGAGAGCTCATCTTGTAAGAGTTACCCCTATGTGTACAATGGCCTATAGGGAGAGCTCATCTTGTAAGAGTTACCACTGTGTGTACAATGGCCTATAGGGAGAGCTCATCTTGTAAGAGTTACCACTGTGTGTACAATGGCCTATAGGGAGATCTCATCTTGTAAGAGTTACCACTGTGTGTACAATGGCCTATAGGGACGGCTCATCTTGTAAGAGTTACCCTGTGTACAATGGCCTATAGGGACGGCTCATCTTGTAAGAGTTACCCCTGTGTACAATGGCCTATAGGGACGGCTCATCTTGTAAGAGTTACCACTGTGTACAATGGCCTATAGGGAGAGCTCATCTTGTAAGAGTTACCACTGTGTACAATGGCCTATAGGGAGAGCTCATCTTGTAAGAGTTACCACTGTGTACAATGGCCTATAGGGAGAGCTCATCTTGTAAGAGTTACCCTGTGTACAATGGCCTATAGGGACGGCTCATCTTGTAAGAGTTACCCCTGTGTACAATGGCCTATAGGGACGGCTCATCTTGTAAGAGTTACCACTGTGTACAATGGCCTATAGGGAGAGCTCATCTTGTAAGAGTTACCACTGTGTACAATGGCCTATAGGGAGAGCTCATCTTGTAAGAGTTACCACTGTGTACAATGGCCTATAGGGAGGGCTTATCTTGTTAGACTTACCCCTGTGTGTACAATGGCCTATAGGGAGAGCTCATCTTGTAAGAGTTACCACTGTGTGTACAATGGCCTATAGGGAGAGCTCATCTTGTAAGAGTTACCACTGTGTACAATGGCCTATAGGAGAGCTCATCTTGTAAGAGTTACCACTGTGTACAATGGCCTATAGGGAGGGCTTATCTTGTTAGACTTACCCTGTGTGTACAATGGCCTATAGGGAGAGCTCATCTTGTAAGAGTTACCACTGTGTGTACAATGGCCTATAGGGAGAGCTCATCTTGTAGAGTTACCCCTGTGTACAATGGCCTATAGGGACGGCTCATCTTGTAAGAGTTACCACTGTGTGTACAATGGCCTATAGGGAGAGCTCATCTTGTAAGAGTTACCACTGTGTACAATGGCCTATAGGGAGAGCTCATCTTGTAAGAGTTACCACTGTGTACAATGGCCTATAGGGAGGGCTTATCTTGTTAGACTTACCCCTGTGTGTACAATGGCCTATAGGGAGAGCTCATCTTGTAAGAGTTACCACTGTGTACAATGGCCTATAGGGACGGCTCATCTTGTAAGAGTTACCACTGTGTACAATGGCCTATAGGGAGATCTCATCTTGTAAGACTTACCACTGTGTACAATGGCCTATAGGGAGAGCTCATCTTGTAAGAGTTACCCCTGTGTGTACAATGGCCTATAGGGACGGCTCATCTTGTAAGAGTTACCCCTATGTGTACAATGGCCTATAGGGACGGCTCATCTTGTAAGAGTTACCCCTATGTGTACAATGGCCTATAGGGAGATCTCATCTTGTAAGACTTACCACTGTGTGTACAATGGCCTATAGGGACGGCTCATCTTGTTAGAGTTACCCTGTGTGTACAATGGCCTATAGGGACGGCTCATCTTGTAAGAGTTACCCCTGTGTGTACAATGGCCTATAGGGACGGCTCATCTTGTAAGAGTTACCACTGTGTGTACAATGGCCTATAGGGATGGCTCATCTTGTAAGACTTACCACTGTGTGTACAATGGCCTATAGGGACGGCTCATCTTGTTAGAGTTACCCCTGTGTGTACAATGGCCTATAGGGAGGGCTTATCTTGTTAGACTTACCCCTGTGTGTACAATGGCCTATAGGGAGAGCTCATCTTGTAAGAGTTACCCCTGTGTGTACAATGGCCTATAGGGATGGCTCATCCTGTAACAGTTACCACTGTGTACAATGGCCTATAGGGAGAGCTCATCTTGTAAGACTTACCACTGTGTGTACAATGGCCTATAGGGACGGCTCATCTTGTTAGAGTTACCCCTGTGTACAATGGCCTATAGGGAGAGCTCATCTTGTAAGAGTTACCACTGTGTGTACAATGGCCTATTGGGAGGGCTTATCTTGTTAGACTTACCCCTGTGTGTACAATTTCCTATAGGGAGAGCTCATCTTGTAAGAGTTACCCCTATGTGTACAATGGCCTATAGGGACGGCTCATCTTGTAAGAGTTACCCCTGTGTACAATGGCCTATAGGGACGGCTCATCTTGTTAGAGTTACCCCTGTGTACAATGGCCTATAGGGAGAGCTCATCTTGTAAGAGTTACCACTGTGTGTACAATGGCCTATAGGGATGGCTCATCTTGTAAGAGTTACCCCTGTGTGTACAATGGCCTATAGGGATGGCTCATCTTGTAAGAGTTACCACTGTGTGTACAATGGCCTATAGGGAGAGCTCATCTTGTAAGACTTACCCCTGTGTGTACAATGGCCTATAGGGATGGCTTATCCTGTAAGAGTTACCCCTGTGTGTACAATGGCCTATAGGGAGAGCTCATCTTGTAAGAGTTACCCCTGTGTGTACAATGGCCTATAGGGATGGCTCATCCTGTGACAGTTACCACTGTGTACAATGGCCTATAGGGAGAGCTCATCTTGTAAGACTTACCACTGTGTGTACAATGGCCTATAGGGACGGCTCATCTTGTTAGAGTTACCCCTGTGTACAATGGCCTATAGGGAGAGCTCATCTTGTAAGAGTTACCACTGTGTGTACAATGGCCTATAGGGAGGGCTTATCTTGTTAGACTTACCCCTGTGTGTACAATGGCCTATAGGGAGAGCTCATCTTGTAAGAGTTACCCCTATGTGTACAATGGCCTATAGGGACGGCTCATCTTGTAAGAGTTACCCCTGTGTACAATGGCCTATAGGGACGGCTCATCTTGTTAGAGTTACCCCTGTGTACAATGGCCTATAGGGAGAGCTCATCTTGTAAGAGTTACCACTGTGTGTACAATGGCCTATAGGGATGGCTCATCTTGTAAGAGTTACCCCTGTGTGTACAATGGCCTATAGGGATGGCTCATCTTGTAAGAGTTACCACTGTGTGTACAATGGCCTATAGGGAGAGCTCATCTTGTAAGACTTACCCCTGTGTGTACAATGGCCTATAGGGATGGCTCATCCTGTAAGAGTTACCCCTGTGTGTACAATGGCCTATAGGGAGAGCTCATCTTGTAAGAGTTACCCCTGTGTGTACAATGGCCTATAGGGAGAGCTCATCTTGTAAGAGTTACCACTGTGTGTACAATGGCCTATAGGGAGAGCTCATCTTGTAAGACTTACCCTGTGTACAATGGCCTATAGGGATGGCTCATCCTGTAAGAGTTACCCCTGTGTGTACAATGGCCTATAGGGAGAGCTCATCTTGTAAGAGTTCACTGTGTGTACAATGGCCTATAGGGATGGCTCATCCTGTAAGAGTTACCACTGTGTGTACAATGGCCTATAGGGATGGCTCATCTTGTAAGAGTTACCACTGTGTGTACAATGGCCTATAGGGAGAGCTCATCTTGTAAGAGTTATTGAGAAAAAACCATTTAGTATTGCGAGAGGCCCAAGAATGGACAAGATTACATATGTAATCGAGAACAAATTTACAAGAAATTACGCTATTGAAAATATTTAAGACAAAAAGGGCGTCACAATAAAATCCAACTGAGTAGAGAGTAGTATTGAGAAATCTAGGATTGAATTTACGGGTTGGTTCTTGAGTTAAATGTTTTTGAACCATTTGTTTGTCAATGAGTTTTTCAATTTTAGGTTCACGAACAACATGTCTGTTTTGTAGGATAATACTTATTTTGTCTTCAATTTGAAGAGAATGACTGTTTCAAATGTGCAGTTGGATTTTATCATAAATTTTAACATTATTTAAATAATAAGGGTAATTTTACCTAATTATTATGTCTTTGTATGTTATTGTATATTATTCTTGATTTTGTGACCACTGTTAACATTTTAAACTCAATAAGACAAAATTAGAATTATTTATTTAATTATTGAATAATTTCTCAAAATATGATATAATATATAATATGATAACCATGGTAATAAGATATATGTGTAAGTAGTAAACAGTGTGTTAATAATGGCAATCAAATAGTGTTGAAATAAGGGAATTGTTAAGAGAGAAAGAAACCCCATTAATATGCAAAGAGAAGAGAAAAAAACCCATCTTTAGTGGGCAAAATTTGAACCCATATCTGGCCAATGATGAACAAGTACCATGGTCCAAGGCATTGGTCGGAAACCTTTTGGAGCCCCTATAGACTCATTGGCACATAAAAGGTCTTGCGCTTTTGCTTTTTTTCTCCACGCTCCCACCTTTGCTTTTTTTTCTCCACGCTCCCACCTTTGCTTTTTTTTCTCCACGCTCCCACCTTTGCTTTTTTCTCTCCACGCTCCCACCTTTGCTTTTTTTTCTCCACGCTCCCACCTTTGCTTTTTTTTCTCCGCGCTCCCACCTTTGCTTTTTTTTTTCTCCACGCTCCCACCTTTGCTTTTTTTTCTCCACGCTCCCACCTTTGCTTTTTTTTCTCCACGCTCCCACCTTTGCTTTTTTCTCTCCACGCTCCCACCTTTGCTTTTTTTTCTCCACGCTCCCACCTTTGCTTTTTTTTCTCCGCGCTCCCACCTTTGCTTTTTTTTTCTCCACGCTCCCACCTTTGCTTTTTTTTCTCCACGCTCCCACCTTTGCTTTTTTTTCTCCGCGCTCCCACCTTTGCTTTTTTTTTCCACGCTCCCACCTTTGCTTTTTTTTCTCCACGCTCCCACCTTTGCTTTTTTTTCTCCACGCTCCCACCTTTGCTTTTTTTTCTCCACGCTCCCACCTTTGCTTTTTTTCTCCACGCTCCCACCTTTGCTTTTTTTTCTCCACGCTCCCACCTTTGCTTTTTTTTCTCCACGCTCCCACCTTTGCTTTTTTTCTCCGCGCTCCCACCTTTGCTTTTTTTTCTCCACGCTCCCACCTTTGCTTTTTTTCTCCACGCTCCCACCTTTGTTTTTTTTTATGAATACATCTTAAATATATTCCTTAAAATCTTTCTAGAAAAAGGTATGTAATAAATAAAATTTAGGTTGTATATTTTAATACTAACCTTTTTAAATGTTTATAACATTATTGATTATGAGCAATCAAGGTTATTTTGGTGACACCCAAATGTTATTAAAAAGTAATTGAAATATTTGAGAGTTTTAAGAATAAAATATTGGAGTGTACTGACAATGTTGTTTACTTACATGACTGTCGTCCTTCATTATTATTATTATTGTTATTATTAGCACCGCGTCTTACTACCCATTCGGGTTATACGCAGCTCCTTCATTAAACTGGACTGCTGATGGCAGGAAGATCAGGATCTGAACCCTGGTTGAGTGTAATGAGGGCGTTTTTCCACTCTCTCCCCCACAAATGTGGGTACTTTCTCAGAATTCAATCTCATTCATGCCTCACACATACATGTAATGAGTAAAATAAGCTTTTTGCTTGAATGGCTAGCAAGGCTCGGTGCTAAAAAAAACTTAAACTAACAAATTACCACATAACAGCCAACCATAACTGAAAGGTTTTTTATTCTTTCTGACACAACTCAAAAATGTAATTCACAGATGATTGTTTAGTTACTATCTCGAGGTCAGTGGTAGCACCTCACACCTATATTATGATTCTAGTAGGAAGAAACATTTTAAAAATACAAACTTTCTTGCAGTTTCTGTGAAATTATGTTATTTTTTACCACAACGTCTTACTACCTGTTTAGGTTATATGCATTTGTACTAATTACACTAATGAGGAAAGTTTCATTTAGAGGAAGTGTACTAAGATTTGCATGGAGGGAGAGTGTGAAACACTTTTTTGAAAAACCACCCTTAGTACACCTGAGGGGCGCTTGAACCTTGACCCCCCTGTCACACGAGAGTGACACCTTAAATCATGCAGCCACCGAAGAAGTTTCCAGAAATTATGTTACCTACTATGTTATCAGTGTTATCTATAAAAAGTGACATAGCAATAATATCAAACATGAACACTATAAGATGACATCACGGCTGGCATAGTTAGACCTGTACTGTTTTTCAGTTACCGCGCAGTATGATGTGTGTTTGCAATCAAGGGCTTGTATAACTGAGTGATGTTAATCATATTTCTTATACAAAGCTTACCATTTTTATTTTTACTGCTGTACTTCTAACATTCACAATAGCAAACTCTTAATATAAATATTTGACAACGAAACAAGGATAATGTCCACAATTGAACAACAAAAGCAGAATGAATTGCCATTTGTGAGAGCTATCACATTACTAGAGATAAAAGATATTGAATTAAAAGTTATAACTTATTTTCTTCAAAAGAGAAAGAAATAGCTGCTGTTAATGACTTGTGGAAAATATAAGTTTGATTAGCATCATTTAGTGGTATTTTACCTTGATTAGGCCTATACAACTGCATCAGTTGAAAATTTATTTTTATTCCTTTTTATTTTTCAGAAGAAGTCTATTAATGCTTACTTTTAATTAGTGATTTTCAAATTTAAATAGGAAAGTTTTTAATTTTAGTTATATTAGGCTACATTTTTTATTTGTAGACAAAGTTTGTTTTTATTTAGGAGCTAAATGTAACATGAGTCAAGAATTAGAGAATAAATTAATTAATTTGAGTGGATTTATTTTGATTTTAGAAACTTTCAAAATAATCTTTGTTTGCCATCCAAAAAAAAGTGTCTTAGATTACATAAGTGAACAAAGTTTTGATAATATTATTTCACTCAACATTGCTAATCTCTTCCATCATATCAGGGTGGCTACAAAAAATATTTCACAAAAGTCCGACTTTTCCAGGCAACATTTTTCAATTCTCCCTGACTACTTTTTCCCAGTTTTAATGGTGGATGATGACTTGTTTTATTTATTATTGATCACTTATTAAAAGAGTCTGTTATCTACTAAACATAAACAGTTTTATCGGTTATTTAAAAAATTAAAATTTTATTTTATTTAGGTATTGTTAACTTTTGTTTTAGTGTTTGGTTGCGAAATCAATGGGATATTTTATCCCCTGACTTTTCCTTATTTTTAGTTAAATTCCCTGACATTTTCCGGTTTTCCCTGTCATTCAAAAATTCCCAGACTTTTCCAGGTTTTCCCCCATTCCCTGTCTGTAGCAACCATGAACACGAGTCACAAAACTATAAAAATTCACCCTTTAATGTACATTTATTTATTTCAATTTGTTTTGGTAGGTAATTATTAATACATTAGTTGTAAACAACATAATTTTTAAATAATTATTTTTCCAAGATCATTTAGCTAGGTTGTTTGTTAATTTAAAGTTAGAAAATCCTCTGACAAGACATCTTGTGAATGTGGAGAATGCCAGGCCTCCACCGTGGTTCGGATCCCATGTTAAACTGTAGGTCCTCCATTTCATCTCACAATCACCCTACCATTACACATTAGCGTAAGTGTGTACAACCCGACCGGGTAGTAAGATGTGGTGCTAATAATAATAATAATAATAATAATAATAATAATAATAATAATAATAATAATAATAATAATAATAATAATAAAGTTAGAAAATAAGAATCACTGAAAGAGTCACATGGAGTGGTCCATTTGTGACCCCTTCTCTCGCTATAACAGACAATTTATAATCGTGGCATTAACGTAAGCCTAGGCTGATACAATCTCCACATTACAAATAGGCTTGTTACAGCGCTGATATTGCTTCCAAATTCTGCTTAGTTACTTTACTTTACAACCATTACTGTCTCAAGACAGATATTTTCTACCACCGGCTCGTGAGGCCTGTTGTAGCTTCACATGCTGTCTACTCAACTTGACCAATGAATTCCCAACATTTTACATGCTGTCTACTCAACTTGACCAATGAATTCCCAACATTTTACATGCTGTCTACTCAACTTGACCAATGGAATTCCCAACATTTTACATGCTGTCTACTCAACTTGACCAATGGAATTCCCAACATTTTATATGCTGTCTACTCAACTTGACCAATGAATTCCCAACATTTTATATGCTGTCTACTCAACTTGACCAATGGAATTCCCAACATTTTACATGCTGTCTACTCAACTTGACCAATGGAATTCCCAACATTTTATATGCTGTCTACTCAACTTGACCAATGAATTCCCAACATTTTACATGCTGTCTACTCAACTTGACCAATGGACCAATGGACCAATTCCCAACATTTTTCCTGATTTCCCTGATCATTTCCTAGAATTCCCAACTCAAAAATATGTCCCCCCATGGCTTTTGTTAATCTTTTTTATAAATAATAATAGGTTTAAAAAATGTAAATAAAGTTTCTTTATCTGTATTGACAAAGTTTACTAGGAATTAGAAACAATTATAAAATATATTACACAACTAGAAACAAAAAGAGACAGTTTGAATCACATTGTAATTTACTGTTGGAGTGATTAATATATTTCATATTTTGAGTAAAACAACATTTCCCCAAATATGTTTTGTAATTTACCAAATTCCCGACTTGTTCCCGTTCTCCCCCGGCTAGTTCCAGTTTTCACTGATTTACCCGGATGTTTGTAATCTAACTTAAGACTAGGACAGGCACAGTATCGAGTCTCCAACTGTTAATTCATCAATAAGAAGGGTCAGCCCACATTCCACCAAAGATACATTTTCTGACTAAGTCGAGAATTGAACCTAGGACTCTTAACTCAGTAGACAGACACGTTACCAACTGAGTTAAGGTATTGGATTGCTTAGTTACTATATTAGCATTAAGTTTATAATACAAAGCATGCTCTAAGGCAGGCATATTAAACTTGTGGCCCTATTCATAGTGGAAGCTAGGATGAACCATCATGCAATGTGATCCTATTTCATCTTTCTCTCAACGTCGAGAAACTACAACATTTTGTAATGTGCTGTTTGGGAGTTAGTCTTAACTTGTAAAATTCTGGCATGTTAAGTTGGTGTACAAAACATGTACTATTTCTTCGACATTGATCAATTTCTTAAACATGTTTTTAGCACCATGTCTTACTCCTGTTGAGGTTATACCCAATTGTGCTAATTATGCTAATGAGCTAGTGATGAAGGTTGAATTTAGAGGAAAAGTGCTTGCAGGTCTAAACCTGTTCAATTTGTGCAATGTTTGGCAACACATGCTTGTATTAAGAGCTATTTACTCATATGAAATGTGGCCAAATACCCGATAGATCTCAAATTACGAACACACATTGGTCAACAATTATAAAGATGACTTTAGTATGAGATTAAAATGTTCTATGAATATGTGGTAAGGAGGGTATTAATGAACAAGATTAAAAGCCTGACATTAATACCATTGCTACAGCTAAAAGGTTTTATTTTTTTTATTAAAAATATAGCTTTCATATTGATATTTTATATAGGTTGCAGATTATTTTTGTTTTTTAATAGTATACTAATTTTTTTTTAGCACTGCATCTTGCTAACTGTTTGGGTTATACGCTTTTGTACTAATTAAGTAATTGGTTTTAGGGACAAGAAAAGTTATATATAGGAAATGTACCCGCATTTGTGTCAAGGGAAAGTGGAAAACCGTTTTGGGAAATAAAACTTAAGTACACCTAACCATGATTCAAACCACAATCATCTTGTCTACTGTGAGAGTAGCACCTTAGACTATGAGGCCACCGAAGCGGGTCTAGTTATTTTTTACTTAATATAATGACACTACAATTTTTATCTGTGGCCCATTTAGTATTAAGTGTTCAATGTGACCCTTATAGTCAAACTTTGCACTAGACAAGACTGTCATAACAGAGAGATCAGGTTTGAATCCCTGTCGTGTCTAATGAGGGTTGTTTGTTATAAAACGCTTCCTTCCTCCGTCCTACCCCAGTATAGTAATTATCATACATGTGTACAACCTGAGTGGGTAGTAAGACACGGTGATAAAAACAACTCCATGGTTTAGGCCTGCACGCAGCGGCTGCCACATTTTGGGGAAGAAAGTTGACCCTGTTCTAGATCCAATGATTCACAGATAAATCTGCAAGTGCCGGGGATTGAACCCGAGACCTCTGAAACTCTATTAGGAAACTCGACCACAAAGGTGGTCTGGAAAAGCACATAAAGAATAAAAATGGCCTTTAACAACTATGATATAGAGAACTTGATTTTTAAAATTTGTAGGGGGCCTATATCAGACATGTCATGGATATAGACCTACTTTGTAGTGTATGGATACTAAGAGACAGATTCAGCCATAACACCTCATGAACAGAGATATGGAGGAACTTGGGCCATTGTGATACAGTCATAACACCTCATGAACAAAGATATGGAGGAACTTGGGCCATTGTGATACAGTCATAACACCTCATGAACAAAGATATGGAGGAACTTGGGCCATTGTGATACAACCATAACACCTCATGAACAGAGATATGGAGGAACTTGGGCCATTGTGATACAACCATAACACCTCATGAACAGAGATATGGAGGAACTTGGGCCATTGTAATACGACCATAACACCTCATGAACAAAGATATGGAGGAACTTGGGCCATTGTGATACAGTCATAACACCTCATGAACAAAGATATGGAGGAACTTGGGCCATTGTGATACAACCATAACACCTCATGAACAGAGATATGGAGGAACTTGGGCCATTGTGATACAGTCATAACACCTCATGAACAGAGATATGGAGGAACTTGGGCCATTGTGATACAGTCATAACACCTCATGAACAGAGATATGGAGGAACTTGGGCCATTGTGATACAGTCATAACACCTCATGAACAGAGATATGGAGGAACTTGGGCCATTGTGATACAGTCATAACACCTCATGAACAAAGATATGGAGGAACTTGGGCCATTGTGATACAGTCATAACACCTCATGAACAAAGATATGGAGGAACTTGGGCCATTGTGATACAGTCATAACACCTCATGAACAAAGATATGGAGGAACTTGGGCCATTGTGATACAGTCATAACACCTCATGAACAAAGATATGGAGGAACTTGGGCCATTGTGATACAGTCATAACACCTCATGAACAAAGATATGGAGGAACTTGGGCCATTGTGATACAGTCATAACACCTCATGAACAAAGATATGGAGGAACTTGGGCCATTGTGATACAGTCATAACACCTCATGAACAAAGATATGGAGGAACTTGGGCCATTGTGATACAGTCATAACACCTCATGAACAAAGATATGGAGGAACTTGGGCCATTGTGATACAGTCATAACACCTCATGAACAAAGATATGGAGGAACTTGGGCCATTGTGATACAGTCATAACACCTCATGAACAAAGATATGGAGGAACTTGGCCATTGTGATACAACCATAACACCTCATGAACAAAGATATGGAGGAACTTGGGCCATTGTGATACAGTCATAACACCTCATGAACAGAGATATGGAGGAACTTGGGCCATTGTGATACAGTCATAACACCTCATGAACAGAGATATGGAGGAACTTGGGCCATTGTGATACAGTCATAACACCTCATGAACAAAGATATGGAGGAACTTGGGCCATTGTGATACAGTCATAACACCTCATGGACAAAGATATGGAGGAACTTGGGCCATTGTGATACAGTCATAACACCTCATGAACAGAGATATGGAGGAACTTGGGCCATTGTGATACAGTCATAACACCTCATGAACAGAGATATGGAGGAACTTGGGCCATTGTGATACAGTCATAACACCTCATGAACAAAGATATGGAGGAACTTGGGCCATTGTGATACAGTCATAACACCTCATGAACAAAGATATGGAGGAACTTGGGCCATTGTGATACAGTCATAACACCTCATGAACAAAGATATGGAGGAACTTGGGCCATTGTGATACAGTCATAACACCTCATGGACAAAGATATGGAGGAACTTGGGCCATTGTGATACAACCATAACACCTCATGAACAAAGATATGGAGGAACTTGGGCCATTGTGATACAGTCATAACACCTCATGAACAGAGATATGGAGGAACTTGGGCCATTGTGATACAGTCATAACACCTCATGAACAAAGATATGGAGGAACTTGGGCCATTGTGATACAGTCATAACACCTCATGAACAAAGATATGGAGGAACTTGGGCCATTGTGATACAGTCATAACACCTCATGAACAGAGATGGAGGAACTTGGGCCATTGTGATACAGCCATAACACCTCATGAACAAAGATATGGAGGAACTTGGACCATTGTGATACAACCATAACACCTCATGAACAAAGATATGGAGGAACTTGGGCCATTGTGATACAGTCATAACACCTAATGAACAAAGATATGGAGGAACTTGGGCCATTGTGATACAGCCATAACACCTCATGGACAGAGATATGGAGGAACTTGGGCCATTGTGATACAGTCATAACACCTCATGGACAAAGATATGGAGGAACTTGGGCCATTGTGATACAGTCATAACACCTCATGAACAAAGATATGGAGGAACTTGGGCCATTGTGATAATGTCATAACACCTCATGAACAGAGATATGGAGGAACTTGGGCCATTGTGATACAGCCATAACACCTCATGAACAGAGATATGGAGGAACTTGGGCCATTGTGATACAGTCATAACACCTCATGAACAAAGATATGGAGGAACTTGGGTCATTGTGATACAGTCATAACACCTCATGAACAGAGATATGGAGGAACTTGGGCCATTGTGATACAGCCATAACACCTCATGAACAGAGATATGGAGGAACTTGGGCCATTGTGATACAGTCATAACACCTCATGAACAAAGATATGGAGGAACTTGGGCCATTGTGATACAGTCATAACACCTCATGAACAAAGATATTGAGGAACTTGGGCCATTGTGATACAGCCATAACACCTCATGAACAGAGATATGGAGGAACTTGAGCCATTGTGATACAGCCATAACACCTCATGAACAGAGATGGAGGAACTTGGGCCATTGTGATACAGCCATAACACCTCATGAACAAAGATATGGAGGAACTTGGACCATTGTGATACAACCATAACACCTCATGAACAAAGATATGGAGGAACTTGGGCCATTGTGATACAGTCATAACACCTCATGAACAGAGATATGGAGGAACTTGGGCCATTGTGATACAGTCATAACACCTCATGAACAAAGATATGGAGGAACTTGGGCCATTGTGATACAGTCATAACACCTCATGAACAAAGATATGGAGGAACTTGGGCCATTGTGATACAGTCATAACACCTCATGAACAAAGATATGGAGGAACTTGGGCCATTGTGATACAGTCATAACACCTCATGAACAAAGATATGGAGGAACTTGGGCCATTGTGATACAGTCATAACACCTCATGAACAAAGATATGGAGGAACTTGGGCCATTGTGATACAGCCATAACACCTCATGAACAGAGATATGGAGGAACTTGGGCCATTGTGATACAGTCATAACACCTCATGAACAAAGATATGGAGGAACTTGGGCCATTGTGATACAGTCATAACACCTCATGAACAGAGATATGGAGGAACTTGGGCCATTGTGATACAGTCATAACACCTCATGAACAGAGATGGAGGAACTTGGGCCATTGTGATACAGCCATAACACCTCATGAACAAAGATATGGAGGAACTTGGACCATTGTGATACAGTCATAACACCTCATGAACAGAGATATGGAGGAACTTGGACCATTGTGATACAGTCATAACACCTCATGAACAGAGATATGGAGGAACTTGGGCCATTGTGATACAGTCATAACACCTCATGAACAGAGATATGGAGGAACTTGGGCCATTGTGATACAGCCATAACACCTCATGAACAGAGATATGGAGGAACTTGGGCCATTGTGATACAGTCATAACACCTCATGAACAGAGATATGGAGGAACTTGGGCCATTGTGATACAGCCATAACACCTCATGAACAGAGATATGGAGGAACATGGGCCATTGTGATACAGCCATAACACCTCATGAACAGAGATATGGAGGAACTTGGGCCATTGTGATACAGCCATGACACCTCATGAACAGAGATATGGAGGAACTTGGGCCATTGTGATACAGCCATAACACCTCATGAACAGAGATATGGAGGAACTTGGGCCATTGTGATACAGCCCCATACTTAGAACATCGCCTGTACAATGTATGTTTAAGTTGTGAAAGCGGTTATTGAGATATGGTTCCGAATATGTCCTTAACTCTAAAAAATAAAAGAATAAAATATTTTTGGGAGTGTTTTGAATTAATTTTAATATTTTTATATGATGTAATCACCCTGAGAACATCAAATATAAGACTGAGACGGGGTCTCTAAGTAAAATGAGTTGATAGTTGAGGAGAAATTATGAAACTTGAATAATGTCCTGCAAGTAAAGTAGCCTCAAAGTAATTTCATGAGAAAATGAGAATTGCCATTATGTTTTTAATGATAAACTGTTTATATATAAAATTTAAACAAAATCGTTTGAGCGAATTTTGAGAAATTTGATTTTTTCTCTGTTTGCCCTTCAGTAAACTACTCTTCAATTTAGGGTTAGATATTCAATTCCAAAAACCTCTGGGGAGACCTTATGAAAACTCTAGATACCAAGCCTTAGTCCAATCGGTAAAATAATTTAGGCTCTAGCCCAAGGTACGATGGATTGACAGTCAAAGAGCAATATGAAAACCACTTTTTTTGGTTTCAGGGTGTCATGGCAATGTCGACATTTATCAAAATCTTGAGTTTGATTTTTTTGACGATCACAATATGTTCTCATCGAGGTGTCAAGAGAAAGTAATAACAGTGAAAGAAATTTTTCATTATTTAGATTTAGAAATCAAGCAAAAGTTTATCTGCTAGAGAAATTGTATCAAATTTCTTTGTGCTGTTCTGAATGAAAACTAAGTTAATATATCATTATTATTATTAGCACCGCGTATTACTACCCGGTCGGGTTATACACACTTACGTTAACGTGTAATGGTAGGGTGATTGTGAGATGAAATGGAGGACCTACAGTTTAACGTGGAATCCAAATCACAACGGAGGCCTGGCATTCCTCACATTTACGAGTTGTGAATATGTTAGTGGAAGGTCCCATATGATCTATTAGTTTCACAACCAGTGTTAAATATAAACTATACTTTTTTTATTTAGTCCTTTTTACACAAAAGAAGATTGTCACAATTAGTCATTTTTATTCCCAAAATTTGGGTTCTTGGCTCACTTTGATATTTCCTGTCAAAGAGGGGGTCAATGTTTAGTCACAGATTGGGGTTTCTGAGGCTGTTATTGGAGTTTTTTAGGCTTCAAAAACATCAACTAATTTTGAAAACAAATACTTGAAGTGTCTAGCAGTTCCACACATGCTGGGAACTGGCACTTTTCCTACAATATCTTCATTCAGAACAAACACATCCTCTTCTTCTGGAATGAAAGATTTTTTCCGCCAACTGACTTGAGTCTTGTCATTTCAGTATCGTCATCTGGAAGTGTGCAAAGGACCCTAGCAACATATTTGTGTTTTTTTTGTTTTTTGCGCTTTCTACCCTTACAGTTGACTATAAGGAAATCACCAGGCTTTAGATTTTCTGGTCAGTCTAGGTCCTCACAATCATCAGACTAGGGCTCTAAAAGATCAACATCTACAAGACTTCTGTCGTCAAGCAGTTTTGGAGATTCGTCTTCGTTTGTTTCCTCTTACTCGTCTTCCTCAACTTTGTTTTTTCCTCTTGCCTCACAATTTTTTCTTTTGTGACTTAGTGTACTCCTTAGATGTAGTAGCTTTTGCAGCAAGGTCAATTTTACTTCTTGACAGTACTATTGGAATCAAATAGCTGAAGCTATTATTTATGCTTTTTAGTGAAAAATTCTCCATCTAGATATTATATTCCGAAAATTGAAAAATGACATCTGGACACGGGAATCAATTGATTCTTAAATATACAGCCCCTTACAATTATAATAATTGTACAAATCGCAGCATTAGGCCAATACACCGAGTCGAAGGTGGCTGCGTTATCTGATAGCTCGTGATCTTATTATTATTATTACTATTAGCACCGCGTCTTACTACCCGTTCGGGCTATACGCACTTACGCTAATGTGTAATGGTAGGGTGATTGTGAGATGAAATGAAGGACCTACAGTTTAACGTGGAATTCGAACCACGGTGGAGACCTGGCATTCCCCACATTCCCAAGATGTCTTGTCAGAGGTGAAGGAAGGGTTTGGTAATCAGATAAATCTGTGCCGGGACCGAGGATTGAACCCCGGCCGCCAGCACAGAAGTCTGACACCTTGCCCCTAGACCACCAGGTCACCGACGTGATCTTAATAAAATCACACATTTGTAGCCGACAATTTCCACACAACCCTCACAGACTCTGCTATAAAACATGAGAAGAATGACCCTGGGCACAGGACGAATCCTAGATAGCTCAGTGGTAAGAGCATTGGCCTACTAATCCAAAGGTCCCAGGTTCGATTCCCATGTCCAGGTGTCATTTTTAAATTTTCAGAATATAAGTTTGATTGGAGCAGTGCTGCTTTTTAATCTCTCTAAAAGCAGCGTTTCAAATAACGATGAACTTTAAAAGCTTGCAGAGGTTGACGAAGTTGGTGATGAATCATTTTCAAATTTTTAAATTAGGAGACGTTGGAAAATTTTACACTTGTCAAGATGAACTTGGTATGTTCAGCTGTTGGAATATTTTGGCTCTGAAGATCAGGCTGGTGAAATTTCAAAGTATCGCTGGTGTTTGTGTAAGTTGAATCTTGATAAGATAAATTCCAATGGAACCAGACCTTGCGTCCACACCTCGCACAGCAGGTTCACAAATTCATTATTTTGCAACATTCTGTTGCTATCCCCGTACCATGACATTAGCCTCTGATCCTGGGAATTCTTCAGGGACTGGAAACCAAGTCTTGCCTGGAGGCTTTCGGACATTTTTAATATGTGCAGGTAGTTTTATAATAGTTATGGTATACTCACGAGAAAATTCAGCAATATTCCCGTTCAAGTGTTAGATGTCCATCCGGTTCCAAAAGTATTGGCCTCTGTTTCTGTTCACTAGGAACTCTTGAAATACCAAGGTAATCCTCCTGGCATTCTCCTCCCCACGTCCTCCACAGATGTGCCCCTTGAAAATGAATCAAAGGAGGCAGAGCCCTGCCATTATGCTTGTTTTCTCCGCCACAACCTCCAATCTGCTACTAAATTTATTTGGGATGGGTCTGTACAAAACACAGTCTCATCAAAGTTAAAAATGTGGTCTGACAAATTTACAATGAGATTTTCTCAGAATTTCTCTCTCTAGTCTAATGTTATAAAAGCCATAAATGACAAAAGGATCCCAGCAGTAATTATTCATAGATAAACTCTCTCTCTTGAAAAACTTTTTGAAGCCGTCATGTCCAGGTCACCCATCTTTAAATGGTAGGCCTACTGGCCAGCTGTTTTAATCCTCAAACTCTTTCACGATATCAAAAACTTCTTTCTTCCCCAAAGTGAATCTGTATTTTGCCATAGTTCTCAAATGATCTCCTAAACTTTCTCAACTTTAGCTGTATGTGCCATCTTTAGTCCAAATCCCCTTTGTGGGATATTCAATTATTTTTAAATGATTATTATTACTATTACCGCGTCTTGCTACCCGTTCGGGTTATACGCACTTACGCTAATGTGTAATGGTAGGGTGATTGTGAGATGAAATGGAGGACCTACAGTTTAACATGGGATCCGAACCACGGTGGAGGTCTGGCATTCCCCACATTCAAAAGTTGTAACTAATACACATCTTGTCAGAGGTGAAGGAAGGATTTGGCAATAAGATAAATCTGTGCCGGGACCGAGGATTGAACCCCGGACCCCCAGCACAGAAGCACTTTACCCCTACCTTAGACTGCCAGGTCACTTGCTATGTTATAAGTAACCTAGGTGAATAGGTAAGTAGGCTATTTAAATAAATCAAGTTATCAAAGAGAAGGTAAAAACTATATTTGTCATGGCTATATGTCTCGTGAGTGTTACAAGTGATAAGAAAATGGAAAGTGTCTAATATAATCATTTAGATGCAGTGAAAAAGTGTAGTTCTAAGCTTGCATAGCAGTAAAGGCAGTGCCACAGCTAATATATTTTGCACGTACAACCCAATTAATGGGTGTTTGCTCCGATATGGTAGTGTAGGCCTGGTTGATATAGATTACTGACATACAGACTAGCAACTCACACCTCAGCTGATTCAATATCGCCAGACATAGCACGACGTAAACAACAAACTCAAAGGATTATAAGACTTACATATAAATCAATAACTATTTTGAGGAATCGTGTTAAATAAAATAACCAGAGTTAATTCTTAATGTATTGAATAGTTTAAATGGTTATAATTATCTTTGCTATGATTGATGATGAAGCTTGTATTTCTTGAACATCCTCCATTAGAGAAACATTAAAGAATCGTACCTTACTTTACCACTTCCCTCTCTTGAAAGCTTGTAGGATCATTTCTTTGCTGTACAATTTTAACAATAATCATTTGACAAAATAACTTTAACACAAATCCTCCCAATAAAGTACAAACAACAGGTGTAGCCCTTACATCAATACATTGAACCTATACAAACTCATGAGAGTCGACACCTTTTAAAATGTCTCGAACCCAAAAGCCTTGAAATCAGATGACAGCCCAACTTGTTGATAGTTAATGTTTCCACCACAGATGTCGCACAGAGAATGTTGTCATGACAACAAATTTGTTGACATCAATTATCAGCTGTTTTTTGTTGATTTTTGTTAATATTAAATAAATCGCTAGTCTATTTGGTTTAGATAGAAATACTAATTTTGTGCCATCTTCTGTAAGTTTGTTATTGACTATTATACATTAATTTATAATCTAACAGGGAATTTGCGTTTAGTATTTAAACAATTTATTTTTCTATATTTCTTCAAAAATAACACTAGGCCTTACGAGGTTATAAATTACATTTGACACACAAAATGAAAGATGTTAAGGAAAATCGTGCACGTTATAAATTGGTCATCAGACAAATTGAGTTTCAAATGAGTAACATGATAAAAAATTACCCCTTCCAATAAAAACCTTCCCCTCCTCAGAGAATGAAATAGATCTGTTTTGGCTCTCAAGAATTCACTTGGGAGTTGGGAGTCTGGGGTTAAAACTCTCAAAAACTGCCATGCAATAAAAGAAAAAAAAAATACACACACTTCAGTCCTTTTAACACACTAAATAAGCAAAAAATATTTATCTTGTGTGATGCAGAAAACGCCTGTTACAAAGTGGGTGTGGAAAAAGAGAGAAATGAATCGTTCAGACAAGAATAGCACACATTACATTCACCCTTGACCCTACAGGACACAAGTTGTGTTTGTAGAAACTAAACAGATAAGAGGCACGTGTTAAAATCCCAGCTGGGGACAATCGGCATGTTTTTTCACTTATTGTTTTGAAAGCTATTAATATAAAGATTACTAATTTAGATTATATTGTTAAGTCATACTTTACTCAACCCACCAAATGGGTTCATAAATTAAAATATAGCAACGTATTTATTTGTAAAGATAATGTTCACAAGTTTCTGTGGGATATAAATATACTAGGGTAAAAACTGACTTTGACCTGACTATCTTTAGATTAGCATACGTGCTACCCGTATCAATGAGCTTTCTTGTCTGGTTTCATGGTGAAGGAAAGGCTTGGGCTCGAATCTGAGCTGGGTGTTCTGAGGGTGATTTTACTAAATGGTCTCCCACTCTCTCTCTCTCTACACACATTTTCAGGTAAATTTCCACTCAATATTAACTTCCTCATTCCCACCACAATAAAGCAATTATAAAATGTGGATAGCTCGAACAAGTATAAGACGAAGTTTTCAAAATAAATTTGTTCGTGGTCTCTAAATCAGGAATCCTCAACCTTTCTAGGTCCATGGCAACATTGTGAAGGGGATTAGAATCTCGTGGCACCCTTGTGAAGGGGATTAGAATCTCGTTGCACCCTTGTGAAGGGGATCAGAATCCTGTGGCACCCTTGTGAAGGGGATTAGAATCTCGTGGCATCCTTGTGAAGGGGATTAGATTCTCGTGGCACCCTTGTGAAGGGGATTAGAATCTCATGGCAACTTTGTGATGGGAATTAGAATCTCATGGCAACTTTGTGATGGGAATTAGAATCTCGTGGCATCCTTGTGAAGGGAATTAGATTCTCGTGGCACCCTTGTGAAGGGGATTAGATTCTCGTGGCACCCTTGTGAAGGGGATTAGAATCTCGTGGCATCCTTGTGAAGGGGATTAGAATCTCGTGGCACCCTTTTGATGGGGATTAGAATCTCGTGGCACCCTTGTGATGGGAATTAGAATCTCGTGGCACCCTTGTGATGTGGATTAGAATCTCGCGGCACCCTTGTGATGGGGATTAGAATCTCGCGGCACCCTTGTGAAGAGGATTAGAATCTTGTGGCACCCTTGTGATGGGGATTACAATCTCGTGGCAACCTTGTGAAGGGGATTAGAATCTCGTGGCAACTTTGTGATGGGGATTAGAATCTTGTGGCACCCTTGTGATGGTGATTAGAATCTCGTGGCAACCTTGTGAAGGGGATTAGAATCTCGTGGCAACTTTGTGATGGGGATTAGAATCTCGCGGCACCCTTGTGAAGGAGATTAGAATCTCGCGGCACCCTTGTGAAGGAGATTAGAATCTCGCGGCAACCTTGTGATGGGGATTAGAATCTCGCGGCAACCTTGTGATGGGGATTATAATCTCATGGCACCCTTGTGAAGGAGATTAGAATCTCGCGGCACCCTTGTGAAGGGGATTAGAATCTCGCGGCACCCTTGTGAAGGGGATTAGAATCTCGCGGCACCCTTGTGAAGGGGATTAGAATCTCGCGGCACCCTTGTGATGGTGATTAGAATCTCGCGGCACCCTTGTGAAGGAGATTAGAATCTCGTGGCACCCTTGTGAAGGAGATTAGAATCTCACGGCACACTGGTTGAGAGTCCCTGCTCTAAATGGATCAATGGTTTTCACTTTGTCAGCACAATGATTTAATAAAATGACATCTTTATCAAGTGTTTTTTGCTGGCGCTCATTGCAGATGCTGTTATTTAAAACTCGCGAGATACTTTATTGATAGTGACAAGTACGTCAGGGTTTTAATCCCAGCAGTAGCAAGGTATGGCCATTTTAAAAGTATGTCTAAATACATATGCCAAATAGGTGGTATAAGCACTATGCTATAAAATTATGTCAATGTTGTCATGAAAGTTTTATTTTGTAACTATAATTTATATCATAAACTTTGTTTTATTTTAAAATGTTCTCCAATTAAATTGATTTCGGAATAGATTATCTTTCTTTTTAATTTTTGAATCTGGTAATCCAACTGAATGATTTGCTTGCCAAGCACAGAGATTTGTCCAAGAAGTGACTTCATAATGTGAGTGGCACATAAGTGAAGTCCCGAGCGCACTACTGGCCACTCACATTATTTTCCCATTACTAATACATTCATATTATTGACACTTTTGTACATAATACAATTTGTTTACAGGTTAGCGTTTTGTTTATTTTAAGCTCTAAGTTACACTTTGTGTGAACAATATTTTGGCCGGAGTGAACTTTGTATAGTAATCGTCAGAATCAAACAATTGTATAATAAATTGCTAGTCCTATAGGTCAATACTTTATACATGGCTATACAGAATTAACTACCTGTGTTTAAAGGTGACCTGGTGGTCTAGTGGTAAGGTGTCGGACTTATGTGCTGGCGGTCGGGGTTAAATCCTCGGTCCCGGCACAGATTTATATGATTGACAAACCCATCCTTCACCTCTGACAAGACATCTTGTGAATGTGAGGAACCGTGGTTCGGATTCCACGTTAAACTGTAGGTCCTTAATTTCATCTCATAATCACCCTACCATTACACATTAGCGTAAGAGTGTATAACTCGAATGGGTAGTAAGATGTGGTAATAATAATAATATTAACTACCTGCCTTTGTTAGGTTATATTGGTTAAAGATAATATTGGTTGGTTAGAAATAGTTTTGAATATTAACGAATGCCCTCAATGTGACAGGAGCTGAGTTGAATTAAGAATGAATGTGCCATAATTTACTTTAAGAAAAGATAGAAAATCCTACCCCAGTGCACACTACCATAATTAGAACCGACCAGTTGACTGAAATTAGTATGATATAGCAGAGTTGGCTCTACCAATAATTAATATTAGTTGAAATTATATTGTCTCGTCTGGCAAATTTTAATTTTCTAATATACTTAAAAAAAAGTTTTTTTTATGAATCCACCCTTTTTTTTCTCGAGACCCATTTAAAATGGTCAGACTTTAAAGTTATTTGGAGTGGTATCTTCCTTTACTTTCCTGCCAAATTGCAGTTTTATACTTCATTAAGAAGTAGTTGTAATATTGTCAACTTTTGACACCCCCCTTCCCCACCTTCCTTCCAAACTCGTTCTTGAAACCACTGTGAGAAATTTTAAATTGTAAGATTCATTTAGTTATCTGTAGTTTTCTCCTCCTGTTTGCCAAATTATAACATTCTACCACATTTCCTAACTACCTACATCTGCTTGAAGAATGTCTCTACCACACGCAGAAGTAGGTTAATGAACTAGTTTTGGAAATGTTGTTTCCCATCACCCCGCCAGGTCTTCAACAACACCTTTAAAATTCAAAATCTAAGATTTAATTAAATATCTTCAGGAGTCCTTATATTGGCTTGCCAAATTTAAATTTTCTACAACACCTAAAAGGTTTTTCTTTTTATTACATCCCTTCCTCTATTTTGTGATGTTCTATTTAAAATTTAAAGTTTTAGATGATTAGCATGGTCCCTTTACTTTGCTGCCGAGTTTTCTAAAACACTGGGAAGAACTTTATTTTTTAGGTTTTAGAAATTTTAAATCTCTTGCTCCACACCCATTTTCCTAATTACTATTTAGAAATTTCAATTTTTAAGACTTATTTGGAGTTGTTGTGAAAGGATATATATATATATAATATCAACAAAACCAATGAATGTGTGTACATTTACCCTTAGTTGATAGCAGAGCTGCTAGCTGGGCTGACGGAATGGCCGCACCACGAGCTGATGTCCCAGTGGATGGCACCCTAACATCGGATTACTACCACACAGCCAACTTACCACAACGCTTTGATCACCCTGGTGAGAAATTTACTTTACATCCATCAGTTTCCAGTCTGGCCTAGCTCAGTTTTTTATCCAAGCCATATATTTCCCACAACCTGCTTGCTAGGACAGGCACAACAGCCAGTCCCCGGCCAGTAATTCATCACTGTGAAAAGGTAGACCCACATTTCACCAATGATACATTTTTGGGCCCTGCCGGGAATCGAACTCGGGACCCTTAGCTCAGTAGACTGATGCATTACCGACTTTGCTAAGGTGTTGGATCCTGGTGAGAAATGCGCTACTGTAAATTAGGGTAGGACTTTAATTTATTGTAAGTATTTGGTTCACTTGTTTCTAGACTGGTTCTCTGGTTATGGTTGCCAGCGTGGTACACCCCCTCATCCATTCTATCAGACAACATCTCAAGAGTACGGTTGGTACCCGCCGACCATTCATACAGTGCCCACGACCTTCTACCCCACAGCGCACAAGTTCAGTACGGTGTTAGCACAGGGGGGATGTATAGAAACTATTCTCTCAACACAGGCTTAGACAGCATGCCGTACTGAGCGCTCTCCTACTGCTTGTCTAAGGTGGGAACATTTCAAAACGAGTGGATTTTATTGTAAATAAAATGTGGTTATACTATGATAGTTTGAAAAAATATCGTAAATTATTTATACAAGTTTTTTTATTTGACCATTATGTCTGTTTTTAATGTCATTCACATTAAAATACTAAAAAACTAATAACCAAATATTTAATTCCTAGATAAGTGTCACATAAAATTCTCACTATTAATGACGAGCAATGCTGGTGTACAGGAAGACAGGGAGTAAGCCTATTGATGTCAGGCTTTTAATATACAGGGTGGGGCAGAACGTATTAACACATTAAATAACACTATTTCTTTACTATTTTGACTGTAAGTGCTTCAAATTAAACTTAAAATAACAACAAAAGATTGACGATTTCCTACACACCCTTAAATTATTTTCCATACAATGTCCTTAAAATGGTCGCCACAATATCCAATAAATTGTTGTATGGTTTATGCGTGCCTCAAAGCTTAATATGACTGTGCAATGTTTCTTGTTGAACTGCTTCAACTTTTTCCATAATTCTTTCCTTAAGTTCCTTAAAAAATGTTGGTGAGTCACACAAACATGCCTATGGGAGTTGATTCTAAATAAATGTGAATTACATTAGATTCTGATTTGAGAACCAAACTGTTTGGAAGCTGGATAGCTATCTTTCATATTTATTAATGACCATCATTTTTACTATGCAAGATATTTGTCTCATTACTGGTCAATGTCAGTGAAATCAGCCCAATATTTATTGAATGTCAGAATGTTTGACTCTCAATAAATCCATCAAAATTAAGTGTGTCATTAATAAATTTGGCAAACAAATCAACAGCAGAATATGGGACTACTGCTCCACATGTGAGAAGATGATAAGTATTGATCACCAGGGGTTGTACTTTTATGACATGTCAACCTTTTATTTTTGGTACATCATGTGTACATAAATACTGTTCATGACCCCCTGATTGGAGAAATATTTTTATAGGTAATTATTTGATCATATTTTGACAGGCCGTATTTTTTTGGTTTGCGTCATTTTTAGGCGTTTGTAATAACTTTGTTTGAAGCCAACAACATGTGGAACAGAGTGTACACTAAAACTAAGAATTTCAGAGTGAGACTAGGTATTGTTGCAACATAGGACGGCCGCCTAGCTTACATTCCTAGTCTTGAGACAATGGCTTCATGTAAATCATGTAAATTCTAGTTAGGAACAAACTGACTGACTAGCAGCACAGTTGTGCCCGGTATTTCATCAGAGGATGTTGTCTAACTTAAGACCTCTGAATGTTTTGAGAATATAATAGAGTTAGGAACAAACTGACTGACTAGCAGCACAGTTGTGCCCGGTATTTCATCAGAGGATGTTGTCTAACTTAAGACCTCTGAATGTTTTGAGAATATAATAGAGTTAGGAACAAACTGACTGACTAGCAGCACAGTTGTGCCCGGTATTTCATCAGAGGATGTTGTCTAACTTAAGACCTCTGAATGTTTTGAGAATATAATAGAGTTAGGAACAAACTGACTGACTAGCAGCACAGTTGTGCCCGGTATTTCAGCAGAGGTTGTTGTCTAACTTAAGACCTCTGAATGTTTTGAGAATATAATAGAGTTAGGGTAGTTTACCCGAGAACAGTTACCATGAATCAGGTATCATCTTTTGTAAATAATTGTATATGTTATATTCCATGTTATTAAACTTGTTAGTTATAGATTAGAAAACATCTCTGGTATTATTTAAATGGGTATGTGAGCTCCCATCCTCTATGAACTGGTGACCGGTCATAACAAATGCATTACTAGCGATATTTTATAAATGTATAAATACTAAAAAAAAATACATTAAAAATGTCAGCGCATAGTTGTTATAAATGAGAAGATATTCCAGCCTGTGGCCTGGGTCAGTGTTTTATTCGTCATATATTTTCTACCAACTCCTTGTTAGGCCTGTCTTAGCTTCACATGCCTTATAATCTATCTTAAGACTAGGACAGGCACAACATCCAGTCCCCGGCTATTAATTTATCATTGTGAAAGGGTAAACCCACATTACACCAATGATACATTTTTCGGCCATGCGTGGATTCGAACCCGGGACCCTTAACTCAGTAGATAGACTGAGCTAAGGTGTAAGATACATTATCTATTTGTAGCTATTTGTAAATCAATAATCCTATTTATCAGAATGCATTAGTTTAGTTGTTAAATACTTTTCTTTACCTAAATATTTTTTGCTTCTATTTGTAAAGTGCATATTTAATTTAGTTTTGTACATTAATTACAAATTTTTGTAAATGTTTTTAAACGATACACTGGTGATTACAGTCGTGTTGACTTGAGATAAATCATAATTAATCGAGACAGTCACAATCTTCACCAAATTCTGACAATAAGTGTGAAATTGTGCATGAATCACTTCATCCCATTGGCAGCTAGCCTTAATATATTTATGGGTGCCGTTGAATATGATTAGTCTCAACAGAGAAAATTATTTGCAATATTAGTCAAAACTGTGAAAAAGAAGGACAGCTTAAAACTATATTCAAGTGACTTAGAGCATCTGAAATAGGTTTATATGACCCAATTAATATTTGTAGAATAGCCAGAAAAAAAAGTCCTTAAGTTTAAAAGAGCATATCTCTTTTTAATTTCAAACATAATGACTATTTAATTTGTTGTGACATGACCTGTGACTGTTATGCATCACTCCTCAACTGTTTCCAGCCTGTGGTAATATGTTCTGACATGACCTGTGACTGTTATGCATCACTCCTCAACTGTTTCCAGCCTGTGGTAATATGTTCTGACATGACCTGTGACTGTTATGCATCACTCCTCAACTGTTTCCAGCCTGTGGTAATATGTTCTGACATGACCTGTGACTGTTATGCATCACTCCTCAACTGTTTCCAGCCTGTGGTAATATGTTCTGACATGACCTGTGACTGTTATGCATCACTCCTCAACTGTTTCCAGCCTGTGGTAATATGTTCTGACATGACCTGTGACTGTTATGCATCACTCCTCAACTGTTTCCAGCCTGTGGTAATATGTTGTGACATGACCTGTGACTGTTATGCATCACTCCTCAACTGTTTCCAGCCTGTGGTAATATGTTCTGACATGACCTGTGACTGTTATGCATCACTCCTCAACTGTTTCCAGCCTGTGGTAATATGTTGTGACATGACCTGTGACTGTTATGCATCACTCCTCAACTGTTTCCAGCCTGTGGTAATATGTTCTGACATGACCTGTGACTGTTATGCATCACTCCTCAACTGTTTCCAGCCTGTGGTAATATGTTGTGACATGACCTGTGACTGTTATGCATCACTCCTCAACTGTTTCCAGCCTGTGGTAATATGTTCTGACATGACCTGTGACTGTTATGCATCACTCCTCAACTGTTTCCAGCCTGTGGTAATATGTTGTGACATGACCTGTGACTGTTATGCATCACTCCTCAACTGTTTCCAGCCTGTGGTAATATGTTGTGACATGACCTGTGACTGTTATGCATCACTCCTCAACTGTTTCCAGCCTGTGGTAATATGTTCTGACATGACCTGTGACTGTTATGCATCACTCCTCAACTGTTTCCAGCCTGTGGTAATATGTTCTGACATGACCTGTGACTGTTATGCATCACTCCTCAACTGTTTCCAGCCTGTGGTAATATGTTCTGACATGACCTGTGACTGTTATGCATCACTCCTCAACTGTTTCCAGCCTGTGGTAATATGTTCTGACATGACCTGTGACTGTTATGCATCACTCCTCAACTGTTTCCAGCCTGTGGTAATATGTTCTGACATGACCTGTGACTGTTATGCATCACTCCTCAACTGTTTCCAGCCTGTGGTAATATGTTGTGACATGACCTGTGACTGTTATGCATCACTCCTCAACTGTTTCCAGCCTGTGGTAATATAACAGCCACTGTTATCTTCTCATGACGAGAATGAACAACAGATCATTTCTTTACTTTTGAAAGTCAAATATCTTTACTAACTACGGTATTAGTTATGCCAGTAAAATATGAGGAAGGTGTAGTTTATAAAAATGCATCCACATTTGCGTGGATGTGAAATAATTTAGGAAAAATCACCTTTAGTACACCCGACCAGGATTCTAAGTCCAATCTCCCTGTCATCAGCAATCCTGTATAGTCAGAGTGACGATTTAGACCATTTGACCACCAATCTCCCTGTCATCAGCAATCCTGTATATAGTCAGAGTGACGACTTAGAACATTTGACCACCAATCTCCCTGTCATCAGCAATCCTGTATAGTCAGAGTGACGACTTAGACCATTTGACCACCAATCTCCCTGTCATCAGCAATCCTGTATATTGTCAGAGTGACGATTTACACCATTTGACCACCAATCTCCCTGTTATCAGCAATCCTGTATATAGTCAGAGTGACGACTTAGAACATTTGACCACCAATCTCCCTGTCATCAGCAATCCTGTATAGTCAGAGTGACGACTTAGACCATTTGACCACCAATCTCCCTGTCATCAGCAATCCTGTATAGTCAGAGTGACGACTTAGAACATTTGACCACCAATCTCCCTGTCATCAGCAATCCTGTATAGTCAGAGTGACGACTTAGACCATTTGATCACCAATCTCCCTGTCATCAGCAATCCTGTATAGTCAGAGTGACGACTTAGACCATTTGACCACCAATCTCCCTGTCATCAGCAATCCTGTATAGTCAGAGTGACGACTTAGACCATTTGACCACCAATCTCCCTGTTATCAGCAATCCTGTATAGTCAGAGTGACGACTTAGACCATTTGACCACTAATCTCCCTGTTATCAGCAATCCTGTATAGTCAGAGTGACGACTTAGACCATTTGACCACCAATCTCCCTGTTATCAGCAATCCTGTATAGTCAGAGTGACGACTTAGACCATTTGACCACTAATCTCCCTGTTATCAGCAATCCTGTATATAGTCAGAGTGACGATTTAGACCATTTGACCACCAATCTCCCTGTTATCAGCAATCCTGTATAGTCAGAGTGACGACATAGAACATTTGACCACTAATCTACCAATCTCCCTGTTATCAGCAATCCTGTATAGTCAGAGTGACGATTTAGACCATTTGACCACCAATCTCCCTGTTATCAGCAATCCTGTATAGTCAGAGTGACGACTTAGACCATTTGACCACTAATCTCCCTGTTATCAGCAATCCTGTATAGTCAGAGTGACGACTTAGACCATTTGACCACTAATCTCCCTGTTATCAGCAATCCTGTATATAGTCAGAGTGACGATTTAGACCATTTGACCACCAATCTCCCTGTTATCAGCAATCCTGTATAGTCAGAGTGACGACTTAGACCATTTGACCACTAATCTCCCTGTTATCAGCAATCCTGTATAGTCAGAGTGACGATTTAGACCATTTGACCACTAATCTCCCTGTCATCAGCAATCCTGTATATTGTCAGAGTGACGATTTAGACCATTTGACCACCAATCTCCCTGTTATCAGCAATCCTGTATATAGTCAGAGTGACGACTTAGAACATTTGACCACTAATCTACCAATCTCCCTGTTATCAGCAATCCTGTATAGTCAGAGTGACGACTTAGACCATTTGACCACCAATCTCCCTGTTATCAGCAATCCTGTATAGTCAGAGTGACGACATAGAACATTTGACCACCAATCTCCCTGTTATCAGCAATCCTGTATAGTCAGAGTGACGACATAGAACATTTGACCACCAATCTCCCTATTATCAGCAATCCTGTATAGTCAGAGTGACGACTTAGACCATTTGACCACCAATCTCCCTGTCATCAGCAATCCTGTATAGTCAGAGTGACGACTTAGACCATTTGACCACTAATCTCCCTGTTATCAGCAATCCTGTATATTGTCAGAGTGACGACATAGAACATTTGACCACCAATCTCCCTGTTATCAGCAATCCTGTATAGTCAGAGTGACGACTTAGAACATTTGACCACCAATCTCCCTGTTATCAGCAATCCTGTATAGTCAGAGTGACGATTTAGAACATTTGACCACCAATTTCCCTATCATCAGCAATCCTGTATATTGTCAGAGTGACGATTTAGACCATTTGACCACCAATCTCCTGTTATCAGCAATCCTGTATATAGTCAGAGTGACGACTTAGAACATTTGACCACTAATCTACCAATCTCCCTGTTATCAGCAATCCTGTATAGTCAGAGTGACGACTTAGACCATTTGACCACCAATCTCCCTGTTATCAGCAATCCTGTATAGTCAGAGTGACGACATAGAACATTTGACCACCAATCTCCCTGTTATCAGCAATCCTGTATAGTCAGAGTGACGACATAGAACATTTGACCACCAATCTCCCTATTATCAGCAATCCTGTATAGTCAGAGTGACGACTTAGACCATTTGACCACCAATCTCCCTGTCATCAGCAATCCTGTATAGTCAGAGTGACGACTTAGACCATTTGACCACTAATCTCCCTGTTATCAGCAATCCTGTATATTGTCAGAGTGACGACATAGAACATTTGACCACCAATCTCCCTGTTATCAGCAATCCTGTATAGTCAGAGTGACGACTTAGAACATTTGACCACCAATCTCCTGTTATCAGCAATCCTGTATAGTCAGAGTGACGATTTAGAACATTTGACCACCAATTTCCCTATCATCAGCAATCCTGTATAGTCAGAGTGACGACTTAGACCATTTGACCACTAATCTCCCTGTTATCAGCAATCCTGTATATAGTCAGAGTGACGACTTAGAACATTTGACCACTAATCTACCAATCTCCCTGTTATCAGCAATCCTGTATAGTCAGAGTGACGACTTAGACCATTTGACCACTAATCTCCCTGTTATCAGCAATCCTGTATAGTCAGAGTGACGACATAGAACATTTGACCACCAATCTCCCTGTTATCAGCAATCCTGTATAGTCAGAGTGACGACTTAGAACATTTGACCACCAATCTCCCTGTTATCAGCAATCCTGTATATTTGTCAGAGTGACGACATAGAACATTTGACCACCAATCTCCCTGTTATCAGCAATCCTGTATAGTCAGAGTGACGATTTAGAACATTTGACCACCAATTTCCCTATCATCAGCAATCCTGTATAGTCAGAGTGACGACTTAGACCATTTGACCACTAATCTCCCTGTTATCAGCAATCCTGTATAGTCAGAGTGACGATTTAGACCATTTGACCACCAATCTCCCTGTTATCAGCAATCCTGTATATAGTCAGAGTGACGACTTAGAACATTTGACCACTAATCTACCAATCTCCCTGTTATCAGCAATCCTGTATAGTCAGAGTGACGACTTAGACCATTTGACCACTAATCTCCCTGTTATCAGCAATCCTGTATAGTCAGAGTGACGACATAGAACATTTGACCACCAATCTCCCTATTATCAGCAATCCTGTATAGTCAGAGTGACGACTTAGACCATTTGACCACCAATCTCCCTGTCATCAGCAATCCTGTATAGTCAGAGTGACGACTTAGACCATTTGACCACTAATCTCCCTGTTATCAGCAATCCTGTATATTGTCAGAGTGACGACTTAGAACATTTGACCACCAATTTCCCTGTTATCAGCAATCCTGTATATTGTCAGAGTGACGACTTAGAACATTTGACCACTGATCTACCAATCTCCCTGTTATCAGCAATCCTGTATATTGTCAGAGTGACGACATAGAACATTTGACCACCAATCTCCCTGTTATCAGCAATCCTGTATATTGTCAGAGTGACGATTTAGAACATTTGACCACCAATTTTCCCTGTTATCAGCAATCCTGTATAGTCAGAGTGACGATTTAGAACATTTGACCACCAATTTCCCTATCATCAGCAATCCTGTATAGTCAGAGTGACGACTTAGACCATTTGACCACTAATCTCCCTGTTATCAGCAATCCTGTATATAGTCAGAGTGACGACTTAGAACATTTGACCACTGATCTACCAATCTCCCTGTTATCAGCAATCCTCTATAGTCAGAGTGACGACTTAGACCATTTGACCACTAATCTACCAATCTCCCTGTTATCAGCAATCCTGTATAGTCAGAGTGACGACGTAGACCATTTGACCACTAATCTCCCTGTTATCAGCAATCCAGTATAGTCAGAGTGACGACTTAGAACATTTGACCACCAATCTCCCTGTCATCAGCAATCCTGTATTATCAGAGTGACGACTTAGACCATTTGACCACCAATCTCCCTGTCATCAGCAATCCTGTATAGTCAGAGTGACGACTTAGACCATTTGACCACTAATCTACCAATCTCCCTGTTATCAGCAATCCTGTATAGTCAGAGTGACGACTTAGACCATTTGACCACTAATCTCCCTGTTATCAGCAATCCTGTATAGTCAGAGTGACGACTTAGACCATTTGACCACTAATCTACCAATCTCCCTGTTATCAGCAATCCTGTATAGTCAGAGTGACGACTTAGACCATTTGACCACTAATCTCCCTGTTATCAGCAATCCAGTATAGTCAGAGTGACGACTTAGACCATTTGACCACTAATCTACCAATCTCCCTGTCATCAGCAATCCTGTATATAGTCAGAGTGACGATTTAGACCATTTGACCACCAATCTCCCTGTTATTAGCAATCCTGTATATAGTCAGAGTGACGATTTAGACCATTTGACCACCAATCTCCCTGTCATCAGCAATCCTGTATATAGTCAGAGTGACGATTTAGACCATTTGACCACACAATCTCCCTGTTATCAGCAATCCTGTTATAGTCAGAGTGACGACTTAGACCATTTGACCACCAATCACCCTGTTATCAGCAATCCTGTATAGTCAGAGTGACGACTTAGACCATTTGACCACCAATCTCCCTGTTATCAGCAATCCTGTATAGTCAGAGTGACGACTTAGACCATTTGACCACCAATCTCCCTGTTATCAGCAATCCTGTATATTGTCAGAGTGACGATTTAGACCATTTGACCACCAATCTCCCTGTTATCAGCAATCCTGTATAGTCAGAGTGACGACTTAGACCATTTGACTACCAATCTCCCTGTTATCAGCAATCCTGTATATAGTCAGAGTGACGATTTAGACCATTTGACCACCAATCTCCCTGTCATCAGCAATCCTGTATATTGTCAGAGTGATGATTTAGACCATTTGACCACCAATCTCCCTGTTATCAGCAATCCTGTATATAGTCAGAGTGACGATTTAGACCATTTGACCACCAATCTCCCTGTCATCAGCAATCCTGTATATTGTCAGAGTGACGACTTAGACCATTTGACCACCAATCTCCCTGTTATCAGCAATCCTGTATATGTCAGAGTGACGATTTAGACCATTTGACCACCATTCTCCCTGTCATCAGCAATCTTGTATATTGTCAGAGTGACGATTTAGACCATTTGACCACCAATCTCCCTGATATCAGCAATCCTGTATATAGTCAGAGTGACGACTTAGACCATTTGACCACCAATCTCCCTGTCATCAGCAATCCTGTATATTGTCAGAGTGACGATTAAGAACATTTGACCACCAATCTCCTGTTATCAGCAATCCTGTATATTTGTCAGAGTGACGATTTAGACCATTTGACCACCAATCTCCCTGTTATCAGCAATCCTGTATATTGTCAGAGTGACGATTTAGACCATTTGACCACCAATCTCCCTGTTATCAGCAATCCTGTATATAGTCAGAGTGACGACTTAGACCATTTGACCAAATAATTCCCTGTTATCAGCAATCCTGTATATTGTCAGAGTGACGATTTAGACCATTTGACCACCAATCTCCCTATCATCAGCAATCCAGTATATCTTGTTACATTATATAATAAATAATTAATTCAAGTTAAAGAGGGGTGACCTGGTGGTCTAGGGGTAAGGTGTCAGACTTCTATGCTGGCGGCCGGGGTTCAATCCTCGGTCCCGGCACAGATTTATCTGATTTCCAAACCCTTCCTTCACCTCTGACAAGACATCTTGTGAATGTGGGGAATGCCAGGCCTCACCGTGGTTCGGATTCCACGTTAAACTGTAGGTCCTTCATTTCATCTCACAATCACCCTACCATTACACATTAGCGTAAGTGCGTATAACCCGAACGGGTAGTAAGACGTGGTGCTAATAATAATAATTCAAGTTAAATAGTTTTAGTTTACTGCTGTAAGCATTTCAAGAGTAATAAGTTCTCCATTTATCTTATGTATATAGCATCATCTCAGCTACAACAAAAAATTGGTTAACCAAGTTTTGCTTTCCTTTAATCCACTTCTGTGGTTGTGCGGTCTAACGTGCTACTCTTGCAGTAGACTCTACTACCGATGCTGGGGAGATCAAGGTTCGAATCTCAGATGTAATAAGGGTGGTTTTTACAAAATGGCTTTCCATCCTCTCTCACACAAATGTGGGTATACTTTCTATTAATATAACCTTCCTAATCGCTAAAACTATTAGTAATTAGTACATAAGCCTTTAGCTCAAACAGGTAGTAAGATGTGATGCTATAACATATTGATTAAAACTGTCTTTTAGTTCAGCTGGTGGTGTAGAACCTGTTCTTCATAGACTTTTTTTTAAATACTGAAATATATTTCATTCTACTTTAATATGAAATAACAGCACATTATCAACGTTATTTGTCATCAAAGAGGTGAAAATGAAGCCATCAGATATTTAGGTATAATATTTGCTATTGGATTACTTAGTTTTGTTGCCAGAGCTCACCCGCTATATATTTAATATACAAATAGGCATAAAGAAAAGTCTACCTCAGCTACAATAATTGTTGTATTTAAGTATTCAAATGATTGGTTACTATTTGTGGCTCATGTCTAACTTATAAAACTATTGTTTACAAGCTTTAGGATTAGTTCTTTAAATTTAAAAATGACACCTGGACACGGTAATCAAACCTGAGACCTTGGCTTAGTGTGCCAATGCTCAAACCACTGAGCTATCCAGGAATTGTCCCGAGCACAGGGTCATTCTACACTCATATTTTTAAGGCAAAGTCTGTGATTGATGTGTGAAAATTGTCGGCTACATGTGTGTGATCAATTAACATAACGAGTTATCAGATAATGCAGCCACCTTCAACTCTGTGTATATTATGATCGGAATATATTTAGATGCGGCTCTAACCGTAATTATCAAATATAATAGCTTTACTATTAAAGCCATCATTTAGAATTAGAATCCATGTTTACTACTGAAGAATTAACAGCTATGTTTGTGTATAGCCCAAATGGGTAGTAAGACGCAGTGCTAATAATAATAATAATAATAATAATAATAATTAACAGCTATAAAGTTGGATAATCTGTTTGATATTTTACTACTACATATCATGTACTTGCCCATTTTCCTTATTTCCTACTCCAAACGGGGCAGTTATTGCTATCATCGGGGCAGTTATTCATTAGCGCCCTTTATTTACTACATTTCATCTATATCCTAAATAACATAAAAGCCTTCAGTCTCCAGTTATATATTTTTGTGTATGACAGTAAGGAACAAATGTTATTGTGTATTTGTTTATCTGGAGAAGTGTACAATCATTTGAATATGAGTATGTTATGGAATGTTTTAGAGGTTATGGTGTGGATACATGTTTAGTTTGGATGTAACTATGGCAGTGTATGGTGGGAGTAAGGCGTTCATTAGTGTGGATGGAGCTTTGAGCGAGTGGTTTGACTTTGAACAGGGTGTTAAATAAGGTTGTGTTATGTCTCTGTGGTTATTTAATGTATTCATGAATAAGTGTATGAGGGATGCTTGAGAGGACGCGGTTGGTGTCAAAATGGACAATGTGAGTGTGAGAGTGATGTTATATGCAGATGATGTCATATTAATGACTAGAAAGGAAAGTGACTTGTAGAATGCATTAAATAATTTAAATGTGGTGAGGCAGAATGGATCTTCATATTAGAAATGTCTCCAAAACTAAGGTGATAGTTTTTGATAAGAACGGATTAGGAAATTATTGTTAGCTTAGTATAAATAGAATGTTTTTTAGAACAAGTGAATGATTTTGTGTGTCTTGGCAGAATGTTCTGTAAAAGTGGAAGGATAGATGGTGAAATCGACAGACAAGTGAATGCATATCGGAGAGTAAGTTGGATGTATGTGGACAATTGTGAACAATGAAGTAGTATTGAAAAAAGGCAAAGATTGCAGTTTATAAAATAGTGTATTAATAACGCCAACAAAGTTTTATGGATTTTAAGCGTGGATTTGTCAGGAGAGACACAAGAGCAAGATGAATGTGGTTGGAATGATATATTTAAGAAATGTATGTGGAAAAACTTATATGTACAGTGTCAGTAATGAATGGATGCTGAAGGAGTGCGGTTTGAGGGGTAATACAATAGGTCAATGTGAAAGAAGTGTCTTCTTATGTTGATTTGGTCATGTTGAGAGGATGTGAGTGGATTGAGTGACGAAGCAAATATATGAAGGTAGAGTGTGTGGTTCATGGCCATGTAAGATGTGGCTAAATGTTATAGACGAATGTGTGAAAAAGAGAAACATTAAGAGTTTTAAGAATAAAAGAGCATGTATGACTCGGTGTTATGGATGTTGTTGAAGTGAAGGGAATTTCCAAGGATAGGGAAGTGTGGAGAAAGTTAGTGAGGAAGGATTAAGTACACAGTTTTTTTTTAACTATTTGCACAGTTTATTGCCTACCCAGTTACGGAACAGCGTGGTTAGGTATGTATTTTTGGTATTTTATAATTATTGTAGTTATACTTAATGAAGACTTTAGGTTCTACTTTTAAAATAAAAGGTCAAGACAATAAAACTAAAATTTTATTCTTAATGTTGAGTATGAATATCAAAGAATAATTTCATTTGAGTGAAATTGTATACTTTGTTTCTCTTCTTGAGTCCACCTACTATCACCATACATGAAACTAAAACAAGTAAGACTTATAAAGTAAATATCACAAATTCAAAATAGTTTCATCTTAATAAAAGTTAGCTATTTTTTTAATAATACATTGTATAATTGAACTAAAGTGATCCATTTTAAAACTAAATTAAATTGTACACAAAATTTAGATGAACTGTGAACTATAATAGTTTATTAAAATACTGCAGTATTTTGAACATAGTTAGCACACTTAAACCCAAATATTTCACCCAATAACTTTAACAACACAGTAGCTCCAAATTTTAGCCCTCATAATGCACCCAATAGTTTTGAATAAACAAATGTTAATTTGAATCCACGTGGAGAGGTTTCGCCTTTTCAGCTTCATCTATTTCTTGTGCAGACATGATTCCTAAATGGACCAGTGAATAAGTCAGCTGCTGTTTGGAGTTCCCAGCGAAGTTATTGGTCAGGAATGCTGGGAAACCTCGGTAGCCATCCCCATTGTGTATAGAGGGACACGGAATGTACCTAGAACCTAGACAGTTCCAGAATACATTATCTCTCTTCGTGTCTGTTAGTAATGAACTTTCTTTTGTGCAAATCAGACTCTTAAACACTGCACAAAACAATAGACACAAGTATTAAGAAAACTATTTCTATTTAATCAATTTTTAACTAATAATAAACTAACAGTGTATAGTCCAAACAGGTAGGTAGTAAGACACAGTGCTAAATAATAAAAATAATCTAGGTGAGAGTGTGGCAAATAAAACAATGCATTTAAAAAAATATATTCTATAATGAGATAAAATAATTACCACTTTTAGTGTATCACTAAATGTAGGCCTAAAACAAAATGTTGCATGTTCAAATTTGAGCTTTTTTATTCTGTACATTAAAACAATAAATATTCAGCTCAAAAGTAATCCCCAGAGCCTTGCATTTTTCTACTGGGAAAATGTGTCTGTTTATGACTAAAAATATATTTCAGACAAAAAACAAGTCCCTGAAGAAGGCATTTGAATCACATTTTAAAAATTGTTTTCAAACAAGATTTGAAAGATGTAAATTTGTGTGGTTTTCCATGATTGCTTGCATAAGTAGTCAAAAGGTGTAATGCACCACTAGCGCAATATAGCAACTGATGAGGTTTGGGTTCAAATCCTGGTTGGTGAGTTTCCTAAATGATTTCCCCATTATCTCTTCATGCAAAAGCCAATACAATAACTCTCAAGTCTACCTATCTAATCCCTCTCTCATTAGTGTCAATATATGTGGACAGGTTTGCAATGAACAAAAAGAAATTGAAACTAATAATTTGTTTGAGACTAAAAACCTTTTTCTCTCATCAGCAAATCTTTAAGAGATGAATAAATCAGTGTGAGAATTGAGGATAAAATATTATAATGATTTGGTAGACATTCAGTAAAGTTAGTTAAAACTGGTGTTATGAAAATGTGGCCAGTCCTAGAGTTAAGTTAACTGACAAACCTCACTACCATGGTCTTCAGCTCTTATGGATGAACTCTCAATTAGTTTTATGTCCTCAGACAATACTTCTCTGCTATAAAAGTTTAAACATATATTGTTATTTGGACAAAAATGGGCAGTAACAAAATCATCGTCTTTAACTGGAAATTTGACAATGTCTAAATTCATTTCTTCAACCAGTTCTCTGTTTAACCCTTGGACCACCGACTCTCCATCTTCAATCAAACCTCCAGGGAATCCAATGTAACCATCAAACCGCATCTGCATCTGAAAACAAACAACATGACCTTGTATTATATACTCAATATTTATACAAACTTTAACATAGTTGTTCAAGAGACTTTTCTTTCTGTAGGATTAGGAATAGGCTAATACAATGTTTGGCTCACAACAATTAAATGGGATGTATTAAAACTAATCGAGTGTTTAGTAAACTAATTAATGCCTTTAACTTGGATTATTAGTTTCACCTTGTATTGTATGGTTGTTGGATATCTTATTCCCCTAGTTTTCCTGGAATTTTTTACCCCATTCCCTCGTCTACATCACCTTTGCACCGTGCGTTTCGTTCTCTGGGAACATTTCTTGCTCTCATTTTTGAGCTACGCCACTATCATGTGCAACAGGACAAATAAATCTCTTTATCATTCCATTGATAAGCCATGGGAAGTGATAGTGTGATTATATTTATATTTAATTAGTTAAGATTTATTTATGGTTATATATTATGTATTCCTGACAATATTACACAATGACACAATCAGTTTTAAAGGGGAGCTCCTACCGTCACATAACTAGTATATTTAGATCATCTCCACCAGACGTGCATCTTCCACTGCTCAACAACGTTAAAAGGATATTATTATATTCCACATCCATTCTCTGTTTTAATCAATAACACTGGTCCTTTGGTTAATAGATCACATGATGGTTTTTGAAAGCTATAAGCTTGAGAGTGGTGAGTACTTTGAAAGCTATAAGCTTGTGAGTGGTGAGTACTTTGAAAGCTATAAGCTTGTGAGTGGTGAGTACTTTGAAAGCTATAAGCTTGAGAGTGGTGAGTACTTTGAAAGCTATAAGTGTGAGTGGTGAGTACTTTGAAAGCTATATGCTTGAGAGTGGTGAGTACTTTGAAAGCTATAAGCTTGTGAGTGGTGAGTACTTTGAAAGCTATAAGCTTGAGAGTGGTGAGTACTTTGAAAGCTATAAGCTTGTGAGTGGTGAGTACTTTGAAAGCTATAAGTGTGAGTGGTGAGTACTTTGAAAGCTATAAGCTTGAGAGTGGTGAGTACTTTGAAAGCTATAAGCTTGAGAGTGGTGAGTACTTTGAAAGCTATAAGCTTGAGAGTGGTGAGTACTTGGAAAGCTATGTTGATTGCAGCTAAGTCGCTGTTAGAACTCCTATTCGGACATTTTAGCCTCCCTTGGGAACCACGTAGCTTCGCGCCGAATGATTGGTGGACTCAGTGAGCAGTAGATCCCAAAATGGCGACAGATTGAGAATAGTAGGGTTCTTGACACTTGCAGTCTCTCCCCCCAGTGATGAGGGCAGTAAGCAGAGGTGTATGGGGGAACCATACCATGGTCAACAAGCGAGTAGCTCTTTTGAAAGACAATTCAATACCCTAAACCTAAATTAGACATCACTTGAAATAATACTGACAATAGCCAGTTTATATTCCTTTGCCGGCTTTCTAATCCTCCAATCTCCAAGGTCTCTAGACGCAGATTATAACATTTTCTCTTTCTTCAGTTACAAAAACAACCATCCTTATTTTCAGCTTCCAGAAATTGAATCCTCTGTTTTTAAGTGTGTACAAGGGTGACTAAAGGGTCTACCTATACAACATGCCTCAACCACTTCCCACCTGTACACGTGTATTGGCACACACTCTCTCTCTCTCTCTCTTTCTTTCTCTTTCTCTCTCTCTTTCTCTCTCTCTCTTCCCCCAATAATAGGGCATGCATGCCTTCCGAAGCTTATTACCTTGTGTCCGGGGCAGGGTTTATATAATTTTACCCAGCCAAAAAAAAACTGCTTGGGTTTTATTAAAAAAACCTTTATGTTTTGTATAAAAAGGAATTGTCTAATTAATTTTTGAAAATGGTTAGTCATTCTGTTGAAAACCTTTTGGTTCAAGCCCATACATTGATTTGTATGGTGTTATACACAATTTTTGAAACTACAGATTTTATACAACAGACTTAGCGATAAAATATGTTTTAATTGGTTGAACAAAGTAATATGTCCATCTAGCAACTCACTTGGCATAATATAAATTTAAGGTATTAATGCTAGGCACTAGAAATAATGCTTTGTCAAAAAGCAAATGGGGTAGCAAAAGTTCTTACCTGTTATCTTTAATTAAAGTAAACAAATTAATTCTGCAGCAGCATGGTCTCCCATCCTCTCTCTTTCTATTCCTTCTACACAAACAGTCTCTTGTTTCAACCTGCTATGTATATTGTTGCCAAGAATTACATTGTTGCATTATAGTTTTCTCTTATTACTCCTTTCCTAACTATGCTAAAACTGAAAAAAAAAACACTAATATAATCCAAAACCCTGGTCCCGGGTTGCCACTAATGGTGTACTTCATAATAATTCCTCGTGTTTTTCAAGTTTACAGAAGAATTTAGAACTCAATTTTAAGACAACTTAAGAGTGGAGTAGAGAAAATAAAATTTCATTTTCATAGTGTATTGTTTTTGAATATAATAATAATAATACTATAATAAATATAATAATAAATAATCAAGATAAAGTTGATTTGCCATAGGAGTGGTGGTGAAAAGTAGGAAAAGTTACCAGATATACTCTCGTGTAACATGTGCTGAGTTGTCACTTTTGTAAGTCTAAACTTTCTCAACAAACTATTTGTTTTGAATTAAATTTTTGTTTATTCATTATTAAAGCACTAACTTATGAAAATAACCATTTGGATGTTTCTTTATTGTGGTCTGTGGTTCATTTAAAAATGATTGTTTCCAAAAGGCTACATTCTCTTCACAAATTAAGATGGCAAATTTCTTGCCACAACAGCAAAACAAAAACCAATAGTTTTATTAATATATTTTGCTAGCTTATATCACAAAGTTACCAAATAGCCAAATATACAGTAATCCTTAAGCAAGTATCATTATAAGTATTTATTAATACTTTTGATTGATAATATTGGAAATATAATAGGTAATAACTATTTCCACATAGAGTAACATTATTGACTTTCAGCCAATGTTTGCAATAACAATCTTCTGTTAGCTGTCAGTTACCTCCATTACAGTGCTGAGTTGAATGTAATAACTATTACTGCCCTTGAAACTGACAAGAATTACTAATACATTATTCACTGTTTAATTTATTGCAGTCTTATGGCGGTATTTCCTCTTGTATTACATTCTTCTGTGAGTGTAAAGTTACCAATTAGGCTATTTGTACGGTAATTCTTCTTTGTATCACATGAATCAAAAATACAATTTAATAAGCAAGAATGACTAAACTATCTTATTTGACAGTAATGAGTCTGTCTTGAAAAACAAATTACTAAATTACTTTATATTTTAAATTGCCTCTATGTTACAAATATGAGTTAAGATGGCAATGTATTTCTTTTTATTAAGCTGGTGTTATTGAAAATTGGTGAATAGAGAATGTTTGTGATTTCTTTTTTTTTTTTTTTAAAGAAGAAAATAAATTATTTTTACCAAAGACTTTTATAACTAATATTAGACATGAAAAAGGTCAGCTGTCCATATACTAAGACTATCTAATTAATGATTTAGAAAATAGGCCTATTTGCTCAGTTCCCCTATTTCCTAACAATATATTGAATATCTTGCATGTTCCAGTAGCCATCTTGCGAGGAGGATAGAAGGACAAGGCCTACACACCAGAAATCTGTAGGCCTAAGTTCACAACCAAACACATAAGGCCTAGTCACGTATTTTTGGAGAACAGCAGAAGATATGATGTATTCCGTTAACTCAAGAATGATCGTATATCTTTTAGTGGATTAGTTGAACTTGTTGGTCTTGGGGTGGAGTGTAAAGTGTTCGCCCTCGGAGCCAAAGTTCATGAGTCCAAGGTCGGCGTATTTTCTTGAGCGATAAAAAACCGCAGCACGGCTTTCTTTGGAGATGAAAAATGAAATGGAAAATATATGGCTTGGGAAAAATGAACTGAACCAGGCCACAGGATGAAAGCTAATGATCTCAAACAACTCAGTAGGATGATTGCGAGACAGAACTCATGATCTCAAACAACTCAGTAGGATGATTGCGAGACAGAACTAATGATCTCAAACAACTCAGTAGGATGATTGCGAGACAGAACTAATGATCTCAAACAACTCAGTAGGATGATTGCGAGACAGAACTAATGATCTCAAACAACTCAGTAGGATGATTGCGAGACAGAACTAATTGTGATGTATTACATTTTAAAAAAAATCATAAAATTTGGCCCAGTAGTTTCTGAGTTGTGACAGAAAATGTGAAGCCATGTTTTAAATGAAAATGTACTCTCAACTTTAAGGCTACATAGCTTTTGTCACATTAGTAAAACACTAGTATTCATTAATAGTTAGTAGTCTATGTATCAGTTTCTTGATTTACAAATGGATAAACATTTTATGAGTAGTTAAATATTGAAAGTATCTTGTTAAACTTAGGTGACCCCTCTCCAAAGTGGTTTGGGGGTGGTGAGGGGTTTTGAAATCTGGTGTTCATGGGTAACCCCCCAACCTTGAAGGGCTCCCAAGTGTGGGGTGCGACTCCCAAAGGAGAAAGTGGTCGATTGGGTGGAGGGGAGGGAGGGAGGGAAATAATTTTTTGGGGCATAACATATTATTTTTAACTTGATTCAACCTATTTCCAAAACCAATGATACATGCTTCCTACTCTTGTCAACATGCTTAAAGAAAGACCATCTAGTCATGTCATACAAACATTTTAAAAAGTAGCCTATTTGATGTATTCTCACATTAAATTACTTAGCCTACGGTGATTATGGGCAGTGAAGGAACCCGCTTGGTGATCAAATGGCTTAGGCCAAAGGCAAGGGTCAGCAACCTACAGCCCAGCGACTGATTTTATCTAGCCCACAACCAAACAATTGTGCTGAAAAAATGTATTTAATAACTAATTGCTATGAGAATATAAAGTTGAACCTTTTTTCCAACTACACTTATTTTAAATTGACTTGACAATATTTTTTAAACCCATACAGACCACAATATCAAAAAGGTTTTCAACCGTTTGTCTCTGACATCACTCTCACAATAGACTGGTTTGCCAATGACAGTGTGTTCAAGAATCAAATCTTGGTTGATTGTAGACATACTGAGGTTTTTTACAAAATTGTTTTTCATCCTCCCCTCACACAAATGTGGCTACATTACCTCTAAAATTCAAGCTTCCTTATCCCTAGCATATTAGAGTAGTTAGTATCTAAGCGTATAACTCGAGCTGGTAGTAAGACGTGGTGCTTAAAAAAATTGATGGAGTGGTATTGGAAACAATTATCTGGTAATATGATATAGAATAAAGTGTGCTGGCATTAGGGACGTAGTTACCGGGGGAGATTCAATGGGTGTATAAGGGGGTGGGGTGCTACTAGTAATAAAATGTATTATTGATAGAATAAGTGCATTATTATTATTTTTATTATTATTATTATTATTATTATTATTATTAGTACCGCGTCTTACTACTCGTTCGGGTTGTACGCACTTACGCTAATATGTAATGGTAGGGTGATTGTGAAATGAAATGGAGGACCTACAGTTTAATGTGGAATCCGAACCACGGTGGAAGCCTGGAATTCCACACATTCTCAAACTGTGATTAATACATGTATTATGAATGAGTGCAGTATGGTATCAATAACAATATATATTAAAGCTGATACCTGCTTCAGTGGGTGCACGTTCTAGGAAGTGAGGGTGGGTTTTCTTAGATGTTTTCCACTCTCATTCCACACAAATGTAGGTGCACTTCTAAAATCAACTATTCCAATCCCTAACATATTAGCGAAGTTAGTAAATAGGCCTATAACCCAAACGGGCAGTAGATGCGGTGCTAAAAAAATAAGGTTGGGAGTAGGTTCGAATACAGTGAAGGTGACCAAAAAAAGAGCAGGTAAAAGGAACGGTTCCAGTGGTGGAACAATAGCTGATTGCTCCTGCTCCACTGAAAGAGCAGTTTTTCCCATCCCTAGTCCATTCGAGTTTTTCCACATACATTTCTTAGATATCTCATTCCAACAACATTAACCTTGCTCTTGTGTTTCTCTTGACAAACCCACGCTTCACATCCATACAACAATGTTGGCGTCAACACACTTTTATATATTAAATAAATTAATTAGAATAAAATGTGTTTGAGTAATAAAACCATAAAATTAAGTTTTCAACTTACCAAGACAATAGCTCTAGAATCATACAGCTCAAATATTTTATCTTCACTTTTAGCATAAATCATACAGTGCCCCGCTTGTGTACATTCATTGAACTTTGGATCATTCAATTCATGTTTTGAAACTATACTATAATTTTTACTTTCTCTGCCAAAATGTTCTGTACTTATTAAGTGACCCCAAAACGCATCGCCCTTATTATTCATATTTTAAAATGTCAATTAATATTACAAATTAATTTAATCTAGGAATTACAAAAACTAAATAAAAACAATCTACGCGGCGTAAACATTCATTATTGCAGAGATTATTTATTTAGAGATTGTTGACCACTGATCAGGATAACACGAAAGATCTGTTAAGTCTATGTTAAAATGTTTGTATGGAGTTTTCCGCATTTGTGCTACTATCTAGACAAATATGTGAGCACTTTTGTTGTATTAAATAGCGGTCTCGGTGGCTCAGTAGGTATTTTAATTGCGTAGCACTACTATTATTACTATTATTTTGATTTTATTTTTACTATTAGTTGTTCTGCTAATCCATTTCACTTGAACAATTTTTTTAAAATATTTTTAAGACCAAATGAATTTAAATAAATATTGGTTTCTACAAAAATTATTTACATTGGGTCAATATTAAGTTTTTTTAATAAAATCTGTTCAAGTGAAAATGGTTGGCACAATATAGTTCTTTAACCATTTCTAGAAAAACTAGAATCAACACATCAAGTTTAAATTAATGTTTAAGGAAATATAATTAAAAAGCAAACTAACTTTAAAATAATCTATATTTATTTAAAAATTTAAACTTACACATTTTTTCACAAAGTACACAATATTTTTCAAATACAAATAAGTGTACATGTCTTAATATAAAAAAAATAATCCCAATTAAAATCACCATCTATGTTTATTTATTTGGCATGAACATAATATTAACATGAAGAAAATCAATCAAGTAATATTATTATTATTAGCACCGCGTCTTACTTCTCGTTCGGGTTATACGTAAGGGTGATTGTGAGATGAAATGGAGGACCTACAGTTTAACGTGGAATCCTGACATTCCACACATTCACAAGTTGTGATTAATACAAGTCTTGTCAGGCAGAGGTGAAGGAAGAGTTTGGTAATCAGATAAATCTGTGCCGGGACCAAGGATTGAACCCCAGACCCCCAACACAGAAGTCCTACACCTTACCCCTAGACCACCAGGTCACCGATAATCAAGTAATAAAACAACTGTTAACCATTTTGTTTTGTTTAATTAGCGATAGAATAGTTGTTTCCAACCAATTGCTCACTCACTTGTTTCAGGGCTGGGGAGGTGGGGGTTGAAATGTCTGTTGAGTTAAATTATTTAAAGAGGTTAGAATGGCGTTAGAGAAGGTGTAAAATTCAAAGAGAAATTAACAATTATAAAACCTAATTTACTGCAGTTAAAACAAGTAGGCTATCGACAGGTGTGCAGTCTTTATTGTATGCTCGTTTGGTTCGCCGGTGATGAGGTCGGGATTCAAATACCAGTCTGGTAAACTAGCTGTAAATTTTCTTAAGCATTTCTACCCTCCCCCTCCATGCAAAAAAGGGTATATTTAAACTAAATTATACCTCCCCCACCAATGTAATAAAATGAGCAAAGCCTTGAAGGGTAGAAGACCGTTAAAAAAGACATTAAGACAAAGTTAATTTGAACACTTCTATGTTATCAAGGAATCACAAGGATATCATGGACAAAAAATGAGGTCAAACCTTGAAAACATTCGGAAACCAATAAAAATAAATGGTACGGAACCCCGCAGTATCTCTTTACAACTAAAACTCATAAAATTGTATCAATAGACTATATTCGCCAATATCTCAGAAACTGTTGGTTTTAGAAAATGTCAAATTAAAGTTTTTTATTTTTAATAGTACTACAATTTTGCAATGATAAGTTATTTAGTATCTCAAATAGTTGCAGAAATACGGAAATTAACGCTTCTGTTAAAAAGTTTTCATGGGAAAATGAAAATAGCCAGTTTTTTCCTCCTTCAGTAAACTACCCTTAATTTTAGGGGTAGATATCCAAATCCAAAAACCTCTCAGGTCAACCCTATGAAAACCCTAGATACCAAGTTTTTAGCTCGATCAGTAATATAGTTTAGGGTCTAGTTGAACTACAGACAGACCGACTGAAATTCAAAATCATTTTTTCAGATCCAGGGAGTTATGAAACGTCAAGATTCATCAAAATCTTGAGTTCGATTTTTTTTTATGATCACCATATTTTCTCTACCTGTAAGATAGCGAGAAAGTAAAAAGAGAGTATCAATCCTCTAATCTTCAAATACAAGTGAGTTAGATGTCTATTTTTGAGGATTGTTTGGGATAAATTTGTTAAATACTTTTGCTTAATCCTTGGAAAGTCTTTATCAAGTAAAGATTGAGAAACTCTTAGTTCCTGAACTATTTTCAACTGTATTTGGCACAAACTTTCACAACATACTGGGCTGATCTTAATCAGTAGGTATTTAATTCTAAATCCCTTGAATGTTGAGTTAATTTTTATAGAGTCAATACATGGTTTAAACATTTTTCATGTTAAGTTTTTTTTTAAATATATTTTTACTTGGTAAGTTAGTTTGGGAGTACGTTTTTTATCACTTCGGGAATTGTTTTGTATGTAGCTCTAGTTCGACAAGGAGTTTAAAAAAATTAGTAACAACAGGTTGCCACTATTTTCTTATTACAAAATTCCTTCTTTTTTCCAGGTTTTCCAGAGGAAATTTTCATTTTTCCAGACACCTAATAGATATTATAAATATAATTATAGGGACATAAAATTTTGTTTTAAAGAAAGTTTTAGAAATGAAAGAGTGGTAATTAAACACATGTTTAAAAATTATTTTGAAAACAGATGAGAAATGAATGACATACATTTTCTAGAAAGAAAAATTGATTATATTTGCTGTATGCCCTAAACGGAATGAAATAAGAAAAAAAGTGTAAATACCAAAAATACATTTTTTTTAGTTTAAATGTGGTGGGGCCTATCTACAATGTCTTACTTGATTTTAAAACATGTTAACCAATCTTAATTATTGTATATGTACTGTAGGCCTATAGACTAAGTAGCCCACACAAATCGTGAATAATAATTTACAATAATGAAATTAGCATGTGATTTCCCGCGCTGATTCAGGTGCATTTTCTCTAATAAACCGCCACCCTCATCCCTACCATATTGTAATAGATATAAAAAAAAGTCAACTCTCAATTTAGCGGGGTAATGGAGGGCTACAAAACCCCTTTATATCAATTTCCATGGTAAATCTGCAAATCCATTGAAAACTACTAAATACATTAAGTAACGATACAACACAATCATATATAAATGTATCATAACTATTGCTGAAAAATCAAGCATCAGTAAAATACCCTTAAGCAACTTTTTACCACAAAAACAATGATTAGGCTTAAGGCCCAAGATACCAATTTTGAAACAAATTGTTAAAGCATGTTTTAAAATATTTTATGTTTTTGAAAAAAATCACTCATCAGTAAACTAGCCCTCAACAATTAATGCTTTATGTACCAGCTTGTCCTGCAGAGGTGTCCAAAATTGACTCGCGTCAAAATGAGATGCACAAGTGTGTGCATAAATAAACTTCTCTCTATGGGCCATCAAGAGTCGATTTTGGGAGACGTCTACCCATTTCAGATACCTGGAAAAATTAACCAATAGTCTAGTGTTTGTTTTATTTCCTCAAACTGTAAACAAACAACTAATTTCTTCTATAAGTATTGCCAATCATGAACCAAATAATAGGCCTACTGTTAACTAGAACTATTGTTTCTTTTTTTTAGCACCATGTCTTACTCCCCGGTTGTGTTATATGCCATTAAATTGACTCATAAAAGAATGTATTGCCTATATTATTATTATTATTATTATTATTATTATTATTATTATTATTATTATTATTATTATTATTATTAGCACCGTGTCTTACTACCCATTCAGGTTATGTGCGCATACGCTAATGTGCAATGGTAGCGTAATTGTGAGATGAAATAGAGGACCTACAGTTTAACGTGGGATCCAAACCACGGTGGCGGCCTGGCATTCCACACATTCACAAGTTGTGAACGAGTGTTGAAGAGCTAAATAATTTCACAAGTCATCAATAAGAAGCAACACCAAAAATATTCACAGAAGAATATTGACAGCTTCTTCAAACCTACGTCTACTAAGCAAAATATCATCACAGTGGCAAACCTATCACCATCATGCTTGTGTAATAGGCCTAGGTCTACTGAAATAGGTCAGTAAGTAAGTACATACAGTACAGTATATAGATAACTTGCCAGTAGTACTATAGGCCTATTGTAATGTCAACCTTCCCCATTTGAATACCTTGTTAACCCTCTTACTGCGGCTTCGCGTGGAGTGGTTTTGTCTCGTCGAAGTCCAGTTTCCGGGCGACGGTGGTTGTCAGGCGTCGATCTCGCGGGTCCAGTGGATGTGGGTAGGGAAGGGAGATGGGGGAGAAAACAGATAGGTCAGAGTCCCGGCAACACGAAGTCGCGGTGGGAGGTAAGGATCTGTCCCGGCAACACGGAGTCGCGGTGGGAGGCAGGGGAACAGTCCCGGCAACACCGAGTCGCGGTGGGAGGCAGGATAACCATCCCGGCAACACGGAGTCGCGGTGGGAGGTCGGGATAGTCGTGGGAGGATAGGGAGTGACGATGAAATGCTCTTTTCAAACGAATAAAGATGGTTTATTATGCTCTTTCATAAAGGTGGTTCTCCAAGGTTGGGTCACCACTGAAAAATAGCTCGCCTTTCGGCTGTTGCCCGACATAGAACATCTGACTTGACAGTTATGCCACGCCAGGTTGTCTATGAAAGGGCTGATTTGTTGTTTGAGTACCGAGTCACTGTCGTGACTCTTAACCTCGTGAATGAAATTAATACCTATGAAATGAAACAGATGAAATGAGGCTGTAAGAGAATTACAAGTGTATTAGTAAATTACCCTTTGAGGTGCAATTTGTGATTGTGTTGGGTCGTGGGAATTTGGGAGGATTTTCTTTTCTTGGGATGTGGGAAGGTGTGTTTAAGGTATGATGGTGAGTTGTGAATGATTGCGCTGGGTCTCGGGAATTGGGAGGATTTTCTTTTCTTGGGATGTGGGAGGTGTGCTTAAGGTATGATGGTGAGTTGTGAGTGATTGTGCTGGGTCGTGGGAATTTGGGAGGATTTTCTTTTCTTGGGATGTGGGAAGGTGTGTTTAAGGAATGTGGTGAGTTATGAGTGTTTGCGTTGGGTCGCGGGAATTGGGGAGGATTTTCTTTTCTTGGGATGTGGGTAGGTGTGTTTAAGGTATGATGGTGAGTGATTGCGCTGGGTCGCGGGAATTGGGGAGGATTTTCTTTTCTTGGGATGTGGGAAGGTGTGCTTAAGGTATGATGGTGTGTTGTGTGTGATTTCGTGAGTCGATTTCCAGGAGGAGGATCGAATGGTTTAACTTGCTGAAAAATAGACACAGACACACACAGACAAAAGGCATGCTCCGATGCTTCCAGAAGGGGAGCACGAGAGCAAGTTCCAACACGTACCGACCAATTGGTCACACCGTGTGGTTTGCAAAAATTAAGAACGGGTTGTCGCGTTTCGCGAAGTTCTGAAACAAAGAAACAGAGATTACAAAATATTAGTAATATTGGGGTAAAAAAGGGGGGTAAGAAATTGAGAAACCGACTAAGGGTTTTTTAGAGTTACGTGCGGAGACACTACTCTATGGGGGGCTGGGTGAGAGCCTCCCAAACCACTGTTGACACATCTCGCTTATCCGAGCAGGGCTTTGGGACGTCGATGGCACCCACCAGGGTCGATGACGTAGTTCCCAAGCCCCTGGATAAGAGGATTGGTGGCACCGGGAAGTCTAGCGTAGAAAGACTGCGCCAGTTTCCGGAAGTGGTCCTTGATGGTAGGCATATCCAGGTCACGATGAAGAGTCTCATTCCGGACATACCAAGGTGCGCCCACAATGATCCTCAGACATACGCTCTGGAACGCCTGCATCCTCCTCATATACGTGTCCGCCAGGTGACCCCAAGCGGGACACGCATAGTCGAGGATCGGCCTGAGCAACTGCTTGTACAGCGTCAGACCGTTCCTTGTAGACAGGGCGCTACGCCTGTTAAGCAGTGGGCCTAGGACTCCCAGCCTTTGCCTCGCCTTGTTGAGTCTTTCGTTGCAGTGTAGTCTCCAGGTCAGTTTTGTGTCCAGTGTAAGTCCCAGGTACTTAACACTGTCTGAAAAATAGCTCCAGAGATCACCGTGTTATATACCCCCCACCACTGCCCGGCCTTGACCAATGGGGAAAACGGGGGCTTCCTATTGGTGCGAGAAACCGTTAGAGACAGTGTCCATCACGCGAGCCAATAGGAAGCAGACACAGACACAGACAAAAGGCATGCTCCGATGCTTCCAGAAGGGGAGCACGAGAGCAAGTTCCAACACGTACCGACCAATTGGTCACACCGTGTGGTTTGCAAAAATTAAGAACGGGTTGTCGCGTTTCGCGAAGTTCTGAAACAAAGAAACAGAGATTACAAAATATTAGTAATATTGGGGTAAAAAAGGGGGGTAAGAAATTGAGAAACCGACTAAGGGTTTTTTAGAGTTACGTGCGGAGACACTACTCTATGGGGGGCTGGGTGAGAGCCTCCCAAACCACTGTTGACACATCTCGCTTATCCGAGCAGGGCTTTGGGACGTCGATGGCACCCACCAGGGTCGATGACGTAGTTCCCAAGCCCCTGGATAAGAGGATTGGTGGCACCGGGAAGTCTAGCGTAGAAAGACTGCGCCAGTTTCCGGAAGTGGTCCTTGATGGTAGGCATATCCAGGTCACGATGAAGAGTCTCATTCCGGACATACCAAGGTGCGCCCACAATGATCCTCAGACATACGCTCTGGAACGCCTGCATCCTCCTCATATACGTGTCCGCCAGGTGACCCCAAGCGGGACACGCATAGTCGAGGATCGGCCTGAGCAACTGCTTGTACAGCGTCAGACCGTTCCTTGTAGACAGGGCGCTACGCCTGTTAAGCAGTGGGCCTAGGACTCCCAGCCTTTGCCTCGCCTTGTTGAGTCTTTCGTTGCAGTGTAGTCTCCAGGTCAGTTTTGTGTCCAGCGTAAGTCCCAGGTACTTAACACTGTCCGCCCATCTGATCTGTTCTCCGAACAGCCGGAGTGGAGCCGGCCTGTAGTACTTTCTTTTCCATGTGAAGAGCATTGCAGTGCTCTTCTCCACGTTAATACTTGTTCTCCAGGTTGTCAGCCACCCCTCCAACTGCGTCAGGTGCGTCTGGAGTCGCCTCTCCACCAGCTGCCCTCGCCACGACTCCGCTACTAGAGCCGTGTCGTCCGCATACAGAGCCAACTCGGTGCCTGGGGATTTTGGAATGTCGTTCACATAGAGACTGAAGAGCAGCGGGCCCACCATGGAACCCTGCGGCACTCCAGCCCGGATGCTTCTGACTTGGGAGGTGGCGTTCCCAAAGGTAGTGGAAAAGGTGCGATGGGAAAGATAAGATTGAACAACCTTAACTAGGTAGAAGGGCAGGTTCAGGGAGAGGAGTTTGAAAAGGAGACCCTCGTGCCAAACACGGTCGAAGGCCTTTGCCACGTCAAGAAAGACAGCACCAGTCAGCCTGTTGATGTTGAAGTTCCTCGTAACCTGTTCCACGAGCCGGACAAGTTGATGAGACGTAGCGTGTCCCGCCCGAAAGCCGAACTGCTCGTCCACCAAGATGCCCCCCTCGCGAACATGTCGGGTCAGTCTCGTCATTATTAGTCTCTCGAACAACTTGCCCAGACAGTCGAGCAAGCTGATCGGTCGGTAGGACGAAGCTAGGGCCGGGTCCTTACCCGGTTTATTAAAGCAGAGGACGTTGGCATGCTTCCAGAGCTCGGGGAAGTGACTCAGGAACAGGACGGCGTTGAATAACTCCACAAGGAAGTTAATCGCCTCCAAGGGCAGCTTTCTGAGGACCGCGTTACTGATACCGTCGGATCCGGGGGCCTTGTTTTGTCTTAGAGCGGCTATCGCCCGTGACATTTCTGTCACCTCCGTGGGTTCGGGTTCATCCAAGGGTCTGTACGAGACCGCGCTGATGACCTGCGCCACGTGCGCAACGTGCACCGGGTCTGACGGGTTGTCAGTCGGTACAAATTGCGCCTCTAAGTGCTCAGCGAGAGCATCGGCCTTCTCCTGGTCGGAGTTGGCCACCCCGTTGCGACTCACAATAGGCGGCCTTGGTGCGGGGACCCGCATCAAGTTCCTCGTCATTTGCCACAAGGACCTGTCCTGCACGCACAGGCTCTCAATCTTGTCCTCCCAGACACTGTTCCGGTATTCTCGGACCATCTCCCGAACCGCATGGACTTTGCGGCTCCAGTTGGCCTTGTCTACCGGGTCCCTCGAGATTTGCCAAGCCTTCCTCAGCCGATTTTTCTCCCGGACGTGCCTGAGGATAGAATCGGGCAAAGAAGCCTGTGGCGCCCTCTTAGGACGGTGCCTCGGCGTCGAAGCTTCGAGCGACCCCTTGATGGCGGAAGTTATGAACTCCGCACCGCGATCGATTTCCGCTGCTGTTCGAAAGGTAGGGGTGGGTCCCAACCTCTCTCTCAACACATTCGTAAACCTGTCCCAGTCAGTGCGCTTTAGGTCGGGTTTTTCGGGGGGTCTATGAAGGACACCGCGCGTCCCAGGTTCACGAGAACGGGGTTGTGATCCGAGTCTAGCTAAGCTAGAGACTTCAGCACTAACCGCCTTCTGATCCCTCTGGAGACAACGAAGTCTAGGACGTCCGGGAGATAGCCGGGATTGAAAGGGAAGTGGGTAGGGGTCGGAGGCCCGGCAGCCACCAGGCCGTGTAGATCTATGACGTCTCGGAGCAATCCGCCGCGAGCGCACATAATCCTAGAGCCCCATGAAGGGTGCTTAGCGTTGAAGTCACCACCGATTAAAACAGGCGTGGTGCCTCGAAGCAGCACCTCCATGTCAGCCCTCGTGGCCTGGTCGAACCGGTGGTAGGGAGGGAAGTAGATGGAAATGAGACGCACTGGGCCAGTCGAGGTCACCAGTTGGATAGCCGTTGCTTCCATGTGTTGGAGGGGAGGAAGTGAGACGACGTGGTGGTCAAGGCCCCTTCGGACCAGAACCGCCGTCCCACCCCTTCCCACATCCCCCGCTCGGTCACTACGATGGCAGATAAACTCTGCTAACGAGAACCTCATTGCGGAGCGCAAGTGGGTTTCTCCCAGCAGCATTACGTCGACACGATGCTTTGCCAAGAAACTTTCAAGCTCAGCCTTCTTCCCCGCGACTCCGTTGGCGTTCCAGAGTGCGACCGTGAGCTCCTTCAGCACTGGTGGTCCTCTATTCGGGTGCACTGCCATGAGAGACCAGGTAGAGGATGATGTGCTCCATGACCAGGTGGCCACGGTTACTCCTCGGAGACTCCTGGACCTTCCTCAAGAGACTCGATGAAAAGTCCCATGGGTCCAGTCCCGGAATACCCTTGAGTAGCTCAATGCAATTTTTGAGCTTTGCAACATCATCCTCGGGTGTGGGGGTTACAGGGGGGACAAGGGTGGGAGTTGGGAGTGGAAGGAAAGGGTTGGAAGGGTGTAGGATGGCAGTGTGGGTTGGGATAGGGAGAGGAGCGGTCTCGGGCGGGCCCTCGACCAAAGGGGTAGAACCGGATTCCACCGGTTCAGGTTTGGTGGCTTCGGCAGGTGCCTCGGCCTGGGGTGGAGGGGTATCTCTCTTTGACAGCACACTGGCGAATGATTGTACCAGTGGCTTTGGTGTTGGAGCTGGAGTCACTTTCGCCCTCCGTCCCGCAACGTGCCCCGAGGGCTTCTGGCCTTCACTTGGCCCATCCGTCCTCCCTTCTTGAGGCTTGGAGGCCCGCACATTCCCTGCCGCCCGCAAGGACTTGTACGTGGGACATCCCCGCCACGCCGAGGAATGGGCTCCTGAGCAGTGCAGGCACTTCGGGGGAGATCGTCTCTCCTCCGGGCACCGCCCCTCTCGTGGTCACCACCACAGAACCCACACCTCGGGTTAGCGCGGCAATCCCTCCGCACATGCCCAAACCGGAAACAGTTCTTGCACTGAACCGGGCCGCCTGGAGACTTGTACTTCTCCACCCTGACGCGGAGCCCGCACAGGACTGATATGGAATACAGCCTTGCGGTCTGCTCCCCGGGCGTCAGAGAGACAACGAAGTTCGGCAACCGCTGCCTTTCTCCGGTCTTCTGATCCCGCTTCCATTGGGAGAGCATCTGTGTGACGGATTTCACGGGGAAACCCATCTCCACTAGCTCCTCCTGGATGTCGTCGGGGTTTGTCCGTGTCAGGAGTCCCTTCACCACAACCCTGACCAGTCGCTCCCGTCCCAGCTCGTAGGACCAATGCTGGATCCCCAAGCTCGGCAAGAACTTCTGGAGGGCGCGGTAATCTTCCTCCGACCCGCACTGGAGGCGCACTCGGTCCCCCGGCTGCCTGACCGCCTCCACAGGCTCGCGAACCTTGGACCGGATGGCCCTCGCCAACTTGGAGTATCCCTCCACATCACACAATATGATGGGAGGGATCTTCCCCTTCGCTTTGCCAGCTGGCCCAGAGCCACTAGTACCAGGCTGGGGTGAGACACGGCTTGCGTTGTTACCCGCAGGTTTCCGCCGCTTCCCACCTTTACCCAGCGCTGGCGCACCCTGGCCCGGGCCACCGCTGGCCTCGCTCTCATCACCAGAGCTGCCGCCTAAATGGTTAGGGTTGCCCCCCAGCAGCTTCCTGGTGTTGCCGGCCTTCCCCCTTCGGCGGGGTCTTACGGTCCGAAATCCTTCAGATTCATCATCGGACCCCTGGCTCGACTCATCGCGCATCAACGGGAGGTCTGGTCCTGAAGACAGTCCCTCCACGTCCACGGACTCGCCCGAGCTGTCAACACGCGCGAAGCGTGTGACCCGGTCTTCCGAATCTGAAGAAAATTCAGCCGGGCGTTTCACACCTACCGACACCCCTTGGCGGGAGGTGCCGGAGTTGACGCGGGTTTTTGAGACCCTTGCGCTAGCGCTTGCGTCAGTGCCGCTTGCAGCGGTCTTTACTGGCGGAGGACGGCTAGGCTCCCCCTGGTCAGGGCTTGCGTTGGCACCGTTAGGTTTCCACCCATCGTGCTGGCGGGAGCTTTTGCCATCCTCCCCGGTTTGCGGGCTGTCGGCCCTAAAAAGGGCCTCCAGCACTTTTTGGCCATCAGCGGCACGCTCACCTCCTGTAGTCGGAGGGGCCCCACTGGGCTCGCCCGCATCGGCATTGCTGCCGACGCTTTGTAGGGGGCCAGCACTGTCCTTCAAGCCGAGGCCCGAGGGTGCAGTGCCAGAAGCCCCGGCGGATCTGCCAGCGGCACGCGCGCCTCCGGTAGCTGGAGGGGCCCCGCTGGCTTCACCTTGGCCACTTGCGCCCACCTCGCCGGTAGTTGGCGAGGTCACGCTGGCCGAGTTGTTGGCCCTGATAAGGGCCGAAACTTCACCCGAGGGTGACACCGACTGGGTGTGGCTATCGGCACGCTCACCTCAGTAATTTGAGGGGCCACGCTACCTCCACCCGCTTGGCTGTGGACTGCGCCCACCTCCCCGGAAAATTGGGGGGTCACGCCAGCCTTGTTGGCCCTGGAAAGGGCCGATTTGTTGGCCCTAATAAGGGCCGATTCGTCACCCGGGAGTGACTCTAGCTCACCTCGGCCAGCGGCACGCTCGGCTCCGGGAATTGGAGCGGCCCCGCTGACTTCGGCAGCTACCTCTGGCTTGTTGCCCCTCGAAGGGGCAGCTGCCACTGAAGCTCCCGCCTTCGGGCTTGTGGCGGACCACTTGCCACCCGGCACGAGCTCCTTCCTGACCGGGGGAGCCTTCAGTCCCCGCGAGCGGAGACTTCCAACCTCCCCAGAAAGGACGGGCAGCACAAGCCTGCCGTTGACGGCGGCTCCCCCGCTGCTCGCCGCCAACTTCTTCTTGCCCGGGGTCGGTCGCTTCCCGGGCCCGGGGTTCTTCCTCGCCTCATCCGGCGGTCTTCTCCCGACCCCGACACCAACACCTTTCTTCAACTTCACCGAGGGCTCCATCAACCGTAGAATCAGCAAACGCTAAGTAGGCTCAGAAGCAGGAAACACGTAAGGGAGGCAGGACGACACCTTGCACTCCCATTCCATAGGAAGCGCTGGCGCAGTGAGCAGAGGTGGAGTCGTCACGGACGGCTCAGACAACATGGACTGTGGGCCGGACCGGCAGTAGGGAGGGAGGGTGAAGCGGCCGGTGCAAGTGCGAAGGAAAGAAGGCTGACTGAACAGTGAGGTACATCAACCTAACTGTGTTATTTGTGTATGTCTCTTATCTGATATGTATAGTTTACCTCGTCACGTTAAAGTATATTACTTTAGATAAATATAAGTTTTAATTTTTTAGGCACAACTTTATTTCCCCTCGATAAGACGGACTTTTCATAACTCGAACAGACCCCCGACCCCTTTAGTATGAGTTATCGAGCGTTGACTGAATTTCATAATTTAATTAAAAATATGTCATTTATATCCAAGAGATTATGTTTTGTTCCTTTGGGATGGTTAATAATAATAAAAATGTTAACTGTTATAATATATTAAAATACTTTTTCCTTAATATATGTAACATAACTATAGAGATTAATTTTACCATTTTATTTTAATATCATAGTAACCATACTATCTTGTGTGTATTTATATTAAAAAATATAAATAAAATAAAAAATCCCAGCACACTACTGTACTGGTGTACTATTTAGTGAGCTAGGATTCACAAGGTAATCATGCTTAATTAATAACTGTATCATACTCGGCAGTTAAAAAATATAATAAACATAAATAAGATTACCTCAATTTGTCCCATGTTGGAAATCGGAAAAATGTCAAGCCAGGATTTATCATGGAAGATCCGTAGCATCCTGTCCCAAAGCAATGGTGGACGACTAGCATTGTTTTTATATTAACGTAAATAAAACTACCAAGTGAGACTGAGATACGCTAATTATAAATTCCACTGTCAATACAAGTCAAAATATAAATATTCAAATACAAAAAACCTAACATATAATAAACAATTGAAAATTAACACTAATTACAAAATATTAACTAAGGAGAAAACATCCTTGAAAATAATACAAATGAATTTGAAAACGCAAAATAAGTCAAAAGGAGACCAATCTATATAACAAAAATATAGTTTAACTAAAGAACACAATGAAAAATATAATAAGATGGAGTCAAACAATGAGTCAAATATTGGTAATGTGTTCGGTGGGTCTAAAATTATTTCAAAATTCACATGATGAAGAAAAATAAATATGTATTTAATAAAAATTAAAACCAAACATATAATAAACAATTGAAAATTAACACTAATTGCAAAATATTAACTAAGGAGAAAACATCCTTGAAAATAATACAAATGAATTTGAAAACGCAAAATAAGTCAAAAGGAGACCAATCTATATATCAAAAATATAGTTTAACTAAAGAACACAATGAAAAATATGTTAAGATGGAGTCAAACAATGAGTCAAATATTGGTAATGTGTTCGGTGGGTCTAAAATCATTTCAAAATTCACATGATGAAGAAAAATAAATATGTATTTAATAAAAATTAAAATTTATGTTGAAAATAAATACATTTTCAATACAGGAAAAAATAGAAATAAAGGATTTTTAATTAAAATTAATGAAAAAGAGTCAAATATATTTCGACTGGTGCGAGCTCTAGACAAATATGTGAGCACTACATGAAGAATATAGGCAAGGGGGAGAAGGGAAGAAACATCATACAAAATTTTACTATCCCAGTGTCAACCCCATGTTGTTGACGACCAGGTTAAAGGCATAGATAAAAGTAAAGGTCTTCCGTAGAATAACCTAGATATAGGAACGCATCGAGGTTACTCTAGTCTTCCGTGAAACAGCCAACTCCTAGCGGATGGCAGGAGTACTAATTGAGCGAGAGATTTAGCGGGAGATTTTTAATATAAGAGCCCTCTATTAGCCAGACTATAAACTAGATTTGTTACGAGCGTAGAAATGCTTAACTACTGTCCTACAAAAAAAAACATTTCTGCCCGGAATGTGTGTGTGAAACGTTTTTTCCCTACAAAAATTCTACTATATGATAGAATTTTAATAGGAAAAAAGGCCTCTCAGATTTTCATTCCTATCAGAAATAGGATATACTCACTTTGGTAAAGTTTTATGATTGTCTTGTCACCAGGAATCTTTAAGACACAATTGAAAATGTATTATAATTCTAATAATGAAAAGTGAAAATGTACCTTCTTGAACATAGAATATAAACTTGTCCAAGAATTTAAAAAAATATATAAATATTACCTTTTATTTCAAGAATTATAATAACTTTCCAAATAGGATTCAAACTCTCTGATGTAATAAAAGTCATGATTCTTCATAAATATAATATAGTTTAGTAAAATAGGCATTACAATTTCAATGAATGGCTAAAGTACAAGTGATTGAAAATGAAAAACAAACACTTATGAATAAAAAAAATATTTTTTAATATCAAATAAATATAGTCATACATATAAATCTTGACCTGTAATCTGGTGTAGAAAGAAATATTTATTTACTGTACTGTTTTATGAATTAAACTGTTGAGATTTTTTTTTAAATATATAATATAAAAAAATGGAAACAAAAAATACATGGCATGAGACTTTGTCCAATTGATTGCGAACAATTACATGAAAGTGAACCTATAATGTTAAAACATTTGATATATTGAGTAAACTAATGCTACTTCAAACAGTCTTTAATACTACAAAAGTATAATATTCCAGCAACATAAGAAGTAAACCAACAAGAAGAATGCAGGTTACACGGAGCTGATTACAGGACGGCATCCGACTCGAACTTTTATGAAACCTTTAAGAGAAAGAAAAAAAAATTAGACAAACCAAGACTAAAACAAATTCTACTAATTTGGAGCCAAGTGACTCACAAATATTTACACACAAACCAAAAATGTTATTGTTGCGCTATAAACTTAGCTTAAGTTGACTTGCCATATTGCCAAAAATTGATTATTTTTTTTGTTCACTGTTTGGGCTCAATTTGTGTCTAAACATGAATATGTGCTAAGAATGTATATTAAAAAAATTGAGTTCAAATTGTTGTGAGAAACTTTGTGTGTGCGAAGTTTTGAATTGGCTTCACAACAATCATCAGCTTCGACTTTTCTTCGCCAATAAAAATATTGACAACTAAAATACTTCATTTATTTTCAACTATAGCAATTCTGAGCTGTTTATATATTACAAATCAATATTCATATGGAAAAAACTGAAGTAATTGAATTGCATGTTGTGATAATAGCTTGATTTGTCAGATTAACAAAAAACTATTACAAACAATTATGCAAAATAACATACAAGTAATTTTAGTGCATCAAGTTTTATATAAGCAAAATATAGTATTTTCACAAGCATAAAACAACTAAAAGAAAATATTCGAACTTCAATTTGGCTTCGAGAACTATTTATGTATTCTATTCGAGTTCGTTTCAAATTTGAAAAAGTGGACTGCACACACCCCTATGAAACATAATGTTTTTAGCTTCTTCTTCCTATAACATATTGAGTTCCTACACAAGCGTACGACCATGGTTCAACCTTGTCTAAAATGCACAGTAGAGTGGTGAAAAGACGACATGAAAATAAGATTTAGATAAAGACTTTGAGAATCAACAATAATATGTTCAAATGTGTAGAGATTCACAGGGTGAAAAAAAGGATTTGATTATCGTAAATAAAAGTTGTGAATATGTAAAACAATATATATATAATATATTTTTAGAAATATGATAAAATGTCCTGACATTTCCTTTGAATATGTGGTTGACTCGCTAGAACTCAAGGTGGCCTGCCACATTAAATACTCTTTTGGATGCCTAATTTTACCGCATATGTTCTAGTGCGTACTAATTACTAAATAAAGAACAACTACCTAGACCTGAATGGCATGAGCTAGTTTCATATGGGAAACTGGCCCATTTCATTAGAGTTAAGGTAGGTGTCACCTTGTATTTAGTCTCTGGTCACACTTGTGGTGTACTAAGTCTATAAGGCTACAGGTATAAGAATACATTCCCTGTGAGTTATGGCCACATTACATGTGTTCTATGTGGACCTTAAGGTTTAGTTAACAAAGCATTGTTAGTAGATGTGTGCAAGAAGTATTTATTTGACTGCGATCATTAAATGATCTGAAAATGTTACGAATTGTGTACCCAGCAATATTTTTGTTAAAAAATATATACAAACTTGTACTTGAACAAAATATTTCATAATTTGTATTAATATTATTATTATTACTAAA
>JBCFYV010000001.1:65594022-65647390 GCA_039000515.1 Timema cristinae
TCCCAGATCTCCCTCTCACATCCATTTAGAAACCCCTAGAACTCAAAACCTACCATTTCCAATTTTCCTCCTCCCTACACCCACAGAATTATTTGGTAAGAGATGGACTGGCATTTTTCCTCATACTTAAACATAATTAAATCGCACCTCTCCCTTTTCCTTCGTTTGTTTTTTCCTTTCATTATAAAATCTGATATAAATATTTAATAGAGCCGAGGCAAGATGTCAACGAAAACATTACTATTTTAACTTGGAGGGTTATCACTTTGTATTAAAATATGGTAAGGACATGGGCGTAGGGAGAATTTAATTTATGGAAACGATGGGCGGGGGGTTCAAATCGTAACTTTATGACATAATGTCTAGACTTACTACTAAACCCTAAAAAAATAAGAACATGGAGATATTATAATGTAGGAGCGGAACTTCATTTTTGTGAGGGGGAAGGCAAGTAACAAAAATGTTTTTCGGGGTATTTCTACCCTCCTTTCTCCCAATTAAATTTAATAAATTGGATGCTTTTAGAATATATTTGTAGTTTTCTTATTTTGGAGAGTTTTCGAAAATTATACTCTTTTAAAAGCTCTTTAGAATAGTGATAGCCTTTGAATTTTTCTTTAATTCGGATGCCCCTAAAAGATATTTAGAGTGTTCCTCGCCTGATTATTTTTATTTTCAAAATCATATGCTACTATAAGTTGTTTCAAGAAATTTTTAAAAATATGACTTGGAATGTTTTTTAAACTAGATGCCTCAATAACTTATTAATACAGGCATATTGTGTAATATTATGGGTAGACATCACATAAATTGCAACAGAAAATTTTAACAACTATTTATTACACAAAACGTGTTCTCTATAACATTAAATTCCTCAGGAATACTGGTGGTGGAAATATCACAATGTTTAACCACATAAATAGCGACACTATAACAAGACACACATTGTCATAGGGAGATGGTGTTATACCAGTACAATCAGAAATACCGATTCAATATTTAAATATTTTAAAATGTCCTTTAATAAGTATATTATTGATTTTTTTTAATTACCCATAATAGTATTTATTTTTTAACACAATTATAATACATAACAAGAACTTATATTGTTATATATTTTAAAGTAATACAAAAATAACATTAAATCATATGGTTATAAACTTTAAATTAATACAACATCAACATACTAAATTAGACAACATAAATTGTTTAGTTTCTGATTACTCAGCAACTAATTCATCATCATCATCATCATCATCATCATGCCTTTGATCTTGAGATTAATTTGTTCACGCTGATCCTTTGCAGTTGATGCATGCGATAAAGCACTCAATGTCATGCATCTGATGATCTGTAAGAGTTCCTGTGGATCCGGTGGTAAGTCAGTCTGTCCTGTGATCACTCTCTTTCCACCCCCAGTCCGATGGTAAGAGTTCATCTGGTGGTAAGTCAGTCTGTCCTGGGATCACTCTCTTTCCACCCCCAGTCCGATGGTAAGAGTTCCTGTGGATCCGGTGGTAAGTCAGACTGTCCTGGGATCACTCTCTTTCCACCCCCAGTCCGATGGTAAGAGTTCATCTGGTGGTAAGTCAGTCTGTCCTGGGATCACTCTCTTTCCATCCTCAGTCCGATGGTAAGAGTTCATCTGGTGGTAAGTCAGTCTGTCCTTGGATCACTCTCTTTCCACCCCCAGTCCGATGGTAAGAGTTCATCTGGTGGTAAGTCAGTCTGTCCTGGGATCACTCTCTTTCCATCCTCAGTCCGATGGTAAGAGTTCATCTGGTGGTAAGTCAGTCTGTCCTGGGATCACTCTCTTTCCACCCCCAGTCCGATGGTAAGAGTTCCTGTGGATCTGGTGGTAAGTCAGTCTGTCCTGGGATCACTCTCTTTCCATCCCCAGTCCGATGGTAAGAGTTCATCTGGTGGTAAGTCAGTCTGTCCTGGGATCATTCTCTTTCCATCCCCAGTCCGATGGTAAGAGTTCATCCGGTGGTAAGTCAGTCTGTCCTGGGATCACTCTCTTTCCATCCCCAGTCCGATGGTAAGAGTTCCTGTGGATCCGGTGGTAAGTCAGTCTGTCCCTGGATCACTCTCTTTCCACCCCCAGTCCGATGGTAAGAGTTCCTGTGGATCCGGTGGTAAGTCAGTCTGTCCTGTGATCACTCTCTTTCCATCCCCAGTCCGATGGTAAGAGTTCATCTGGTGGTAAGTCAGTCTGTCCTTGGATCACTCTCTTTCCACCCCCAGTCCGATGGTAAGAGTTCATCCGGTGGTAAGTCAGTCTGTCCTGGGATCACTCTCTTTCCATCCCCAGTCCGATGGTAAGAGTTCCTGTAGATCTGGTGGTAAGTCAGTCTGTCCTGGGATCACTCTCTTTCCACCCCCAGTCCGATGGTAAGAGTTCCTGTGGATCCGGTGGTAAGTCAGTCTGTCCTGGGATCACTCTCTTTCCATCCCCAGTCCGATGGTAAGAGTTCCTGTGGATCTGGTGGTAAGTCAGTCTGTCCTGGGATCACTCTCTTTCCATCCCCAGTCCGATGGTAAGAGTTCATCAGGTGGTAAGTCAGTCTGTCCTGGGATCACTCTCTTTCCACCCCCAGTCCGATGGTAAGAGTTCCTGTGGATCCGGTGGTAAGTCAGTCTGTCCCTGGATCACTCTCTTTCCACCCCCAGTCCGATGGTAAGAGTTATCCGGTGGTAAGTCAGTCTGTCCTGGGATCACTCTCTTTCAATCCCCAGTCCGATGGTAAGAGTTCATCCGGTGGTAAGTCAGTCTGTCCTGGGATCACTCTCTTTCCACCCCCAGTCCGATGGTAAGAGTTCATCCGGTGGTAAGTCAGTCTGTCCTGGGATCACTCTCTTTCCATCCCCAGTCCGATGGTAAGAGTTCATCTGGTGGTAAGTCAGTCTGTCCTGGGATCACTCTCTTTCCACCCCCAGTCCGATGGTAAGAGTTCATCCGGTGGTAAGTCAGTCTGTCCTGGGATCACTCTCTTTCCATCCCCAGTCCGATGGTAAGAGTTCATCTGGTGGTAAGTCAGTCTGTCCTGGGATCACTCTCTTTCCACCCCCAGTCCGATGGTAAGAGTTCCTGTGGATCTGGTGGTAAGTCAGTCTGTCCTGTGATCACTCTCTTTCCACCCCCAGTCCGATGGTAAGAGTTCCTGTGGATCTGGTGGTAAGTCAGTCTGTCCTGGGATCACTCTCTTTCCACCCCCAGTCCGATGGTAAGAGTTCCTGTGGATCCGGTGGTAAGTCAGTCTGTCCTGGGATCACTCTCTTTCCACCCCCAGTCCGATGGTAAGAGTTCATCCGGTGGTAAGTCAGTCTGTCCCGGGATCACTCTCTTTCCATCCCCAGTCCGATGGTAAGAGTTCCTGTGGATCCGGTGGTAAGTCAGTCTTTCCTGGGATCACTCTCTTTCCACCCCCAGTCCGATGGTAAGAGTTCATCTGGTGGTAAGTCAGTCTGTCCTGGGATCACTCTCTTTCCACCCCCAGTCCGATGGTAAGAGTTCATCTGGTGGTAAGTCAGTCTGTCCTGGGATCACTCTCTTTCCATCCCCAGTCCGATGGTAAGAGTTCATCCGCTGGTAAGTCAGTCTGTCCTGGGATCACTCTCTTTCCATCCCCAGTCCGATGGTAAGAGTTCATCTGGTGGTAAGTCAGTCTGTCCTGGGATCACTCTCTTTCCATCCCCAGTCCGATGGTAAGAGTTCATCTGGTGGTAAGTCAGTCTGTCCTGGGATCACTCTCTTTCCACCCCCAGTCCGATGGTAAGAGTTCCTGTGGATCTGGTGGTAAGTCAGTCTGTCCTGGGATCACTCTCTTTCCACCCCCAGTCCGATGGTAAGAGTTCCTGTGGATCTGGTGGTAAGTCAGTCTGTCCTGGGATCACTCTCTTTCCACCCCCAGTCCGATGGTAAGAGTTCCTGTGGATCCGGTGGTAAGTCAGTCTGTCCTGGGATCACTCTCTTTCCATCCCCAGTCCGATGGTAAGAGTTCATCTGGTGGTAAGTCAGTCTGTCCTGGGATCACTCTCTTTCCATCCCCAGTCCGATGGTAAGAGTTCATCCGGTGGTAAGTCAGTCTGTCCTGGGATCACTCTCTTTCCATCCCCAGTCCGATGGTAAGAGTTCATCTGGTGGTAAGTCAGTCTGTCCTGGGATCACTCTCTTTCCATCCCCAGTCCGATGGTAAGAGTTCATCTGGTGGTAAGTCAGTCTGTCCTGGGATCACTCTCTTTCCATCCCCAGTCCGATGGTAAGAGTTCATCTGGTGGTAAGTCAGTCTGTCCTGGGATCACTCTCTTTCCACCCCCAGTCCGATGGTAAGAGTTCCTGTGGATCCGGTGGTAAGTCAGTCTGTCCTGGGATCACTCTCTTTCCATCCCCAGTCCGATGGTAAGAGTTCATCTGGTGGTAAGTCAGTCTGTCCTGGGATCACTCTCTTTCCATCCCCAGTCCGATGGTAAGAGTTCATCCGGTGGTAAGTCAGTCTGTCCTGGGATCACTCTCTTTCCATCCCCAGTCCGATGGTAAGAGTTCATCTGGTGGTAAGTCTGTCTGTCCTGGGATCACTCTCTTTCCACCCCCAGTCCTATGGTAAGAGTTCCTGTGGATCTGGTGGTAAGTCAGTCTGTCCTGGGATCACTCTCTTTCCACCCCCAGTCCGATGGTAAGAGTTCATCCGGTGGTAAGTCAGTCTGTCCTGGGATCACTCTCTTTCCATCCCCAGTCCGATGGTAAGAGTTCATCCGGTGGTAAGTCAGTCTGTCCTGGGATCACTCTCTTTCCATCCCCAGTCCGATGGTAAGAGTTCATCCGGTGGTAAGTCAGTCTGTCCTTGGATCACTCTCTTTCCATCCCCAGTCCGATGGTAAGAGTTCATCTGGTGGTAAGTCAGTCTGTCCTGGGATCACTCTCTTTCCACCCCCAGTCCGATGGTAAGAGTTCCTGTGGTTTCCTTCCACTGCTGCGCCTGGCAGTACACTCAAAGACTGGTAGTTTGCTGCTGCAGAGGTAAGTTCCAACAGTCACCAAAGCGCTTATAACATAACGAATAGAGTCCCTCTCCAAACTTCCCACTGTACAGAGAGAGAGCTTACCAAAGCATTATCTCTAGATCCAATATAATCGCTACAGCCTTTTATGATGAAACACCTAGATTGTGTGTAGAGGGAAGGGGAAACATTTAGGAATAAAAATATCATCACAACCACCTTGTATTCAAATCTAACCCCCCCCACCCCCCTTTCCAGACTCCCCTTATAACCAGACTAAATACATTGACTGCTGCCTTGATCAGTGCTCCCCATGAGGTGAGTAAACAGATGAATAACATCTTGTATTTTTGAAGTCTAACTTACACCTACCATAAAATATAGACACATTAATCTTTATATTTATACGTCCCAATTATCAATGTATTGATGGAAAATATTAATGTATTTTTATAGTGTTACGTTTAAAAGAAAATATGTTTCTGACATTTAGTGTAAATGTGCTACAGTACCTCCCCTATTGGCCCACATGATGATATAGACCTATGTTACAGCTTAGATTAAGTTAGCATTTTGATCCAATTTCCTACATCACGTATTTGTCCAAACAAAAGTCTAAATCTTCAACTTTCGAGTCTTTGCCTTAAAACCAAAATATGTCAATGTATAAATTACTTATACAGTTTGTTAGGCTAATCCTAGATTAAGTAATCATAGTGTACACAAGAACATCAAGTCTAAAATACCACCAATAATTTATATTACATTAGTATATAGTGGCAACGAACCATCAAAACACACTAAATACAAAACTAGCTTGTCATCCAGTGTAACATAAGTTAGTAACGCAAACTAAAAATAGCAAACATGGTCACACAAGATAGTCACACAAGATAGCAAATAAAATTATATTTTTCAAGCGCAAAAGCTAGATCGATGGACTAAGATAAAGTGATGTATGAGTAAGATGCATAGCTATGATCAATTAACACGGATTAAATAATGTTTGGTTCTGTTCAATGACTATGATCAATGAACGATGATCAATTAACGTTCGGGTCTTTTCAAGGAGTGTAGCATTGATTGAATGATGACCAAGCGTGACTATCGATCAGCACATACCATGTATCATGCACGGGTATGAAGCCATTCAGTTTGATGTAGAGTTCAGATCAATTCTCAAATGCAGTTTAAGAATGAAGCATGCTATTTGGTTGCCACCGCTAATTTACAATTGTACATCGTGAGACCGGAGATATCGACATTAAATTATTTGGTTTAACTCTCTAATTTCAGTTCTAGCAAATCTTATATATGTATACATACATATTATCAGAGGCTGGCTGAGCTTATTATGAATTATCTGATACCAATATGCAAGGTCGGGGTGAGCTTATTCCTATCCCACTATCTGACACATATATGTAAAGTGACGGGGGCGTACTTATTATATATTATCATCGCATTCTGACCTGTCATGTTCGAGTGAGGGCTCAAAGCGAGAGACTCAAGAAATAACAATCAACCACATACACTACTATTGGTTTATTTCCCAAATTATCCCGTCAAACTCCTGACACCTTCTGACGAATGCTTCTTTCGTTCACCCATTCCCGGTCAACATATCGCTTGAGATCTCTAACTTCCCTGGGCAGCAGTGGATAACCACTCTCTAATATCTGTCTAACCAATATCCTAATCATGGTTGCACTCATGGCACGTGAGACACACCATCGCTAAACGGATTCATCTTACTACACAACTGTCTGACACCAACTGCCCATAGCTCTGCTCGACGATAAACATTAACTATAATCTTCCAACTACGGCATTAAGCACCAATCAACGTCATACAAAACCACGCGATGCTTGAACATCACTTGTCACAGATTAAATGATCTCCCACTGGAATCAGCAGTTTTGAGTCTAAGAACGGATACACAGGAAATACCTCACATTTCAGGTACTTGACCCTGCATTATTATTAGCTGACCGGGATAGTTGAACTTAACAATAGATATAAAACATCTTGACAATAAATCACTAAGTTGAGAGCCTCATAATATATATCTCTCTGTGAATACATTTACCAACTATGCAGTTTCGTAAAATTAAAACAGGTTATTCGAGCATAAGCGTAATTCATTTTGTAAAGGAAATGTCGTATATCACGAAGCTCCAGTTCCAAACGATATTAATTAGGATATTTAGAGTGTGTTCCACCATCACATACAGCAAGAATGTACATGCTAATGCAACCAATTGAATGCTACACTGGATATCATCGCTGGGGAACTGCATGGCTACTATTGGGAAACAGCGTTGCCATTCTCTCGTTTTCTTGGGGTCAATATTCCCACCAATATAGGACAAGTTTTACAAATTTGGTTAATCAAAGTTGCCAGTAGCTCTTTCTTATCGCAGTACACCACCTTCAGACATAACTGATAGCGAGGATATTTGACAACAATTAACTGAGAAAGAGCGAAGATAAAGCTTTTCTCCATAAGACCTGTAGTTCCATCAGCAATGATATTGTGTTTAGTATCTTTCAAAAAATTAGTGAAAAAACACGCAATATGGTTGGATAGTATTTAATCCCGCTCCTCCAAAACTGCTTTTGTTCACAGTTTCAAGTTGTCAATAAATCTCACTAGTTTAGTGAATGGCATCCATTTCAGGCCTGTGACTTGGAACTATAGCTTGCCTGCAAGATTGACTCACGATATATAAGGTTTTAAAGATTGAATTGTATTAAAATGACTTAAGTTCATCTTTTCATTGCGTGACCGGTTTAGAGCGGACGAGTAGTTTAGGTTTTATTCCTGAAAATACTTACTCGGAACTGACGGATTCTCAACCAGTTTAGATACATTTCAATGTCTTAAGAGGTGAAAGGGTTATTTTATCATATTCCCTCATTTGAAGCTCATTTCAGCCCATGGCCAATTTATAAAGTGCACGATCCCCTTAAGCAACGATTCACAGTTTTAAAGATTTGTTGCTTCAACTCAATGTCAACAAGGAACAAGCACACTTTATCAACGTTTGTTTTGAGAAGGGGGTGGGGAGGCAGAAGAGGCCAGGAGTCCAAAGTATCAAGATATATATATATATATATGTGTGTGTGTGTGTGTGTGTGTGTGTGTGTGTGTGTGTGACATCACAACCGCCACCCACAGACTTAACTTTGCACTCCTTTTATTTACATGTTTATTTCATATTCCAATAAAAGCAGTTCATTTAATCTAAGAGTTATACCATTTATGTAACACTAAGTATCTTAATTGCAACACAAATACTAAACGATGCAAATAGATTAGTCAGGTTTATACTGGGTGGAGAGTTTCCATTTCAACTATTCCCCCCCCCCTTACATTTGAGAAGGTAATTTCAATAATACATTTTTTGTATTTATTCTAAATTTACAGCTTATTAAAAGGACATACAACCACAACATTATGTTTTAAATTATAAATTACATCGAAAGGGATTTAATTTTAAAATAAACTTCATCCTGGCCCATTTCTGTTGTATGGCGTGTAAATAGACAAACCAGAATCCTCCACACGTTTAGTGGGAATATCGTGCCGTGGCAAGCAATATTCAAAATTAATAATTAAAAAAATTGTATGGTACACCGCACAGATTTTCACCCTTTTTACATTCTCTTGATACCTTGGAGAGAAAGTATTGTGATCGTCAAAAAAAATCTAACTCGAGATTTTGATAAATGTCGACTTTTCATGAATCCCCTAAACCAAACAAGTTGTTTCACAATGCCGTCTGTCTCTGTCTGTACCTTGGGCTATAGCTGAAACTATTGTACAGATTGGGTTAAAACATGTTATGTGGAATTTTTCATAAACTCCCGCCGAGGGTTTTGATATTAGACATTTAAACCTAAAATTAAGAGTAGTTTACTGAAGGCCTAAAATATAAAATAAATCGATTTTATCCAAATTCGCTGTAACGATATAGAATAAATTTTATAGCTAGACATATTTTATAAATATAAACAAGATGGCAACCGAATATAATAAAATATTTTATTTTTAGTTTTCGGAGTTTTTTCATTAAAAATAATCTGAATAGTTATTGTTCCAGCGCAAGAATGTCCGTGAAGTCCCAGTTCATGTCCTCCCAAGGTCAAGGTTTGTTCCAATGGTTTTTGTCATCGCAGCAGTTCAGGGGGGCAAGGAGCGGATACAGATCATCTCCATGGGGGCTAGGAGCGGATACAGATCATCACCATGGGGGGCTAGGAGCGGATACAGGTCAACTCTATGGGGGGATAGGAGCGGATACAGATCATCTCTATGGGGGGCGAGGAGCGGATACAGGTCATCTCCATGGGGGGCCAGGAGCGGATACAGATCATCTCCATGGGGGCTAGGAGCGGATACAGATCATCTCTATGGGGGGCAGGAGCGTATACAGATCATCTCTATGGGGGGCTAGGAGCGGATACAGATCATCTCAATGGGGGGCTAGGAGCGGATACAGATCATCTCTATGGGGGCTAGAGCGAATAAATCATCTCCATGGGGTCCTTGGACGGATACAGATCATCTCTATGGGGGGCTAGTAGCGAATACAGATCATCTCCATGGGGGGCTAGGAGCGGATACAGCTCATCTCCATGGGGGGCTAGGAGCGGATACAGATCTTCTCTATGGGGGGCTAGAAGCGGATGCAGATTATCTCCATGGGGTGCATTGGAGCGGATACAGATCATCTCTATGGGGGCTAGGAGCGGATACAGATCATCTCCATGGGGGGCTAGGAGCGGATACAGATCATCTCTATGGTGGGTTAGGAGCGGATATAGATCATCTCTATGGTGGGCTAGGAACGGATACAGGTCATCTCTATGGGGGGCTAGGAGCGGATACAGGTCATCTCTATGGGGGCTAGGAGCGGATACAGATCATCTCTATGGGGGCTAGGAGCGGATACAGATCATCTCTATGGGGGGCAAGGAGCGGATACAGGTCATCTCCATGGGGGGCTAGGAGCGGATACAGATCATCTCCATGGGGGCAGGATGTACATCTCTGGGTAGGAGGATAATCCAGGTGAGGAAGTCTTGGGCTGAGCGTAAGTCATCTGGGCTAGGAGACATCATTATGGAGTCAATTTAATATTCTTGGGGAGGACAGTTCTAGGGTAGACGGACAGTCATCTCATGGGCTAGGAGGGATACATCATCTCATGGGGGGCTAGGGATACATATCATCTCTATGGGCTAGGACGATACAGATCATCTCATGGGGCTGGAGGGATACAGTCTCCTATGGGTAGAGCGGATACATCATCTCATGGGCTAGGAGCGGATACAGATCATCTCCATGGGGGGCTAGGAGCGGATACAGTCATCTCCATGGGGGGCTAGGAGCGGATCAGATCATCTCTAGGGGGTAGAGGGATACAGTCACTCATGGGGGCTAGGAGGATACAGTCATCTCTAGGGGTAGGAGATCAGTCATCTCATGGGGGCTAGGAGGGATACAGTCATCTCTATGGGGGCTAGGAGGATACAGTCATCTCTATGGGGGCTAGGAGCGATCAGATCATCTCATGGGGGCTAGGAGGATACAGTCATCTCATGGGGGGTAGGAGGATACAGATCATCTCCATGGGGGGCTAGGAGCTGGATACAGATCATCTCTCATGGGGGCTAGGAGCGGATACAGATCATCTCTATGGGGGGCTAAGAGCGGGATACAGATCATCTCTATGGGGGCTAGGAGCGGTATACAGATCATCTCTATGGGGGGCTAGGAGCGGATACAGATCATCTCTATGGGGGCTAGGAGCGGATACAGTCATCTCCCATGGGGGGCTAGGAGTGGATACAGATCATCTCTATGGGGGCTAGGAGCGGTATATCAGAGTCATCATCTCTATGGGGGGCAGGGGACTATCAGGAGGCTAGGAGTTACAGATCATCTCCATGGGGGCTAGGAGCGGATACAGATCATCTCTATGGGGGGCTAGGAGCGATACAGATCATATCTCATGGGGGGCTAGGAGTGATACAGATCATCTCTATGGGGGCTAGGAGATCGTATTACTGAGGTAATCTCTCTATGGGGGGCTAGGAGCGGATACAGATCATCTCTATGGGGGCTAGGAGCGGATACAGATCATCTCCATGGGGGGCTAGGAGCGGATACAGATCATCTCTATGGGGGGCTAGGAGCGGATACAATCATCTCTATGGGGGCTAGGAGCGGATACAGATCATCTCATGGGGGGCTAGGAGCGGATACAGATCATCTCCATGGGGGGCTAGGAGGGATACAAGTCATCTCTATGGGGGCTAGGAGCGGATACAGATCATCTCTATGGGGGGCTAGGAGCGATACAGTCATCTCTATGGGGGCTAGGAGCGGATACAGTCATCTCTATGGGGGGCTAGTAGCGGATACAGATCATCTCTATGGGGAGGCTAGGAGCGGATACAGATCATCTCCATGGGGGCTAGGAGGGATACAGTCATCTCTATGGGGGGCTAGGAGCGGATACAGATCATCTCTATGGGGGGCTAGAGCGGATACAGTCATCTCTATGGGGGGCTAGGAGCGGATACAGAGTCATCTCTATGGGGGCTAGGACGATACAGTCATCTTATGGGGGGGCTAGGAGCGGATACAGTCATCTCCATGGGGGGCTAGGAGCGGATACAGGTCATCTCTATGGGGGGCTAGGAGCGGATACAGGTCATCTCTATGGGGCTAGAGCGATAGGATATCCTGGGGGGCTAGAGGATACAGTCTCTATGGGGGGCTAGGAGGGATACAGGTCATCTCTATGGGGGGCTAGGAGCGGATACAGTCATCTCTATGGGGGCTAAGAGCGGATACAGGTCATTCTATGGGGGCTAAGAGTGGATACAGATCATCTCCGTGGGGGGCTAGGAGCGGATACAGTTCATCTCTATGGGGGGCTAGGAGTGGATACAGATCTTTTCTATGGGTGGGCTAGGAGCGGATACAGATATCTCTATGGGGGGCTAGGAGCGGATACAGTCATCTCTATGGGGGGCTAGGAGCGGATACAGGTCATCTCTATGGGGGACTAGAACGGATAAATGTCATCTCTATGGGGGGCTAGGAGCGGTTACAGGTCATCTCTATGGGGGGCTAGGAGTGGATACAGGTCATCTCTATGGGGGGCTAGGAGTGATACAGGTCATCTCTATGGGGGGCTAGGAGGGATACAGATCATTTCTATGGTGGGCTAGGACGGATACAGATTATCTCTATGGGGGTAGGAGTGGATACAGTTCATCTCTATGGGGGGCTAGGACGGATACAGGTCATCTCTATGGAAGTCTAGGAGGGATACAGGTCATCTCTTTGGGGGGCTAGGAGCGGATACATATCATCTCCATGGGGGGCTTGGAGCGGATACAGTCATCTTCATGGGGGGCTAGGAGCGGATACAAGTCATCTCTTAGGGGGCTAGGAGCGGATACAGATCATCTCTATAGGGGGCTAGGAGCGGTTACAGGTCATCTCTAGGGGGGGTGGGCTAGGAGCGGATACAAGTCATCTCCATGGGGGGCTAGGAGTGGATACAGATCATTCTATGGTGGGCTAGGACGGATACAGATTATCTCTATGGGGGTAGGAGTGGATACATGTCATCTCTATGGGGGGCTAGGAGCGGATACAGGTCATCTCTATGGAAGTCTAGGAGCGGATACAGGTCATCTCTTTGGGGGGCTAGGAGCGGATACAGGTCATCTCTATGGGGGGCTAGGAGCGGATACAGATCATCTCTATGGGGGGCTAGGAGTGGATACAGTTCTTTTTTATGGGGGCTAGGAGTGGATACAGATCATCTCCATGGGGGGCTAGGAGCTGATACAGATCATCCCCTTGGGGGGCTAGGAGCGGATACAGATCATCTCTATGGGGGGCTAGGACGGATATCAATTCATCTCCATGGGGGGCTAGGAGCGGATACAGGTCATCTCATGGGTGGCTAGGAGCGGATACAGGTCATCTCCATGGGGGGCTAGGAGGATACAGGTCATCTCTATGGGGGGGGCTAGGAGCGGATACAGGTCATCTTTATGAGGGCTAGGAGTGGATACAGATCATCTCTATGGGGGGCTTGGAACGGATACAGGTCATCTTCATGGGGGGCTAGGAACGGATACAAGTCATCTCTATGGGGGGCTAGGAGCGGATACAGATCATCTCCATGGGGGGGCTAGGAGCGGATACAGGTCATCTCTATGGGGGGCTAGGAGCGGATACAGATCATCTCATGGGGGGCTTGGAGCGGATACAGGTCATCTTCATGGGGGGCTAGGAGCGGATACAAGTCATCTCTATGGGGGCTAGGAGCGGATACAGATCATCTCCATGGGGGCTAGGAGCGGTTACAGGTCATCTCTAGGGGGGGGGCTAGGAGCGGATACAGTCATCTCATGGGGGGGCTAGGAGGGATACAGTCATCTTCATGGGGGGCTAGGGCGGATACAAGTCATCTCTATGGGGGGCTAGGAGCGGATACAGATCATCTCTATGGGGGGCTAGGAGCGGATACAGGTATCTCTATGGGGGCTAGGAGCGGTTACAGGTCATCTCTATGGGGGGCTAGGAGCGGATACAGATCATCTCTATTGGGGGCTAGGAGCGGATACAGATCATCTCTATGGGGGGCTAGGAGCGGATACAAATCATCTTCATGGGGAGGCTAGGAGCGGATACAGGTCGTCTTCTTGGGGGGCTAGGAGCGGATACAGATCATTTCCATGGGGGGCTAGGAGGGATAGAAGTAATTTCTATGGGGGCTAATAACGGATACAGGTCATCGTATGGGGGGCTAGGAGCGGATACAAGGTCATCTCTATGCGGGGCTAGGAGCGGATACAGATATCTCTATGGGGGCTAGGAGCGGATAAGATCATCTCCAAAACTTACTTACAATGTTAGATTTATGTTTAAAGACATGTAATAGTTTCTCGTTCATATTTGATATTATGTATGTCTTAAACCATTTTCATTCCATTCAATTTTTTTAAATAAGATAGTTTTTATAAAACTATTTGGAATAAACTTCCTTTATCAATTAAAAAAAGGTTCTATCTAGGAGCTATGAATAGTTTCGCCTTGATTTATTTAAATTAAATCCTATTATGAACTATTTAAGTGTTCCTCGCCTTGTAATTTTTGAAATTTGGATGCCCCTGGAAGCTATTTAGAGTGATCTCCACCTTAATTTTCTACGATATTTCCTAATTCTAAAAGATAATTAATCTTTGAAGTAGTCTTCCACCGAAAACATTCGGAAAATTGAATTATTTCAGATACTAGGCTATTTGGGGTTGTCTGCCCCTAGACATTTTTAAATTTGAATGACCTTGGAAGTTATTTAGAACTTTCCTCCTCCGACTTCTTCTGCCAGTTAGATGTCTCTAGTATATTAGTTATTTGATGCGGTCTTTTCCGGCAAATTTTTGACAATAGAAAGCATCTAGAAAACATTTTGGAGTTTGATTTAAGGCCATCTTTCAGCTTCATATTTATAATATCAGAGGATTTTAAATATATCTGAGGGTGGGGGGAGTATTCCAGGGGGCAGAGTCCCCCACAGTTCCACCGCTCCTGCTGTCCACACATACTCTATATTCGGTATTCGTGTATGAACTGCTCTCAGGCGATTATTAGCCTTCTTTGATATCTGGTAGTCTACCGTCTCTATGAGGAGCAATGTTAGTTTCTCTATGCACGACAAATATTAGTACATGAGAAATAGTATTGTTCCCACACTTGCGTGAGTCATATCGAAAATTGATTAAACGTGAACGAATAACGCACTTGTGAACCCGGCTTAAGAAGTGTCTGCGCGTAAAAGATAAAAAAAATTGTCTAATTTATCTGTGTTGTATTTTATTTCTAAAATTTGAACTTTCATTTTGTTTTTTGTATTAGTTTTCTAACTTTCACAGGGTGGGCAACTGACCCTTTGATCCACGCCTGCAAGGGGACCCCGCTCGGAAGGGCTCTGATAGGTATGGGTGGACGTTAGGAGTCTCTGGGGAAAGAGGCAGGAAGAGTGAAGGGTAAATTTGTTAGTGGTATTGAGGGAATAATCAGGTTTTGGACCTGTGGGCCTCAATCCCCGTCTACAAAGTTCATAAGCTCTGCATCATTTTAATTATGAGAGACATAATTTGAGTTAGTGTTGACCACATTGTGTTTTGTATTGATTAGAGACTTATGTAGACAACGTTACAAATATGTATAGTTAAAAACTACCTTGCTGGCCCGCTCATTCCAGTTTGACCTTGAACATGACCATGACGGTGAGAGTGTGATGATTACTCAAAGTTGCTGTTGCAATATCTGGGAACCCCAGTTCCCCTGCCGAGTCTAAACACTCACACCCTCGTTCCACCCCCGAGGCTATCAATTAACCTACTTTCCAGGAGATCCCCTCCCTTACCACTCCCCTCCCGGATGTTGATAGGTATCAGAGCCAATTATAAAACAATACAAGGTTATAAAAAATCTTTATTTATCGACTTGAAATTATACAATGTTTGAATTATCAATCCAGGAATGATGTGTGGGCAGACAAGACAAGTCGAGGGACATTGTTTGCACACTTACGCGTTCAGATTGCTTTGTAAAAGATAAACCTTAAAATATATAAGTTAATAGGTTTTCAGCTTTTACTACTGTGTGATATTTATGTTTCATATAAAAGATTATTTTTTCTTTCAGAGTATGGAGTAAAAAAGTGGCTTGTTTTATAAAAACGTGCTTCACATAATCTTGTTCTATTGTTATTAGCTAATTCGTATTTAACAATAAATCTAAATTGTATGTGATTTTCCTCAAAGGCAAATTCTGGAATTTCTGCTGGTAAACACATAATTGCAACAAAAGCTTGTGTAGATAATGCATATGATCTATATGGTGAAAAGCTCATGATTTCATCAATGATATTATTAATTTGACTTTCTTCTATTTTGAGATATTTTTTCGCAATGTAACCAGTCAATTAGGTTAAGAAAACGAACTTGTAACTTTCCAACCAATGAGCTAATGTAAAATGCAATAATTTTACACTCAAAATTAAAGTGTTACTAAAACATATGTGAATATCATGTCTAGTTTAGTCTAGACATATACTCTCTACTAGGTTATAAACTGTTGCTAACAAGATTCAAACAGGTCTGTTAGTCAATATCTGAGCATATCAGCTACAAGCTCTGAGGAAGGTTGTGAGTATCCTGCGGTTGCAAGCTCTGGAGGGAAGGGTTGTGAGTATCCCTCAGCTACAAGCTCTGGAGGGAAGGGTTGTGAGTATCCTGCGGTTGCAAGCTAGGAAGAGAGGGGTGACCATGTGCTGACACTCAGCTGTTGTGTACCGTACAGATACGAATAGTTAGAGAGGGGAGCTTGAAATAAGAACAAAGGTTTAAAATGTTTTTATAAATTTATTTCCAAAACTTACATGGCTACACAACAAACCTAAAAACTTGTAATAGAAACAAAAATGATTAATTTGTGCTAATATAGAGTTTTTAGAATAAGATGGCTTACTTTTCTCCAGAGGACAGGGTTTGATATCCCGACTCTCCTTACAAACATTAATCATAGCTAAATACCAGTCTTTCATAGCATGAACAGTAAATACTTGAGGATAGTTTAATTTAGAGAAGCCTTTAATCCGAATATTTACAACATAGAAAACATATATTTTAAGGTTTATCTTTTACAAAGCAATCTGAACGCGTAAGTGTACAAACAATGTCCCTCGACTTGTCTTGTCTGCCCACACATCATTCCTGGATTGATAATTCAAACATTGTATAATTTCAAGTCGATAAATAAAGATTTTTTATAACCTTGTATTGTTTTATAATTGGCTCTGATACCTATCAACATCCGGGAGGGGAGTGGTAAGGGAGGGGATCTCCTGGAAAGTAGGTTAATTGATAGCCTCGGGGTGGAACGAGGGTGTGAGTGTTTAGACTCGGCAGGGGAACTGGGGTTCCCAGATATTGCAACAGCAACTTTGAGTAATCATCACACTCTCACGTCATGGTCATGTTCAAGGTCAAACTAGAATGAGCGGGCCAACAAGGTAGTTTAAAATGTTATTTTGTATTATGATTGCTGATTCGAAAATAAAATATCACCTATTTAATTTTCTTTATGTAGGGATTTTCCTGTATTAAATAAATTATTTTCATTTTTTCTAAAACATTCTCTTAGTAGTATTTGACGACCTTGACAGAATATAGTCAGAATAATGAGTGATATTAACAGTTTGACCAGCAAAAGTGGTGTATATCGAACAACTTTATGAAATCAACAAATTCACTCAAAGTGTTACTGGAAAGGGAAAAGATGGATTTAATCGTGATCCAAGAAAATTATACGTTGTTGGAAGAAAAGGCTAACCTTAGACACAGTTTGGATAAGGGGATATTCCAACACTTCATATAGACAGAGGCGACAGAAGAAGACCTTAACAATGAGGTAGAGGTAGCGGATGACTACAAACCTAAGTTCCATTTTTATCAGCTGCAGTTTATGGTGCTTTAGCCGTACGAAAAACATAACATAAAAATGAGGTCCAGTAAGTACTAACCATAACCTTATAAGTAAATATCAGCTTCCATAGATTGAATCTAAAAAAAATTGAAAACCAATATCTCTATAAGGCTGAAATTATAATCATTAGTTTCATTTAAAAGGGAAGCTTTCATGGATCATCTAATAAGTGACTAGCCTTGCTACATCCTTTAGTAGCAGCTGGTGTCCTCAGATTTAAAACTACTCCCTAGAGAAGATTTGAAGCTGTTCCGGCTCCCAATGATTTTATCAGCGCACCATATTGTTGTTTCCCTTCTCATCTTGGAGGAGCATGAGAAACAAAATCCCATATGATTACAACTAATTCTTAGTCACTTAAGACAACGTTTGTGGATTATCGGCGGAAGGAGAACGGGGAGAAAAACCATAGGTCATTGTCGTCAGCGGCAGGAAAACATGCTGCGATAGCTTTACCCTTCCACCGGGGTCAGAGAGATGAGAGCAAAGCGTGGATTTTAGTTTTAACTTGTGCTGTCTACCGTACCATACACATGGAATTGTCTTCTTTGTTTTTTTCTCCACTGAAACTTTTCTTCAAGTTTTCCAGCGCTTTATAGCTCGAAGAGGGCACGCTTCTGTAATTTACTATGGCAATGGCACCATTTTCCCTAATGCATGTAACGCTTTTCAAACTGTTAATTGGGAAAAGATTTCTAAATATAGTAGGTCGAATGTATCACTTGGAATCTCAATCCCAAAAGTGCTTTCAGGAAAGGTTAATAAAAGTAACTAAAACAACTTTTGGAGCGAGTTTTGGGTAAGGCTGATCTACCTTTTCCAGAAATCTTAATCTTCCCCGGAGTATAGAAGCTGTTTTTAACTCTAGACCTCTGATATTATTTGCAGAAGATAATTATGATTTAAGTAATCCTACCCCATTTTGTTTTCTGCTAAACCTAAAGGAAATTGAAGATCCAGAAGGAAACGCTTTGGATGCTAAAGGTCTGAATCGAAGAAACCATTATCTTCTTGATCTAAGGAAAGAATTAAAAAAAAATTCCAGTGAGAGTATCTGGGAATCTTGGCACTCAGTAAACATAGTAACAAGTCTTATACTTTGTTCAAGATCAGTGATTTGGTGTTATTTTTATTCACTTGTGTGAGATATTTAACACTGGATATCTTAGTGGTAGTTAGTTGGCATGCTAAGTCAAAGGTCTCGAGTTAGATTCCCGTGTACAGGAGTCATTTTTCAATTAATTCGATTATAATCGAGAAAAGGTTTACGTCCATAATAATAATTAATTATCCCCAAGCTTCGGCATTTATATATGCTTAATTGTATATCTTTGCTTTATTCCATATGACCCACCTCGGTGGCGTAGTTAGCTAACGCACTTCTCGTGTTGAGCTCGACTGCTGAGGACGGGGAGACACAGGTTTCGAATCTCGGTCGGGTGAACTGGGGGAGGGGGGTTCCAAATGGTTTTACACTCTCCCTCCACGTAAATGCGGGTTCACTTCCTCTAATACAACCTTCCCAATTCCTAATAGATTAGCATAGTTAATACTTAAAGCGTATAACCCGAACGGGTAGTAAGACGCGGTGCTAAATAAAAATAATAAAAAATATTCCATATGCATAGCTAAATTGTGGTGTTTAAACTATAAACAAACAGTTAGTACCTTGGCAAGTTAGTGTTTGCGATTGAATCTTGGCATATAGACAAGTTGTAGTGGTGGAACCATAGACTAACAGTGGACCATAACCTATATCCCTGTAGATATTTCACTAAACAAGACAATTTTATTCTTTATTAACTTTATCTTTCTTACTAAACTACTGTATACACGTAATGTTTTAAGAATGTTTGAAATAAATATATAAATACATAATAAACTGTTTGAGAGCTATAAATAAAGTCAATACATATTAGTATCTCATTTTGTTTCTTTCGGTCTGAGTTTTAATGAGAATGTTTTGATGAACTTTGTATCTTGCAGTAATGGGGCCACCCACGTTTTAAGAGCATATACACACATATGTATACTTATTGTTCATTATATCTACATTTTTTATTAACTAATTCCAGGCGTGATGTTTTTAAAAGCTATTTGAGTCTTATTTATAGTGAAATTAGCTGAAAAATATTTTTGAACTAATTAAATGCGCGTTTAAATAAAAAACATATTTTTAGTGAAAATATGCTCATAATATATTAAATAAATTTCTACTCACACTTGATGTAATATTAATTAACAATGTATAATTTTCTAAGCCTTGTGAATAGTTTTTTTTTAAATAAATAACTCTGCTAGTATTTTCATGATTAAAAACTGAAATGTATTCAAATATTTTCTGACATATTAACTTTTAAAGTTAAAGATAATTGAAATGTATAAAAAAAAAGTTTGTATGTATTAAATTTATACATCTCTTCACACTGCAATAATAATAATAATAATAATAATAATAATCATCATACAAATATTTGCAGTTATAGTAATATATTAGACAGTCAATTTTCGAAAAGAGAATGTGACATTAATTTATTTCGGATGAAGTACCCACAACTCCACTAATTATGTTCTTAAAATCAGATAGCTAGAATTTTTTCTTCTTTAAATCAATGTCTACAATGGATATTGTATAAGAGACTTTAGGTTTTAATTCGCGTTGTATTTGTTCGCCTAAGATATTAGCTAGCACTCTACCCGCAACACAGAACTCAACTCCAGCTTGCAGATGGTTTCAGGGGCTAGCCATCTAGTCCTACAGACCACATCACTCCCGCCCGAGAAACACAAACGTAAGAATTAACAGTGGTTTTTAATGTGTATTTAACTTACATTTATTTTTAATTGTAGCTCAACATTCGCTTTAATTTTTTTTCCCCTTTTGAACTCTTACACGATGGTATAAAATGTTACTCATTTGTTTACACTTTACCGCAACAAGAAGTAAACTACGTAAACAAAACCGGATGTGACAATTCTTTTGTTTTTAAAGATTTTTCTACTTAATTGCGTGATTAAATTTACAATGGTGTCCCAAGTCTAAAGGAAATAATGTTTTATATTACAATCCAAAGGAAGTAATTAAAATATTAAGTGTTAAGTAAAGGGACATGTGGGTGTTACATTTTAAGCTACAATTACTTTTAAACAACTTCATATATACATTTTATATGGTCGAGCATGTGTATATTTATTTTAATAACTAAAAACAAAAGTACTTACTTAAGTTGAGAGTATTTTATTGTACCGTCTGATACAGACAATATTATATTTTACAAGTTCAAGAGCATTGAATATTTCAGTCTCATAATCTTTACTTGGAGCCCTGAAGGAGTCTAACTGGCAGCTTAATGTAGTGTGGCAGCAAATAATAACAACTGGTGACTAATTCATACTATATTATATAAAAGGAAAAGTTAGTGTATCTGGCATCAATGTGTGACACCTACCGCACGCACAGGTCTGAAATTTAAAAATTAATCGCCTCTGTAAATTAACATATGCCGGAATTTTAAAATTTTAATTAAAATTTATGGATTAATTAAAAACTGTGTAGGAAGAAATCAAATGAGAACATCTTTCTGTCTGAAAGAAAAGCGTTGAATAGTTAACGGCGGGTACTTATGGTAGTAGATAATGTAGAACACACCTAGACATAGAAACACACAGAAACATACCTAGACATAGAAACACACGAAACATACCTAACATAGAGATACACAGAAACACCTAGACATAGAGATACACAGAAACATACATAGAAACACACAGAAACATACCTAGACATAGAGATACACAGAAACATACCTAGACATAGAGATACACAGAAACATACCTAGACATAGAGATACACAGAAACATACCTAGACATAAGAAGAAACAGAAACATACCTAAACATAGAGATACACAGAAACATACCTAGACATAGAAACACACAAAACATACCTAGACATAGAGATACACAGAAACATACCTAGACATAGAATCACACAGAAACATACCTAGACATAGAAACAAACAGAAACATACCTAAACATAGAAACACAGAAACATACTAGACATAGAAAACACACAAAACATAGCAACCTAGCATGAAACACAACTAAGAAAACACACACTAGACTAGAAACAAAACATACCTAGCAAACCATAGAATACACAGAAACATACTAGACATAGAGATACACAGAAACATACCTAGACATAGAAACACACGAAACATACCTAGACATAGAGATACCAGAAACATACCTAGACATAGAACACACAGAAACATACCTAGAATAGAGATACACATGAAACATACCTAGACATAGAGATACACAGAAAATACCAGACATAGAGATACACAGAAACATACCTAGACATAGAGACACACAGAAACATACCTAGACATAGAAACACACGAAACATACCTAGACATAGAGATACACAGAAACATACTAGAAAAAGAAACAACAACAAGAATCAAAATACCTAGAACATAGAAAACACAGAAACACTAAATAGAACACAAGAAACATACCTAGACATAGAGTACACACAGCACAAAACATACCTAGACTAGAACAGAAACAACCTAGATAAGACACAGAAACATACTAACATAGAACACACAGAAACATACCTAGACATAGAGATACACAGAAACATACCTAGACATAGAAACACACAGAAACATACCTAGACTAGAAACACAGAAACATACAGAAAAACGAAAAACCCTAGACATAGAGATACACAGAAACATACCTAGACAAGAAACACAACATAAACATTACCTAGACATAGAGATACACAGAAACATACCTAACAAATAAAAACACACAGAAAACATACCTAGACATTAGAGAATACACAGAAACATACCTAGACATAGAAACACACAGAAACATACCTAGACATAGAGATACACAGAAACATACCTAGACATAGAAACACAGAAATACCTAGACATGAATAGAACACAGAAACATACCTAGACATAGAAACACACAGAAACATACCTAGACATAGAGATACACAGAAACATACATAGAAACACACAGAAACAACCTAGACATAGAAACACCAGAAACATACTAACATAGAAACAGAAACAACTAGACATAGAGATACACAGAAACATACCTATGACATAGAATACAACAGAAAACAAAGACATAGAATACACAGAAACATACCTAGACATAGAGATAAACAGAAACATACCTAGACATAGAAACACAGAACATACCTAGACATAGAGAACACAGAAAATACCTAGACATAGAAACACACAGAAACATACCTAGACATAGAGATACACAGAAACATACCTAGACATAGAAACACACAGAAACATACCTAAAAAAAAAAAAAAAAAAAAAAAAAAAAAAAAAAAAAAAAAAAAAAAAAAAAAAAAAAAAAAAAAAAATACCTAGACATAGAGACACAAGAAATACCTACAAGAAAAAAAAAAAAAAAAAAAAAAAAAAAAAAAAAAAAAAAAAAAAAAAAAAAAAAAAAAAAAAAAAAAAAAAAAAAAAAAAAAAAAAAAAAAAAAAAAAAAAAAAAAAAAAAAAAAAAAAAAAAAAAAAAAAAAAAAAAAAAAAAAAAAAAAAAAAAAAAAAAAAAAAAAAAAAAAAAAAAAAAAAAAAAAAAAAAAAAAAAAAAAAAAAAAAAAAAAAAAAAAAAAAAAAAAAAAAAAAAAAAAAAAAAAAAAAAAAAAAAAAAAAAAAAAAAAAAAAAAAAAAAAAAAAAAAAAAAAAAAAAAAAAAAAAAAAAAAAAAAAAAAAAAAAAAAAAAAAAAAAAAAAAAAAAAAAAAAAAAAAAAAAAAAAAAAAAAAAAAAAAAAAAAAAAAAAAAAAAAAAAAAAAAAAAAAAAAAAAAAAAAAAAAAAAAAAAAAAAAAAAAAAAAAAAAAAAAAAAAAAAAAAAAAAAAAAAAAAAAAAAAAAAAAAAAAAAAAAAAAAAAAAAAAAAAAAAAAAAAAAAAAAAAAAAAAAAAAAAAAAAAAAAAAAAAAAAAAAAAAAAAAAAAAAAAAAAAAAAAAAAAAAAAAAAAAAAAAAAAAAAAAAAAAAAAAAAAAAAAAAAAAAAAAAAAAAAAAAAAAAAAAAAAAAAAAAAAAAAAAAAAAAAAAAAAAAAAAAAAAAAAAAAAAAAAAAAAAAAAAAAAAAAAAAAAAAAAAAAAAAAAAAAAAAAAAAAAAAAAAAAAAAAAAAAAAAAAAAAAAAAAAAAACATACAGATAAAACACAGAAACATACTAGACATAGATACACAGAAACATACCTAGACATAGAAACACACAGAAACATACCTAGACATAGAGATACACAGAAACATACTAGACATAGAAACACAAAACATACTAGACATAGAAACACAGAAACATACCTAGACATAGAAACACAGAAAAACATACTAGACATAGAAACACAGAAACATACTAGACATAGAAACACAGAAACATACCTAGACATAGAACACACAGAAACATACCTAGACATAGAAACACACAGAAACATACCTAGACATAGAGATACACAGAAAATACTAGACATAGAAACACACAGAAACATACCTAGACATAGAACACACGAAACATACCTAGAATAGAAACACGAAACATACTAACATAGGATACACAGAAACATACCTAGACATAGAACACACAGAAACATACCTAGACATAGAAACACAGAAACATACCTAGACATAGAAACACACAGAAAAACCTAGACATAGAGAACACAGAAACATACCTGACATAGAAACACAGAAACATATACTAGACAAAATACACAGAAACATACCTAGACATAGAATACACAGAACATACTAGACATAGAAACACAAAAACATACTAACTAGAAACACACAGAAACATACCTAGACATAATACACAGAAACATACCTAGACATAGAATACACAGAAACATACTAAAACAAGAAACAACAGAAAATACAGAAACTAACTACACAGAAACATACTAGACATAAACACAAAACATACCTAGACATAGAACACAGAAACATACTAGAATAGAACACACAGAAACATACCTAGACATAGAACACAGAAACATTACTAGACAAGAAACACAGAAACATACCTAGACATAGAAACAACAGAAACATACCTAGACATAGAACACCAGAAAAATACTAGACATAGAAACACACAGAAAATCCTAGACATAGAAACACACGAAACATACCTAGACATAGAACACAGAAACATACTAAATAAAACACAAGAAAATACCTAGACATAGAGAACACAGAAACATACCTAGACATAGAAAAAGAAACATACTAACATAGAACACAGAAACATACTAGAATAATACACAGAAACATACCTAGACATAGAGAACACCAGAAACATACCTAGACATAGAACACACAGAAACATACCTAACTAGAATACACAGAAACATACCTAGACAAAACATACTAGACATAGAAACACACAGAAACATACTAGACATAGAACACACAGAAACATACCTAGATAGAAACACACAGAAAAATACCTAGACATAGAGATACACACAGAACATACCTAGACATAGAATACACAGAAACATACCTAGACATAGAAACACACAGAAACATACCTAGACATAGAGATACACAGAAACATACCTAGCATGAAACACAGAAAATACCTAACTAGAGACACAAAACAACTAGACATAGAACACACAGAAACAACTAGATAGAAACACAGAAAATACTACATAGAACACAAGAAAATACCTAGACATAGAAACACACAGAAACATACCTAGAATAGAAACACAGAAACATACCTAATAGAAACACACAAAACATACTAACAAGAACACACAGAAATACTAGCATAGAAACAGAAACAACTAGAATAAAAACACAGAAACATACTAGACAGAAAACAAAAAATACCTAGACATAAAACAAAAAACATACCTAGATAGAAACAGAAACATACCTAGACATAGAAAAAAAGAACATCCTGACATAGATACACAGAAACTACTAGACATAGAACACACAAAACATACCTAGACATAGAATACACAGAATACCTAGACATAGAAAACACAGAAACATACTAGACATAGAGAAACACACAGAAACAACTCTAGACATAGAAACACAACAAGAACTATAGAATAGAACAAAAATATGAACAGAACTTAGACGCAAAATACATAGAACACAAATATAGAAAGACCCTATAGAAATACTAGACTAGAAAAAACACTAGTAGACACCAGAAAAACTGACATAGAACACAAACTATAAGAACAAGAAACCTACAGAAAACAGAAAATCAGACATAGACACAGAAAACAAGAACGAGAACACACAAGAACCATCCTAGACATAGAACACAGAACATACCTAAATAGAACACAAAACATACTAGACATAAAGAACTACTAGAATAAACACAAAAAACTAATAGAAACACAGAAACTACAAAGCAAAAATCGAATAAACAAACATAGAAACCGAACATACCTAGACATAGAGATACCAAACATACTAGACTAGAACAAACTACTAGACATAGAACAAAGAAACATACCTAAGAAATAATAAACACAGAACATACAGACATAGAAACCAGAAAAAAAAAATACAGCATAGAAAACACAGAAAACTAAATAGAAAACAAACATACCTGAATAGAACACAAAACATACTAGACATAGAACAAGAAACATACCTAGACATAGAAACACAGAAACATACTAGACATAAACACACAAAACATACTAGACATAGAAACACAGAAACACATAGACAGCTAAAAAACAGAAACATCTGACATAGAAACACAGAAACTACTACATAGAACACGAACATACTAGAATAGAAACACAAACATACCTATGAGAACAAAACATACTAGACATAAAACACACAGAAACATACCTAAATAAACACGAAACATACCTAGACATAGACACACAGAAACATACTAAATAGAACACAAAAACTAGCATAGAAACACAGAAAAACCAGACATAGAACACAGAACATACCTAGACTAGAGTACACAGAACATATAAAACACAGAAACTATAGACAACAAACTAACAAAAACAACACAGAACACCAAAAAACAAATCTGAATAAACAGAAACAAAAACATAAACACAGAACATACTAGACAAAACACAGAAACTACCTAGACATAGAGATACAAGAAAAACACATAGAACACAAAAATACTAGACATAGAAACAAAAAAGGAAACAAATACCTAGACTGAACACAAAACATACCTAGAAGAAAACAAAACATACAAAAAAACAAAAATACCTAGCATAGAAACACAGAAACATACCAACTAGAACAAGAAACAACTAGACAGAAACAACAGAACATAAACACAAACACAGAAAATACACATGAACACACAGAAAAACACACATAGAACAACAGAAAAACAAACCTAGACATAAACACAAGAAAACACATAACAAACATAAGATACACAGAAACATACCTAGACATAGAAAACAAAATACCTAGACATAAAACACAGAAACATACCTAGACATAAGAACACAGAAACATACCTAGACATAGAATACACAAACAACTAACATAGAGAAACAACATACTAGACAAAAAACACAGAAACCAACCTAGACATAGAACACAGAAACATACCTAGACATAGAAAACACAGAAAAACATAACTAACAAATAGATAACACACAGAAACATACTAGAATAGAAACACAGAACATACCTAGACAAAACACACAGAAACATACCTAGACATAGAACACAGAAACATACTAACATAGAACACAAAAACATACCTAGACATAGAACACAGAAAAAACCTAGACATAGAGAACACAAAACAATCCAGAACATACTAGAACAACAGAAACATACCTAAAACAAGAAACAAAAACATACCTAGAACATAGAAACAAAGAACAAAACTACCATAGAAACACAGAAACATACTAGACATAGAAAACAAAACATACCTAGACATAGAAACACAAAATACCTAACTAAAAAAACAGAAAATAACAAAACATAAACAAGAAACATACCTAGACATAGAAACACAGAAACATACCTAGACATAGAAACACAGAAACATACCTAACATAGAAACAAAACAAAACAGAATAGAAAAACAGAAACGAAACTAGACATAGAGAACACAGAAACATACCTAGACATAGAAACACAGAAAAATACTGATAGAACAACAGAAACATACTAGACATAGATACACAGAAATACAACATAGAAAAACAGAAACATACCTAGACATAGAAAAACAGAAAAATACAAGAAACAAAGAACATACAACAAAAACACAGAAAACACTAACAAGACATAGAACACAAAACATACTAGACATAGAACACAGAAAATACCTAGACATAGAAACACAGAAACATACCTAAATAGAAACACAAAACAACAACATAGAAACACAAAAACCTAGAATAAAACACAAAACATACAAAAAACACAAGAACATACTAGACATAGAAAACAGAAACATACCTAGACATAGAGACAACAGAAAATACGACATAGAAACACAGAAACATATAGACATAGAAACACAGAAACATACCTAGACATAGAGATACACAGAAACATACTAGAAGAAACACACAGAAACATACTAGACATAGAGATACACAGAACATACAAAAACACACAGAACTATAGAATAGAAACACAGAAACATACCTAGACATAGAGATACACAGAAACATACCTAGACATAGAGACACACAGAAACATACCTAGACATAGAAACACACAGAAACATACCTAGACATAGAAACACAGAAACATACCTAGACATAGAAACACACAGAAAATACCTAGACATAGAAACACAGAAACAATACATGACCAAACATAGACTGAACACAAAACATACCTAGACATAGAAATACACAGAAAACATACCTAGACATAGAAACACAGAACATACCTAGACATAGAAACACGAAACATACCTAGAATAGAAAACACAGAAACATACCTAGACATAGAGATACACAGAAACATACCTAGACATAGAAACACACAGAAACATACCTAGAATAGAGATACACAGAAACTACTGACATAGAGATACACAGAAAATACTAGACATAGAAACACACAGAAAATACCTAGACATAGAAACACAAGAAAAAAAAACAAAAATAGAAAACACAGAAATACTAACATAGAAAACAAAACATACCTAGACATAGAACACACAGAAACATACCTAGCATAGAACACAGAAACATACTAGACATAGAACACACAAACATACCTAGACATAGAGAACAAAAACATACTAGAATACACACAAATACTAGACATAGAGATACACAGAAACATACCTAGACATAGAAACACAGAAACATACCTTAGACATAGAAACACACAGAAACATACCTAGACATAGATACACAGAAACATACTAGACATAGAAACACACAAAACATACCTAGAATAGAGAACACAGAAACTACCTAGACATAGATACACAGAAACATACCTAGACATAGAGATACACAGAAAATACCTAGACATAGAGACACACAGAAACATACCTAGACATAGAAACAACAGAAACATACCTAAATGAGATACACAGAACATACCTAGACATAGAAACACACAGAAAACATAACTAGACAAGATACACAGAAAATACTAACATAGAATACAACAGAAACATACTAGACATAGAAACACAGAAAATACCTAACATAGAGAACACAGAAACAACTAGAAAGAACAGAAACTCTAACATAAACACAGAACATACAGAAAGACACACAGAAACATACCTAGACATGAAACACAGAAAATACCTAGACATAGAAACACACAAAACATACTAGCATGAGAACACAGAAACATACTAGACAAAGAACACAGAAACTACTAGACATAGAGACACACAGAAACATACCTAGACTAGAGAACACAGAACATACAGCATGAGAAAACACAGAAACATACTAGACATAGAAACACACCAGACATAGAAACCAAAACATATGAGAAACACAGAAAATACCTAGACATAGAAACACAGAAACATACCTAGACTAGAACACACAGAATATAACATGACAAGAGAAACAAAAAATACTAGACATAGAAACACAGAAAATACATAACACAGAAATAAAGAACACACAGAAACTACCTAGACTAGAGATACACAGAAACATACATAGATAGAAACACACAGAAACATACCTAGACATATAGAACAAGAACATACATAAAACACAGAAACAACTAGACATAGAAAACATACATAGAATCACACAGAAACATACCTATACATAGAAACACACAGAAACATACCTAGACATAGAGACACACAGAAAAATACCTAGACATAGAGATACACAGAAACATACCTAGACATAGAAACAAACAGAAACATACCTAGACATAGAGACACACAGAATCATACCTAGACATATAGATACACAGAAACATACCTAGACATAGAAACACACAGAAACATTCCTAGACATAGAAACACACAGAAACATACCTAGACATAGAAACACACAGAAACATACCTAGACATAGAGACACACAGAAAATTACCTAGACATAGAGATACACAGAAACATACATAGAAACACATAGAAACATACCTAGACATAGAGATACACAGAAACATACCTAGACATAGAGACACACAGAAAATTACCTAGACATATAGATACACAGAAACATACCTAGACATAGAAACACACAGAAACATACCTAGACATAGAAACCACACAGAAACATACCTAGACATAGAGACACACAGAAAATTACCTAGACATAGAGATACACAGAAACATACATAGAAACACACAGAAACATACCTAGACATAGAAACACACAGAAACATACCTAGACATAGAGATACACAGAAAAATACCTAGACATAGAGATACACAGAAACATCCCTAGACATAGAAACACACCAAATACAGAAACACACTCACATATATAAACACACTAAGCACAAAAACACACTTGATTGTTTTTAGCACCACGTATTACTAACAGTTCATGTTATACGCATAACTTTGAAATATAAAGAAACTCAGATATATAAACACACTTAAACAGTTAAACACAGTCAAATAGATACATTCATTTAAACAGAGAAACATGCCCAAGCACATACACAAGAACAATTCAATACACAAACACATTCTCATACAAGCCAGTGGCGTATCTAACATTATCAAGAAGGGCGGACTGGAATTATAGATACCTCAATTTTACCTTATATCTCCTTATACAAGTAGTGGTTAAAATAAGAGTTTCAGCCCACTTTTCTCCATAAGGTTAAAATTGATCCACATCCCTGAATGATGTGGATAACTTTCTCCCGGAGCAACCCCCGAGTCAAAACACCTTTCACCCTCTCCCCTACCAACCCTCCCTTATCTCTTCTCATCTCATTTCGGCGTATTTCCCTCGGTCTATAAATTTCCCATATAATCTCTATGTTGTTGTTACATAATCACTTCGAAAACAGTTTATATTTTTCTCACAAAAGCCGATTTTGTTATGAAGAGTCTAGACAAAAGGTTTTATAATACAATCCTCCCAGCCACGAGCCCTAACAACTCCCACCGCATCTCCCTTACTAACCCCCGGTTCTTAGAATGGTTTAAGGTGTAACTCTTCTACTTCTACGATGATCACACGGTGTAAGGCATTTATTCCAGGTATCAGTTTAGCTACTCTAAATAGGATACATCAGTTCTCCTCCTTCCATTTTAAAGCTAGATTGAAACTAAATCATTTATACATTATTTTAACGTGCATTTTAATTTCGTCACAATCAAAACTAGAAGTAATTAACAATACTGTTTAGAAAGGCGATATGAGAAGACCTATATTTCCAGATACCTCATAAAAGCACCATAATTTAAAAATATTAGCTGCAATGTTCCTCCCACTAAGTAGCTCAGGATTAAATAGGCTTAGTAATAATCTTATAAAGTAGTCACCCATCCCTCTCCTCCTGTAACAACATTGACAGTAGGGAGTCAAGTACTCAGACTCACCATCCCTCTCCTCCTGTAACAACATTGACAGTAGGGAGTCAAGTACTCAGACTCACCCATCCCTCTCCTCCTGTAACAACATTGACAGTAGGGAGTCAAGTACTCAGACTCACCCATCCCTCTCCTCCTGTAACAACATTGACAGTAGGGAGTCAAACAGAAATATTTATCACATCTGGTTCCTGTTACGGTTCTCCAAACAAATATTTTAAGGTTCCGGCAAACCTCCCATGAGAACAAAATATTAAAAGTTTATGTTTTCTTAGGATTATAATTAGTTTCCTTACCCACATCAGTGGTAACGCGTTAGTTTCGTGATGAGTTACACTGCCAAGGATGGATAGCTCAACGTTCGAATCTCAATCGGATGAACTTTTGTTTTTCCTTAAATAGTTTTCCACTCTCCCTCCACGCAAATGTGGGTTTACTTCCTATTTATTCAACCCTTCCAATTTTTAACTCATTGGCATAATTGTTACTAAGCGTATAACCCAAATGGGTAGTAAGACGTGATGATTAAATAATAATAATAATAATAATTTTGTCTGGTTATTTTAATTTTTTTAATATAATCATCATGCTACCATTATAGCTCTTAAATAGAAAAAATATTTAAAAAAATTATTTTCAACAAAATAAGTTGTTAGTATAAAGAATACAAAGTGATATAATTTATAAGCTAGATAGCTCCATAATAGTAGATTATAAATTGTTTATTTATCATTTTGTTTTTTGAACAAGATATAGTTTTATATATTTTTGTTTACTATCTCTAAAAAATAATACAAGTTTATTTATACTATCTTCAAATTAATATCTAAAAAATTTTTTTTTGGTTCATATTTTCAATTAAAAAACAGACACAAAATATGGAAATATCTAAACCCAGTTTGGTGGAACCGAACCAACTGATTTTCGAGAAAATACGTAAATAGTTTGTATAATTTTAGTTGAGTTGTTTTATTTTTTTATACATGTTATAATTTATTAATCAGTAATTACGTATGTTTTTTATTCTTAAAGTAATTAAACCTAAATGAGTAAATGAGTTCGCAGACTTACAAAATAAATTTTACTTTAATTATTTTTACCACCACGTCTTACTACCCGTTCGGATTATACGCTTATGTACTAATTTAGCTAATTGTTTTAGGGATTAAGAAGCTTATATTTATAAGAGATGTACGTGCAATATCATGGAGAGAGAGTGGAAAATACACCTGACCGAGATTCAAACCTTGATCTCCCTGTCATTGACAGTGTAGTCTACTGTGAAAGTAGCGTGTTAGACCACGTGGCCAATGAAGCGGGCTTTATTGTAATTATTTTTATATACTTCAATAACCCTACTTATCGAGCACCTTTATATCAATATCACTGCCAAAATTAAATAAATTCTGCACTGTAGATATTCATTTCACCCCTCCCATTAATTTATTTGAACATTAATTGTTAATCTAACATAAAAGTCCCTTGTGCACTGCACACATGAACACATTCTTTGCACAACTATTAACTTGATATTTTAAGGAAGAGGCACAATACGTAAATCTCCACCCGCCTTTTTTCCTCTAGAAACTGGCTATAAAACTAGCACTGTAGCAATTTTTGCTCCAAGTCAACAGAATGGGGACTGTCAAGTATAAACATCACTTACCCAATACCACTAATCTTGCCGAGCACCTTGCGCAAACAAACATCCGACTACACGAACCACAAGCGAACAACTGCCAAGACTGAGCCAAGTTCCGCCTCTCGCCACTAGAGCCCGGCACCACCGCTACCATGATCAATCCGCCCAACTTCAAGAAACGAGAAGAAGATGGCAACTGCCAGGATTTGCCAGAATAATATAGAATGTTCTTCTGCCGGCGCGCCCCCTTCCTTTGTGCCTATCCTGTTCGATGAGTGTGCCATATAAAAGACCATCCGTCGAGGAAGACGTCACTCTTGGACTTGGCTGCGACCATGTAGGACTAAGCGTCGGCGTAACGGACATATTATATTAATGTAAGAATAAAATCCAATTTCGGTTTAAATGTAAATTATGGGAACTAGTCAAAATTCTTTTTAGATCTTTTATCAAATTTAATTATAAAGTATTTGCGTAGATCTTCGTCTTTTAATTTACTTTATAATGAGAGTATTGTAAAGTCAGACATTTTCTGTGTTATGGATATTAGGCATTATGCGCGAACTTTATACTCAACCAATTAACTTTATTTGTTTCTCAGTAGTATTTAGGTTAGATGAGTGTAGTAAATATGAAAATTTGAGAGTGTTGTTAGATCAGAACTTTTCTATATTATCCATAATGATTGAAAGTCTAAAATTAAAAAATTAACTTTATTTCGTCTCTATTGCAAATGTGGCATTTTGGGTTTGGTAAACATTAAAGTGGGAAAGTGTTTGAAATATGGTGCCGAGATTTTCAATATTAGTAGAATGGAGTATTGCACTAGATTATTATATAGATCAACTTAACTTTTTTTTTTTTTTTACTAGTTTCTCGATTGTTATTTTTAGGATAGTTTTGTTAATATCTATTTTGTGCCAAAATAGTAACAAATAAACAAACTTAATGGGTAATGTTAGGAAATATCCTTGATATTTATAATAGTACTATAATCCTTGTTTAGGACATAGGCGAAGGCTATTGTGAGTTACGCTAGTAGGTTATTAGCGTTAAAGTTAAATGGTATTGGCATTAGGTATTTTTGATGGAACTAAAACTTTTAGTAACATGTGGCATTTTCGCAACAACATCAAAAATGTGTTAGTTAGGAGAGATCATTTACTGTATGACGTATGATCATATTAAATTAATATTATGCATCAATAATTGTCTTTACGTAATATGTTTAGGGTACATAATAAATAACGTAATGATTAGAAGGAAAAGAGTAAATATTTATGGAACAATGTTTTTATTGGATAGTATATATATAACTGAATTATTAAATGCTCTTCAAATAATATGCTTATTATTTAATAAAGTTTGGCATAAATAAAATCTAAAAAGATTCTAAGACTTGAATTTATTCTATTACATAATTACGCCATATTATCCCTATGTCTAGAAAAGGTGCGAGGGATTAGCCTTCAACCTTTTTATATATTTATATGTTAGGCAATCAGTGAAGGTGGACCGTTGTTTCCCGCTACTCATAAAGAGTGAGTTGCGTGCGCTGGGACATGCTAAATACCCAGCATTTTATAACTCACAATTTTAGGATATTCACTCTGCGCACTCCGCTATATTCTATTTTATTTCCCTTTAACTGTAGATTTTGTTTATATTTATGTTTTGAATCCTCTAGTTTGGAGCTTAGGGATTACAGCACAAAAATGGGGAAAAACTTTAAAATATATGTTCATTAGATTAGAAATTGACACCTGTATACTAGAACAAACCCGGGATCTTTGGCTTAGTACGCTAATGCTCTAACCACTGAGCTATCCACGAGTCATCCGTGCCAGGGTCGTTCTTCACTCATATTTTAAGGGTGTAATCGTAAATAACAAGTATAATAATAGTTGTACTCCACAACTCGGTGAGACGAGGCTCCTCTCGAGGTTGATAGCGTCACACTTGGAGCAGAGGGAGAGAGGCACGAATATTAAAGGAGAAACAAGAAAACTAACTGAAAAAAATAATTTATTATAAACTGTGGCTATTCTCAATAGGGCAAGTGAAAGAGAAAAATGAAATTTTTGAGTTGTTTTTAAAATTAAAATACAGTAGCATATTAACCTTACTATTTATTCCTCTTAAACCTTCAAGTAGATGGATTGGAATGACTTAGCCTTACTTTGCTGACGTTATACTTCCGATACATACACGGAAATACACTCTCATACATACAAAGAAAAACACTCTGACAGACACAGAAACACAATCAAATACAAAGTTACACCACCTCATTCAAACACAGAATCATTCTTGTATGAAATTTTATAAAATTGTTGCTCGCATGTTGTAAATTTCGAGACCATCTGTAGCATTGGACGTTATATGGGAGACGCTAAAACAAAACAAATAGAAGAGACTTACTGCATTCGCCTGTCGACTGGGTCTGCGGGGAACAACGGCTCAAACCTTCCGAACGAGCTTTCACTGACCTGGGAGAACAAGACACTAAGAGCGCGTAATGACTGACAAGTTCAGCCGACGCCCAGGGCTGGCTGCACATGCGCAGTAACGAGTTCCCGTCACGAGAAGGTTCACGAAGCTCAGCATTGCTTGCATAATGTTCCATTAAGTCCAGAATGCTCCACCCCTTCTCCTTTCTCCCTCTACTGAGTTTTGTATATATTCTGTTCTCTGTATCGATAACGACACAATTGGGCCTGTGTCATAGCAGGGGTAACATAAGCTCCGGCTTTCTGCGACTAAAATGTAAGATCAAAATTCTGTCTTGGATTATAAAATCTTTTTTTAAATACTATGATACCTTTCAAAATTCATTTTTCGGCCATATATTTAAATTAAATCTAACTTTATATCTTATGGTTAGGAACGTTTCCTTATATTTTTTTTTATAACGAGGTCATGGCGCTTTATCAATAGTAATGTCATTTATATTACGATAGTTCCGATGGTTATGGTCATAATGTATTTAGGAATATTTAATAAATTTCACGGAAACCATTTTCTTGGTCTTGTCGTTAAATTATTATGGATTGCTATCTGATATTAGAATTATAACATGCGCAATGGTTAACTATTTGATATTTAAATATTTATCGTATTGTAATACGCTAATCCTTGAGGGATACTTTTTCATTGCTGAGTTAAGATTGTTTGTTGTCATTTGCTAAGCTCTTTTTATTCAGAGCGAATATTTAATACTAAAAATAGGAAACAAATATTTGATATTAAAAATATAAAATATGTAATAATTTAGTGTTACTAGAAGGGCGCCTCTTTAACATAGAGTTATGGTTAACTTCATTGAGTTACATTTTTATGTAATACCATGTGACTATGTTTATAAAGTCTCTTATTAGTCTCGCGTACACTATACACATGTTGTGAAAACAAATGTTAACTTTTCTATGGAATATTTTCATAGGTTTCGAGTCATAATGTTGTTTACCTATATTATATTGTATACTCTGAATCAAACTGTTACTCAACTATTGAGCGTTGCTAATAAATATCGACCTTTCTTGACTTGTTTTGTATCTTTCTGATATATGCCCCATCATTCCCAAGGAAAGCCATCAAATATTTTGATTTTGTATGAACTTTAGGAAGGCTGCAGTCTCTTGCTGTCTGGTTGAGATAGAGGGTCACATTTATAAAATCCACAAACTGGTTCGAGGGTTGCGAGTTGTGGGACTGTAATGTTTTGTGTTAAACATTTTCAACCTAGAACTCCTCGGCATTCGCTCTGGGTTAACACCCCCCCCTCCCCACATTTTTTGTTTTTATATTATTCTATGTGTTTTGTTGGAATCTGCCCCTTTTGGATGTTATCCCCCGTGGCCTGTGTATCAAAACCCTGTGAGAAAGGAATTAATTAATGTAGTACATAGCTACCTCAATCAGTGGATGGTTTTTTTAAATACTGAACGCGCTTTGTGATGTTAAAGGTGGAGGGAAACGCTTGCCTTTGTTTTCAAACAAGTTTTAATCTCGTCCTATAAATGGAGTAGTGATGCCATCAGATTGATGTTGTGATTGTGAAACCCAGAAACGAAAGTAGGTCATTGGTGACGTTGTCAATGGGTTATGGTGTCAGCTTGGTGGTGAATATTCTCAACGTGATGAATCGAACAATCCGGATGGTAATGGAATTAAAAAGAAGGGATGAAGTCATAACCAAGATACGATGAGCTACTAGGCAAGCTGAAACATGTTTGGAAGAAATGGAATAATACAAAGATAAAACAGAATAGTTATACATTATTACAATAACGTCACATATAATCTATCATTCATTTTGATACAACCTTTCATAGATGTGTTAAATTTGTTTTTAATTCACAATTCAGTATGTAATAGTCCAAACCAAAGAATTGGTGTGTATAGTAGGTAGCGTTCATAATATCCAGGTGTTACACTAACCCTTAACTAGGGGAATGTAAACTAAGACAAGGTGAGATGATATAAAATAGATTGAACAATTTATATAAATAGATTTATTATAACAACAGGATCAAATATAATTTACAACATGAATATATGAACACTAGATTTAAGTTTGTTTAAATCAAATAGAATAAGATGATTGTCTTGCAGTGATAACAAAAGCTGGCTGGTGCCAGGTTACAGTCTGGTGTTTCTAGAAGAGAAAGCTGTAAGGTAATCATTAATGAAAATTAACTAAAAATCGTATACATTTAGGATTTTGGACACATTTATAATTTAATCAATCTTGCTTGATTGGAACTGTAGCGTAATAACTTAAGAGGTATTGGATCTTGAAAAGCAATATAAAGATCTGTTTAATACATTGTTCGATGGCTAACAAACAGTTGTCAACAAAAATAGTACTATGGCTGATCTATTTCCCTATTGGTACTGCCGGAGTATTCAATAGTACAAACATATAGTGAATCACTCTCTCAGGGGTGCAGCACTAATTTGAATTACGCCTACTAGCCATACAGAGACTATAGCGGGCAAAGAGAAAAACGGTATTATTTGCGCGGACCCCACTATGAATCAAGCGGAGTTCCGTGGTTTACTCACCCAAGCTAATACCACACACGAAGCGTGACTACCTGCCCAACTCAAAGATAGAACGAAAAAACCCAACAGGGATTTAAACAAGGACAAACAGCCTGATTGAAAGCCATACTAAATATTAACAAATGCACATGGCGTCAGTAGCTAGTACAGTAGCTCGTCACACTACGTCACACCGCAAGATAGTATTGTGATGTTCCTTGATTTACCATTATTCCACCACTCCTCCTCTCCTTCCCCCTTCTCCTCCCCCTCCTCCCCCTCCCCGTCCTCCACTCCTCTCTCCTTCCCCCCTTCTCCTCCCCCTCCTCCCCTCCCCGTCCTCCACTCCTCCTCCTTCCCCACCCCTTACCTCCTCCTGCCCCCTCTTACCCTCCCCTACAGCCCCCCTCGCCTACAAACCCCGGACATGTTAGTTCTTGATGATTAATTATTAATGATTGTTAATTAATTATTGCTAATTAATTATTGTTAATTAAGTAATTGGTAGGATTGAGGTATTGGAGTTTTTATTCATTGATTAGGGCGTTGTAGTTTATTTGGGGAGCATGAGGCCACTGCACGAACCTCGCGCTATGGTTGTCGGTGATAGAATGAATATTGGTTCGCTGTAGTTTATTTGTTGGAGTATGCGAGCAGACGTGTCTCGCCCTGCGCTGTTTTCGAACCTTTCTCTTCAGTTGCGGCCGGCTGACTGACGGCGTTTCTACAAGGCCTCCCCCTCCCCCTAACTTCACTCCTCTGCCAGCCGGTCATTTCCTTTTGAATGTGTTGTTCATCCCCCACAGTCCGGGATAATAAACCAGTCATTAACCTCTACACATCAAGGAGTCGCTGCCTCTACAGGATTAGATAATGACGCACTTAGAGTAGCATCAACCCAGCTTGTTAAAATACCGTTACCAGTCAGTCAATCTCGTACACAGCATGAAAGCGGACATGTTCAGGACGCAACACCAGATGCCCTGTTAAAATCAAATATCTATTACCGCATCTTACTACCCGTTCTGATTATATCCTTAGATACTAACTACGCTGCTGGGAAGTTTGAACCCGAACAGCTTTTGACCATCCTTTCGAGGACATTGGCAAAATAATGTAACAAGTCTCTCGTCCTATGCAAGAGCGGGCTAATTACAAATAAATGAAATGGCTAATGCTCAGTAATTGTTAGGATTTAAATTGTATCTATAACGAATATGAAACAGGTATTTAGATTAGCACGTAGCAGGAAGTTCTTAACATAAAGAATGACCACACGGTTTAAGGCGCTACTCTCTACACGAGATTAAAACATGAGATTCTTATTTATTATGAAAAAACACTTCCCATAGATTTTTCTTGTTAAAATCAAGTAAACTACGCGTGAGTTTCTAATATAATAATATCTAACATCGCGTCTTACTACCCGTTTGTTTCTAATAAATATTAATAATATTTAAATGAGAAGAGACTTATTTCAAATAACGGTTTAGGGTGAAATCATCTCACATGTATAATTTACTAGAAGCCTGATCCATTCTTTGTACTATATCAAACTATTCAAATTAAGCGGCTGCTAGAAGATTTATGGCAAATAACAGGACTTACATAGGGCCTTGCGGGGCGAGCAACGACCGCCTCAATGCACCCAACATTTGCACGAGTGAGAAAAAAGTCCATGTGGTACCCACGTTTGCTATTCATTCATATTTAGCTTAGAATTGCTCGTAGCTGAAAGTTCTTAACATAAAGAATGACCACATGGTTTAAGGCGCTACTCTCGCAATAGACTAGACCACTAAAGATGGGAGGAAATCGGGTTTTGATCCTGTCAGATGTATTGAGGCTGGGATTTTTTCGGATACGTTTCATCTAAACTCAATCTTCCTGCCACCAAACACATTAGACTAATAAATATATACGTGTGAACAGGTATTAAGAAAAAACAGGATACATTGTATAGTCCGATTTAAAGAGTATTTGCCGTAATAATCAAGTATGTTTGGGCGCCACCAGTTTGCACCACCGTTTGCTAAACCAAGCTTATTCATTCGGTGCTAAGGGTGGTATGCGCGTCCGCTTGTGCACGTGAAGAGTTATTCCAGTATTTCACACAACACCAAGTGGTTTATGCTCCAATGATATTTAAATAATATAATAATAAACCGGATATCTGTTTAAATATGCTGTAATGCTTTTGGTTAATGCATTTTAAATTCGCAAAATAGAAAATATTACTTGTGATTGTAAAGATCTTGGGGAAGCCCATCTATTCTATTTAGGTGACTAGATTTATCTGATTCACCTCTTTTTAATGTAGATATGTACTGTACATTGCAAAAGATTATTATAATAAAACTCCAGTGATTAATGCATAATTCAACTTTTTAGGTTGACATTGTTGGATTATACTGGAAAGGTTATTTTTCTGGGATGGAGAAACAAATATTGTACTTTGTGTAATAGAGCAAAGAATGCAGGAATACCAGTAAAAACACACGCATGCTACAGAAGCTTTTCTGAAAGTTCCACAAGCATAGAAGCAGATGTCATAGTGGATGGTTTTTTGAATAGTGAAGCCATGAATGGAGTAAAATATGGCGTTCTTGTTGCGGATGGGGATTCCAGTGTGTATTCGAAGATCCTACAAGCAAGACCTTATGATTGTAGCATTGGGCGGCGTACATAAAATACAAAACTGGACTAAACTTACCCCGTTTGTATGCTAGCTGGGACCGCGCGGAAAAACAACACTAGTTTTACCGGACACACTTCTCTGATCCGGGAAAATAGAGCACTGACCATCAAGAAAGTGACGCGAGTGCACCAAATACCTTGAGTGGAATAAACCTGCGCAGTGAAAATAACCCTGCCGAGAATGTTCTCGAACGTCATCGGACTTTCCCGAAGCTATGTTGGCATGCGCAAATATGTGTTCCCAATTGATCTATATTGTGACCCCCCCTTCTTTTCCTGTGTTTCCCTCTTTTGAGTTGTACGATATATTTACTGGTGCTTGAACCAACAGACAGCACAATTGGGCCTGAATTATTTCAGGAATAGGAGAAGCTCCGGCTTTTCATCATAGTTTAATAAAGTAAGATCAGAATTCTATTTCGATAAACTTTAACTTCTTTTTGGTTAAATTAAATGTTTCAAAATCTCTCTAGGCCTTGTTTCGATATTTATAAAAACGTTAAGCATAAATAGGATAGTTAGGAAATGTACCTTACCTTTCTTTAAATATCAACTCGTTGCTAGGTAATGGCGTCTTATCGCTTGTCGAGTTGTAATAATCGATTATATATCTTGTGAACTTTATCGATAGTTTATTTAATGAGTTTCGAATGCCGTTTCTATTATTACTTGCGGAAATATTTAACTCATGTTCGCGGGAACTTTTAAAATTCCAAGGTTAAACAAAATTGTTGTTTATTTTGCAACGTGCCATTACTGATGGACGAGTATTTAAATGTAAAAGTTAGACAACATTGTTGTTTATTTGCAACGTGCCATTACTGATGGACGAGTATTTAAATGTTAAAGTTAAACACAATTGTTGTTTATTTTGCAACGTGCCATTACTGATGGACGAGTATTTTAAAGGTTTGGGAAATGTATGATGTTAGTGTATGGGCACGAATTAGGGAAAATTTCATATGTTGGATTCGAGCATATTGTGGGCTTATGTCCTGGAGCTAATGAGCCCTGTTAATAGACTTGATAATTAACTGTATGATTGTAAATTTTCTATGGTAATCTCGACTACATTTTTAATAGCCTTTAAACGGCTGAGGCCGCTTTGAACTTTATGACTTGCCAGTAATATCAACGCTAATGATAAATGATTGATATTTTTCTTTGACATGAACGTTGAAAATATGGAGTTCATATATATTATCTGTTTATATATTTTGGCAATATCTAATGTTAATAATTAATGAATCTGATAATTATCTTTTTGTGAGATATTTAATAAATACCAACATAACATGATTTCAGCTATATTTTTATGACCGTCCCGCCATCCCCTAGGTTAAATAAAATTATATTTATTTACTATTTTTAGTTTTCTCATTAACTAGAAGTATGCATTCTTTGACTGACTCTTGAGGTAGACTGTCCTTATGGTAAACTCAGCAACAGGTGAGAGTTGCGAGCTTCGGTTTTCGAATGTTTGGGCCTAAAACATTCAAAGCATTGAACTCCAAGAACTCACTCCTGTTGTCCCCCCTTTTTATGTTAGATTTTGATGTTGTTTGAACCTCCTCCCCTTAGGATGGTTCATGATGACCTAACTGTAGAAAAAGTTGAGTGCACTACCATCTACTTCGCAATTATGGCAACAAATTGAGAGATTTAGTTAGAAATGGCAAACTAGGTAACATAATGCTGAGACAAAGAATAGCAGCAAACAATGTTAGACTTAGCAATGCTGTTACAAAAGCTGCAGAATACAGGTCAAAGTAAGGGGATCTAAACAACCAACAAAAATTAAGTGAACTCAAAAAGGATTTGCTGAATTCTCCAAGTCACATATTTTGAGAGCACCTTAATTGTAAAGATCTTGGATACTTTTGTAATGACCCCAAACAAGAGGACGTTAATTTAGTGCCTAGGTTAATTGAAGAAGGATTGTACATTGTCCTGCTGTGCATTGCTGAAGTTTATTGAGACACTTGAACAGTAATATTGTGGAACAATTTTATTTCCATCGTAGCGAAGTTTACAGGTGAAAAAGAATTAATTATACACAAAGACGTTCCTACCAGGGCAGATGCACAGCCGCTGTTGTGTCACATAACACGCACACACCAATGTATGTACTGCACAACACATTATTTGATAAACAAAGTCCAGGAAAATTTACAAAATTATATAAAGTCCGTCGTCTAAAAGTACTGCAGAACCGTAAAAATAGCACAGCGAGAAGGAAAAGAAAATTATTTCCAACAACAGAAACACCTGACAAAGATTATGGGTCTCGCGCAGAAAAACCTGATCTCCTACATGATATATTTGAAGAAAAGAAAAAAACAATTTCTGGATTCTTTAAATATATCAGTGGAAGAAATTCAAGAAATTGAGAGGGCAACAGTTCTTCAACGAAAATGTGGAGTGTGGATGGAAGAAAGGCGGAAACTCCTAACAGCATCAGTTTTTGGAACAGTGTGTTGTAGGTGTCCTTACACAAGCTGTCAAACTTAAGTAAAGGCTTTACTTTACTTTACACTGATTTTGATTCCGTGTCTTTAAATAGGGGCGAGATCATGAAAGCGATGCTCTCCAAGCTATGGAAATAGCTATAGGGAGTAAGATTAAAGAATGTGGTCTATTCATTGATCACACTCATCAATATTTGGGAGCAACACCTGATGGGCTTGTGGGAGATAGTGCCATCGTTGAGGTTAAGTGCCCAGCTTCTGCAAAAGAGTTAACTCTTGAACAAGCAATTTTGTCAAGGAAAGTTACATTTTGGAATTTAAGTAAAGACAAAAAAGTTATAGTTGATGTCAACAAAAAACACAAACATTACTTTCAAATCCAAGGTCAATTGCATATAACAAAAAATACATTTGTTATTATGTAGTTTTATATGGATTGTGTGGTCCCAGAACTTGTAGATTCACGTCAACGTCGCTCAATGCTTATGTGATACAATCACAAGAAGAAGAAAATCAGAGAAAACGAAAACTTTCTTTGGAAAAAACAAGTTATTACAGTATGATTTTGGTAGGAAGAACAGAAGAAGTTAGTTACTAAAGCTACTAAGTCAACTTTAATATATTCATTCACCACCTTTAATAGATATTATCAAAACCTATAGAATGATTCAAATAATATAGTAAAATGTTATCAATGTTGATCGTAAGGAAATATGTTTGAATTTTCTAAACTGTTGTTCTAACCAAAATCAGGGTATATTTATTCTCCATAACAGCCAAAGAAATTGAACTGGGAAGATGGGAATAAAGTTATGAAAACCTGAAACAAAGGTTCGCGAACGTTTGTTTTCTGCATTTTAAATGTTTTGAAGAATGTTCAGGAATGCTTCCATTTATTTTATTCAACTCTAATAGGTGGGCAATCCAGAAAAAGCTTCAATCTAGTCTTGTCCTGTTTGCCAGTGACGAAGAGCTCGGGATTTGAATCCCGGCAGTTTATACGTGGATGTTTTATTCTTAAATAGCCTTCCACTGTTTACCACGTAAATGCGTGTGAATTGCATATTAATAAATTCTACCTTCCTTTCCCCGACCTACTTAGAAAATATATCCAGATAGTTTTGACTGTTAGAATGTTGTAGGTCACGTAAAATAGCACGGAAAAGTGGCCGAGCGGTCTAAGAACTAAGCCCTAAATAAAAATCTTCCATGGAATCTATATTTAAAAAAAATTCAAATATGAGCAGGAAAATTTCTGCAAAACAAAATATAGTTTTGTCGATTTTTTTAGGACATGAATAGTGTGATTTATTTGGTAGATCATAGTGTTTACATTAAAAATAGGTGACCTGATGGTCTAGGGGTAAGGTGTCGGACTTCAGTGCTGAGGTTCGGGGTTCAATCCTCGGTCCCGGCACAGATTTATCTGATTGCCAAGACCTTTCTTCACCTCTGACAAGACATCTTGTGAATGTGGGGAATGCCAGGCCTCCACCGTGGTTCGGATTCCACGTTAAACTGTAGGTCCTCCATTTCATCTCACCTCATTTTGTTATTTTATGCTTTCCTCGACAGACAAGGCCTTTCTCGCACGGTGTGAGGCTTGCGAGTAGAATCCACTCGCTATTCGATCGTGTGACGTCAGTTTTTGCAGCGCAGACGTTTCAAAATTAAAGGCCCTGGTCTGACGCACGGCTGAGGTTGTCTCATTCACATAAGGCCTGTGTAGACAGCTGGGAATGGAGGTGTGACGTCACTGGTAGCCTCTTACCAGCTTATCCTCTCACGAAACATCAGGGGAAACCTCGGAAATTTCTATGTTCTTCTATTTTGTAAACAAATTAAATATGATTTAATTTAATTTTACCTTATGGCTTCTTATAAGGCAATGAGGATGAAACTATAAAATTTAAAATAATAAAAAAATACAAAGTTTAGATGTAATATTTAATTCTGGGTTAGAGAGGGTTAACATTCTAAAACAATAAAACTACTGTTGAGATAATTTTTATTTTTTTAAATATGTAATAATAATAATTCTATTTTTGTTGCTTAGGAGCGATTATATATTTATACATCACATTACTATATACATAATTACACTTTACATATTACTAGGTGTAGCGTAAATCACAAGAACTGAAAACTAAAAAACCTCTGGAGGACCAGTGTTAAGAACACGGACAAATGGACTGTATGGTGGAGTAGGAATGGGTAGAGGCAACTCACCTTCACTTTATGTTGTCTGATTGATGTTGTCTTGGAGCAGTCAATTTGATTAACACACGCACACGAATAACTGAGATTGGACCGCTTCAGTTTTTCAGTTTCACCGCTTTTCAGTTTTAACGCTTTAGATAACAATTAATTAAGTTGAGGGTTTTGTTAGAGACGCCAAAAGACAAATGCCTAATCCAGTATGGTGGTGTAAATTCAGGCTCAGGTTTATACCAAGATGCGGAAATTCTTTGATGTGTTTTTTCTCAACCCATTCAGATAAATACTCAATTGCACTACTTTTTAAGTTCGTAAAGTACATAGTTCGTCTTATCTTTTGATATTTAACAATTAAAGCCAACTAATTCTTCTCCACTTGATATTTTATTCGTATTTGACCCTTCAATAGGACTGTAAACACCTCTAGCTTTCATGACTTTTGCTATAACATATCAGGGTTTGAATTTTTTTTTTAAATACCTTGCGCTTTCCTAAAAATTATCATTCTTAAACGATAAATTGCTTCCAGGGGAGAGGGCTGATCATTTAACCCTCCTCTGCTTCGTATCTGAGAAAATAGGTTATCTAATACATATTGATTCTGCCGGTGAGTTAGAATGTAGTGAAAGTCACGTGTTTTCTTCAAATCTTTATAGAAATCTGGCACGGAATATTTTTTGTTTGTAAGACTAGGGCCCACTACCAACAAATTTATTCTTAATTAAATAACTTTCCAATTTTTTGAAAAGTTCATAAATTCAACTAATATTAATTCAACTATTAATATTAACGATGGCATTATCATAAAAAGTATTAGTATATTTATTTATATGGTGTGGCATGTTTACAAATATAAAATTAGATTCTAATTACTTATCAATCACGGAACTAATGAAATCTTGTAGCATACTGTAGTTTCCTCAGGCCAACATAGTTAAATTAATTAATGCTTTGATTAATTTGTGACATATCCCATTCTGATCACCAAAAATGTATAATATTATTCAGTTTAAAATTAATTATTGTATTATTACATTGATTTTAATGGCGTTGCTTTGAAAAAAGAAACGGTAGTGAAAAATATATTTATGCGCTGTGAAAAAAGCTTGTAAAATTAAAATAGCAAATTCCTGGAGAACCCTTTGCAGCCTGATATTTGATGCCAGGGCCCAGCGGTTGAGAAACACTGGTCTAATCATTAAGTTTACAAATTAGAAAATGCATTCTATTGTAATCTTACTTAAAAAATTTGCTATAAGTTCAATGACAGCATTATCATTTATCTACAGCATAGGGCCTAATATATAAACTATAATAGGCCTACCTACTAAAAATGAGTTAAGTATGACAAAAAATAAAAACAAAATAAATACCTTCTATTAAAGAAATACATTAATATAAACACACATTTCTTAAAGCTAATTGCATGAAATAAAAACATATACTTTTAAAAAGATTTCACTTTTACTTCACAAACTAAAAGGGTTCTTCACAAGACCTTGCGGCTGAGGGGGTGATACAAGCGGTTGACCCCCAACTAGAGATGGGATAAAGTGATTTTACGATATCAGTGACTACAGTGAATGTTATTTTAAAATATCGGTGATTCAGATCATGATTCTACCTCACCAAGGTACCGTACCCTTCTCTCTACCCCTCCTCCACCTCATCACGCCATCTTGAGTGCCGAGGTTTCTTTTCCCTCCTCAACCTCACCAGGCCATCTTGAGTGCTGAGGTCCCTCCTCTCTCCCTTTCTGTTTCCCCTTTCCTTCCCCACATAGGACTTTCCCTCCTTCCACTGAGCCACCCATGTGTGATTGCTCGGGTACATGGGTTTCACGAATAGCTCTGGAAAAGCCCAACAGACGAAACGGAAGAACGTTCAGAGCAAGTCCACCGGCACTTACGACTCTACCCCACCAGAGACCACCCCTTCGTGGACGGGGTATTCAACCAAAGGACCCACTCACTATTGGGACGTCACGGTCACCAGACTCACAACCCTCCCCGACCACCTCCCAATACTCCTCCGTACATCTCTCCCAACATCTATTCCCGTGGCTCTCCACTTTACGTGCTCCACCAACCCCAATCTCTCCCCTGAGTCCCGCAGAGCAAGGGGACCCAACTCATGTTAAGACTTCGTAACATCGCTTATTCTGGAATTTAGCCATCTTATTATGTTATAATCTTTATTTCTAAACATCTTTATTTCAATACTCAATACTTTGATTATTTACATTTGCTAACTTTTTATATGTCTGTTTAGATTTTTATCCAGGGACATTTTCGCTAATATATTATTATAAATATTATGTGATATATGAATGTTTTAATGACGAAGGATAATGTATGACTTAATCTTTTTTTTTTTCTTTTAATGAAAATATTTTAACTTATATTTTAACAAATTCATACTATGCTTATGTTTCTCTAATACTTTGATAGTATATTCTTATTTTAATAATATTGTTTTGGTGTTTAACTTATTTTATTATATGACCTGCTACATTTGTAATCTTATCTTTATAGGTTCGAAGTCTTAACTACAAAACCTATTAGAAAACTGAATCCCGTATCCCGAACCACTTACACCGTCGCAACGCCCTAAAAAGAAGAAACAGAAAAGGGTTGACGAAAACAGGTTGCTGATGTTCCGTGCTTAATGGCCCGTTTAGCCGACATATACTACGACCCTTCTCATCCAGTAGAGTTTGCAGGGGTGGTGTCGCTCATAAAGGCGTCCAAGAAAGATCCCGACAAAGTATGAGAATGGCTTCGTGCACAGGACGCTTATACTCTACACAAACTGGTGATTAAAAAAGTTTCCTCGCAACAAGTACGTGGTGTCAAACATTGACGATATTTGGAAAGCCGACTTGAACGATATGCGAAGTCTCGGAAAATACAACGACGGAGCAGTGTACTTGCTCACCTACATTAACGTGTTTAGCAAGATGGCCTGTGTGAGGACGCATCCATCCGAGACGGGGAGCGTCGTGAGAGACGCCTTTCGGGACATTTTCAGACAAAACGGCCTTAAATCTCTAAGTTTACAGGCGGGCAAAGGGAGAGAGTTCACGAAACGTCTAATCCGGAAATTTCTCAAGCAAGAAGGCATGCATTACTACACCACTCATAATCCGGACGTGAAGACAAGCTTCGTGGAACGATTCAATAGAACTCTGAAAGGACGCGTGTGGCGTTATTTTACCAAAAATAACACATATCGGTATGTGGACGTCCTCCAAGATATAGTCGAAGCTTACAACAGCGCAAAACATTCTAGTATCAAGATGGCGCCTGCCAAAGTTTCAGAAACCAATGTGCTTCTATTCATAGATAATCTCTAAGACAAACGGCGTTCAAACTCGAATAGTAAGCCAAAAATAAAGTCGGTGACATGGTGCATATTAGCAAATCCAAAATGCTGTTTGAAAAGGGCTACGAAAGCGATCGAAGACATTTTAAAAGAAAGGAGTGTCGTGTTGTGATAACCTGTTGTCTACAGGATGACCAATCTTGATGGTGAGGAGGTGGAGGGATCGCTTTACAAACCCGAATTGCAACGCGTACGTCTTCCCGACAATTTTAAAGTTGATAAAATACTACGTGTTAAGGGTAAAGGTGCCAGAAAGAAAGTGGAAAAGTTACCCCCCCAAGTTTAATTTCTGGATTCCTGCCAGTTATGTCAGCGCCCTACCATGATAGCCCAATTTTAAATCACTCTACCGAACGACAGCTCTATGAGAGATTTCCCGAAAAATACTATCGCGAATTCAACCACGCAACTACCCTACCAACTTATCCTCGAAGGCCAGTGGGAAGTTGCTCTCACCAAATTTAAATATTCGTGTATTTTCACCACCGTACCCGAGGGCCAAAATATTGTATGGTACAACTGGGTGGACGCTAATGGCGTGTAACAAATATTCAAGGATCATATCCCTCATTGAAACTACAGCACTATCAATGAAATTGTCAAAGCTCTAAATGAGGTAGAGGTGCTTAAAGGGGATTCCTGAGTTGTATTCAAGTACACAAACCCCAACAAAAAAGTTGACGTTGTTTATTATTCACAACTGCTGACTCTTTCAAGTCAATTAAGTCTACATATTGGTTTAGATCCTCTGGCTAATCTGATCAAAGTCCTAAAGTCACCGTACGCCGCCAAAATTCTACTAGGCTTCGTTGGTATCTACAACATTAAATATCTTTAAGGCATACATAAGACAGTTAGCTATGAACCGTTGCACTACATGCCTGTACTTAGAAGGTAAATTGAAAGCCTGGAAATAAATATAAGAACAGACTCTGATGAACTTGTACGATTCGAGTTTGGAAAAGTGTGCGTGAAGCTTCATTTTCGACGCTGCTAAACATGAACTGTCCCTACAAGACATACTACGTCAACCAGGCTGGAACAGGTATATCTTCGATCACTCACGGTGATCCCTATCAACGCGGGCATGGGAAAGGAAGTTTTTTCAGCGACCTTTTTCAAAAGAGTCGTACCATTGCTGAGAAGCGGCGCTAAAGCCATTTGAAAACAGGCACTTCATACTGGTATCGACGTGCTATAACACGTCGCTAATCAGCGTTGTCCTTTCAAATAGGGTCTACGGCACCGTGTCGGCGAGGCTGGAGCTAACCTGAAACGCAAGGCGAAGCAGAAGATCGGCACACTGATGACCAGCTCAGGCTATAAAGAGTGTCGTAAGAATCACAAACGTCAGTTTTCTGACGTTGCCCACGTAAAAAGGTCAACGGTAGATATTTTCATTTGGAATGTGGTTTCTACACACCCAGGCCTGCGAGTTTGCCAGCAGTGAATTTCCCTACCACTCACCCAAACCCGTCTTGAAAGTGGGTAATGGCGCCAGTACAAACCTGTCTCTTCCTTTATTGATGATTCGCCATTATAATATACCCTTTGCGGACATGGCTAGTTTTATATCGATCTTTCACAGACTATGCTCTATCTCAGGGCAGCCATCATGAAACCCGAAGGTGATGCTTTCATAGAAGTAGATCAAATCGCTCCCATCAACAACTGGTTGCATTCGCTATTCTCACAGTTGGATGTGTTTTTAAACCCAAAACTAGTCTCACCACCCAGCAACACGTATGCTTACGGATCGTACATTGATACGTTGCTCAATTACAACAATGACGCCAAAAGAACACATTTGACCGGTGGTCTATGGTTCGCAGACAGCCTCGGAACCTTTGATGAGGCTAACGCCAACAACAAGGGATTTGAGGCCCGTTGCAGTCCACCGCAAAATGTAAGATGGTGTAACTTTTGGGGTATCTACTCGGTGACGTGTTTAACCCAGAGAAATAACTTTCAAACGGCACTGAACTCAAAGCCAAGTTATCCGTTGCAGAGATGGATTTAGTCTAATGGTTGTCCCTGAACTCCCTCAATTTAAGGTTCACAACGCTGAAGCCTGACTTCTAGTGCAACGTGTCAAAGTAGCACCTTCCATACTGTTGGCACATGCCAAAGCATTAAACGTCAGTCCCGCAAATTATCCCATCACCCGCGTGGAAGTAAAAATACTAATTATTCCTACGGGCGTGCAAGGAAAATCACTTGACAACGTATTCACCAGACAGTTACCCAACCGATGCATCGTGGGATTTGTATAAAACGTGGCGTTCAACGGAAACACCACCAAGAACCCGTTCAAATTCTAAGCCTACGGCATAAACCATTTCTCGCTGTACGTAGATGGGAAACAAATGCCGTCGAAACTGCTACAGCCCGATTTTTCAAACGGAAACTATGTCATGTCCTACCACATATTGTTTTCTGGAACGGGTGGCCATTTCATGAACGAAGGTAGCGACATCACACGGGAAGCCTTCCCTAAGTGATATCATCTCATGGATTTCCATATCACAACTAATCTGTCCGCCCACATGCATTGCATTTGAATTTGACGAGGCATGGCTCTCTGAGCATCGAAGTGAGTTCCACCAGAGCTCTAACCGAAACCGTCAACTGTATCGTGTACGGGGAGTTTACCAACATCATCACCATTGACAAGGACAGAAATGTCGTGACCGATTATAGGAGTTAATATATACAGCCTCCCGACGCTTACACTCGTCATTTAAATCATGGACGTCATTGTGGATTTACAGAGCTTAATCGACGACATAAAACAGTTTATCATCAAGGAACTGAGTGTTTTATCTGTATGCGGTACATTACTTCAACATTGGTTGCTAAGACCCCCATACGCTATCGAGGAACATTCAGCCACCACTAAAAAGCAAGCTGATTATATTGTAAACAAACTGCACGGTATTCCCTGCGATAGCGGTGATATGGATTACAGCCTGCTTGAATCCCTCATCTCCCATGCCACAACGCGTGCAGAAACCATCTACGTCAAGGGGGCAGAAAAGTAAATGTTTCTAGTCAGTCAAATACACGTCTACACCCATCGTGTATCTGTACGAAAGAGGTTGTTCGTCGTTAAAACACTTAAATTGAACCGCGCCATTTGCATGGCACATAGTTCTGTGTAGAATTTCTGTTTGGCCTCCATCATTTTGGGACTTCGAGATTGGATGATTGAAGATGGACACGCACACCATAAGACGTGCGCTGAAAACAATCCTGTGGTTCTGTTCTTTACGGTCAGGTGTTTTCCCTGCTGATCAATTACCCGCAAGAATAGCTCAACCTGCCACTCTAGTCATCAACACTGATCCACACACCAAGCCTGGGACGTATTGGGTCATCATCTTTATCGACAAGAATGGCATAGGAGAATATATTGACAGTTATGGTGTTCTGCCACGTATAAATTCACATCTGACATTTATACACAATAAAAATCCCGCACTTCTCATAGCACGCTACAACTTCAAAGCATCGACTCCGACGTTTGCGGCCATTACTATCTTATGTACCTTCTCCATTACGCCCAGAACATTCCGATTAAAACTTTCCTAAGCCTATTCTCGCTCACCAATCATACAGGCAACGCCGCTAAGGTGGTGAGATATTACAACATATTTTTACAAGACATTAGGATCCTGCTGCCCCTCAAAAGGCTGCGTCGAATCAGCGTGCGCTTATATAAGGGGCGTTCCGTTGGCGTACCAACCCCTAACCACGACAATCGTAGAAGCAAACAAACATCATGGAAGGACAAGACGTTTTCGCCTCAAAGTAAAGCCGGTGAAGCCACTCGTCATCACCAGCATTTTCAACACTTTGTTCCCGCTGGACGAAGTCGACGCCAAGGTAGTCATCGTTGGCATGAATGTTACGAACAACTTTACGTCCTATGTCCAGCTAGAGAAATATGGAGGGAATTGTACCGTGTTTAACCGTACAGAGTGGCAAGAACTGGGCATGTACAAGTCGGTCATATCAAAATTTTTCTTCAACATGCAACCTCCTCAGAATATTTGTTTGATTAATCATGAAATCTATCTGAGACGCATGTGCAGTTACCGTATGGTCATCATCAGCGAGAAACAAGGCGCTGGACTCAAACGGGTCGCCTATTTTGAACCTAGCTGAGCACCTCTTTGTGATGTTTGGGACCTCATTGACGTTGCCGTCGACTGATGGGACGTGTGGTTGACACCCGTCGCACGCTATTGCAACGATTTGATCGA
>JBCFYV010000001.1:65647490-65742534 GCA_039000515.1 Timema cristinae
TTTTTGGGGGTTTAGGATGTGTTTTTTGGGGGTTCTAGGGAGTTTTTTCTTGGAGGGTGTCTAGGGCTGTGTTTCTTGGGGGGTTCTAGGGAGTTGTTTTTTGGGGGGTTCTAGGGGTATTGTTTTCTTGGGGGTTTAGGGAGTGTGTTTCTTGGGGGGTTGGAGTGGTTTCTTGAGGGGTTTAGGGATGTTTTCTTGAGGTGTCTAGGGGTTGTGTTTCTGGTGTCTAGGGTGTTTTCTTGGGGTTTAGGTAGGTGTTTTTTGGGGTCTAGGGTAGGTTTTTTGGGGGTGTCTGGGGAGTGTGTTTTCTTGGGGGTTTAGGGTAGTGTGTTTTCTTGGGGGTTTTCTAGGGGGGTTTTCTTGGGGTTAGGATTTTCTTGGAGGGTGTCTAGGGCAGTGTGTTTTCTTGGAGGGGTGTCTAGGGGAGTTGTTTTCTTGGGGGTTCTGGGTGTTTTTTGGAGGGTTTCTAGGGGCAGTGGTTTAGGGTATTTTTTTGGTTCAGGGAGGGTTTTCTTAGTCAGGAGGTTTTGAGGGTCTAGGTGTTTTCTGAGGTGTCTAGGAGGGTTTCTGAGGTTAGGAGTTCTTGGAGGGTTAGGATGTTTTTGAGGTTTAGGAGTGTTTTTGAGGTTAGTGTTTTGGTCTAGGCATGTTTGGGTTCTAGGTGTTCTTGAGGTTTGACTGGGGTCAGGATTTTTTGAGGTTCTAGGATGTGTTTTGGGGTTCTAGGATGTTTTCTTGGAGGTTCTAGGGTGTGTTTTTTGGGTTCTAGAGTGTGTTTTTGGTTCTAGGGATGTTTTGGAGGGTGTCTAGGGAGTGTTTTTGAGGTGTCTAGGGAGTGTTCGGTTTAGGATTTTGGGCAGGTGGTTTGGGTTCTAGGATGTTTGGGTCAGGATTTTTGGGTCTAGGCTGTTTCTGAGGTCTAGGATGTTTAGGTTCTAGGTTTCTGAGGTCTAGGATGTTTTGGGCAGGATGTTTTTGGTTCTAGGATTTCTTGAGGTTCTGGGTTTTGGGGTCTAGGGATTTTTGGTTCTAGAGTGTTTTCTGAGGGTTCTAGGATTTTGGGTCTAGATGTTTGGTCTGATGTTTTCTTGGAGGGGTCTGGATGTTGGTTCAGCATGTTTTGGGATCTAGAGGTTCTGGAGGTCTAGGAGTTCTGGGTCAGGCTTTTTGGTTCAGGAGTTTTCTGAGGTCTAGGATGTTCAGGTTCTAGGTAGTTTCTGGAGGTTCTAGGGTTTTTGGGTTAGGTGTTTTGGGTCAGGATTTTGAGGTTAGAGGTTTTCTTGAGGTAGGGTGTTTTTGAGGTCTAGGGATGTGTTTGGGTCAGGTGGTTTCTTGGGTTCTAGGAGTGTTTTTGAGGTTAGGATGTCTTGAGGTTTCTAGGGCAGTGTGTTTCTAGGTTAGGAGTTTTGGGTCTAGGGTGTTTTTAGGTTCAGCATGGTTTTCTAGGTCTAATTGTTTGGGTCTAGGTTTTTCTGGGGTAGGGGTGTTTTTTCTAGGAGTTTTCTTGAGGTTCTGATGTTTTTAGGTCTGGATTGTTCTTGAGGTTCTAGGAGTTTCTAGGTTAGGTATTTTTTTTGGAGTTAGGAGTGTTTCTTGAGGGGTTCTAGGGATGTTTTTGGAGGGTTCTAGGGGCAGTGTGTTTTCTTGAGGGTGTCTAGGGAGTGTTTTCTTGGAGGGTGTCTAGGGATGTGTTTTCTTGGAGGGGTCTAGGCAGTGTGTTTTCTTGGAGGGTTCTAGGGCATGTGTTTCTTGGAGGGTGTCTAGGGATGATTTTTTGGGGTTCTGGGTAGTTGTTTTCTTGAGGGTTCTAGGGCAGTGGTTTTTTGGAGGGTTCTAGGAGTGTGTTTCTTGGGGTCAGGGAGTGTTTTTGGGGTCTAGGATTGTTCTTGGGGTTCTAGGGTAGTTTTCTTGGAGGGTTCTAGGGGTATGTTTTTTGGGGGTCTAGGGCAATGTTTTTTTGGGGGTTCTAGGGTAATTGTTTTCTTGAGGGTTTAGGGGTAGTTGTTTTCTGGAGGGTTTCTAGGGTAGTTGTTTTTTGGGGGTTCTAGGCAGTTTTTTTGGGTTCTAGGGGTGTTTTTCTTGGAGGGTTTCTAGGGTAGTTGCTTGGGGGTCAGGGCATGTGTTTTTGGGGTCTAGGGGAGTGTTTTCTTGGGGTTTCTAGGGGAGTGTTTTTTGGGGGTTCTAGGGCATGTGTTTTTGGAGTTCTAGGGAGTGTTTTCTTGGGTTTCTAGGATTGTTTTGGGGGGTCTAGGGCAGTGTTTTTGGAGGTTTCTAGGGTAGGTGTTTTCTTGGAGGGTTCTAGGGGTAGTTGTTTTCTTGGAGGGTCTAGGGTCATGTGTTTCTTGAGGGGTTCTAGTGGAGTGTGTTTTCTTGGAGGGTGTCTAGGGTTAGTGTTTTTCTTGGAGGGTGTCTAGGGTAGTGTGTTTCTTGGAGGGTGTCTAGGGGCTAGTGTTTTCTTGAGGGGTTCTAGGGTAGTGTGTTTTCTTGGAGGGGTGTCTAGGGGCAGTGTGTTTTCTTGGAGGGTGTCTAGGGCAGTGTGTTTTCTTGGAGGGTTCTAGGGCATGGTTTTCTTGAGGGTGTCTAGGGCAGTGTGTTTTCTTGAGGGGTTTCTAGGCAGTGTGTTTTGTTTGGTGGGTCTATAGCAATGTGTTTGGTGGTATCTAGGGTAGTGTGTTTTTATTGGAGGGGTGTCTAGGGTGAGTGTGTTTTTGGGGTGTCTAGGGCAGTTTTTTTGGGGGTATTCTATTGGTCGTAGTTGTTTTCTTGGAGGGTTTCTGGGGTAGTGGTTGTGTCAGGAGCAAGTGTTGGGGTCTAGTGGTAGCGTGTTTTCTTGGAGGGGTTTCTAGGGGTAGTGGTTGTTGGTCAAGAGATGTGTTTAGGGGACTAGTGGTAATGTTTTCTGTGGAGGGGTGGTCTTGAGGGGTTCTAGTGTAGAGTGTTTTGGAGGGTCTAGGGCAATGTGTTTTTGGGGGTTCTAGGTGGTAGCGTGTTTTCTTGGAGGGGTGTCTAGGGGCAGTGTTTTTCTTGGAGGAGTGTCTAGGGGTAGTGTTTTTCTTGGAGGGGTGTCTAGGGGCAGTGGTTTTCTTGGAGTGGTGTTTAGGGTAGTGTGTTTTTTGGAGGGTGTCTAGGGGTAGGTGTTTTCTTGGAGGGGTTTCTAGGGGCAGTGTGTTTTCTTGGAGGGGTTTCTAGGGTCAGTTTGTTTTCTTTGAGGGAGTCTAGGTGCAGTGTGTTTTCTTGGAGGGGTTGTCTAGGGGCAGTGTGTTTTCTTAGAGGGGTTCTAGGGGGCAGTGTGTTGTCTTGGAGGGGTGTCTAGGGGGGCAGTGTGTTTTCTTGGAGGAGTGTCTAGGGGCAGTGTATTTTCTTGGAGGGGTTTCTAGGGCAGTGTGTTTTCTTGGAGGGGTGTCTAGGGCAGTGTGTTTTTTGGAGGGGTGTCTAGGGCAGTGTTGTTTTTCTTGAGGGGTTGTCTAGGGTCAGTTTGTTTTCTTGAGGGGGTTCTAGGGCAGTGTGTTTCTTGGAGGGTGTCTAGGGCAGTGTTGTTTCTTGGAGGGTTTCTAGGGAGTGTGTTTTCTTGGAGGGTGTCTAGGGGCAGTGTGTTTCTTGAGGGGTAGCTAGGGGCAGTGTGTTTTCTTGAGGGGTTTCTAGGGTAGTTGAGTAGTTTTCTTGAGGGGTGTCTAGGGGCAGTGTGTTTTCTTGGAGGGGTGTCTAGGGGTAGTTTGTTTTCTTGGAGGGGTTTCTAGGGTCAGTTTGTTTTCTTTGAGGGGATGTCTAGGGCAGTGTGTTTCTTGGAGGGTGTCTAGGGCAGTGTGTTTTCTTAGAGGGGTTGTCTAGGGGCAGTGTGTTTTCTTGAGGGGTTGTCTAGGGGTCAGTTGTTTTCTTGGAGGAGTGTCTAGGGGCAGTGTGTTTTCTTGGAGGGTTTCTAGGGCAGTGTGTTTTTCTTGAGGGGTGTCTAGGGCAGTGTTTTTCTTGGAGGGGTTCTAGGGGCAGTGTGTTTTCTTGGAGGGTGTCTAGGGGCAGTGTGTTTTCTTGGAGGGTGTCTAGGGGCAGTTGTGTTTTCTTGAGGGGTGTCTAGGGGTAGTTGTGTTTTCTTGGAGGGTAGTCTAGGGGCAGTGTGTTTTTCTTGAGGGGTGTCTAGGGGCAGTGTGTTATCTTGGAGGGGTGTCTAGGGCAGTGTGTTTTCTTGGAGGGGTGTCTAGGGTAGTGTGTTTCTTGGAGGGTGTCTAGGGGCAGTGTGTTTTCTTGGAGGGGTGTCTAGGGGCAGTGTGTTTTCTTGGAGGGGTGTCTAGGGGCATTGTATTTTTTGGAGGGTAGTCTAGGGGCAGTGTGTTTCTTGGAAGGGTGTCTAGGGGTATTGTATTTTTTGGAGGGTAGTCTAGGGGCAGTGTTTTTTTTTGGAGGGGTGTCTAGGGGCAGTGTGTTATCTTGGAGGGGTGTCTAGGGGCAGTGTGTTTTCTTGGAGGGGTGTCTAGGGGGGGCAGTGTGTTTTCTTGGAGGGGTTTCTAGGGGTAGTGTGTTTTCTTGGAGGGGTTCTAGGGGTATTGTATTTTTTGGAGGGTAGTCTAGGGGCAATGTTTTTTTCTTGGAGGGGTGTCTAGGGGCAGTGTGTTTTCTTGGAGGGGTGTCTAGGGGTATTGTATTTTTTGGAGGGTAGTCTAGGGGCAGTGTGTTTTCTTGGAGGGGTGTCTAGGGGTATTGTATTTTTGGAGGGTAGTCTAGGGGCAGTGTGTTTTCTTGGAGGGGTGTCTAGGGGCAGTGTGTTATCTTGGAGGGTAGTCTAGGGGCAGTGTGTTTTCTTGGAGGGGTGTCTAGGGGCAGTGTGTTTATCTTGGAGGGGTGTCTAGGGCAGTGAGTTTTCTTGTAGGGGTTTCTAGGGGCAGTGTGTTTTCTTGGAGGGGTTTCTAGGGGCTGTGTGTTTTCTTGGAGGGGTGTCTAGGGGCAGTGTGTTATCTTGGAGGGGTGTCTAGGGAAGTGAGTTTTCTTGTAGGGGTTTCTAGGGGCAGTGTGTTTTCTTGGAGGGGTTTCTAGGGGCAGTGTGTTTTCTTGAGGGGTGTCTAGGGCAGTGAGTTTTCTTGGAGGGGTGTCTAGGGGCAGTGTGTTTTCTTGGAGGGGTTTCTAGGGGCAGTGTGTTTTCTTGGAGCGGTGTCTAGGGGCAGTGTGTTTTCTTGAAGGCGTTTCTAGGGGCAGTGTGTTTTCTTGGAGGGGTGTCTAGGGCAGTGAGTTTTCTTGGTGGGGTTTCTAGGGCAGTGTGTTTTCTTGGAGGGGTTGTCTAGGGCAGTGTGTTTTCTTGGAGGGGTTTCTAGGGGCAGTGTGTTTTCTTGGAAGGGTTGGAGTGTCTAGGGGTTGAATGTGTTTTCTTGGAGGGGTGTTCTAGGGGCTGTTGGTTTTATTGGAGGGGTCTCTAGGGGCAGTGTGTTTCCTTGGAGGGGTGTCTAGGGCAGTGAGTTTTCTTGGAGGGGTGTCTAGGGGCAGTGTGTTTTCTTGGAAGGGTTTCTAGGGGTGTGTGTGTTTTCTTGGAGGGGTTTCTAGGGGCAGTGTGTTTTCTTGGAGGGTGTCTAGGGCAGTGAGTTTTCTTGGAGAGGTGTCTAGGGCAGTGTGTTTTCTTGGAGGGGTGTCTAGGGCAGTGAGTTTTCTTGGAGGGGTGTTAGGGCAGTGTGTTTTCTTGGAGGGGTTTCATGGGCAGTGTGTTTTCTTGGAGGGGTTGTCTAGGGCAGTGAGTTTTCTTGGAGGGGTGTCTAGGGGCATTGTGTTTTTTGAGGGGTTCTAGGGGCAGTGTGTTTTCTTGGAGGGTTCTAGGGCAGTGTGTTTTCTTGGCAGGGATGGTTCTAGGAGGGTTTTGGTGTGTTTTCTTGGAGGGGTGTTCTAGGGAGTGTGTTTTTTGGAGGGTTCTAGGGTAGTTGTTTTCTTTGGAGGGGTTTCTAGGGTCAGTTGTTTTCTTGAGGGGTCTAGGGGCAGTGTGTTTTCTTGGAGGGTGTCTATGGGTAGTGGTTTTCTTGGAGGGGTGTCTAGGGCAGTGTGTTTTCTTGGAGGGTTTCTAGGGGAGTGTGTTTTCTGGGGTTCTAGGGGTATTTTCTTGGGGGTTGTAGCAGTGTGTTTTCTTGGAGGGGTTTCTAGGGGCAGTGTGTTTTCTTGGGGGTTCTAGGCATGGTTTTCTTAGGAGGGCAGTGGTTTTCTTGAGGTCAGGGGTGTTTTCTTGGAGGGTGTCTAGGGAGTGTTTTCTTGGAGGGGTCTAGGGCAGTGTGTTTTCTTGGGGGTTCTAGGGGCAGTGTGTTTTCTTGGAGGGTTTCTAGGGGCAGTGTGTTTTTTGGAGGGTGTCTAGGGGAGTGTGTTTTTTGGGGTTTCTAGGGAGTGTGTTTTCTTGAGGGGTGTTCTAGGGAGTGTGTGTTTTTGGAGGGTTTCTAGGGCAGTGTGTTTTCTTGAGGGTTCTAGGGGTAGTTGTTTTGGGTTTCTGGGAGGTGTTTCTGAGGGGTTGAGTGTGTTTTTTGAGGGGTTCTAGGGGCATGTGTTTTTTGGAGGGGTGTCTAGGGCAGTGTGTTTTCTTGAGGGGTTTCTAGGGAGTTGTTTTCTTGGAGGGGTTTCTAGGGCAGTTGTTTTCTTGAGGGGTGTCTAGGGCAGTGTGTTTTTTTGGAGGGGTTTCTAGGGGAGTTTGTTTTCTTGAGAGGTGTCTAGGGCAGTTGTTTTCTTGGAGGGGTTCTAGGGTCAGTTGTTTTCTTGAGGGTGTCTAGGGGCAGTGTGTTTTATTGGAGGGGTGTTTAGGGGCAGTGTGTTTTCTTGGAGGGTTAGGGGAGTTTTTTCTCGGGTTGTTAGGGATAGTTGTTTTCTTGGAGGGGTGTCTAGGGGTAGTGGTTTTCTTGGAGGGGTGTTTAGGGGTAGTGTGTTTTCTTGGAGGGGTGTCTAGGGGCAGTGTGTTTTCTTGGAGGGGTGTCTAGGGCAGTGGTTTTCTTGGAGGGTGTTTAGGGAGTGTGTTTTCTGGAGGGTTTCAAGGGGTAGTGGTTTTCTTGGAAGGGGTTCTAGGGTAGTGGTTTTTGGGGGTCTAGGAGCAAGTGTTTGGTTTATCTAGTGGTAATAGTGTTTTCTTGGAGGGGTGTCTAGGGGTAGTGTGTTTCTTGGAGGGTTTCTAGGGGTAGTGTGTTTTGGGGGTCTAGGAGCAATGTGTGTTTTGGGGTATCTAGTGGTAGTGTTTTTGAGGGGTTTCTAGGGTAGTGTGTTTTTTGGGGTGTCTAAGCTGTTTTTGTGGTATCTATGGTATGGTTTTCTTGAGGGGTGTTAGGGGTAGTGTGTTTTCTTGGAGAGGTTTCTAGGGTAGGTAGGGTTTTTGGGGTTCTAGAGCAAATTTTTTGGGGGTTCTATTGGTAGCGTGTTTTCTTGAGGGTTTCTAGGGTAGGTTGGTGGGGTCAAGGAGCAATGTGTTTTGGGGTATCTTATGGTAAGGTGTTTTCTTGAGGGGTTTCTAGGGGAAGTGTGTTTCTGGGGGTCTAGGGAGGGGCAGATGTGTTTTGGGGTATCTAGTGGTAGCGTGTTTTCTTGGAGGGTTTCTAGGGGAGTGTGTTTTGGGGGTCTAGGGCAATGTGTTTTGGTGGTAATCTTAGTGGTAGCGTGTTTTTCTTGGAGGGGTTTCTAGGGGAAGTGTGTTTTGGGGGTTAGGAGCAATTTTTTGGGGTATCTATGGTAGTGTGTTTTCTTGGAGGGGTTTCTAGGGTTAGTGGTTTTGGGGGTTCTAGGAGCAATGTGTTTTGGTGGTATCTAGTGGTAGCGTGTTTTCTTGGAGGGGTTTCTAGGGGTAGTGGGCTTGGTGGGTCAAGGAGCAATGTGTTTTGGTGGTATCTAGTGGTAATGTGTTTTCTTGGAGTGGTGTCTAGGGGTAGTGTGTTTTCTTGGAGGGGTTTCTAGGTGTAGAGTGTTTTGGTGGGTCTAGGAGCAATGTGTTTTGGGGGTATCTAGTGGTAGCGTGTTTTCTTGGAGGGGTGTCTAGGGGCAGTGTTTTTTCTTGGAGGGGTGTCTCGGGGTAGTGTATTTTCTTGGAGGGGTGTCTAGGGCAGTGGGTTTTCTTGGGGTGGTGTTTACGTGTAGTGTGTTTTTTGGAGGGGTGTCTAGGGGTAGTGAGTTTTCTTGGAGGGGTTTCTAGGGGCAGTGTGTTTTCTTGGAGGGGTTTCTAGGGTCAGTTTGTTTTCTTTGAGGGAGTCTAGGGGCAGTGTGTTATCTTGGAGGGGTGTCTAGGGCAGTGTGTTTTCTTAGAGGGGTTTCTTGGGGTAGTTTTTTTTTCTTTGAGGGAGTCTAGGGGCAGTGTGTTATCTTGGAGGGGTGTCTAGGGGCAGTGTGTTTTCTTAGAGGGGTGTCTAGGTGCAGTGTGTTTTCTTAGAGGGGTTTCTAGGGGTAGTTTGTTTTCTTGGAGGGGTTTCTAGGGTGGTTTTTTTTCTTGGAGGGGTTTTTAGGGGTAGTTTGTTTTATTAGAGGGGTTGTCTAGGGGCAGTGTATTTCTTAGAGGGGTTTCTAGGGGTAGTTTGTTTTCTGGGAGGGGTTTCTAGGGGTAGTTTGTTTTCTTGGAGGGGTTTCTAGGGGCAGTGTGTTTTCTTGGAGGGGTGTCTAGGGCAGTGTGTTTTCTTGGAGGGGTGTCTAGGGGTATTGTATTTTTTGGAGGGTAGTCTAGGGACAGTGTGTTTTCTTGGAGGGGTGTCTAGGGTATTGTATTTTTTGGAGGGTAGTCTAGGGCAGTGTTTTTTCTTGGAGGGGTGTCTAGGGGCAGTGTGTTATCTTGGAGGGGTGTCTAGTGGGCATTGTGTTTTTCTTGGAGGGGTGTCTAGGGGGGGCAGTGTGTTTTTCTTGGAGGGGTTTCTAGGGGTAGTGTGTTTTCTTGGAGGGGTGTCTAGGGGTATTGTATTTTTTGGTGGGTAGTCTAGGGGCAGTGTGTTTTCTTGGAGGGTTGTCTAGGGGCAGTGTATTTTCTTGGAGGGGTGTCTAGGGGTATTGTATTATTGGAGGGTATCTAGGGCAGTGTGTTTTCTTGGGGTGTCTAGGGGTATTGTATTTTTTGGAGGGTAGTCTAGGGCAGTGTGTTTTCTTGGAGGGGTGTCTAGGGGCAGTGTGTTATCTGGGGGTAGTCTAGGGGCAGTGTGTTTTCTTGGAGGGGTGTCTAGGGGCAGTGTGTTTCTTGGAGGGGTGTCTAGGGAAGTGAGTTTTCTTGTAGGGTTTCTAGGGGCAGTGTGTTTTCTTGGAGGGGTTTTCTAGGGGCAGTTTGTTTATCTTGGAGGGTGTCTAGGGCAGTGAGTTTTCTTGGAGGGGTGTCTAGGGGCAGTGTGTTTTCTTGGAGGGGTTTCTAGGGGCAGTTGTTTTCTTGGAGGGGTTCTAGGGGCAGTGAGTTTTCTTGGAGGGGTTCTAGGGGCAGTGTGTTTTCTTGGAGGGGGTGTCTAGGGGTATGTATTTTTTGGAGGGTAGTCTAGGGGCAGTGTGTTTTCTTGGAAGGTTCAGGGGTATTTATTTTTGAGATCTGGGGCAGTGTGTTTTCTTGGAGGGGTTCTAGGGGCAGTTTTGATTTAGGCTTGTTTTTTTGGAGGGTGTCTAGGGGTAGTGTGTTTTCTTGGAAGGGTGTTTAGGGGTAGTGTTTTTTTGGAGGGTGTCTAGGGGCAGTGTGTTTTCTTGGAGGGTGTCTAGGGCAGTGGTTTTTTGGTTTAGGGGTGTTTCTAGGTGTGGTAGTGTTTTTCTTGGAGGGTGTTTCAGTTATTTTGAGGGGTCTAGTGGGTGGTTTTCTTGGAGGGGTTCTAGGGGTCAGTGGTTTTTGGGGGTCTAGGAGCATGTGTTTTTGGGTTGTATCTAGTGGTAATGTGTTTTCTTGGAGGTGTTGGGGTTGTTTTGAGGGTGTAGGGATGTGTTTTCTTGGAAGGGGTTTCTAGGGGTAGTGTGTTTTTGGGGGTCTAGGGCAAATGTGTTTTTGGGGGTAGTCTAGTGGCAGTGTGTTTTCTTGGAGGGGTTTCTAGGGTAGTGTGTTTTTTGGGGGTTCTAGGAGCAATGTGTTTTCGGGGTTTCTAGTGGGTAATGTGTTTTCTTGAGGGTGTTCTAGGGGTAGTGTGTTTTCTTGGAGGGTTCTAGGGAGGGGGGTTTTTGGGGGTTTCTAGGAGCAGATTTTTTTGGGGGTTTCTATGGGCAGGTGTTTTCTTGGAGGGGTTTCTAGGGCGTAGTGGCTTGGGGGGTGTCAAGGGCAGTGTGTTTTTGAGGGGTATCTAGGGTAGGTGTTTTCTTGGAGGGTGTCTAGGGGAGTGTGTTTTTGGAGGGGTCTTCAGGGCAATGTGTTTTTGGGGTTCTAGTGGCAGTGAGTGTTTTCTTGGGGGTTTCTAGGGGAGTGTGTTTTTGGGGGGTCTAGGGCATGTTTTTTGGTGGGTTCTAGTGGCAGCGTGTTTTCTTGGAGGGGTTTCTAGGGGAAGTGTGTTTTGGGGGGTCTAGGAGCATGTGTTTTGGTGGTATCTAGTGGTAGTGTGTTTTCTTGGAGGGGTTTCTAGGGTTAGTGTGTTTTTGGGGGTTCTAGGAGCAATGTGTTTTGGTGGTATCTAGTGGTAGCGTGTTTTCTTGGAGGGGTTTTAGGGGTAGTGGGCTTGGTGGGTCAAGGAGCAATGTGTTTTGGTGGTATCTAGTGGTAATGTGTTTTCTTGGAGTGGTGTCTAGGGGTAGTGTGTTTTCTTGGAGGGGTTTCTAGGTGTAGAGAGTGTTTGGTGGGTCTAGGAGCAATGTGTTTTGGGGGTATCTAGTGGTAGCGTGTTTTCTTGGAGGGGTGTCTAGGGGCAGTGTTTTTTCTTGGAGGGGTGTCTCGGGTAGTGTATTTTCTTGGAGGGGTGTCTAGGGGCAGTGGGTTTTCTTGGAGTGGTGTTTACGTGTAGTGTGTTTTTTGGAGGGGTGTCTAGGGGTAGTGAGTTTTCTTGGAGGGGTTTCTAGGGGCAGTGTGTTTTCTTGGAGGGGTTTCTAGGGTCAGTTTTGTTTTCTTTGAGGGAGTCTAGGGGCAGTGTGTTATCTTGGAGGGGTGTCTAGGGGCAGTGTGTTTTCTTAGAGGGGTTTCTTGGGTAGTTTTTTTTCTTTGAGGGGAGTCTAGGGGCAGTGTGTTATCTTGGAGGGTGTTCTAGGGGCAGTGTGTTTTCTTAGAGGGGTGTCTAGGTGCAGTGTGTTTTCTTAGAGGGGTTTTCTAGGGGTAGTTTGTTTTCTTGGAGGGGTTTCTAGGGGTGGTTTTTTTTCTTGGAGGGGTTTTTAGGGGTAGTTTGTTTTATTAGAGGGGTGTCTAGGGGCAGTGTATTTTCTTAGAGGGGTTTCTAGGGGTAGTTTGTTTTCTGGGAGGGGTTTTAGGGGTAGTTTGTTTTCTTGGAGGGGTTTCTAGGGGCAGTGTGTTTTCTTGGAGGGGTGTCTAGGGGCAGTGTGTTTTCTTGGAGGGTGTCTAGGGGTATTGTATTTTTTGGAGGGTAGTCTAGGGACAGTGTGTTTTCTTGGAGGGGTGTCTAGGGGTATTGTATTTTTTGGAGGGTAGTCTAGGGCAGTGTTTTTTCTTGGAGGGGTGTCTAGGGGCAGTGTGTTATCTTGGAGGGGTGTCTAGGGGCATTGTGTTTTCTTGGAGCGGTGTCTAGGGGCAGTGTGTTTTCTTGGAGGCGTTTCTAGGGGCAGTGTGTTTTCTTGGAGGGGTGTCTAGGGCAGTGAGTTTTCTTGGTGGGGTTTCTAGGGGCAGTGTGTTTTCTTGGAGGGGTGTCTAGGGGCAGTGTGTTTTCTTGGAGGGGTTTCTAGGGGCAGTGTGTTTTCTTGGAGGGGTGTCTAGGGGTAATGTGTTTTCTTGGAGGGGTTTCTAGGGGCTGTGTGTTTTCTTGGAGGGGTCTCTAGGGGCGAGTGTTTCCTTGGAGGGGTGTCTAGGGCAGTGAGTTTTCTTGGAGGGGTGTCTAGGGGCAGTGTGTTTTCTTGGAAGGGTTTCTAGGGGGTGTGTGTTTTCTTGGAGGGGTTTCTAGGGGCAGTGTGTTTTCTTGGAGGGTGTCTAGGGCAGTGAGTTTTCTTGGAGAGGTGTCTAGGGGCAGTGTGTTTTCTTGGAGGGGTGTCTAGGGCAGTGAGTTTTCTTGGAGGGGTGTCTAGGGGCAGTGTGTTTTCTTGGAGGGGTTTCATGGGGCAGTGTGTTTTCTTGGAGGGGTGTCTAGGGCAGTGAGTTTTCTTGGAGGGGTGTCTAGGGGCAGTGTGTTTTTTTGGAGGGGTTTCTAGGGGCAGTGTGTTTTCTTGGAGGGGTGTCTAGGGGCAGTGGGTTTTCTTGGAGGGGTGTTTAGGGGTAGTGTGTTTTCTTGGAGGGGTTTCAAGGGGTAGTGGGTTTTCTTGGAAGGGTTTCTAGGTGTAGTGGGTTTTGGGGGGTCTAGGAGCAATGTGTTTTGGTTGTATCTAGTGGTAATGTGTTTTCTTGGAGGGGTGTCTAGGGGTAGTGTGTTTTCTTGGAAGGGTTTCTAGGGGTAGTGTGTTTTGGGGGGTCTAGGAGCAATGTGTTTTGGGGGTATCTAGTGGTAGCGTGTTTTCTTTGAGGGGTTTCTAGGGGTAGTGTGTTTTTGGGGGTCTAGGATCAATGTGTTTTCGTGGTATCTAGTGGTAATGTGTTTTCTTAGAGGGGTGTCTAGGGGTAGTGTGTTTTCTTGGAGGGGTTTCTAGGGGTAGTGGGTTTTGGGGGTTCTAGGAGCAATTTTTTGGGGGGTATCTATTGGTAGCGTGTTTTCTTGGAGGGGTTTCTAGGGGTAGTGGGTTAGGGGGGTCAAGGAGCAATGTGTTTTGGTGGTATCTAGTGGTAGCGTGTTTTCTTGGAGGGGTTTCTAGGGGAAGTGTGTTTTGGGGGGTCTAGGAGCAATGTGTTTTGGTGGTATCTAGTGGTAACGTGTTTTCTTGGAGGGGTTTCTAGGGGAAGTGTGTTTTGGGGGTATAGGAGCAATGTGTTTTGGTGGTATCTAGTGGTAGTGTGTTTTCTTGGAGGGGTTTCTAGGGTTAGTGTGTTTTGGGGGTTCTAGGAGCAATTTGTTTTGGGGGTATCTATTGGTAGCGTGTTTTCTTGGAGGGGTTTCTAGGGGTAGTGGGCTTGGTGGGTCAAGGAGCAATGTGTTTTGGTGGTATCTAGTGGTAGCGTGTTTTCTTGGAGGGGTTTCTAGGGTGAAGTGTGTTTTGGGGGGTCTAGGAGCAATGTGTTTTTGTGGTATCTAGTGGTAACGTGTTTTCTTGGAGGGGTTTCTAGGGAAGTGTGTTTTATTTGAGGGGTGTCTAGGGCAGTGTGTTTTCTTGGAGGGGTGTCTAGGGGCAGTGTGTTTTGGTTGTATGTTTTGGACTCCAATCTTGGCAAGCCGGCAGAATTTACAGGTTGCTCATCAGATTGACAGAGGTAGCAAAGTGCGTAAGTTTAAGTTGTTTCTGACCTCTTTCCACCTTTGAAGTAGATCTGGATATTTCATCAGAAACACTTTTTCCAAAAGGTCGTCTAGAGTTTTATTTCACCTAGAAGTAGTTTACGGGGGTTTTGATATATGTACGCCAAACAATGTGTTACTTCAGGATAAACAAAGATAAACAATAACAAAAAAAGTTGAGACATGTTTAATACACTAAATTTGTTAGCATTATTACAAGAATGATGTAAACAGTTATAGTTATGCGCTTTTCTGCCACGTCCCTTAGATGCGTCAGTAAAATTGTTAAGAATCCTGCGTGTAATACAAGACAATGACTTGACGTCTATAGTAGTACTACTAATTAAATACAGGTATTTTATGTACTTTTTACCGTCAAGATCGGCGACTCCCTCTGCCTCTTTTTAGGTGTCGCATACATCTACGCGAGTGTGTTGATCACAGGGATCCAATTCCAGTAGTGTGTTTTCCAGTCTCTGTCCACACAAATGCGGGTTCCTTCCTCTTCCCTATCCCTTAGAGTAATTTTCATTGGTTCAAAATAAAAAAGATTATTTTGTTGACAAAACTATGTCAAATATCGAGTTACCCCTCAATATCCGCCTGGGTCAAGCTAGTTTGTAAGGCCTGCTGTACAATTAGTAAGAGAAAGCTTGTAAGGGGCAGACTTCTAACCAGCTTGGTAGTTAGTAGCTGCTGGGAAAGCTTGTAAGGGGCAGACTTCTAACCAGCTTGGTAGCTAGTAGCTGCTGGGAAAGCTTGTAAGTGGCAGACTTCTAACCAGCTTGGTAGCTAGTAGCTGCTGGGAAAGCTTGTAAGTGGCAGACTTCTAACCAGCTTGGTAGCTAGTAGCTGCTGGGAAAGCTTGTAAGTGGCAGACTTCTAACCAGCTTGGTAGCTAGTAGCTGCTGGGAAAGCTTGTAAGTGGCAGATTTCTAACCAGCTTGGTAGCTAGTAGCTGCTGGGAAAGCTTGTAGCCAGTCTCTCAGAACAGATGATGATTTGGGCTTCTGATGGTTCCAACCTCAGATTATACGTGTCTTGTTTCCAAGGTCATGTAGATCCTTGAACAGTTTCATCCATATCTTCTTAGCATCCTTAGATTCTGACGTCATTAAGGTTGCAACATTACCCATAGCCTATTCCTGTCTTGACATGTTTAGCTGCTAAAGTGGCACCGAGTCCCAAAATAGATTCTGTAAATAAATGTTTCCCAAAATAGATTCTGAGGTTTCCAAAAATAGAATTTATAAATAAGTAAATAATTCCCAAATTAGATTTTAACGTTTCTAGAAACATATATAAACAGATATTTCCCAAAATAGATTCTTTAAATAGACATATAACAAAATTGATACTGATGTTTTCAAAAATAGATTCTATAGATGTTTTTGAAAAAATTCCCAATATGGATTCTAAAAAATAGACACTTTACAAAATAAATTCTGACTTTCCCCAAAATTAATATTTTCAAAAGCGATTCCCTAAATAAATTCTTCCATTTCTCAAAATAAATTCTATAAATAGAAATTTTCTATGTTAGATTCTGACGTCATTAGTGTTGTCTATTCCTGTCTCGACATGTCGAACCACCAAACTGGCGCTGTCTCAATAAAAAAGTCAAGTGATCTGAAAGTAGGTCAAGGTCAAATATTGCTGAGATATGACGTCACAGGGAACACTCCTCTAAAAATAGTGGTTTCTGAAAGTAGGTTACGGGGCTAAAGGTCAAAGTGAGACTATGCACTGCGTACTATACTAACAGTGTTTGGATAGGATGCAAATATTCCAATTTACCTGATTGAATGTATAATTCTGACTTTTCAAGGACTTACATATTTTTCCTACCAGTGGCAACCATGTATATTAAGTTATGTAAATTATGTGATATTTGTTTACATTTACAAATGTGGGGGAGGGGGGGGGGGATTGATAGCCCCCGCTCCCATGGCTATAATCTTTAGAATGTAATCTACACTTTTTTGCAGGATCCCGATATGATAACTCCAATTTAAGAACATTTTAATATTTTAACTGAAATAGCAATTAGTAGAGAGTTTTCCTCCAATACCAAAAGAACGTTACTCTTCAAACAAAGGCAAGTACCACTGCCAATTAGCTATTCGTGTATATTATGTCGTGTGTAGTTTATTCTTTATGATATTTTGTTCACAGAGTGATGGAACTACCTAAATCTCACAATTGCAGTGAACTGATTGAGGACTCTACGATATTTGAGCTGAATCTTGAAAATGAAGAGGAACAAGTATTGAACCTAGGTTCTGAAAAATCAAACTTACAAGTGTTGACAGTAAATGCCATGAATGTAACTCAAGAATCCAGGGATTTAAATGTAAGCCCCCATAGGAATTACACCTTTGAATTTAGTAGTGTCGGAAAAAATGACGGACTTCTAAAAATGCGTTTTAACGCTAATATAGACGAAGAATACGAATTAGGTGCTATTAAAGAGAACGCTGAAACACATGATCATGATAAGAAAGATGATAAAACACATATGTTCGATGTTGGTCGAATCAGCGAATCACAAGAACATAATCCTACTCCAGTGGACAATGGTGATTTTCAAGGCAGTTCCTCTAGCCGGGTGGTTTATACGATGGTTGTTCCCAGGGAGGAACTGGCCGGCGCAAGTATGGACGTAATGCCATCAAAACATCTCGTCACCATTAGGGCACAGAGGAACAATTCAGTCTGTACACCTGTATCCTGCCAGATGGAGAGAGGTAGGTAGTAAGCACAATTTAAACAAATTAAGTGGTACTCTTGTACCCTGTCACACGGCTAGAAATGGCAACAGAATACTAACAACCTTGTTGGTCAAATTGTAGCCTAAAGGTTTGAGAAAGAAAGGTGAATAACCTCACATTAGCCCGTTAGTAATATCACCAAGTCCTGGTTTTGAAATTTGTAGGCAACAAAAGGTAGCGTGACACAGATGAACATAAAATTAACTCTGCTCGCGATGACAAAAACCTTGTTATATGCAAATTTGTATGCTGAGCGCTAAAAGCTTAAAACAGCTCTGGTTACATTTGAACAGTTACTTGGGAGTACCGGTGTTGGTGATTGGTGAACCATTACCTTGGTACAATGACCTTGGAGATAGATAGCTTAATAGTAATTTGCGAACCTCTCAGAAGAAGTTCTACTAATATGATTGAGAGTAACATTACCTCTGTAGTCAGATGGCAAAACCTAGTATCTTTATTATTTTGCAAAATTGAGTAATTAGTATATTCATATTCCTCTCATTGAGATCTATAATATGGCATAATCTGATATGTCATACGCCCTGTGGCAGTTGAGTTATAAATCTTTAGTTTTATTATATCTTAGAAATTGTCGATTTTTAAAGAAGGCAGGAGATTATATGTGAGATTTTTGGTTTGTTCATCTTAGGTATTTTCCAACTTGAAGCAATTTGTAAGTGGCTGAAGGTGATATGTTGACATATTTGGTTTTGTCAGGTGAAATATTAAATTTTAACAAAAATATTCAAGGTAGCAGAAGTTGATATGTTGAGATATGTGTTTTTGCCACTTAGCTTATTCATCTAGTACATTATTTTAAACTTCCAAAAAAAATTATATGTCATTATATTTGGTTTTTCCATCTTGGAGAAACTGTAGCTTTTCTGTTGGCAACACTTGAATTACACCGTTTAAGGTTATGTTGTACTATGCATAGTGGTGTGTTTATGTTTTGAGTGTTGAGCTCCTGTGGTTTTTTAGTTTAAAGTGAAAATGTTGGTGTGTAAAAGTTGTAAGGTGGAGTTTAGTGATCGGGGTAACCTTATACTACATAAGATACAGTGTAAAAATAAAGAAGAATTTGGCACAAACAATATAAGAAGCCTACATCCCAGGACGTTATTTGATATCGCTGGAAGTAGTCAAGATACCAGACCAGACACTGTGGAATCTACTAGGGAAATAAGAAGCTCCCCAGATATGGAGAATTCATTTTCATTGGTAAGAAAGATTATTTTACTATAGGGTCTAGTACTTACTATTTACTTTATTGTCATTATAAAATTATTGGGCATACTTATAAACGTGTTGTATTTTATAGCCTTGATACTATAATATTATTTTGTGATTGAATGACATATTCGGGATTGATTGATTTAAAATTTAGGTATTACAGGACATAGTTTTACAGTTTGTGACCAGTCAAGCAAAAGGATATGACAATGGTGTGACTATAACATACAAAACTATCGTAATTACTTAACCAGTTTCTTGACAGAAATTTCAGATAGAAACCTGATTGTAATGGCCTCCTTTCGTGAGTAAATTCATGTTTAGGCTATTTCACCTAACCTAAGTGAAAAGCAATAACAGGTTACTTCCTTTGGAAAGTCAATACCAATAAAATGAAAATAGGCTTCTTAACCAAGTGGAGATGGTAAGTTTCAGATTAAAAGTGATTATTTTTGCCATTACAATCCAAGCCATTGAGAACATTGATGTATGGAGTCTACAGCATTAGCTTTTTATTTTATTTTGCTATTATTGTAACCTATTCTAGATTTTTAAAACTTCCAGTAGAATAACAACGTTTATCTGTGCTCTAGTTTTGTCTTGACATAAATACTACCATGAAACTTTAAGTAAGTGATGGTTAAAATGTATGAAAACTGAAATGTTTGTAAATAACTCATTGTTTAACTCTTTTGTTTGAACAATGCATGTTCAGTGATACATGTGTTGTTCAAAAATTATACATCGGATTACCTATAATAAAAATAATTATTATTACTATTATTATTAATTAGCCTATTGTGTTTGTTTGTTACTTTTTAGGCAGGCATTTTGGGAGATTCTGGGGATGATTCCGATAAGGACCTAACCTGGCAACCAGAGAAAGATGAACAGCGAGGAAAGAAAACGAGACTTGGAAAAATCTACAGGGTCCTCAGAGGATACCATCGAGGAAACCAGTCTGGCCTCAAACACAGACATTGATTCATCATGTAAGTACATATAAGTAGTAGTAGTAGTAGTAGTAGTAGTAGTAGTAGTAGGAGTAGTAGTAGGAGTAAATTAAGACCACCTCTGTGGTCTTGTGGTCAGCATGCTTGGCTATGGCATGAAAGTGTTTTTTATTTTTATTTTTTGTGTTGTGGAAAACTTTAAGGATGTCTAGTAGGCACACTGAGTGGATGGATGCAGCTATTATATAAATAATTTTATATCTGTTTTAGTTGAAATACTTGTTTTTTATTTTACAGTTCTGACCTATTCTTTATTTTATTATATTGTATCCTGTTGTATGTAATTGTGTATTGAGTTTTATGCATACAGGCACCAGATGTTAAGTCTTGTGGTTTAACTGGACCCTAAACATTATTATATAAATATATTTTAAAACAAATCTTGTCTCTGACTACTTTTCATATAGATTCCGCTGACAGGGTGTATAACTTATTCACATTGTTAGCTTAAAGTACAACATGTATGCTTCCATCACTAACCATCAACAAAAATTTAAATGTATAATTTGGTGTCTGTATAGGATGTAATTGTCACTGGCTTCATTTCTCCCCCCAGCCGGAGCAGTTGGCGAGTTTCTAGAGCTCCCTACAAACTATGGACCTCAGGATGTAACTGCCACTGGCTTCATTTCTCCCCCCAGCCGGAGCAGTTGGCGAGTTTCTAGAGCTCCCTACAAACTATGGACCTCAGGATGTAACTGTCACTGGCTTCATTTCTCCCCTCCAGCCGGAGCAGTTGGCGAGTTTCTAGAGCTCCCTACAAACTACGGACCTCAGGATGTAACTGTCACTGGCTTCATTTCTCCCCTCCAGCCGGAGCAGTTGGCGAGTTTCTAGAGCTCCCTACAAACTACGGACCTCAGGATGTAATTGTCACTGGCTTCATTTCTCCCCTCTAGCCGGAGCAGCTGGCGAGTTTCTAGAGCTCCTTACAAACTATGGACCTCAGGATGTAATTGTCACTGGCTTCATTTCTCCCCTCCAGCCGGAGCAGTTGGCGAGTTTCTAGAGCTCCCTACAAACTACGGACCTCAGGATGTAACTGTCACTGGCTTCATTTCTCCCCTCCAGCCGGAGCAGTTGGCGAGTTTCTAGAGCTCCCTACAAACTATGGACCTCAGGATGTAATTGTCACTGGCTTCATTTCTCCCCTCCAGCCGGAGCAGCTGGCGAGTTTCTAGAGCTCCTTACAAACTATGGACCTCAGGATGTAATTGTCACTGGCTTCATTTCTCCCCTCCAGCCGGAGCAGTTGGCGAGTTTCTAGAGCTCCTTACAAACTATGGACCTCAAGCTGATTTAAGAGTTGGGTCCGCAGCACATGTTACAGAACAAGAGCTTCAAGCCAATGAATCGAGAGATGTTGAAACTGCACAGCCAACAATTGAGCCGATGCCAAAGAAGAGGAGAGGTGTTCGGAAAAGAGAAGAAGAGAAAAAAAAAAAAAAAGGATTAAGGTTTGCCATATGTAGACCGCCATGGTAAAAGTTAAGCCAAAAGAAGTGTAAGATCAGATCCTTTGTTGTTGATACTCAATTTGTGAAAGAAAGAAAAACTACTAGGAAAACGAATACTGTTAAAACTCACAATAGACAAATAACTGCCAATTATAAAGTGACTGTTGGAACATCACAAATTAGTATTTGTAAAAAGATGTTTATGTCTAATCATGGGTCACTATAGCTAAAGTGAACTATCTTATTCATAAACCTCGTTCCTCACGTACTGGTTTTCATGGGCATGAGGTGAGCACACTCCTAAAAACATGTTGGTTGAAGAACGGGTACATATAAGGGCGTTCATAGAAAAGTATCCAAAACATGAAAGCCATTATTCCCGCCGAGACTGTCCCAATGAAATATTCTTGCCTAGCCATTTGAATATAAAAATTATGCATAACGAATATAAAAAAAATGAAGCTAGAAAGTGAAGAAACCCAAACTGCGTGCTATGATGTATTCAGGGATGTTTTCAACAAAACAGGGTAAAAGTTGAAACAACCATACTTGGATACATGTAAAACATGTGATGAGTTCGTCCCAATGAAGCGCCAAGTATCCAGCACAAAGACAAGAGACAAAATGTCCGAGCAACATAATGTCCATGTCATAGAAGCATGGAAAGGTTATGACAGTAAAACTAAGGACAAGATTTCTGCTAGAGAAAAGGAAAATCAGACAGTTCTCGTTTTTAATTTACAACAGGTCCTTCTATGTCCATTTCTATCCACGAACATTGTGTATTACAAAATACTTCTATCAGTGTACAATCTAACCATTAGAGAGAGCTCTTGTATGCAATATTCAGAATGATATTGTAATGATATTGATTCAGATCAATCTAAAATAAATAAAAAGTCATGGATGAAGGTAATTTTTCTTTAAAGTAACATATGTAGAATATCCTTTTATGATTCATCCATGAAGAAACACGCGCTTTTCAGAAATAATGTGAAAAGTATTTCACCATTAAAATATAATTTTTATACCATTTTTCCTCTTAAAGGAACAACTACGGACTATTTGGCAAAGACGCTAATTCCCTATACCAATAAGAAGCTATCTTTCACAACACCTGTCGCCAGGACTATTTCTACTAGTTAGTTTTTACACTGTTGACAAGGGAAGTAGGAGGCAAGGGGTATGTCATATATAAGCCGTTTGTGAGTATAATTAAGGGCAACCACATTCAGTGCCAAGTAGCCATACACAACCACGAATCCGCACAGGCACAAGTCTCACACCCACGCTCACACAAGCAACGCAGTTAGGGACTCACTAGCACTGGCTCTCGCAGTCACAATCTAACACAGAATACAATAATTTACATTAATATCACAAGTGTGCATTGATATAAAGCATTTAATTGGAGTATGTATAAGTAATTAACAAATGCCATTTTATTAAACCGTGTGTGAATATACAGCCATCAATAGTTATCTTTATTTAATTTAATTAAATATACCAATTGAATTAGTGCTCGACCACGGAGCAATTAACAGCTGGTTAAACGGTATATATTCCGTACAGTGATGATAGGCGCTCGACCACGGAGCTATAGACAACCTAAACATCGTCACAGCATTATTATATCAGGGATTAATCAGAAGTGTTTCAATCAACGTCCAACGCAGGGCGATTAATTCAATAGTGTAACAATTGGCGCCCAGCCGTGACGCGAATCTTCGAATCCCCGAGACAAGAAAGAGACTCCACCGACTGAAAGACACACGGCACACTACTAGGCACACCGACGATGAACATCCATCTGAGAAGCGAGGTGAAACCGACGTTCCACGCACGGCACAATACAAGGCACACCAATGACGAAGAACATCGTACAGAGGCGAAACAAGCTGACCGAAGACATCAAATTAGTCATATAAGCCTTAGATAAATTTATATTATTTTTAATTTCATTAATAAGATTTAAATAATATTGTTTTAATATTTTATAATCATTAATTTTAGTAAATTTTGGAAGGGAAAATAGCAGATTAAAACCTAGATGATAATAGTGACGCTAGTAGCTGCTCTGATGAGGTAGAATATGAAAATAAACCTAAACATTATTTAGTTCTAGAGCAATCAAATGAGGAAATAAGAGAAAGCGAGCAGGACAATGAAGAGTCAATTGCAGAGGGAGAGAGAGAAGATAGGCCGGAAAAAGATACACAAAGAAATGTTATAGTAGATGAAGAAGGGCGAGAAAAGAATAGGGAACAAACAATTGTGCAAACCATAGGAGATTTAAATCAACTTATGAAAATGTTACAAGAAATTAATCAGAAAATAGATAAAAGTAGCCAAGAAATTAATCAAAAAATATATGCTATTAATAAGAAAATAGATGCAAATAACACTTAACATGAACAAATCAATAATGAACTAAGTGCTAAAATAGAGTTAAGTAAGGAGGTTTGTGAGCAGAGATTGGGTTATTTAGAGAAAAACATTGACCAATTAGAGACAGTTCATCAAAACTTAGCAGTACAGTTAAATGAGGTAGATGAAAAAGTAAAGGAAGGTGAAAAAATAAAGAAGACTTTGGTGGAAAAGCAAAAAAATTTAAGGAAGGCACAATTCAAATTAATGGAACAGATTTCGGCTAGTAAGAATAAAATAGAAACAGTATAGCAAGAATCAATTAAAGGGTTATAGGAACAGGTAGAACACACACAAACTAATGTTAAGATAGTCCAACACAACCTTGAAAAAGAAATAAATGAGGTAAAATCAGTACTTGATTCTCAGCAAGACACGAATAAAATTTTAATTAAAGAACATATATATGGAATTGTTACTAAGGCGGTAGAGTAATTAAATAAAACATTTATTGATTTTGTGGTTGAAACCTAAATTAACCTTGAAGTTGGTAATTTACATGATACTACCAATCTATTTGCTAAAGGGCTAAGAGAAACGTCATTAGCACTTATTCCAAAATTTAAAGGGAAGAGAGGAAATATTTCAGCAGTACAGTACATAAACAAAGTAGAAAGAGTATTTAAAGGAGAAAAAATTAATGAAAAGGTCAAAATAGAGATATTTTTATCAGGTCTGGAAAATGAGGCAAAATCTTGGGCAGATAGTATAGAGAGTGAATGGGAAACATATGAACAGGCACGAGAAATATTTTTGGAAAAATATTGGTCTCAAAACATGCAGGATGATTTTCTACAATTAATTTTCAATGGAAAATATAACGACAAGGATATGAGTGAATGTTTCAATAAACTTGTGACCCAGGCGAAATATTTACGTTACCCAGTAGTAGAGGATAGATTGATAGGTCTTCTAATGAATCATTTTCCAACAGCAGTACAAGACGTTCTAATCAGAATAAATAAACAGAACATTAAAGAAGTAGAGAGAGTATTGATGGTATTTGACGATAGATATCAAAGAAATCAAGAAATCAATCAAACAGGTATAATATTGATAGGCATAGGCAATCGTCTAACCCTCAAATCAGAGAAATTAATAATATATATATCAGATACCAGAGCAAAATAGAAGATATCCAAATCCTAATATAGAGTATCAACAAGATAGGAACCAAGGACCTTCGTGGCAAGTAAATTCAAGTGATAGATAAATTAATAGCCATAATAATGTAGGTCACCCCAGATTAACAACCAATCAAATACATCAACCTCCAAATTTTAATTTTGTTCCACCACTTTCAGAGACATCAAATTTTAATGAGTATGTCTCACAAAAAATATTCGATCCAGGAGGCAGTCAGAGAAGCATTTAAATTTCGGATCATTTAAATGTAAACAATCAGAAGTTTAACTAAAGATTTAAATTTTAATTAGGAAAAATAGGCTAACTATAATTATTAAGTCGTAGTAAGAAATGTTAAAAGTATAAATTCTAAGTTAACATTCAACACACAAATTCAGCGAAGTATAAGTAACAATTCTTTTCTAAGAAAATTGAGGCAGTACGCAGTTGTTAAAATAAATAAAAATAAAAATTGTAAAGAAACCATTAACGACCACAACTACGGAGAAGTGACAATTAATCTCTTTTTCTTATAAAAGGTAAAAGGTTTCTATTGTTAACCGCTACACTCTATTATATGAGCCTAAAACAAGTTGTAAAAATCTATTGCTAACTACTACGTCTTCGAAATAAGTTTGCAGGTGAATTTTGTCTGGGAAGACATCAGTTAAAAAAAAACTTACTTCAAAATACGACGACAAATGACATTCAGAAAGGACATATACAAGATACGCAAAAAAAAAAAATTGGGGGGGGGGGAGGGTGCGTGATCCCTCGGGGAGCATGCAAAGGTAAAGAAAGATCAGATAGAAAAGAAGGGTGAGGGGTTGGTTACATTTTGTCAACTAGTTAAGTTTTATGTGAGTAAATTCAAAGCATAATTTAAATTTATAAAAATTTAAATAATTTCAGTTTAAGAGAAAGTTAGGAAGTTTGATTAATTAATAAACGATCTTGGAAATCAGAATAAATATATTATTTCACCAATGGTGCATTTTGTGAATGAGAACTAAGATATGAGTCTTTATATTTGTGTGGGGGATCATTTTAATCAAATTAATTACATTTCAATAAATTCAACTAAATTGATTAAGATATTAAAAGAATAACAAAGTAAGCTGATGAGCTAAAAGATAAGATTTAAGATATTTAAAGAAATTAATTTAGATATGCACTTGAGTACGGTATTACAGTAAGTTAAGGTGAGTGGAAATAAGAGGCCAGTAGTGTCTTGTTTAAAAGCATTTTTTCAGATTGAGGAGTTTAGGTGTTCTGTGACTGTAACTAAGCAAGTGTGTGACAATATATGTGTTAATATAATGGACAGATATTCTCCCACTAAACACTTAATAGCTACTAAATTGTTCAACAAGAATTGCTTCACTAGATTTAAGAATGAACATCCCACAAAAGAGATAGTACTGACCACTGAAGCTTATCCCATGATTGACAAAGAAAAGTTTGAAACTGAACTAAAAGTATTCTATTGTAGGACTGATACCCATGAATATTGCAAATTAGTTGAGCCGCTGAAATTTATCTTGGAAATAATCTAGATGGTTTTTTAGTGAAATTACGAAACTGATAAAATTCTTCTTGACAATTCCCATGACTATATCAGAGGCAGAGCGCTGCTTTTCAACATTGAAAAGAATAAAAACTTTTTTAAGAAGCACTGTGAATTCGGAAAAACTAAATGCGCTTACAGTACTTTCAGTGGCAAAAAATTTCCTCAGTTGACATCCAGAGATAAAGGAGAAAATTATTGAGCTTTTTACGCAAATTAAAACAAGAAGAATGGATTTCATTTTTAAATGAATAGATCAAGCTTGAACTGTAACAATTTAAGTTAAAGTAAATAAAAAATGCTCGTATTTTGGTTATGATTTTATTAAGTCCCTGAATAATTTTCTTTTTATAGATTTTTTTCCTTTTACACAATTTTAAAACAAAGGCTACAATTTTTCTGGAACAGCACCCCCACTAATTCTAGCTACGAGCCGCCACTGAATACAATACAAGTATTCGTTGGATGAAGTAGGGTAATTCAAATTTACTAACCTCAAGAGATATGTAAGGCAAGGGAAACTCAGCAAGCAACAGCTTAATCTTGGTGAAACAATGACAACTGTTGTTATTTGCTCAAACAATCAACCTTTGGGTATAAATCCCCTGAAAAAGCAGGACTTACTGTCCATGTTAGCCCTAATAGATCAAGATTGCCCTGATTTCTATAAGAAGCTGCCTATTTCTGGTCGAGCCTTAGAATTTGATGAGATCCAGGATCAATTCGAAGAAGATAACTAATAAAAGGTTTTTTTAAGTGCTATAAGAACATCAATTTGCCATAATGAAAATAAAATGTTTCTCAATCATTCTGTGTTTTTTTTCAAAGCCTCAAAATATTTAGCTATCTCACTTATCAGGTTTTCCCAACTAACCAAACAAATCTTATATACATTGTTGTAAGATGGCAAAACATAATATGTTGGAAGAGAGTGAGAAAATCTTGGTTTGTAGCCAACACTTAGTAACAAAACTTAAACATAATATTTTACATGTATGGTTAAATGAAAACTAACAGCAATTATATAATATTTTATAATTTCTAATATGCTAGAAGGATTCAAACTATCTTTGAATTGAAAAAAGCTCTCCTGAAAAATTAGCAAAAGTGCACTTATCAGGTTTTGCCATCTGATCACAGAATTATACTTATCTTCCATTCAATAATATACTTATTGTATAGGCTATGAGTTATGTAATAAAGTTTTATTATGGTGTTATCAGACTATAAGAAATCTGCGTGTGACAGAGAAAGGACCAGGATGAGAGACATGAACAGAGCGTATGGGCTCCTGGGAGAAAAACTACAGGCCTGTAAACCTCCTGGAAAGAAACTATCTAAAATAGAATCACTTAGGTAAGATCCTAGCATGGCTTATTAATAAAAATTGCATGCAGATGACTTACACGGATTAGAGCTACACGTATCCATAGATACACGGCTGTGATACTCTCACAACTAGCAAGTAGCAACGGACATTTTTTGATTGTTCTTTTAAAAGTTGTGAGTGTTGTAAAAATAAAATTAATTTAGCTTAACAATTAAAGGAAACTTTTATAATTTTTTCCATGCACATAGTTCTATTAGTTTTTATTAACCTAATATTTTAACACTAATCTAAGCTAATTTTAGTGTGTGAAAAGGGGTCCCTAAAATTCCATCTCCCCCGCCCCCTGATTCCTCTGGGGGGTCCTGTTTGGGTTGCTATGTCTGTAAATAAAAAACAAGCTCTAGACCAAATAAATTGCTGTAAAAATGTTGACTTCCTTTTAAGTTATGTAGCAATGACCTTATCTCTCAATCCACCCTGCATTCTCTGTCCTGGCAATTAACACGGACCCACTCAGGTGGCCGCATGGTCTAAGGTGCTACTCTCGCAATTAAATATACTACCAATGATGGGAAGGTCAAGGTTCAAATCTCTGTTGGGTGTACTGTGGGTGGTTTTTCTAAGAGGAGTTACTAAAACATTAGCGTAAAACCCAACCGCAGTGCTAAAAATGATAAGCCGAGGAAGGATTTTTCTAAATGGTTTCCGATTTCCTTTTGACGAAAATGCAGGTAAATTACTTCTAAAAGATTCCTTCCTCATCCCTACCCCATTAGAGCAATGATTATATATGTGAATAACCTGAACAGGCACAAAACGCCATAATAATAATAATAATAATACATTGTAATTATATATATATATATTAGGACACTGGCACATAGGATTATGTCTGGCAATTAGAACAATTAATATGCTAATACGTCAAGCACGGGTAGACTGGCCCTCTCTGAGATATCCCAGTGGGGCTTCTGCAACTAATTGAAAGTAGTATAAGGCTATCCATTCCGTTAAAAATAATGTTGTTTGTATAGTTTTCTATTGTTTGACGAATATTACTAATCCTATACTTCATTTTCATTCCTCTATGTTATATCTTTGAATAGTGCTCCTTTTATCTAGATTCTCTATGCCTCGACATTGAACTGTTTTGTTTTGTTTTGGTTTGTGATTTTTTGATTGTTATTGTTGAGGTTTAGTTCTGTTTGTTTGGTTTTTTCATATCTTACATTAACCTTCCCCACTCTTGGAGGCAACAAGACCATACCTGGACCACTATATGTTTATTGTTTTCCCGCCAAGTGTCGCTGGCGTGGAGTTTTTAGTGTGTTGATTAATTTGTGCCGTGCACGGAGACTCGATCAAGACAAAGTGATAAGGTTCCGTAAACCCTTCACCCGGAAGTGGTCTAGATTTTTATTCGTGTGTGTTGTTGAAGAAGACTGCGCCAGGACACTGCCAGTTATACCACATAAAGTGAAGGTGAGTTGCCTCTATCAATTTACTTTCCACCATACAGTTCATTTATCCGTGTTCGTAACACTGGTCCTCCAGAGGCTTCTTTAGTTTTCATTCAATTGTAAATTATACTAAACATTTTTGGTCCATCCGGGCCGAGGATACGTGTTTCAGTGTTCCTTGGCGTTTCTTTGTTTTAGGGTGGATAGAGCAACTTATTTGTTTATTTGGTTTATTTCTTGTATCATTTGTTCACGTCATATTTCGGCCATGCTGGGTCAGTTGGATTAGTGGCGTCATCAGTTCGATATATCGTTTGAGAGTTAGCGATTAATCGCTAGCCATATCTATTGTGCATCGTATGTAATAGTGATCGAGTGATGTCGACCATGTGTTATTGGTCGAGAGTCGGGATGTAATCGATGGCTGTGTTTTGACTGTTTTGTTTATGTTTATAGTTAGTTTCTTGTTTGCTTACGTTTGTATTTAGTTCCCGTTTGTTTACATTAATTTGTGTTAAGTTTCTATCATCATGTCTTATGCACACCTTGAAGCTAGGTTTAAGGTGATAACTGGCCGGGTTAATAGACTTTACAAGCTGTCGGAACAGGTTCAAGGTGACATTACCAAACTAGAGCTATTTAAGGCACATTGTTCAGACTTAGAACATTTAAGGAGGGATTTTGAAGAAACTCACGTTGAGTTAGGAGTCGCGGCAAGAAAATCTAAGAGGGACTTTGATGTTGAAGCACATGACAAGTTGATTGAGGACTTTGACATGACCTACTACCAGGTTAAGGAGATTTATGCACGGATTACTAAGCCTTCATCCACGTCGGGAAATGATAATGGGCCTCCGGTAAAGGCATTGTCAGCAAAATTGCCTAAGTTGCAACTGCCCACATTTAGTGGTATAAACACTGACTGGACAACATTTCATGACTTGTACGTCTCTCTCATTCATACAAACAAAACCTTAACACCAGTGGAAAGGTTTCAATATCTTTTGACGACATTATCTGGTGAGCCCCTGACTTTATTAAAGTCACTACCGGTGTCAGATGAGAACTACCCGTTAGCCTGGGCGACTCTTACAGAACGTTACCAAGATGTGAGGTCAATAGCTACTACACATTTAGAGAAGATAATGCAATTCCCGGGTCTAACCTCAAGGTCGCCACAGAACTTAAGGGCGCTAGTGGACACATTTAAGGAGAACTTGGGTGCACTTAATGTGTTAAAGTTTCCAGTTTGTGAGTGGAGTTTTATCTTACTAAACTTGACACTGAACAAGTTAGATAGAGAGACACGGCTGATGTTTGAACTTGCGCACACGGCTACCAAACTACCAAGCTTTGATCAACTTTTGGAATTTCTTGAAAATCAATGCAAAGCACTGTCATCTGTAAATCAAGGTATATCACTGCAAACTAGCGCGAGTACTAGACATATAGCAACCAACAGGAGGATGGAAGGAAAACTAAATTCACCTGTTGGAGTGAGAAGATCATTTTATGTTGATTCAAATCAAGGTCACTGCTCTGTGTGTCAAGCTAACCATAGTATCTATAAGTGTCCAGTGTTCACGAGCAAGACACCGACACAACGCCGGGATTGGGTAAAGTCAAATAATTTGTGTTTTAATTGTTTAAAGGGATCGCACCAAGAAAAGGAGTGTTCCTCAAAATTCAAGTGTCCACACTGCAATCAAACTCATCACACATTGTTGCACATAGGGTCAATTAATCAAGGCACTGACACTTGCGGTCAAGGATCGTTTAGCTCAAACCAACGTTTTACCAGCTCTCACACTGATCCCACCCATAGAGACAGTAGATATATGCAAGGTGATGCTACCCATCAGGCTCATTCACCAGGCCATGAAGGCACTGTTACACGGGGTGAACACATCAACTCACTTACCACCAGTTCTGTGAGCCTTACTACAGTCTTGTTGGGAACCGCTGTAGTACAGGTTAAGGATGGGCACGGTGCTTATCAGAAGGTTAGAGTGTTGATAGATTGTGCGTCACAATCATCATTTATTACTGAAGACTGTGCTCACCGGCTGTGCCTGCCACGTCGCAAGTTGAAAATTCCGATTAAAGGGATCTCTCAGTCAACTGTGCAAACCAACAAGGGGTTGTGATATGTGAGGTGAAACCCTGTGGTGTTTATGGTCCTCAGTTGATCACCGAGGCTATCATTCTAAGTAAAATCACATCGGGAATGCCATCAACCATGCTTTCTAAAGATATGGTTCAGGAGTTTGCTCATCTTCAGCTGGCTGACCCTCATTTTCATGTACCAGGGCCGATTGACATTCTCTTAGGTGCAGATGTATACCCGAGATCTTTGATGGTGGGCGGTATTCAACTTCATCTAATTGTCCCTCAGGATTGCATAGCATTTTTGGCTGGATCATAATTGGTCGAATAGGACCTCAACCACTTATAACTTCTAGTGTCTCATCTTTTTTTGTTGCTACTGAACCATCACTTGACAATGTTTTGCAACGCTTCTGGGAGGTGGAAGAATTACCCGTGACTAAACACATTGACCCTAATGAAGCTATGTGTGAGGCACACTATGTGACAACACACACTCGTGACAATGAGGGTAGATACATTGTTCGGCTACCTTTCAAGGATGCACAACCAGAGCTGGGAGAATCACATCAACAAGCAGTCAAGAGACTCATTCAGCTGGAACGTCGCCTAGCTCGTTACCCACAACTAAAGGAACAGTATGTGACCTTTCTAAAGGAATATGAAGAACTCGGTCACATGCAGCGCATTGAACCATCAATGATCCAAGACATTAAATACTATATTCCACATCATTGCGTATCCAAAGAATCTAGTTCAACCACCAAACTGAGAGTTGTATTTGACGCTTCTGCAGCAACATCATCGGGTCAGTCACTGAATGATACATTATTGAAGGGTCCCAAACTGCAAAGGGAAATTGTGGAAATTGTTATGAATTTTCGATTTCATCCCATTGTGCTCACCACTGATATATGCAAGATGTATCGACAAATACTTGTCACTCCGGATGACCGACATTACCAGGTAATACTGTGGCGCGAATCCCCTGATCAACAGATTCAAGAATATCAATTGAATACTGTGACTTATGGTGTATCTTCAGCTCCGTACTTAGCGATGCGATCCCTGCGTCAACTCGCTTCTGATGAAAAACTTCGTTACCCTCGTGCTGCCCAGGTCCTATGTAAGGACATTTTTGTTGATGACATAGTCACTGGTGCTGATTCAGTGGAATCTGCTCTCAGTTTACAAACCGAGCTGATTGAATTGCTAAGCTTAGGAGGCTTCCAACTTAGAAAATGGTCTAGCAACCACCCTGAAGTATTAAAGAGGATACCAAATGAACACCGTGAAGTTCCCCTCATGTTTGAAGAAGATGGAGATCAAATAATTAAGATATTAGGACTGGAATGGGACCCCACATCAGATTCATTCTCTTATCATGTACATCCCTCTGAGATTACAGTAACGAAGAGGGCAGTTCTCTCAAATATTGCTAGGATATTTGATCCTGTGGGGTGGCTATCTCCAGTGGTGTTCTGGGCTAAGGCGTTCATGCAGATTTTGTGGACCATAAGACTTGATTGGGATGAACCACTTCCACCAGAGCTCGGACAAGGGTGGCAAAGGTTTTGTTCAAACTTTCATGTTCTTACACATGTCAAGATCAACAGATTTCTACCAACCAGTGATGCTATTAATTGCCAGCTTCATGGATTTTGTGATGCATCTATCAAAGGATATGCAGCAGTCGTCTATCTTCGAACTACCACGGGCAATGGAGAAATTCAAGTCAACAACCTTATTGCCAAGTCAAGAGTAGCTCCGGTTAAGAGTTTATCTCTTCCTAGGCTTGAGCTTTGTGGGGCTCAGCTCCTAGCCACACTTATGGAGTGGGTGCAGCAGAACCTTAAACAACGATTACAGGTGTCAACTGTGTATACTTGGTCAGATTCTACCATCGTTTTGGCATGGATTCAAACGTCACCACATCTTTTGAAAACATTCGTTGCCAACAGAGTAGCCCAAATTCAAGCAGCAATACCAGCACAACATTGGAGACATGTCCCATCTAATTCAAATCCGGCTGATTGTGCATCTAGAGGCTTACATCCTGAAGAGTTGACAAATTTCCACATCTGGTGGACAGGACCAGAGTGGCTGAAACAACCCATTAGTAGTTGGCCCAAGCTGCCTGAGGTGACTTGCCAGGTAGAGTTACCTGAATTAAAGATTGTAAGGGTTACCAGTCTAGTAGCAGAAGTGAATACTTGGTGGGCAGACCTTCTCAAACGTTTCTCATCATGGGTAAAGCTGCAACGAGTCATCGCATTTTTAGCACGGTTTATTCAGAACTCCAAAGTAAAGAATCAAGATCGTTGTAAAGGCCCATTGTTGTCCAAGGAGCTCAAGACGGCCCGCATGTTATGTATCAAACAAGTTCAACAACAGGCGTTTGAGTCAGAACTTGAAGAAATAAAGAAGGGCCGGGAATGTTCACCCCGCGTGAGGGGCCTAAACCCGTTTCTCGACCAGGAGGGCCTATTGAGGGTAGGAGGTCGCTTGAGACACTCTTCACTGCGGTATGACACAAAACATCCTCTTCTGTTGCCTAAAAATAGTCATATCACCGATATCATTGTTGATCACTACCATGTATCTCATTTTCATGCTGGACTTCGAACAACCCACTCACTCATTCAAGACCAGTACTGGATTCTCTCAGCACGCACTGTTATAAAAACCCGGATCTTCAAGTGTATGAGATGTTTTCGATTTAAGGCACCTGCTCTCCAACCATTCATGGGGGACCTCCCAGCAATGCGTGTGAAGCAATCAAGACCATTTGTGCGAGTTGGAGTGGATTATGGAGGACCCTTCCAGATAAAATCATCTGAATTAAGGAATTCTAAGGTGCTCAAGGCTTATTTATGTTTGTTTCTGTGCTTGGCAACTAAGGCAGTGCACCTTGAGGTGGTATCAGACTTAAGCACAAGGGCCTTTCTTGATGCCGTTCTTCGGTTTATTTCCCGTCGGGGTATGTGCTCAGACATTTATAGCGACTGTGGCACAAACTTTGTAGGTGCCAAGCGCCATTTTACAGAAATACAAAGGCATCTAGAATCCCATACCGAAACCAAAGTGGTAACAGATAAACTTTCGGTCCAAGGCATAAATTGGCATTTCAACCCACCTTCAGCTCCACATTTTGGTAGACTATGGGAGGCTGGTATCAAGTCGGCAAAAACTCACCTAAAGCGAGTGGTGGGTGATCAGACACTTACCTTTGAAAGCCTCTCCACGCTCTTCATTCAAATTGAAGCCGTGCTAAATTCAAGGCCTCTTTGTGCTCTCTCTGCGGATCCGAATGACCTTGATCCATTGACACCAGGACATTTCATAGTGGGTCATTCTCTCACCAGACCACCTGAGGAGATCGTAACTGAGCTACCTACCAACAGGTTGAAACGCTGGCAGTTGATACAACAAGCCTATCAGAACTTTTGGCAAAGATGGTCAAGGGAATATATCCATACTCTCCAACAGCGACAAAAATGGACTACAAACAAGGTCAATTTACAAGAAGGACAGTTAGTCTTGATAAAGGAAGACAATCTTCCCCACTCCGGTGGCTGCTCGGAAGAGTAGCAGAGGTGTACCCTGGAAGGGATGGGATAACGAGAGTCGTAAGTGTCCGCACCGAGCACGGGACCCTCAAACGACCGGTTGTAAAATTATGTCCACTTCCTAATCAATAGGAAGGATACATTCTCCTATAATATTATTCTGTTCATATTTTTGTTGCTGGTTTGTTGTTCTTAAAAAACTCATTTTAGTTTTTGGTGGGCGGTATGTTTGTATAGTTTTCTATTGTTTGACGAATATTACTAATCCTATACTTCATTTTCATTCCTCTATGTTATATCTTTGAATAGTGCTCCTTTTATCTAGATTCTCTATGCCTCGACATTGAACTGTTTTGTTTTGTTTTGGTTTGTGATTTTTTGATTGTTATTGTTGAGGTTTAGTTCTGTTTTGTTTTGGTTTTTTCATATCTTACATTAACCTTCCCCACTCTTGGAGGCAACAAGACCATACCTGGACCACTATATGTTTATTGTTTTCCCGCCAAGTGTCGCTGGCGTGGAATTTTTAGTGTGTTGATTAATTTGTGCCGTGCACGGAGACTCGATCAAGACATAGTGATAAGGTTCCGTAAACCCTTCACCCGGAAGTGGTCTAGATTTTTATTCGTGTGTGTTGTTGAAGAAGACTGCGCCAGGACACTGCCAGTTATACCACATAAAGTGAAGGTGAGTTGCCTCTATCAATTTCCTTTCCACCATACAGTTCATTTATCCGTGTTCGTAACACTGGTCCTCCAGAGGCTTCTTTAGTTTTCATTCAATTGTAAATTATACTAAACAAATGTTTTTATTTCATTTTAATCAAAAGTCCCAGTGATTTAGTCTAGGGTGCCCTGGAATACATCATTCGTGAAGATATACGATATCAATAAGTAAAACCATCCCGTTTGCTGTTTCTTGGTGTTGTTTCTTTAGCCAAAATAAAGCATTTGTTTATTGAATACTGATTGTTACTAGCTTTGTAATCCACAAACTTAAATATCATCAAACTAGCGTTTGCCCACGGCTTCGCTATCATTAAACAACACAGCAATACATTCGACAACTTCAATAGCTATAAAAGAATGAAACACATTCGAGGGAAGTGTTTTATATGCATTCGAGGATTCACGAGGAAACACTGACCAATCCCCATCAGGTTGTCCGGTCCGAGAGCTGCGGGTGGAGGAACATTTTCATGCATTTCGACAGACGCTACCAAACAAACAATTTTAGTAGACTTGTGACAGGGGTAGTGGCCCCTAACTGTGGATTCCGAGGCCCCTGATTGTGCATAATTAGAGATGCTAAAGTTGCGACATAACACGCAATGATTACGGCATAGGAAAATACCCAGGTTGTCCGGTCCGAGAGCTGCGGGTGGAGGAACATTTCCATGCATTTCGACAGACGCTACCAAACAAACAATTTTAGTAGACTTGTGACAGGGGGTAGTGGCCCCTAACTGTGGATTCCGAGGCCCTGATTATGCATAATTAGATATGCTAGAGTTGCGACATAACACGCAATGATTACGTCATAGGAAAAAACCCAGGTTGCTGAGGTCACAATCTATTCTTGTCCCAACTTGTCTGCCCGCCAACCTGTCGCAAGGTGTCGATGTTCATTCTAGGCCTGGCAGCCGTAGCGCAAGCTTCGTGCCGAGCCCTCCTGCCACAACGTCAAGGAATGTATGCCCATAAATAAACTACAACGCCCTAAAACTACCTACCAATTAATTAATTAATTAATTAACAACCAACATGTCCGGCGTATGCTAGCAATAAAAAACTACAACACCTCTATCCTACCAATTAACAATAATTAATTAACGATAATTAATAATTAATCAGCAAGAACCAACATGTCCAGGGTTTGTTGGGGGGGAGGGGCAGGAGGAGGGGAAAGTATGTCAAGGGCGGGAGGGGTGGGAGCAGGGGGCGGGAGGGGCGGGAGCAGGGGGCGGAATAACGGTAAAAAGCACAGCTGTGACGTAGTGGGCCAAGTGGTCGTGCTAGACTACTGCTATGGCTAACAATTGACCTTGAAGCCTTGGTGCCATGATACCAACGTGTCCTAAAACGCGACGTCTGGTTGCTCAAGCGTGGCCAAGAGAAATTAAATGTATTCCACGTGACCTGGTCATTGCGTTCTGAACGCAGCGTTCATGTCGCAAGCGTGGCCGTAGGTTTGCAGTGGTTCTCTTACGTGGAGGCATTGTTGCAATGAACACACACACAAAAGATCAAATTTACTATCAAAAGAACAAAACTAAATAAATACAATTTAATTACATACAAACCCATTTAATAGCTGAAAAATCCCTCAATTTAAGATAAAAATATGGGCACGCCAACAGTAGTTCTCTTAAGTGAAAATATTTTTCAATGAACAAAAAAAGAAATGGTGATTTAAAATTTATAATCAAATGAACAAAACTAAATATACACAATATATATGCAAAACAATAAAATAACTGAAAAAATACCTAAATAATGACGCAAATGAAAGCACAGTAAAAGTAGCTCTCTTACGTAAAAATACTGTAGATATTGACAATAGAATACATTATGCATTATACTTTATTAGACTTTATTAACTATTGTGACGTTGTCACAGACATAATGCAAACATGGACGATCTGGCTCACCTGATCTGGTCCCCTTTGACTGGGCTGGATCTCGACTTCATGAAACACGCGCACTCAACTCCACTCAACATCACGCGGCTTACTGACCGCCCGTGGCTCGAGGCCCGATTAGAGCAAGACTCGGACAATTGAACATCAAGATGCGCTAACCCGTATGCGCCGACGGTTGTGTTCGAGTGAAACAAGACTCATCCACCGGCGCGTGATTTGAAATTATCACGAGAATAATAGAGAATTCTGTCGAAGCAACGTACACCCCTCTCCCTTCGTCCCAGTGTGATTCCCGCCGTTTGTGAACACGTGATTGACTTTGTACAGTATATAACGGCTGGACTGTGTAGTGATGTCACTCATTTCTCTGCACTCGATTAGGTGAGACACTTGTCTTAGATTTAGACGTAGGTCGTTGTTCGACGTTTTCTAAATTATGTTTGGGTTAAATTGTTCAAAATTTAAGTTTCAACTTTAAATATAAATCATGATTACTAATAGCTATATTTCTCTGAGACTGCAGGATTTGCCTGTCAGCCATTATGGTTTATGCGCTAGCTTTTTCTTTGTACTTAACGTTGTGTCCGCCTCACGGACGGGTTGGAACTTTAGCATGGCGCAATCTTGGGGCGCTAATGGAACTTTAGCATGTCGCCATCTTGGGGCGCTAATTATTTCTGTTTAACGTGTAACTTATTTTAAAATAGTTGTTCTGCTTGCTAAAAGTTAAAGATTTGTTACGATTGTGATTCTTTTTAAATTGTTACTCAACTCGGGGGGCGCGAGCCCGTGCACCCAGCACATTGGTCATTACAATAATAATAATTAGACTGAACTAATTTGATTGGGATCTATTGTAACAGGTTAGGTTTAGGTAAATCATTTTCTCTGTCGCGCCTTACAATGGCAGTCTATTATAAAACTTCATACTTATGTCAATATAGTGTCGGCATCGCCAGGTCGTGTAGACCTATACATATTACTTGTATTTAACTTTCCTGCTAGGTTAGTCGCCTTCTGCGAGGGTCAATTTAATTATGACTACGTTGGTATTAATCATTCTGTTTTTCTTTAACGACTTGGGGTCTTGCCCCTTTATTTATTGTTTACTTTGGCCCTTATCGGCCAGTCACTCGACTTTCCTAGAGTGTCTCGCTCTTGTATGTCTGCTAGTTGTTTGTAGAATAAAATAAACTCTCTTGTAACTTACCTACCTTTTATTTATTGTAATTTGAACCTATCAAATCATATGAAGGGGGGGTTACACTATATTTCATTGTAAATCGTATTTTAATAATTATGTATGGCTATACGCTATGCATTGTTTACTATTAGTCAAGCACTACGCATGAAAATAAAAATAGTCTTATCTATGAAAATCAACAATCAAACTACAAGTGACAGTTGACTTTTGTGCATTTTTTTATTTGTAAATGTATTAAGATGACTGAAAACATGCTTTTAAAACACTCGTTGCCAACAAGATTTATAATCGGTTTGTTTATATGTCCTAACCCCTTGTTGACAATGAAGGACACAAAAAAGTTTTACACATATCAAGTTAATATTTTTGACTTTATAAAAATTTAAAATTCAAAGACTAACAGTAGGTTTTGTTCGCTTGCTGATGAGCTAACGTGATAGTATGTAGTTTAAATGATGCTGCAGATGGCTTTTCCTCATTTAACCCCTTAACGATAATCACTACTCATTAAAAATGTACTCTAAAACTTTAATTATCAACAACTATATCTATGCATGTATTATAAACAATAATTATGTTTGGCCCTAACCTTGGAGGAAGAATGAACTAAAGCCAAGTATATAAATTTAATAAATATTCACATAGAGAATAAAACTCTTTCAGACTAATTTCATTGATCCTTGTGCATATAGTATAAGCAATAATCCCATTTGTCCAGAGGGGGTAAGAGATATAGGAGGGAACATTTCTCAAAGTCCTGAAAAAGTCTGTATGATCGAGTTCACATTGTAAACATCTCTGTTGTCATAAGTAGAGAGGAGGCTCATCATGCCTTTCTATGTTGTCATAAGTAGAGAGGAGGCTCATCATGCCTTTCTATGTTGTCATAAGTAGAGAGGAGGCTCATCATGCCTTTCTCTGTTGTCATAAGTAGAGAGGAGGCTCATCATGTCTTTCTATGTTGTCATAAGTAGAGAGGAGGCTCATCATGCCTTTCTCTGTTGTCATAAGTAGAGAGGAGGCTCATCATGCCTTTCTATGTTGTCATAAGTAGAAAGGAGGCTCATCATGCCTTTCTATGTTATCATAAGTAGAGAGGAGGCTCATCATGCCTTTCTATGTTGTCATAAGTAGAGAGGAGGCTCATCATGCCTTTCTATGTTGTCATAAGTAGAGAGGAGGCTCATCATGCCTTTCTATGTTGTCATAAGTAGAGAGGAGGCTCATCATGCCTTTCGGAATCAATTTTAAGGCATGGTTTGGGTCCCTTCTCGAATGAGTCTGTTAGGTAAAGTCATGTCAACAGGAGGATGGGGCTGATGGATTTTGGGTATGGTAATGTGGACTGCCAAGAGGGTGGTGATGTGGGCTGCCAAGAGGGTGGTGATGTGGGCTGCCAAGAGGGTGGTGATGAGATTTGACATACAAGTTCAGAAATGGTCTGGAAATGATCATCCACAGCAAAAAACTAGTGTGGTAGGGAGACGTAGGAAAAATTGTGTATACATTATAAGGAAATTAGTTCATCCTACGTGTTCAAACACGTTCACTTGTAATGTAGAAATGATTCTCTAAGGCCAAATACTGGTGTGAGAAGGAGAGAACGGGAGGAAAAGGGAAATACATTACATAAGTAAATAGGCCCTAAGAGGTATAGGCATTATCAATCATGACTGGTTAGTATCAGTTATGATGATGCCAGGATCAGTTATGATCGGTTATGTTCACTTTTACACGGGTCTATACAGGATCAGATATTATTGACACACTTCAAACAAATTCATAAATAAAGTACTATCATATAGGTACTACCACAAAAACTAGTGTAGCAGGGAGAGAAAGGGATTAAAACGCATAACCTTATAAGGCGATGTGGTTATCATACACGTTCAAACCGATCTAGTGGTGATAAGAAAATGAAAAACTGTAAGATTTATCAAAATGAGCTTGAGTTGTTGGTTTTGAGATCTTGGCTTTCCACACTACGCTGTAAGTTAGAAGGTGTGCTAAAAAAAATTGAGCCCAGTCTCCCTCTTCTTACCCTACTGTCTAATTAAACTGTAAAAACTCTTCGACATGGCACTGATAATAGCACGATTATTTAACCCATGACATTTTATATTTCAGCCCTTAACCCCTTAAAATAATTTTTACTTGTCCGTCTCTTACTCTCAGTTTTGAGGACCAATGCTACGGGTATTCTTATGGAAGAAATAGAGCCAGCTTCCTCTATTATAATTAAATTGTTAATATAAATAAAAATGAATAGTTAATGATTTATAATTTATTTTTTATTTAGTAAAATTTTAATCAATAAACTAAGTAAAAATACATAAATTTTGGTGGTGGTTGGTGACTGTGGATGGGGTGGGATAGAGTGAGACAGTTCCAGTGAGGAAGATCACTGTTGACCTTACAAGAGAAGTGGTCCTCCTTGAGAATGAAGAGTGTAATTGTAAATATTATGGGGGAGATGCTCCAGTAATGCCATTTTAACCACTAGTATTCCAGAACATTATGTGCTAGCCTATGACTCTATCCATTTTTAAAGCTCCCTTTAGTCAGTTCAATGACCCACGTTGGGGCTTACACAATTTATCAAGTGAAATTGTAAGAAAAGCGCTGTCATTTTACTTTTATTTAGTTGTTTTATACACACAATAATTATACTTTGCTGTTTCAGATTGGCTATTCGCTACATCAGACATTTACAAGCCGTATTGGAGCTAGATGAAGATATAGAGAGCATGTCATCTCTCTCGGCTCATTATCAAGAAGGATATTACTATCACTATCCCTCGTACCATAGCTATCCAACAGTATCACCCTCACGTGTCTACTGGGGACAGGACACAGACAACCATTTCCAGTACCATCCAACCAGCTACCAGTAAACACTCGCTGGGAAAAACAATATTACATATATTATATTATATTGCTAGTTTCAATATGCATAAAGTAACTAAAATTGACAAAAGTTAACTATATTTAGCTTCTGGCGGTTGAAATTGACAAAAATAGAATCTAGGAAAAACAAGGATTTCTCCACGAGAATTGATCAGCAGGTTGGTGGGTAAGTTTTATTTGTAACTGGAAAGTTTAGCATCATAAGGAAGATTACCAGCCTCACACTGAACCTTTTGATACAAGCATGACATTTTGCAATTTATTTAAACTTTGAAATTTCATATATGGAGACCAAAAAATGTATCCATGAAGATGAGCTATGATGTCATTAAGATGACCGCCACCTTTAAACGCTTTTATCAATACAAATTGAGAACCACTATTTCATTTTTGGTTATTTTTAAAAATTAAATCTCTTTTGATTTTCTTTAAGATCGATAGCATTCAATACGCTATGATCTGGATGACACATCTGTTATTACAACAATTCTTAATTTAATCCTTTCGATTGTTAACACAAGAATTTAAACCCTTTGACTCTGATAACAAGTTCTTAATATTAATCTAAACACTTATTATAATTTTGTGGAACTATTATATTTCAATTTTAATATTTTTCATGTGTATTTATATTATCAGCAATGTTTATACATGAAAGTATTACAAATCAAGTATCCAGTCAATCAGTCCATCAATTACCTTTTTATTAATGGTATTGTAATTGTGTAAATATTACTTTCCAACTTTTTCTTAGGCTGTTATTGGTATAATTGATCATTCAAGTGATAGGTTGTTTTGTATATTTAGCCATAGTATTAACGGCTCCAATCTTGTCATTTGACAGTTTACACTTTTTATAGTTTTTCGGTTAATTCTTTCTGTTACTGTTTAGTAGTATTCTGCACAAATCTATAGTTTTACCCATTTATGAATTCAATTTTTGCCCTTTAACAATCTCGAAGGTGATTTTTAGGAATGTGATTATGCCTGTGTAATTGATTTAATGTTTTTGAATAAATTAATTCCTTGTTATATTCTTAATTTTTATTGTTTAATTGACTACATTGATTTAATTTCTTGATCTAACAATTTCTCTTTGAATAAATTAATTCCTTGTTATATTCTTAATGTATATGTTTAATTGATTAAAGATGTGTACCAATCAATTAATTGCTGTTCTACCAAAGTACGATCCTTATAATAATCATTTCATATTTCTCCTTACTAAAATTAAAATGAATATAACTAAAATTATAAGGTATAAGTCGGCTTGTGATAAAAAAAAACACTCTAAAAATAATTTACTTTTAGAGCATATAAGGATATTTTTTTTGCTACGAAGGTACTTATACTGCTTTGTTTGTATCTGCGATGTGATGGTAGTATGATGTGTTGATCAGTTTTCTTCATGACATTTTAACATGACAACAAGCTCTGAGAACCAATTTCAAGGCATTATAATATTCTCATATAGAATGGAACTGGCTTTACTTCTTTCCTTAAACTCTTTGGAATGTGCCACTGTCTCGTGAACTTTAGCGGTCGCCACTCGAATTTGGGTGGGCTCTATCAGTTCGTGAAGCGTCGTGGTCTTGCTTGGATGTGTATTTATTGTGTCGCTGAACCGTAGCTATGAGGTGCTGGAACGGTGAAATAGGGTAATTAGTTCAGTTCCCTTCTTCTTGTTTATTCATTAATTGTAGCAAATGAAGGAATTATTTGATTGAATTACTGTTCTAACAGCTATTAGCGGTGCTAAAAACTCCTTGGCTCTCGAGTGATGGCATGATGTACCATGCAAAATATAGCGGGGTTCAATACCAGGTTCATACATATCCAAGGCGGAGTTCCCATTTGAAAGCGGACCTCCTAAGTCAGCATTATGAAACCCTTCTGATGCGTGAATTCCATTGTTTTTCAGAGGTAAAAACCACTATACATGGTTACAACATAACAATTTCCCCATTCTGTTTACAAAGTCGATTGTGACTAAAATAAACACTGTTGGTCACACCGATGGGGGAGGTCAATTAAATCCCCTTAAGGCAATGGTTTGGGCAAATAGGATGGTTCAAAAGCGAAAGGTGCTTAGCAATCTCGGGGCTTACCCATTTATTCCCGGTAGTAAAGTAGTAAATCAAATGATTTCGTAAATATGAATATGTTCAGCAAACACCTCAGATCAGACGTTAGAATGTCTGTCCATTGAGCCAAGGGTCCAGGGTTGGAGTCCCGGTATGGGTGAAAATGCTGGCTTAATCCTTCATAGCGATAAATTAACGGCAGGACTGGATTTTGTGCATGTCATATTCTGCAAAACTAGTACACACCATGAAGCAGAGAGACAGGCTTACATTCATGTATATATTGTGGACTGGTTATGCGCTGTTATACATGCTAATTTACTAGAGTTGGGAAATTTAATGTACTCACATTTTCGTGAAATGAGAGTGGTAAACCGTCAATGGAAAACTGCTCACGCCCTCTTTTTTTACTCATTGAACCATACTACGTCACTGGCTGTCCGATATAATGTGACAATATAAATGAATACTAATTAGCAGAGACCCGAATCCCCGCCTAACGAAAACTTCTAGAAATTATTTAAAAAAAAATTAGGTTATAGAAATGAAGTGTACAGCATTTTCGTGTTGGTAGACTGGAAAGTCACACCACTACGCTGTCTAAAGCATCAGGCTCGCAATGCAAAACAGTTAGTATGTTTATGACGGTAATTACACACGACAGTGATTCGTAGCCCGATATTAGCTTTGAGTCATGTTTTACTGAGAGATTAGATTTCTAATTCCAATAAAGTATTTCCCAGTATCTCTCTTCACGCATGTGTGGGATTCCTTCATTGTCCTTACCCACTTAGAGTAATTTTCATTGTTTCAAATCAAAGTAATTATGTTGTTAACAAACCTATGCTAAATATAATCATTTGAGTTGGATACCCCTATGTGACCAAAGAGGGTGCCGGCCAGTGGATCAGGGTTAGAAAATGAAGGCACATTAGTAGTGAGCACGCCCCATGGCTCCAATTTAACCTTTGACCCCAATTTGTGTGACGTAATAATTGCGTGTTATGTTGCAACATCCTGTTTGAGTACCGTGACCTACTTTCCTCTGATTGGTTGCTATAAATATCCTCCTTCCCCCACCAATTTTGACCTGCTTTCCACATCTTTACCGTTATTCCCCCCACCCCTGACCTACTTTCCTCTGATTGGTTGCTATAAATATCCTCCTTCCCCCACCAATTTTGCCCTGCTTTCCACATCCGCTTCCCCCTCGACTACCAACCCTGTACATGTTGGTTCTTGATGATTGTTAATAGATATTGAGGTCATTGCCCCGGGAAACGGGGTTTTTCCCTGGTGCCAGTATGTCGGGCAGACAAGACAAGAATAGATATTGAGGTCATTGCCCCGGGCAACGGGGGTTTCCCCTGGCGTCAGTTTGACGGAGGGCTCGGCACGAAGCTTGCGCTATGGCTGACAAGCCTAGAATGAACATCGGCTCTTCTGTCACAAGGCTCTGTCCCGGAACAAGCAGCATGAACCTTGCGCTATGGTGCTTTGTGGTAGAGTGTGGTAATTTGTTCCAGAGACCCCCTCTTCCTTCGCCACCCTGACGCCATGTTTGAGTAACCTACTTTCCTCTGATTGCTATAAATATCCTCCTTCCCCCACCAATTTTGACCTGCTTTCCACATCCGCCTCCCCCCTCGACTACCAACCCTGACGTGCTATGTCACAACTCTAGCTGACACATGCACAATCAGGGGCCTCGGAATCCACAGTTAGGGGCCACTACCCCGTCACAAGTCTACTAAAATTGGTTGTTTGGTAGCGTCTGTCGAAATGCCTGGAAATGTACCTCCACCCGCAGCTCTCGGACCGGACAACCTGAGTTTTTTTCCTATGACGTAATCATCGCGTGTTATGTCCCAACCCTGGCGCCAGTATGTCGGCCCGACAAGACAAGAATAGATATTGAGGTCATTGCCTCGGGCATCTGGTTTACCCTGGTGCCAATATGTCGGCCCGACAAGGCAAGAATAGATATCGAGGTCATTGCCCGGGGCAACAGGGTTTTCCCTGGCGCCAGTATGTCGGGCAGACAAGACAAGAATAGATATTGAGGTAATTGCCCCGGGCAGCGGGGGGTTTTCCCTAGCGTCAGCTTGACGGCTCACGAGACAAGAATAGATCTTGACCTCAACAACCTTGGGATTTTCCCAATGACGTAATCATTGCGTGTTATGTCGCAACCCTGGCGCCAGTATGTCGGCACAACAAGACGAGTTGAGACAAGCTTAAATATCGAGGTCATCGACACGGGCGCCAGGTTGGTGGGCAGACAAGACAAGTCGAGACAAGAATATATCGTGTGACGTCAAACTAGGGAGGGGGTGGCTATAAAGAGGGGTGCCCACTTGGTTGTCTATTTATAAACGTTTGTAGAGCGGGACAATATGGACAAGTTACAGCAGCTGGTAAATATCGTCGACGCGGTGCAGACCGTCAAATTGTGTGATCTAGCCGTAGATCAAAAGTACTCGGTTGATAAATTAAAAGCCGTCAATACAAAGTTCGGGAGACGTCTAATAGCCTATCTAGACGGCGAGTTTTGTGTATTTTTACCCTGCCGGTTTGGTACTCTTACAGATGAAGACGTGTGTGAGTTAAATAAAGAAAAACTGGTATTTACCTGCGCCGGAGTAAAACCCGGTTCACCTACCATTGTGAACTTTGAACGCGTTTAAGAGACACGGCAGTTAACAACAACAACGGGCAGCGGAGCACTCTACAGGACGTTTAGCTCTCAGGTACGCTCACCATGCTTCGATCCGGCTATATTAATTTAATGTTTGTGGGCCATACGATGGAGGGGCGTGCCTATATGACGGGAGAGAATGTTCACAGTGTGGCGGTGTGTGATAGACAGGTAATTTACAAAGTAGAGGAGCGAGGCTACATAGAGTTTTGTGACTCTACCTGTCACACGATACGAGCGACGGAAGTACTACCCTACGAGAGAATCGTGGAAACGTATATGTGTGATGTAACGTGCGGCATTTACAATTTCCGCAAGGGGGATGTGGTAGCTGTGTTACCCCGAACTCCACCGCCACCCTTCCGAGCTCCACACCAGCCGTCACCGTACTTCACGCCTTCGCCCTCGGAGAGACAGCCGTACACAGCCCCAGAGTCACAGCCGTACCCAGCCCCAGAGTACCCACCACCAGAGTCGTCTACCTAGCAGACGTCACAGGCGTACCCGTCGTCAGAGTCGTCTGTCTGCCCGTCAGTAGAGTCACCTGCGTGCCCACCGTCCGAGGCGTCTACCTACCAGGCGTCAGATTCACTGGCGTATCCACAGTCAGAGTCGCCTGTTTACCGGCCAGCAGATTCAGCTGCGCGCCCACCACCGCCGGAGGTAAAGTCCGAAGAACCTGTAAATCTCGAGGATTTAACAATTTATAAAAATTATTCAAATGTTAAAATTATAGGTGAAACGCACGCCGACTACATACTCGGTCTGGGCAGTTTCGGTAACGTTTTCCTTCCAAAGTCAATATATTATTTGGATTGTAAGCGCTTTAAATCTAAAGCCCGCTGTATGATATATCTCGGAGGACAAAGTGTGATGTTTAAAAGTGAATTAATAAACTAGACGTACTCTGCTGCTGTCATAGGAGCTAGTGGTGAAATTTTGAAAAAACGTTAAGAGCGAATGTTTATTTCTTTTGCTGCATCTCCTATTGACATTATGCCGTTTAAATGCTGCGTTTGTGATGGATCCTACGCAAAGCTATCCAATCTTATTCGGCACAAAATTCAATGTCATCAAACTGCTGCTCACCAGGATACCTGTTGGGACGAGGAGGTATTATGCAGGGCGTTAGACATGATCGAGAAAGAGGAATACAATCGTGTCAAGTGCTTAAACGAACTTGAGAAAAACAAAAGTTATAACGTTGTGCTATCGGAAGAGCCCGAACCTAATGTTATTGTGCTTGAGTTTGTTGGAAGAGTAAGATTGCCAGGTAAAAACTGTGGAGACATTATCAATATACACTCTAGCGTCTCTCAACGTGTCTTGAACTATTTTGGAGGTGGCTCCTACTCATTTTCTAGATGGTAGATGTCTTTTATATGTATTGGTCAAAACACCTAAATAATATTGCTGCTTGTTGTGAATGTTTTAAATTAATTAATTGTTGATTGTCAATAAAAAAGACTAACAATAAAATTGACTCCTACTCATTTTCTGGCTGGTAGATGTATTTTATATGTATTGGTCAAAAGACCTAAATAATATTGCTGCTTGTTGTTGTTTTAAATTAATCAATTGCTGATTGTAAATTTTAAAAAAAACTAGCACTAAAATGTCGTTATTATTTTTAAATCCTCGGCTGGACAATCAAAGACCTGAAGGAGACGCCAACATTGTTGTGACTTAGTTTGCTATCCAGGGATGAATTGCTTATCTAATCCATAATATATATTTACGAGTATATCTTACCCCCTTAATGTGAACAAACCAGTATACGTTCTAAGATACATATGTAAGCCAAAGTTTCCAGGGTTCGATTCCCGTGTGCAGGTGTAATTTTTTTTAAGAATATGATATGTATTAAAATGGTGAAGAAGAAAATGCTACATATAAAGGAGGAAGCAGCTTTCTCATCACGGTGTTAGGAAGACTGCCCACTGCGCCAAGTGTCCCGAAAGAATGTATAAAACTCTCTCTCTGTGAAGGGAGACATGTATTGGTCTGTTAATCTATGTCGCGTGGTCAATGGTCATGACGTCTAAGGAATCACTTGGCCACGAGGCGTTAGCATGTCTATCTGTCCCCACCAGAGTCAAGTGTCCAGGCTTCGATTCCCTGTATGACTGAAAATGTTGGTTTAAGAGGGGGGGGAATGGGAACTAGTACACCAATTGAAACAAAGAGACGGTCTTACACATGTCAGGGGTTCGAAACCCTATATTAGCCACATATCATGATTTTTTTCGGGGAGAGCGGATTACCGTAAGGTGTTTCCCTGTCTCATTCTCCGTGCTAAAGTTGGGGTTCACTTCCATGTCCTTTCAAAAAAAAGTAATTATGTTGCTACCAACCCTATGTCAAATATGATCCTTTGAGCTGGTGGCAATCATCCAGTGGACCAGGATTCGAACCCCTGTCCTTGTTTCTCATCACTGCGTGTGAAGCGTTAGGATGTCTACCCACGGCGCCAAGTGTCCAGAAAGAATGTATCTCTCTCTCTCTGTCTGTGAAGGGAGACTTGTATTTGCCTGTTAATCTATGTCGCTTGGCTATTGTCAATGGTCAAGACGTTTAATGAATCAGCTGGCCGTGAGGCGTTAGCATGTCTGGCCACCGCGCCACGTGTCCCGGCTTCGATTCCCTGTATGACTGAAAATGCTGGTTTAAGGGGGGAACGGGCTTTGTACTTAACTAGACGGTCTTACACCCATAATGCTTGAGACGGAGCTTCTATGATAGTAGAGAGGGTGTAGACGTTAAAACGCAAAACATAACAGTTTTATAATATTTATCACCGCAACACTTAAACAAAAAAATCACAAGTAATACACTTATGAAGATCTTGAAATTATGTTGTTATGTTTTAAATATGAAACTATATATGCGGACATAATATATATAACATTTACACTAAACAAATTTTCCACTTCACAAAAATAATATATTTAACATATACAAAAACCCGCCTCAGTGGCGTAGTTGGTTAAAGCGCACGGTGTATTGAGCTCGGCTGCTGAGGACTGGGAAGATCGAGGTTCGAATCTCGGTCGGGTGAACTGAGCGTGGTTTTTCCTAAATGGTTTTCCACTCTCCCTCCACGCAAATGCGGGTTCATTTCCTCTAAATCAACCTTCCCAATTCCTAATCAGTTAGCGTAATTAGTACTTAAAGCGTATAACCCGAACGTGTAGTAAGACGCAGTGCTAATAATAATAATATTATTATTATTATTATTATTATATTATTATTATTACAAAATTGGAAACTAAAAAATACTTATGATATGAAAAGTCTTTAACTAAATTCTTGTACGTTGCTACATATAATATTGATTACAAATATCTGCTTCAGAATTAATAACTACCTACCTTCTATAAACGCAACCCTCTCAGTGATGAAATACGAATTTACCAACCCTATACAAAGCACATTGTCTATATTATCTTTTCTCTCCACGACAAAATAATGTCTCTTGAAGATGTTTATAAAATCTTGATAGTATTTAAAAAAAAATATTTAACATGAACGCCACTAGTTCACATTCCAAACTATTATCAGTGCTTATATGGGCAGAGCTATATTTACAGTTATTCATAGTTCCACATGTGGCGCTTGTGTTTTCTCGATTAGAAACGTATAAATAGTAATTTAAATAAAAACTATGCCTTAAGAATGAGAAAATTGTCTATAAATTACACTGGTATTTTCCTGGAACTGTAAAATCCACTTCATTGGCCACATAGTCATCACTCTTAGGATAGATTAGACTGCTGAAGACGGGGATATCGGAGTTCAATCCTGGTTGGATGCACTGAAGGTGATTTTTCCTGGATGGTTTTCCACTCTCTCACTATGCAATGCAGGTACACTTACTCTAAATTAAACCTTTATAATCCCTAGGGCATTATTGAAATTATTACTACATAAGCGTATAAATCAAATTGGTAGTAAGAGACAATGTTTGAAAAAAATAATTGTGAACAAATCAATAGATGAAACCAACTACATAAAATAATTTTTTATTGGATGTATATTTCTTTAATTTTTCGAACACCTTGATTATATAAATACTCAAACTACAAACTAGCCTAATACTAGGAAAAACACAACATTCGGTCCCCATCTGACAATTTACCAATAACAAATCGTCTACCATGCCAAGAATGGAACCCGAGACCCATAACAGAGTTATCACACGCACTATCGACTTTGGTAAGGTGGTATTCCTGCCAGTGAATTTGTCAATGATTCGAACCCTGAATTGATTACTAACTGTGACAAAGTGTAATGCAAGTATAATGCCCTATAGGTGACCTGGTGGTCTAGGAAGGAGTAAGATGTCAGACTTCTATGCTGAGGGTCCGGGATTCAATCCTCAGTCCCGGCACAGACATATCTGATTACCAAACCCTTCCTTCCCCCTCTGAAAAGACGTGTATTAATCACAACTTGTGAATGTGGGGAATGCCAGGCCTCCACCGTGGTTCGGATTCCACGTTAAACTGTAGGTCCTCCATTCATCTCACAATCACCCTACCATAACACATTAGCGTTAGTGCGTATATCTCGAACGGGTAGTAAGATGCAGTGCTAATAATAATAATAATGCCCTATACCGATCGACCACCACTGCGGGTAGCTGGTTTCTTAACCCGAAAGTATTGTAGGGTATATTATGGGTTAATATATTTTTGCTGCACATGAAATAAATTTTCTAATATTTAAAATTGTCTCGGCAATTACAACGATTCCAGCCTATTAACAGCTATATAAACCGAAAAGTATACTTGTTTCCATATAAACGTAAGATTTACCGAAAGTTTTAGGTTCAGCTGATATTATCAATTTTTATGTAGGCCTAATGTGTTGAGCTGGCTTCTCAGTTTTCATTGTCACATTGCCAAGTGCTATACTATACTCGCCAAGCCCGGGCACAGTGTATGTTTCCCAATCTACAGAAAAAAAATCACTACCACACATAAATGGTAGACGCTATTGACGCATAATTTTTTTAAACAAAAAACTGAGTTATTGGTATAATTTCCTTCCCATAATATTTCTAAAATGGATCAAAAGTAAAAATTTTACTAACAAGAACACATTTTTATGTTTTATTTGAAATATTTCAAGCGGCATAATACGTTTTTTTCAGTCTCGCGTAAAAGAAAACCATTTCAGACTTTGCAGGCAATGTTCATAGCTATTATTACAGCCACCATAAATATTTGTAAACTCGTGAAGAGAGAGAAACTATGTCAGTTTTCATATTTTATAACGAAATAAGTAGTTTAAAATTTGTTTTGGTAGTTTATATTGTTTTCACTATATGCAACGGTAACTGTTATATGATATAGCATGCTTATTCCATATAAAGAATGATGGTCATTCTTAAGCTACAAAACGGTAGCTCCACTTGTTTCAAAAGGACAGAAACAGAAAAACCATTGGGTCAGAAAGAGATGGTGTTGTATTGCAATTTAAGAGTGGAGCGGTATATAGACCATTCAACCACTGAGTGCATAATAAAGTAAAACATTGGTTAAGGCTATATTTGCATTTGAATTTAATCATGAACGCTGGGAGTAGGAGAACAAATAGGCAAGAAGAAAAATACAAATACAATTTGTGTTGTAGCCCCCTTTAATTAACTTATACCATGGGAAGCAGATAGCTATTATAAACACAAACAGTAAGAAAGTTTGGATTTATTCACGGATAGTTATTTTCATTAAGTATCGTTCATGTAGGCAAGAAATTAGCCCGCATATTAGCTAATATTTGTCAAAGAGGTAATCGAGCAGGGACGTCCTCCCACAAATTTAACTATGGCAAATAAACAGACAACTTTAAAATTAAATCGTTGAATCAACCCTATAATGTCCTATAACAGCATAGACCAACATTTGACTCAAGCATGAAATATGTTTTTTTAGAACAGTAGCAAATTTAACCCTAGCAAATACACAGACAATTTAAAATTTAAAATCAAGCACTTTTACGCTATGTAACAGAATAGAATTGAAATACCTTGTGTGGGTACTGCTGAATTGATTAGATTAATAAATGCTAGCTTTTAAAACAGTAGCAAATTTAACCCTGGCAAATACACAGACAATTTAGGATTTAAAATCAAGGACTTTTAAGCCATGTAACAGAAGAGAATTGAAATACCTTGTGTGTAGGCTGTTGAATTATGATTAGATTAATAAATGCTAACTTTTAAAACAGTAGCAAATTTAACCCTAGCAAATACACAGACAATTTAAAATTTAAAATCAGACACTTTTTAAGCTATGTAACAGAAGAGAATTGAAATACCTTGGGTGGATGATGCCGAATTTTCCATCTTGATTAATCAGTCGTTCTGAAACGTGCGGTTTCCACTTGAAGAAGAAGGCAGAGGGTTGGTTGAACGCATCCCTAAATATATATATATATATATATATATATATAATATATATATATATATAATATATATGAACCAAAACCTCCCTTTCACTGGAGAGCCATCGACCTCCTTTCTAATTTACATCGAAAATAGAAGCGGAAAAATACGTATTGTCTCACCAATACTTGAGCAATATTAGTTTTCAACCACACACTTATTGTGTGGTACACTCGAAATTTAAAGAAAAAAAACGCGCTAGTAACAATAAAAATTATAGCGTGGGACCAGGATTCGAATCGAGAGTGCTTTCTTAAACCTGTGGCTCGCAAACCATCCCTGGTTCATCCACCTTGGCGTGATAAATTCCCTGGTTTCAACTGTTGACATTAGAACCTAAGGCTCGCTAACGATTGATCTTGGGCATCAAGAATCAGGACGAATGGTGTCACCTTCATTGTTTGACTTGTGACCGCAAACACACTATCCGTGGTTCAAATCACGGCTGGGTGAAAGTTAAACTCTCCCTGCGGTTCACTTAGCCTAGTATATAAGTTTTAATAATTTTGCTAAACAACTCCACTCCATAGATTCCTTCAACAGCGCCGGGAGGTTTTCCATATTCTCCCTGCGGGTACACTTATGTGTGTGTGAACTTGAAACCTTACCTTAAATATTTTAATTTGTTTGGTAGAAAGACCAAAACTATAGTATGAAGAGCATATAGCTACTTTACCTGCGGTCAGTATCTATCAACAAACTTGCTCGGTATGCGTTTGTTATTCACCTGCATCACTGGTAGCGTAGTCTAAGGCGTCACTGCCAATGCCTGGGAGGTCGCGGGTTTGATTCCCGTTCTGGTACATGACCATTCTAGGTGTCAGCCCTCCCGCAAACGTAGACCAAAGGTGTTTTTTCCGCACCCTTCGTGAAAATGCGGGTACATTTTCCGTCCTCCTACCTACTTAGCGGGGCTCATCATTGGTTTGACTTCGAACACTGAGGCTATTTCCGAATACCGCATGGCTTATGCTTTTGTATAGGTGAACTAGACACCTTATAGGCGTACAGCTGATGACCAAATTTTTTTAAACTAGATAGGTTGGAGTTCGAACACTGGCCTATCAAGCTGAGGCTATTTTTCCAACTCTCCCTCCAGAATACCGTGTGGCTTAGATTACGTGTGTGAACTTGTCACCTTACCTTATAAGCAGCAATATTATTTAGGTGATTGTCAGGAACAGCGGGGGGAGAGCATGAAATCGAAACCGTGCCTGGTAGCGGAGTTAGGGGTTCAAACATTTCCATCGCCAAAGGCTGAATATATTCTAGGCTATTTCAAACTCTCGCTCCACGCAAATGCGGGTACACTATCACAAGATATTGAATACCGTGTGTGAACTCGTCACCTTACCTTAAATATTAACAACATATTCTTACTAGTTTTTTTATTGACAATCAACACTTAATTTACAAGCACAATATTATTTAGGTCTTTGCCGACTGTGATTACTTGACGTATGAATAGGGGATTCTGCCTGTTTAAAGTATATGCTGTATATCACATGACTTGAGACGTATGAATATGTTAGATAGTGAGTATTCAGGCAGAACTTTTATTTGCTTTCTACCCTAGAATTATTTGTACTGCAGATCACCTGACTTGATGTATGAATACAGGGTTCTGACTGTTTAAAATATCACATGAATTGGCGTATGATAAATACTCAGCAATTTGTTAAAGAAAACCTTACATTGACTTATTTATTATTTGTAAACTCTCCTAGAAACCTTACATTAACTAAACTGGCTTTCGATGCCATATAGTGGACCGATAAGCAAGCACCACAAACCCTGTACGGCAATTAAATAATATTAATATAATATTAAATATTAAATAATGTATAACCTTTACATATGTTCCTATGTTAAATACCTAGGGAAAAAAATCATGGCGGCTATATATATTTTGATGACATAAATAATAACTTTTACATAAGTTTATAAGTAAAATATCTAGGAAAAAAATCACGATGCTTATATAAATTTTAGATACATTCCGAATACGAATGAATAGCAAACGCGGGTACCACATGGGCTTTTTTTTCACTTTCGCAAATGTTGGGTGCATTGAAGCGGTCGTTGCCCGCCCTGCAAGATCCTATGTAAGTCAGGAAGAAAAAAATATTAAATGAATCAACATTATGTGTGAAGCTAAAAATAAACCTCGGTGCATCCAACCGGATTTCAAGTCCTGACCTCTCCACCCCTAACAAACATAATAGGTGCGTCTGATGTTTAGCCCATGTGCTCATATTGCGAGAGTGCTGTCATAAACCTGAGAGTAGTTTTTCCCAAGGATCGAACCTCAGACCCTCTACCACTTGGGACAGCGGTCACCTTCATGTTTGAATCCGGTGCCAATAATTATATCGCTTTTAGTAGGAAAAAGAGAGAGGCAGAAGTTTATTTTTAAATACCCGTTTCATATTCGATACTGTAAGTACCGTTACCCATCAGACACCTTCAACCTACCACAGAGGATGGACCGTGTCTGCTAGATGCTCTGTTCAGGCAACTGCGGAGTACGCTTTGGCGCAGAATGAATAGCAAATGATGGTGCACAACTGGTTGCATGTACTGCCATGGCGCCGAATGAATAAGTTTGGTTTAGCAAACGGTGGTGCTAAATGGACGAACGAAACCTGCTTGATTATTACACCGTATAAATATGTGAGAGTAGATATCATAACTTTTCTATGTCTAAGATGAGGCTATTCCTATTAAAATTGGACTCTACAGGAACACCCCCTCTGTCCACGTGGGTTAGATTTGAACCCTGAACTTTCAGCTACTAGCGGTGCTAAACTGAAATGCTCTGTTCAGGCAATTGTGGGGTACCACATGGACTTTTTTTCTCACTCTTGCAAATGTTGGGTGCATTGAGGCTGTCCTCTTAAAAGTACTTCTGACAAGACATCTTGTGAATGTGGGGAATGCCAAGCCTCCAGCGTGGTTCGGATTCCACGTCAAACTGTAGGTCCTTCATTTCATCTCACAAGCACCCTACCATTACACATTAGCGTAAGTGTGTATAACCCGAATGGGTAGTAAGACGCGGTGCTAATAATAATAATAATCTATCTTTAAGATAAGGCTATTCCTATTAAAATTGGTCTATACAGGTACACTTTACCGTTGAATGAATAGCAAATGATGGTGCAAAAGTGGTCGAGCACAGAATGAACAAGCTCCCAGCTGATCTATTAGCGTAATTAGTATAGCAGCCGCTTAAAACTCCGACATCTTCCCATATTTAGTAGTATAGTCTTTTGCTATAGTAGCGCCTTAAACCATGTGGTCATTCTTTATGTCACGTGCAATGATAAGCTAAATACCCGTTTTCATATTCGTTATACAGATACAATTACCGAGGATTAGCCATTTAATTTATCTGTACTTAGTCCTCTCTTGCAGAGGGCGAGAGACTTATTAACATTGAGTCCGTTGAAGTTGTGCGGTGTTATCGCCTATTAAGGGGTAACTAACTAATCGTGCTGTTGGTGAGGCGCGTAGTAATTTGATGGTCTCTGGTTCGAATCCAATCTAGACACGCAGATTATATCAGCACACGACTTACAAACTAACTTAGCTATAGAACAGTAAATTCACCGTGCAAACGGGCGTCGCTAAAACCTACCCTCCCTCAGTGCATCTGAAGGTACTCTCGCAAATGTTGAGTGCATTGATGTTTGGGCTTAAACTTTCATAGGGATATAGTTGCGAACATTAAATTCAATATAAGAGCTATATATTATTCCTCCGAAATATAATTGCGAGCATTAAATTATAATTGGGCTGAAGAATAAAATGGGTGTTTTCACTTTAAACGTGGGTAGCAGCACACGCCTTACAAACTATAGTTTTATTTCAATATCTATAATATTTGGGCGGAGGAGCCTCCCTCCAGGTACCAACAAGTTGGATGTGTGTGCGAGAGAGAGCTGTTGGGCCGTCCACTTTCATGGGATGTAAAAGCGAGACTGCCGTTTAACGGGAGTTTTCAGAGCAGCCTTACAGGTGTCTATTTTGAGAAACACAATGACTCCTCAAGGGGAATGGAGGTTATTGCTCGGTATGTCACCCCCAGAAGGTAATGACCGGGGGAGGGATGAACAACCCCGTCTCTGAGGAAGAGGGGTGGGGAGGGAAAAGTGAAAGGCTAAGTTGGTCATCAGAAGGCAGCGAGCCCCTGCTGGAGAAGCTTGTGTCATTTACTATTGGGCATCCGGAGGTGAAAGACGTGGAGCGCGAGCCCCGGGTGGCTCTATGCTTCAGCAAATAAACTACAGCGCCCTAATTGATGAATAAAAACACCTCTATCCTACCAATAATAACTACAACACCTCTATCCTAACAATTAACAATAATTAATTAACGATAATTAATCAAAAATAACCAACATGTCCAGGGTTTGTTGGGGGAGGGGCAGGAGGAGGGGAAAGTATGTCAGGGGCGGGAGGGGTGGGAGCGGTAAAAAACAACCCCCAAATATAGACCGTTTTCGATATAAACGCTCTGAATACATATAGGCAGTTTTATGTATGAATGACCGTTCCGAAACGACCTCCCCAAATATAGACCGTTTTCGATATAAACGCTCTGAATACATATAGGCAGTTTTATGTATGAATGACTGATCCGAAACGTCCCCCCCACTACGTCATAGGAAAAAACTCAGGTTGTCTGGTCCGAGAGCTGAGGGTGGAGGAAGATTTCCAGGCATTTCGACAGACGCTACCAAACAACCAATTTTAGTAGACTTGTGACGGGGGATAGCGGCCCCTAACTGTGGATTCCGAGGCCCCTGATTGTGCATGTGTCAGCTAGAGTTGTGACATAACACGCAATGATTACGGCATAGGAAAATACCCAGGTTGTCCGGTCCGAGAGCTGCGGGTGAGGTACATTTCCAGGCATTTCGACAGACGCTACCAAACAACCAATTTTAGTAGACTTGTGACGGGGTAGTGGCCCCTAACTGTGGATTCCGAGGCCCCTGATTGTGCATAATTAGAGATGCTAGAGTTGCGACATAACACGCAATGATTACGTCATAGGAAACACCCAGCTTGCAGAGGTCACGATCTATTCTTGTCCCAACTTGTCTGCCCGCCAACCTGGCACCAGGGTTGCGATGATTACGTCATTGGGAAAACCCAAGGTTATCGAGGTCACTTGTCGCCCCAGCAGTCTGGCGTCAGGGTGGCGAAGGAGGAGGGGGTCTCTGGAACAAATTACCACACTCTACCACAAAGCACCATAGCGCAAGGTTCATGCTGCTTGTTCCGCGACAGAGCCTTGTGACAGAAGAGCCGATGTTCATTCTAGGCTTGTCAGCCATAGCGCAAGCTTCGTGCCAAGCCCTCCGTCAAACTGACGCCAGGGAAAACCCCCGTTGCCCGGGCTATGACCTCAATATCTATTCTTGTCTTGTCTGCCCGACATACTGGCGCCAGGGAAAAATCCCGTTTCCCGGGGCAATGACCTCAATATCTATTAACAATCATCAAGAACCAACATGTCCAGGGTTGGTAGTCGAGGGGGGAGGGGAAAGTAGGTCAGGGGTGGGGGAAGGAGGATATTTATAGCAACCAATCAAGGAAAGTAGGTCATGGTACTCAAACAGGATGTCGCAACATAACACGCAATTATTACGTCACACAAATTGGGGTCAAAGGTCAAAGGTCAAATTGGAGCCATGGGGCGTGCTCACTACTCACATTTCCCTCGTCCCATTGAAATTCACCCCTCTTTATGGTCTATATATGTTTGACCTGTTACCACACGTAATTTTTTATGACTTTTTAATTCTAATGTGGATATAGCTTGTAACGTTTCCCATAAATCTTCTGCTTTGTATTTTTGAATATTACAACCATCTTTTATTTGTCTAAAGGTGTTCACATCCATGCATCCTGGCTCTCGTTTATTATCACATATAGCTTTGGCAACAACCAATGCACGGGCTAGGCAAAGTGTGTCGCCATTTTGAATCGTAATGATCCCTTTGTTATTACGGCTATATGTGCTAGTGGGAGCGAGTTTATCACAATAACGTCCACTCCCGCGAGGCTCCTTAAAGTGGCAGAGTTTAACGTACAAGGGTGCTGTACTCAAAAACAAAGTATTACTCTGCAACACGCGACTTACGTTATAAAGCACTGCTCTAGCGTGTAGCTGGTCTACTCGTCTAAATGAGACCTACACAGGGCTCAGCGTAGTGTCAGTGATACTTAAAAGCAAGCCTACGTGGTCATTGGCGCTAACGCCATGGTCCTGCAGACGATAGACAAATTAGTAATTTGTTCTTCAAGCCAGCTTAATGCGTCACGATATCTTGCTGGTGCACCAAGATGTACGGTAATTTCTCTACCGGTATAAAAGAAACGCCTCAATTGTTTAATCCTCTCTTGTATGATACGAAGCCAATATGAGTTCATTTCATCTAAAGTATACCTACCTAAAACTGTAACTAAATTCTTATAGCCGTAGGTGTAGTGAAAAATCAATTGAACACCAGGATGTAAATGCTTGTAGGTGATCAAGATGTGATGGTCCCAGGGACAAAAATTGGGGTGAAATCGTGAGAAAGAAGTGAAACCACTGCTTTAATATATTATATTTATAATAATATTTCTACAATATAAATATAATAAAATGTGTATAAAGTCCCCCCGGCCCCTCCCCCAGTGTACAAAACTAATTTATGTACTAAGCTATTTTTTTTCTGGTCTCCATATTACTTAAAACAATAAAATTAGTTTTTTGTGGATCAAACTTATTTACAATATTTGAATTGTGCACGTGCTAGTATTTTACGATACTAGCGCTCTTTATCTTCAATGTCTGATAACTGAAACTAAAAAGTAGCCAAATCCGTATATCTTAAGCTACTATCACACGACACTTGCTTTTACTATAAATCAAGTGTGCTAGCTAGCGCCTAGATACCTGTATACTAGATAGTACAATAGAAACGGGACTAGAGTAATCACATACTGCTATTTTTGTACTAGGTTCTAATGCAAATATGTATGGAACGTCATAGATTAATTTTGGATGTAGCAGCTGCATTAATTATTAATAATGATATTGAAAACTATGAGAGGGAGCGTAGTAAAAGAATATGGACACGGGACTGGCTGGAAAGACGAAATAATGGTCGCAGGATGCTAAATATGATACATTCGTAGGTTAGATAGAATAAATTCGGGGTGTCACTAACGTTTAGTATCTCGTTAAATTTGTATTAATTTATTTACGATGTGGTCAGAGGCCCCTAAGCCCATGGGTGTCCAAGTACAGTATCCTTGATACACAAATGTTCCCTTTTAGGCCTACGCACACGTTATACTCTAAAAAAAAACCCACCCAAGGTTGGCATGCTATCAAGTTTATTTAGATTAAAATTGGGTCTGGAACAGTTTGTCGGTTTTAGATTACATGTTTTTAATTAAATATATTTCCATATTGTGGCAATTTGATATTATATAAACAAGGATGTTTAGAATAATTTTCTGCCAATAACAAAACCACATCCGAGGGCCATGTTGGCGCCATTTCTACCATTTCTCTACACAGTCTCAGCGCGCAGTGATTGGTCAAATTACACAGACTAGTGTCGAAACTAGTACGAAAAAGCGCGTGTTCTATCCTTACAACTAGTATGGTAGCCAGTACAAAGAGGCAGACAGAACCATTTATACTTATTCTGATTCATACGACGCTAGATGATGACGTGCTAGCTAGCACACTGGATTTCAAGTCCTAACTACACCTATTTCATAGCTGAGGGAACTGCAGATCTTACGGAGAAAAGATTTATCTTCGCTCTCTCTCTCTGTTACCAGTTGCCAAACCTTCAAGCTTTCATTTGTTGGGAAGTGAGGGGGTATGGTTTACTTGGAAATCCCTCATAAACAATGCGGCATGGGGAGTTGGGGGTTCAATTGACATACAAACACATTTCCTCTCGGTGTACAGCCTTTTATAGAAACATTAACTATTTCCACAATAGTATTTTTTTCATGATTGAAGTATATTAACGTTTTCTATTCCCCACATAATTATGCTTAACCTATTTTATGTATAAAACTTTTTTTTTTCATAATTAATATACAAACAATATGTATTGCCGCTTAAGTTACTGAACAAGTTCCGTCTTTACGAATTTAGGTGTAGACTCTTAACACCATTGCCCTTTCTTTACTACTTAATATTTTCCTCTTGGAATGTAATTGTTTATAGCAAGCTGGCAATTCCATAATTTTTGCAATATTTTAACTGTTAACAATACACTATTATTCAAATAAATATATTATTATACACATAAAATTATAATTCCACAACCTTACGGCAAAATAACAAAACGCACAACAAACACATACACAAAATCTTAACGTGATCAATTTAAAAAAAATCAAAGAGTACTAATAAAATATGTGTTTATTTAGTGAATGTTTTTTTAGCTAGTTATTAGGAACATGAGACTCAGACTACTGTAACTTTACGACTGTGCTGGAGGAAGAAGCCCCAATTACTGGCAACAACGACAGCTCAGCATTGCCAAATTTAATATACATTCGAAGGAAGAATGATCCTGGAAAACAAAAGAATGACAACGCTGTTGCTCAATAGTAAGTATGCAGTTCCCTCAACAATGAAATCAGGTGTAGCCGTGTGACACGGGTACTAGGCTTTGGTGAATACTCAATGAAATAAAAAACCGTGGAGCTCCTGTTTCTAAAGTCTTTTTATTAGCACAGACTTGACAAATGTGGTAACATCGCTAACTCTAGACAGGGCATAACTCAACACTCCAAATAGTTCAGTGAACACACGTTTCTTGGGTGAGGCGTTGATATAGTTTCTCAGAATTTACAAAGTAGGTAGTTAATCCTTTTAGTAACTATTCCATTATGTTTTTCTATTCTTATAAATCATGTTTCATAATTACGGTTCATCAAAATTTAACTAAATGTTCCACCTCTGAAACAATAGTTGGGATTCCCTACCATCCTTGTTGCTGTGAAGACAAAATCGTGAGAGTGAGTTACATAACCACTATGGTTATGTAACTAATTCTCACTATATATATATATATATATATATAAACCACTATGGTTATGTAACTAATTCTCACTATATATATATATACCACCACTATATATATATATATATATATAAAACCACTATGGTTATGTAACTAATTCTCTCTATATATCTCATAGTGGTTTTGTAACTCACTCTCACGATTTTGTCTTCACAGCAGACCAAGGATACAGCAACAAGGAGTAGGGAATCCCAACTATTGTTTCAGAGGTGGAGCGTTTAGTTAAATTTTGATGAACAGTAATTATGAAACATGATTTATATATATACATATGAGCAGTGGTTTTCAACATTTCGCACGGTTTGACCTGGATTTTTGTCCCTGAGAGCATCACGACATCTTGATCGCCTGTAAGCATTTAAATACTGGTGTCTAATTATTTTACACCCACAGTTATTTTCCATCCACGGCTGTAGTAATTTAATTACAGTTGGTAGGTAGGTAGACTATAAAGGAAATTTTTTATATATAATCTTGTATTATTGTAATTTTAAAACCATTAAAATGTATTCTTAAAATTTTAAACGTGAAATTGGTAATATAGTTTTCCACTTAATATGCTGAAATATAGTTACTTTGAACTAGGAGAATAATTGCCCCAGTAACTTTTTTGCAAGACTCCACCACTGTTCAAAAGTACTTAATTCTTCTTTATGTTTATAAAAAAAACCTTAATTGTAAAAGTGTTTAACTATTGTTGACATTATTTAGTTATTGACTATGATGAGACATAGGTAGTTGTTGTCCTGTCTCTGGTCTATTGTGTTGTTGCACATGCTTGGGTTGTTTATTCAGTTGCGGTTAACAGACTTGTAATGTTTGTCCGTGTGTTTGTGATCTCTAAAGTGATTAAGTAATTTCAGTAGTTATTAAACAAAATTCAATATGTAATATAGACTAGTTTAATGGCTGATTAAATAAAGAACAGCACAGTGAAGAAATAAAAGATGGTTTGCTTATTTTTGAACGATATTAACTCAATAAATATTAATAGGATGATGTTAATATTTTGTTATTTTGAGATATTTTCACGTGTCTTGGTTACTAGTAAAATAAACTTTGAGAGTAATTTTCCAGTGTGAATAATCTCATCACTTGATACCCACAACTGAAATATAAGTGAAATGTTTGATTTAAGATTAAAATAATCTATAATAATAATAATAGTTATATTCTAAGTTTTCTGCAATGCCAATATTATGATTAATTTACAAGATAAATATCTTACTATGGTTAATAAAAATAAATAAAACCATATTATTTATAGCCGGGGCAGCCTGAGGTATATTTTGTACCCGAGCGAGATTTATTTTTGGCACCCCCTTATATGGCAGGGGATAATAGGATAATATGGCGATAACCCCAAAATTAACAACTCTAAGCCTAATGTAGCTTAGCCATAGTAGGAAAAAAAACAGGCGAGGACCATTCCAAAGAGCTTCTAGGGTATTTCAAATTTCAAAAAAATTCTGGTTGAGCACCACTTCAAATAGATTATAGGGAATCTAATTTATAAAAAAATCTAGTGGGTAGGTACTTCTTAAAAAAGCTTTTGGAGGCATCCAATTTTCAAAAATTTGCTAAAGGAGGGCTACTCCTAATATCCTCTAGAAATGTACAAATTTCAAAATATTTCATAGGGATCACGAATATAGTTTTCATAAATTCTCTAAATGAAGACCACTTTAAATAGCTTCTAGGAGCATCAAATTTTCTAGCCTTAACTAGGGATAAGCGGGTAAAAAGTCCAGAAAAAACTTTTTTAGTTCTTGGCCCTCCTTCCCATTCTTACACAAATTAATAATGTTCCACCCCAATTGTATAAAATAAAAATGGTTTTGTTTCTTAGAATTTAATCTTCTTAACATCATGTCTTAAGCTTACGGTAATACCTTCCCCCAACCCCTCAATTAAATATTCCCTACGTCCATGACAAACCCAACGTAACCTAGGTGTGACATGAAAATAATCTGAAGTGGATCTAATAAAATATGGCCATCATACAGTATTACAAACGTTTCACTACAAAAATTGTTAGGATTGCAAAGAAAATTATTAGAACATATTTTGTAGACAATATTCGCTTCTTTAATTTTGATATAAGGAACGGCTTAAGAAATAATTGCATAATATCGTTTTAGGGCACCATTTTTTAAGGTGCCAGATGTAAATTAACTTTTAAAGAGTGACACTATATCTGATTTTATTGACCAAATAACTATACCACCATGTCAAATTTCATGTTAGTATCAAAAATTAAATTAGTGGTTTGCTTAGCATCTCCACTATAACACCCAGGTTACGTTAGGTTTGGGAATTAGTTTCATGGCATGCTCTGTTTGGCACCCCCTCAAGCTGATGCCCCGGACAGCCACCCCTGATTTATAAGTCTACTCACCTTTGAGCTAGATAAAAGATAATACATAAAACACCTAATGTTAAATATTTTATTTTAAAATTACTTGTCTCTCTAAAAAACAAATAGAAAATATGTTTATCAACAATAAAATTACAGATAAAAATCACAAAGATATTGCACCCACTGAACAACGGTTATAATATTACAATTAGTTGAAACTGATTAAAACTGGTTTAATACTGGTTGAACACAGTAACCAGGTTGAAACTGGTTTAAATTGGTTAGCAATATGACTGACTGATTCCATTTAATACTGTTTGAACACAGGACACCCTGGGCAGACTTTGACATTGCGCTCCCAACCCAACTCATTAATGAACGATAAAAGATAATGTGTTTATTCCAGTTTGGTTTCTCAGTCAGCGGACTGTTCATGCTGTTTAACAAGTTCAAATAGTTTTCAATCGTTAAATCCATTTGAAAGAGCGGTATATTTTGATTCAGGTTGGAATAATTGACATTGAACACAGAATAAACAGCCTTTTGAACTTGAGTAAGAAGCCAGTCTCTTTTAAACATGTCTCCATTGGGTAAAGTACAGAAAAACAATTTCACTGACATTAAACTTTTTCATCTTTATATTGACGCTCAGATTTAGAAAAGTCAGCTTGTAAGTTTCGTTTAATATCAAACTGAATTACTTTTTTCTATTATGATCTCATCTCTGACATTCGAGGTTGTAGTGTCCTCAAATAAAAATAAAGGGTCATTACATTTTGCAGAACAATCAGTTGTGTTAAGAAAAACAGAGCCTAAACTTTTAGATGTCGTTGGTTGAGATGATATGCATTCAACTTTGTTGTATTGCTCACCCTGAGTCTCTGAAGGACCCTTAAGAACATAATTGGTTTTAGCTAAGGTATCATTTAAATTTTCAAGTTCATCATCAAATTGAAATGATACCTGGTGAAAAGAGGAAACAAGAGTAGAAAACTAAGAAAATCCAGATCAAACCAAGCTCTGGGTTTTACTCTGGTTTTCAATGGTTATGAAACAACCAGAGTTAGTCTGATTCTTTCAGGGTCTCTGGTTTACTCTGGAATGGTTTGGTTACTGTGGGATGCTCTGGTTTTTATTTCTTCAGAATTCTCTTGTTTGCAATGAAATGCTCGGGTATTTTTCTCTGGAATGGTGGTCTATGTTGGTTTTATCTGGGATTGTAACAATACAAGGGTTGTATTGTACAATCGAAGCCCCACCCAACCCGATGCTGCATAGACTATTGTCCGAATCATACCACCCACTCCAAGAAACCTCGACATTAATTCAAATTACCTACAATAGTATTCTTCACTATTGTAGTTCCATGTACTTCAAGCAATATACAAACAATATAATTCACTATCACACTCGATGTTCCGACCTGGCTATCTAAGATGTATCGGATGGGCGTTTTTCCTGCACGCCTGATGAAACCTGTTCTCTGACGTCAGCAGCCAATCAGTCAAAAAGATGTTTTGTCAACAAACCTGAGAAGCGTCTACACGAAGCGGGATGACCAATCAGCAAGTTAGCGTATGTGCCAGAGGAGGCATGCCCCTCCACACTGCGGCGTCACCCGGCTTAAAATGGACTATTCCTACCAGTTAGCTTACTATATAATATGTATGGATGTTGGGAAGATACTATACGACTTTTGAAATCGGCATCGGCAAGGATGAACCTCTGTTAGATTTATTAAATGTTAGACTTTTGAAATCGATGCCATGATGGATGGAATGTGTAGATTATTTTATATCGTCAGGAGACGACTTCTAAAATTCCAGACACTGTAAAGAAAAGTTAAAATACTCTGTTAATATGTTTTGTTTGAATCATGGAACTGTAACTATTTAATTTAATTTTGTTATAGCCGAGATAGGCTGATGTTTGTTTATTAGATGTGGGCATTATTTAAATGCGATTTTCTAACTAAATGTAACTTCAGTTTCATGTCGCCTCTAAGGGCTTGTTTCTTATAGATGTTAGAAAATTTCTTAATGTTAGCTGGTCTAAATTAACGTAATGCTAATTAAAAAATACTAAAATCAGTATCTTAATTATCTGGACTTTCCGTATTATTCTAGTTTTTGTTGTTGTACGTTTAAATTCATTTATTTACAATTAAATATTTTGTGTAACGTAAATTTGGCAAACTTCTAATGTTCATTAACTTAATATCATTGTTAGACTTTGTTTTGTAGTTGAACGATGCCGATTCAAGTAGTCCTGCGTGAGTTTGCATTAGGTTTGAGATGTTAAACTCTTGTGTATATTTTAATGTAATGTTTGTAGTTAAAATATATTGTAGTACTTGAAGATACTTTCGTTTTGTGTAAAATTTAATATTTAAAGTAAAATTATGTAAAATTATGATATAACTTTACTTTGGAAAGGCTAATGTTTTCGTAATGTCTGTAGATAATCATACGCCTTTGTAACAATTTAGAAAGTCTCTTCAAGCTTTTTATATTTTTCTTGTATAAATAGTGATTTACTATTTATTAATAGCTTTTGATATAATGCTAACTTGGTCTAGTTACATTAACCTTCTTTAGCATTAATGTATTCAACTATGTTTTTCTTCGTTCTACTAGATAATTGAAGGGATTAAGGCCACTAAAATTACTGTTTGTTATTCTTTGGATGAATTAAATTACTCTTTACATTTAACTCTTACTGATGCTGTTTTCTCTTTAATATTATTATGTTAGCTTACTCCCTCTTATCCTTGTAGTATTTTGGTTAGTTGCCTTTTCCTACGAGGTAAAGAACTGAGTAAGGGGGTTACAGGTTGCTATGGTATTTTACTCTGGTCCGTGTTGGTTCTCTCTGGGATGCTATGGTATTTACTCTGGTTCATCTTGGTTCTCTCTGGGATGCTATGGTATGTTACTCTGGTTCATCTTGGCTCTCTCTGGGATGCTATGGTATGTTACTCTGGTCATCTTGGCTCTCTCTGGGATGCTATGGTATTTTACTCTGGTTCATCTTGGCTCTCTCTGGGATGCTATGGTATGTTACTCTGGTCTATGTTGGTTCTCTCTGGGATGCTATGGTATTTTACTATGGTTCATCTTGGCTCTCTCTGGGATGCTATGGTATTTTACTATGGTTCATCTTGGCTCTCTCTGGGATGCTATGGTATTTTACTCTGGTTCATCTTGGCTCTCTCTGGGATGCTATGGTATTTTACTCTGGTTCATCTTGGCTCTCTCTAGGATGCTATGGTATGTTACTCTGGTTCATCTTGGCTCTCTCTGGGATGCTATGGTATTTTACTCTGGTTCATCTTGGCTCTCTCTGGGATGCTATGGTATTTTAATCTGGTTCATCTTGGCTCTCTCTCTGGGATGCTATGGTATTTTACTCTGGTGTATGTTGGCTTTCTCTGGGATGCTATGGTATTTTACTCTGGTGTATGTTGGTTCTCTCTGGGTTGCTATGGTATTTTACTCTGGTGTATGTTGGTTCTCTCTGGGTTGCTATGGTATTTTACTCTGGTTCATCTTGGCTCTCTCTGGGATGCTATGGTATGTTACTCTGGTTCATCTTGGCTCTCTCTGGGATGCTATGGTATGTTACTCTGGTTCATCTTGGCTCTCTCTGGGATGCTATGGTATTTTACTCTGGTTCATCTTGGCTCTCTCTGGGATGCTATGGTATTTTACTCTGGTTCATCTTGGCTCTCTCTGGGATGCTATGGTATTTTACTCTGGTTCGTGTTGGTTCTCTCTGGGATGCTATGGTATTTTACTCTGGTTCGTGTTGGTTCTCTCTGGGATGCTATAGTATTTTATTCTGGTCTATGTTGGTTCTCTCTGGGATGCTATGGTATTTTACTCTGGTTTGTGTTGGTTCTCTCTGGGATGCTATGGTATTTTACTCTGGTTCATCTTGGCTCTCTCTGGGATGCTATGGTATTTTACTCTGGTTCATCTTGGCTCTCTCTGGGATTCTATGGTATTTTACTCTGGTTCATCTTGGCTCTCTCTGGGATGCTATGGTATTTTACTATGGTTCATCTTGGCTCTCTCTGGGATGCTATGGTATTTTACTCTGGTTCGTGTTGGTTCTCTCTGGGATGCTATGGTATTTTACTCTTGTTCGTGTTGGTTCTCTCTGGGATGCTATGGTATTTTACTCTGGTTCATCTTGGCTCTCTCTGGGATGCTATAGTATTTTACTCTGGTCTATGTTGGTTCTCTCTGGATGCTATGGTATTTTACTCTGGTTCGTGTTGGTTCTCTCTGGGATGCTATGGTATTTTACTTTGGTTCATCTTGGCTCTCTCTGGGATGCTATGGTATTTTACTTTGGTTCGTGTTGGTTCTCTCTGGGATGCTATGGTATTTTACTCTGGTTCATCTTGGCTCTCTCTGGGATGCTATGGTATTTTACTCAGGTCTATTTTGGTTCTCTCTGGGTTGCTATGGTACTTTACTCTGGTTAATGTTGGTTCTCTCTGGGCTGCTATGGTATTTTACTCTGGTCTATGTTGGTTCTCTCTGGGATGCTATGGTATGTTACTATGGTTAATCTTGGCTCTCTCTGGGATTCTATGGTATTTTACTCTGGTTCATCTTGGCTCTCTCTGGGATGCTATGGTATGTTACTCTGGTTCATCTTGGCTCTCTCTGGATGCTATGGTATTTTACTCTGGTTCATCTTGGCTCTCTCTGGGATGCTATGGTATTTTACTCTGGTTCGTCTTGGTCTCTCTGGGATGCTATGGTATTTACTCTGGTATCTTGGTTTCTCTCTGGATGCTATGGTATTTTACTCTGGTCTATTGGTTCTCTCTGGGATGCTATGGTATTTTACTCTGGTTCATCTTGGCTTTCTCTGGATGCTATGGTATTTTACTCTGGTTATGTTGGTCTCTCTGGGATGCTATGGTATTTTACTCTGGTTATTTGGTTCTCTCTGGGATGTATGGTATTTTACTCTTGTTCATCTTGGCTCTCTCTGGATGCATGGTATTTTACTCTGGTTATGTTGGTTCTCTCTGGATGCTATGGTATTTTACTCTGTTCATCTGGCTCTTCTGGATGCTATGGTATTTTACTCTGTTCATCTTGGCTCTCTCTGGATGCTATGTATTTTACTCTGGTTCATTTGGTCTCTCTGGGATGCTATGGTATTTTACTCTGGTTCATCTTGTCTCTCTGATGCTGGATGTATTCTTGCTATGGTATTTTACTCTGGTTATCTTGGCTCTCTCTGGATGCTATGGTATTTGTTCTTTGGTTCGATGTGTTTTCTGGTATTGCTTTTCTGGATGCTATGGTATTTTACTCTGGTTCATTTGGCTCTCTGGGTGCTATGGTATTTTACTTATGGTTTCCTATTTGGTTTTTCTCTGTCTGGGTTTGTCTATGGTATTTTACTCTGGTTATTTGGTTCTCTCTGGGTGCTATGGTATTTACTCTGGTCTATGTTGGTTCTCTGGAGCTATGGTATTTACTTGGTATTTGGTTCTCTCTGGGATTATGGTATTTTACTCTGGTTCATCTTGGCTCTCTCTGGGATGCTATGGTATTTACTCTGTTGTTGGTTCTCTGGATGCTATGGTATTTTACTTGGTTCATCTTGCTCTCTCTGGATGCTATGGTATTTTACTCTGGTTTCTTGGTCTCTCTGGATGCTATGGTATTTACTCTGGTCTTGTCTCTCTGGGATGCTATGGTATTTACTCTGGTTATTTGGTCTCTCTGGGATGCTATGGTATTTTACTCTGGTTCTTTGGTCTCTCTGGGATGCTATGGTATTTTACTTGGTCTTTGGCTCTCTCTGGGATCTATGGTATTTTACTCTGGTTATTTGGTCTCTCTGGGATGCTATGGTATTTACTCTGGTTATGTTGGTTCTCTCTGGGTGCTATGGTATTTTATCTGGTTATTTGCTCTCTGGATGCTAGTTTTATTGTTATTTGCTTCTCTGGTTCTATGGTATTTTACTCTGGTTATTTGGTCTCTCTGGGATGCTATGGTATTTACTCTGGTCTATGTTGGTTCTCTCTGGGATGCTAGGTATTTTACTATGGTTATTTGGTCTCTCTGGGATGCTATGGTATTTTACTTGGTCTGTTGGTTCTCTCTGGATGCTATGGTATTTACTCTGGTTTGTGGTTTCTCTGGGATGCTATGGTATTTTACTCTGGTTTGTTGGTTCTCTCTGGGATGCTATGTATTTTACTCTGGTCATTTGGTCTCTCTGGGATGCTATGTATTTATCTGGTCTTTGGTCTTCGGATGTGTTTACTCTGGTCTTGGTCCTGATTATGTATTTTCTTGGTTATTGGTCTCTTGGGTACTCTGGTTCTATGTTGGCTCTCTCTGGGATGCTATGGTATTTTACTCTGTTCATCTTGGCTCTCTCTGGGATGCTATGGTATTTTACTCTGGTTCTGTTGGTTCTCTCGGGATGCTATGGTATTTTACTCTGGTCATCTTGGCTCTCTCTGGGATGCTATGGTATTTTACTCTGGTTATGTTGGTTCTCTCTGGGATGCTATGGTATTTTACTCTGGTTATCTTGGCTCTCTCTGGGATGCTATGGTATTTTACTCTGGTTCATCTTGGCTCTCTCGTTGGGATTCTATGGTATTTTACTCTGGTTCATCTTGGCTCTTCTCTGGGATGCTATGGTATTTTACTATGGTTATCTTGGCTCTCTCTGGGATGCTATGGTATTTTACTCTGGTTCATCTTGGCTCTCTCTGGGATGCTATGGTATTTTACTCTGGTTCATCTTGGCTCTCTCTGAGATGCTATGGTATTTTACTCTGGTTCATCTTGGCTCTCTCTGGGATGCTATGGTATTTTACTCTGGTTCATCTTGGCTCTCTCTAAAATGCTATGGTATTTTACTCTGGTTCATCTTGGCTCTCTCTGGGATGCTATGGTATTTTACTCTGGTTCATCTTGGCTCTTTCTGGGATTCTATGGTATTTTACTCTGGTTCATCTTGGCTCTCTCTGAGATGCTATGGTATTTTACTCTGGTTCATCTTGGCTCTCTCTGGGATGCTATGTTATTTTATTCTGGTTCGTCTTGGCTCTCTCTGGGATGCTATGGTATTTTACTCTGGTTCATCTTGGCTCTCTCTGGGATGCTATGGTATTGTTACTCTGGTTCATCTTGGCTCTCTCTGGGATGCTATGGTATTTTACTCTGGTTAATCTTGGCTCTCTCTGGGATGCTATGGTATTTTAATCTGGTTCATCTTGGCTTCTTTCTGGGATGCTATGGTATTTTACTCTGGTGTATGTTGGCTTCTCTGGATGCTATGGTATTTTACTCTGGTTCATCTTGGCTCTCTCTGGGTTGCTATGGTATTTTACTCTGGTGTATGTTGGTTCTCTCTGGGTTGCTATGGTATTTTACACTGGTCCATGTTGGTTCTCTCTGGGATGCTATGGTATTTTACTCTGGTCTATGTTGGTTCTCTTTGGAATCCTATGGTATTTTACTCTGGTTCATCTTGGCTCTCTCTGGGATGCTATGGTATGTTACTCTGGTCTATGTTGGTTCTCTGGGAAGCTATGGTATTTTACTCTGGTCTATGTTGGTTCTCTCTGGGATGGTATGGTATTTTACTCTGGTTCATCTTGGCTCTCTCTGGGATGCTATGGTATTTTACTCTTGTTGGTCTTGGCTTTCTCTGTGATGCTATGGTATTTTACTCTGGTTCATCTTGGCTCTCTCTGGGATGCTATGGTATTTTACTCTGGTTCATCTTGGCTCTCTCTGGGATGCTATGGTATGTTACTCTGGTTCATCTTGGCTCTCTCTGGGATGCTATGGTATTTTACTCTGGTTCATCTTGGCTCTCTCTGGGATGCTATGGTATTTTACTCTGGTTCGTGTTGGTTCTCTCTGGGATGCTATGGTATTTTACTCTGGTACATCTTGGCTCTCTCTGGGATGCTATGGTATTTTACTCTGGTGTATTTTGGTTCTCTCTGGGTTGCTATGGTACTTTACTCTGGTTAATGTTGGTTCTCTCTGGGTTGCTATGGTATTTTACTCTGGTCTATGTTGGTTCTCTCTGGGATGCTATGGTATGTTACTATGGTTAATCTTGGCTCTCTCTGGGATTCTATGGTATTTTACTCTGGTTCATCTTGGCTCTCTCTGGGATGCTATGGTATGTTACTCTGGTCTATGTTGGTTCTCTCTGGGATGCTAAGGTATTTTACTATGGTTTATCTTGGCTCTCTCTGGGATGCTATGGTATTTTACTATGGTACGTGTTGGTTCTCTCTGGGATGCTATGGTATTTTACTCTGGTTCGTGTTGGTTCTCTCTGGGATGCTATGGTATTTTACTCTGGTTCGTGTTGGTTCTCTCTGGGATGCTATAGTATTTTACTCTGGTCTATGTTGGTTCTCTCTGGGATGCTAAGGTATTTTACTCTGGTTCGTGTTGGTTCTCTCTGGGATGCTATGGTATTTTACTCTGGTCTATGTTGGTTCTCTCTGGGATGCTATGGTATTTTACTCTGGTTCATGTTGGTTCTCTCTGGGATGCTATGGTATTTTACTCTGGTTACTCTTGGCTCTCTCTAAAATGCTATGGTATTTTACTCTGGTTCATCTTGGGTCTCTCTGGGATGCTATTGTATTTTACTCTGGTTCATCTTGGCTCTCTCTGGATGCTATGGTATTTTACTCTGGTTCATCTTGGCTCTCTCTGGATGCTATGGTATTTTACTTTGGTTCATCTTGGCTCTCTCTGGGATGCTATGGTATTTTACTCTGGTCTATGTTGGTTCTCTCTGGGATGCTATGGTATTTTACTCTGGTTCGTGTTGGTTCTCTCTGGGATGCTATGGTATTTTACTCTGGTTCATCTTGGCTCTCTCTGGGATGCTATGGTATTCTACTCTGGTTCATGTTGGTTCTCTCTGGGATGCTATGGTATTTTACTCTGGTTCATCTTGGCTCTCTCTGGGATGCTATGGTATTTTACTCTGGTTCATCTTGGCTCTCTCTAGGATGCTATGGTATGTTACTCTGGTTCATCTTGGCTCTCTCTGGGATGCTATGGTATTTTACTCTGGTTCATCTTGGCTCTCTCTGGATGCTATGGTATGTTACTCTGGTTAATCTTGGCTCTCTCTGGGATGCTATGGTATGTTACTCTGGTTCATCTTGGCTCTCTCTGGGATGCTATGGTATTTTACTCTGGTTCATCTTGGCTCTCTCTGGGATGCTATGGTATTTACTCTGGTTCATCTTGGCTCTCTCTGGATGCTATGGTATTTTACTCTGGTTCGTGTTGGTTCTCTCTGGGATGCTATGGTATTTTACTCTGGTTCGTGTTGGTTCTCTCTGGGATGCTATAGTATTTTATTCTGGTCTATGTTGGTTCTCTCTGGGATGCTATGGTATTTTACTCTGGTTTGTGTTGGTTCTCTCTGGGATGCTATGGTATTTTACTCTGGTCTATGTTGGTTTTCTCTGGGATGCTATGGTATTTTACTCTGGTCTATGTTGGTTCTCTCTGGGATGCTATGGTATTTTACTCTGGTCTATATTGGTTCTCTCGGGGATGCTATGGTATTTTACTCTGGTCTATGTTGGTTCTCTCTGGGATGCTATGGTATTTTACTATGGTTCATCTTGGTTCTCTCTGGGATGCTATGGTATTTTACTATGGTTCATCTTGGCTCTCTCTGGGATGCTATGGTATTTTACTATGGTTCATCTTGGCTCTCTCTGGGATGCTATGGTATTTTATTCAGGTGTATGTTGACTCTCTCTGGGATGCTATGGTATGTTACTCTGGTTCATCTTGGCTCTCTCTGGGATGCTATGGTATTTTACTCTGGTTCATCTTGGCTCTCTCTGGGATGCTATGGTATTTTACTATGGTTCATCTTGGCTCTCTCTGGGATGCTATGGTATTTTACTATGGTTCATCTTGACTCTCTCTGGGATGCTATGGTATTTTACTATGGTTCATCTTGGCTCTCTCTGGGATGCTATGGTATTTTATTCAGGTGTATGTTGACTCTCTCTGGGATGCTATGGTATGTTACTCTGGTTCATCTTGGCTCTCTCTGGGATGCTATGGTATGTTACTATGGTTCATCTTGGCTCTCTCTGGGATGCTATGGTATTTTATTCAGGTGTATGTTGACTCTCTCTGGGATGCTATGGTATGTTACTCTGGTTCATCTTGGCTCTCTCTGGGATGCTATGGTATTTTATTCAGGTGTATGTTGACTCTCTCTGGGATGCTATGGTATGTTACTCTGGTTCTTTCTGGGTTAGTTCACAAGTTTAAATCATGAAATTGAGATCCAGTGATTAAAAAACACATATTTACAAGAGAATTCGATCGAATATTTTTATTTTATTTTGATTAAGAATGAAAGGTGCATTATGGTTATATTTTGTAATTATGATTAGTAAAAGATACATTATGTAATTATGATAAATAAAAAAAGGTTAATTATGCATGTAATTTATTTTACATTTTTTTTAAATAGAAGTATATTTATCTATAGTCACTAAATAATTTATCACAAAAAATTAAATAAATTAATTTTTCTGCATTTTTAACCCTTCTTGTGTCATTTACTGAATATTCTGCCAATTAAAATTTGCTCATGTGTTATTTACGATATCATCCACCGCAACGTAGTATGTTTTACATTTCAAAAACAGAACATTCCTCAATCACTCTTTTTCTGTGTTACAGATTATTTTGTAGATGGCAGCAGGCAACTGTAATGAAAATATGTGACTTATCGTTTCCATAGTAAGTAAACAGCACAGTTACCAATAAAGCGATGGCAAGATTGTGGGATATTTTATCAAATATAGATGACAGTGAGCTTAGTTATCTTAAAACAAGTGATGAAAATGACCATGATAATAGTGAAGATACAAACCCTTTCATAATAACACCAAACCTTTTTGATGTGGATACACCCCCAGTAGAATATTCTAGGCTCTTCTCTGACGGCAAAATGTTAGACCATTTATGTCAGGAAGCCAACCTACATGTTAGAAAACCATGCCGACTTATATTATTATTAGCACCGTGTCTTACTACCCGTTCGAGTTATACGCACTTACGCTAATGTGTAATGGTAGGGTGATTGTGAGATGAAATGAAGGACCTACAGTTTAACGTGGAATCCAAACTACGGTGGAGGCCGACTTATAATGCCATATTATGATTGAAACATTAAAATTCATGTTTTTTTACTTGTTTCACACAAGTAAAGTAAAAATGATCTATCTAATAAAAATATATTTATAATAATTTTGGTAGGAAAAAATTGAGCATGTAAGGATAAATAAAGCTTATTATTTTTTCCATCAACACTGGAGTGTTAAAATTACAACCTATTTGTGTGGGTGATGATAGTGGGCAAAGAAAGGGAGTGTTAAAATTACAACCTATTTGTGTGGGCGATGATAGTGGGCAAAGAAAGGGAGTGTTAAAATTACAACCTATTTGTGTGGGCGATGATAGTGGGTAAAGAAAGGGAGTGTTAAAATTACAACCTATTTGTGTGGGCGATGATAGTGGGCAAAGAAAGGGAGTGTTAAAATTACAACCTATTTGTGTGGGCAATGATAGTGGGTAAAGAAAGGGAGTGTTAAAATTACAACCTATTTGTGTGGGCGATGATAGTGGGCAAAGAAAGGGAGTGTTAAAATTACAACCTATTTGTGTGGGCGATGATAGTGGGTAAAGAAAGGGAGTGTTAAAATTACAACCTATTTGTGTGGGCGATGATAGTGGGTAAAGAAAGGGAGTGTTCAAATTACAACCTATTTGTGTGGGCGATGATAGTGGGTAAAGAAAGGGAGTGTTAAAATTACAACCTATTTGTGTGGGCGATGATAGTGGGTAAAGAAAGGGAGTGTTAAAATTACAACCTATTTGTGTGGGCGATGATAGTGGGCAAAGAAAGGGAGTGTTAAAATTACAACCTATTTGTGTGGGCGATGATAGTGGGTAAAGAAAGGGAGTGTTAAAATTACAACCTATTTGTGTGGGCGATGATAGTGGGTAAAGAAAGGGAGTGTTAAAATTACAACCTATTTGTGTGGGCGATGATAGTGGGTAAAGAAAGGGAGTGTTAAAATTACAACCTATTTGTGTGGGCGATGATAGTGGGCAAAGAAAGGGAGTGTTAAAATTACAACCTATTTGTGTGGGCAATGATAGTGGGCAAAGAAAGGGAGTGTTAAAATTACAACCTATTTGTGTGGGCGATGATAGTGGGCAAAGAAAGGGAGTGTTAAAATTACAACCTATTTGTGTGGGCGATGATAGTGGGCAAAGAAAGGGAGTGTTAAAATTACAACCTATTTGTGTGGGCGATGATAGTGGGTAAAGAAAGGGAGTGTTAAAATTACAACCTATTTGTGTGGGCGATGATAGTGGGCAAAGAAAGGGAGTGTTAAAATTACAACCTATTTGTGTGGGCGATGATAGTGGGCAAAGAAAGGGAGTGTTAAAATTACAACCTATTTGTGTGGGCGATGATAGTGGGCAAAGAAAGGGAGTGTTAAAATTACAACCTATTTGTGTGGGCGATGATAGTGGGCAAAGAAAGGGAGTGTTAAAATTACAACCTATTTGTGTGGGCGATGATAGTGGGCAAAGAAAGGGAGTGTTAAAATTACAACCTATTTGTGTGGGCGATGATAGTGGGCAAAGAAAGGAACCGTTCCTTAAAAAAAATTATTTAGTCACAAAAAATGTTTTTAAGTATTTTTCACTATGTAAAAATAGGTAATTTAAAATCAACCATGAAGAATTCTAATGTGTTATGTACAAAATTAGTCATAAAATGTTTAGACCGGTGGGGCTGAAGATCAGCTATCTTCCCACCAACCAAACTGTTCATTCTAGATAAAAATGTGGCTTTGGCTTCTCTAGAATACCCTTGTTTATCGAGGTACTCTTCGTATCTGTGGGGAAAAAAAAAGTCCACATGAAAATTCTGTAACATCACAATTTACACACATACCTAGTCACGCTGCCCTCTTACAGGGTAGACAAGAAATGAGTTAAAAACAACTTCATACTTATTGATTCACAATAACTTTCTCCATGATACTCTATCCTTTTATACTCCCCTCGCTTCGACAACATTCATTCATATTCATACAAGCCCTTTAAGTCTTAAAAACCTTTAATTTTTCTCTTTTTCAAACATTCTACAACATTTAACCAAATATAATATGGCCTACTCCTTCTCTTTGACCATTGGATTCACTTTCAAACCGCAATATCTCAACATCCATTCATTATGGACAGTCCATACGAGTTTTTACAAAAATATTTTTAAATATCTTCTTCCAACTGCATTCACCTTTCTCTTGGGTTTCTCCTGATATACACATGCTTCACAGCCACACAGCTAAGTTGGCATTAACACACTTTTATACACTGCCGTCTTAATCTGTTTCTATACTACCTCAGTCTTATAAACACACCCAAATACTCTCTGAGGTGTTAAAGAATGGCAAAGCTGTGGGTGTAGATCGGATTACAAGTGATATACCAACGTGTGGAGGCTAGGTACTTTTTGCCAGATTATTTGAGCTTTTTAATTTATGTGCTGGAATTTGAAAAGTCCTAATGATTGGAAGAATGCAGTCATTGTTCCTTTGTACAAGTTAAAGGCAATAAGAGTGAAATGTAAGAATTATAATTCATGAAAAAACTTAGGACCAGATTTGGGGTGCGCAATGTGGTTTCATGCCAGGTAGAGGATGCATGGACCAGATATTTGTGTTAAAACAAGTGATTGAGGAATGTATGGCAGTAAAGAAGAAAGTGTACTATGAATATATCGATTTGGAGAAAGTGTATGATCGAGTGAATAGGAGTATGATTAGTAAATACAATTATGGCAGTGTATTTTGGGAGTGAAGTGTGCCTTAGAGTGGATGGAGTTTACATCAAATTGTTTGACACTGAGCACGGTGTTGGACGAGTTTGGGTTGTGTCTCAATGATTGTTTAGTGTATTTTTGGATAAGTGTATGAGGAGTGTGAGTGAGGACGCAGTTGGTGTACTAATGGACAATGTGAATGTGAGAGTGATGTTATAATTATGCAGATGATAACATATTAATGGCCGAGAATGAAAGTGGCTTGCAGAATGAATTAAATTGTTTGAACGTGGTGACAAAAAGGATGGGATCTTCGTATAAATGTTTCCAAAATTAAATTGATGGGGTTTTTTAAGACACTTTATTCCAAGACCACCAAGGCCGACAACAATTTGCTGACTTATTTTAACTGTTATGTTTGGAGGTCCACCCAATTATGCCCTTTAATTTTTAGTCATGATTTCTTTTTATTTCAACTATTATTAGCTCTAGATATTTATTTTTTCCTCAAATTCAAGTTAATGAATATCCGAGCTATGATTCCATGCAATAAAAAAAGAAAAACTAATGAAGCGCCGTTTCGAGAAGGAGTTATGAAGGATGCTTTAACTAAAGCAATTAACAATGTGGAGACTTTTCCCACAGTGTAGCCAAAATTCTGAATATTTGGAATGTTACTATATTCAGGTACCCATGTAAAGCAGATGGCTACAAATATTTCTCAAAGAACAAAAAACAAAATTATGTTTTAAACCTAAATATGATGTCACAAGAATTGGAAGTGATGTTGAATGATTATAAGCATATGATAGCTAATGCAAAAATTGTACATAGATCAAGAAACTCATTTTGGTTTATGATAATTTAGTAAAGTCTTTGCTTTTTATGTATGCTATTAAAGATTATCATATTTGTGATTAGAAATTTTCCTTGTTTAAAATTTGAAATACAAGAGCTATCTTACCAGCCACATTCTGTGAAGACTAATAACACACATCCTTTCTGTTTCTGTCATTTAAACATAAAGAAATGGCAAAAAGGTGAAACTACACAAACCAATATGTTAAAGGTACCAATAATGAAATAAAACATAAGTTCTTACTCTCTAATTCTTGAAAATCTCAAATTTGTTCAACTAGGTATCATTGTCATCATCATCATACTCATCACAATCATCATCCTCTTCATAATTGTTTGTTTTGGTGACTCAAACGCTGATAAATTCAACCTAGGGATTTTGATTGGCTTTCCACGGTACTCTTCTAAAATTTCTTGCTGTGAATCTTTAAACATATAAGACCATTATAATAAACTACTAACTAAAAGGGACAGTTTCTTTGTGTGACTTAACACACTTTACTATAAAATATTCAGTATCAATCTAAACCCCAGTTAAATGTGTTCCAGTTCCAATGAGCCATTCCAAATTATGTGACACAAGAAAGTTTGAGCAAGGACTGCAACCAAGCATTCACAGTACTAGAAGTGATACTATTAGACTTTTAAAATGGCTTACGATAAGAATTTTGATTTGGTAGATGTGATAAGGTTATCACTTTTATATAGATACTACCAATCCCGCACGGCGTTGCCCGTGACCCACTATGATATAAGAATTATATAAGCCCCCTACCCCTACACCCCCTGGTGCCCGTATCTCTGAAACGTAATTATAAACCATATGAAAAATATTTTCTTCAAAAATTTGTTAAAAATTTCAGATCTCTGCGTGCCATAGATTTGGCTGGGCATCACACACTAATAAACATACGCACAAACACTTACTTTTATTATTATAAACCAAACCTAGAGTTTTTTTTTTGTTGGATGAAGGTAGCCCTGTCCTACCTAGAATAAACAACAACAAAATTGCTTCATTAAACAATGAACTTGAGTATGGATTTGTTTAGCTTAGACCGATTTAAAGTAGTGACTATTGAACATCCTGGATTTAAGATGTGCACAGAAAGAAAGCAGGTTTCCTGTGCCAGCTCATTATGAGAGTGTGTTTACAGATGGGACAGTTCATAGTGAAAGCAGGTTTCCTGTGCCAGCTCATTATGAGAGTGTGTTTACAGATGGGACGTTCATAGTGAAAGAAGGTTTCCTGTGCCAGCTCATTATGAGAGTGTGTTTACAGATGGGACCGTTCATAGTGAAAGCAGGTTTCCTGTGCCAGCTCATTATGAGAGTGTGTTTACAGATGGGACGTTCATAGTGAAAGCAGGTTTCCTGTGCCAGCTCATTATGAGAGTGTGTTTACAGATGGGACGTTCATAGTGAAAGAAGGTTTCCTGTGCCAGCTCATTATGAGAGTGTGTTTACAGATGGGACCGTTCATAGTGAAAGCAGGTTTCCTGTGCCAGCTCATTATGAGAGTGTGTTTACAGATGGGACAGTTCATAGTGAAAGCAGGTTTCCTGTGCCAGCTCATTATGAGAGTGTGTTTACAGATGGGACGTTCATAGTGAAAGAAGGTTTCCTGTGCCAGCTCATTATGAGAGTGTGTTTACAGATGGGACCGTTCATAGTGAAAGCAGGTTTCCTGTGCCAGCTCATTATGAGAGTGTGTTTACAGATGGGACGTTCATAGTGAAAGCAGGTTTCCTGTGCCAGCTCATTATGAGAGTGTGTTTACAGATGGGACCGTTCATAGTGAAAGCAGATTCGCTTTTTTAGTTGTCAGCGACGACAATATGTACTTCAAAAGAAATGGTAGATATTGAAAGTTTAAGTATGTGTGTATGCAGACCAATGTATTTAGCATGTGGCCTTACAAAAGTTTATACTTTTGTCACTCACCAAGGCAACCACCTTAAGGGCTGTCATATTTGTATTCTTTGGTTGCTTGTAGTGTGCCAGTCCACCCTTGTTTCTAAGCCATATTCAAGTTAGCCTGTTCGCAAAGTAACACTCAATTTTGGTGTGAATCAAAGTTTATTTGGCTAAGTTTTAAGAATTTTACTGAAATTGTTCTTCAAAAGTAAGTTTTTATTTTCTAGCTTAAAAAATTTTTAGCCACGGAGGTAATCAGCACAACATATTATTTTACAAATCATTATACTCACTACAGTCTGAAGAATATAATACAATATTAATTGTTTAATTTGGTTCAATATTTGAAGTTATATTATGAATCTCAAAAAAATGGACTACACTTGTACCTGGGCACAAACAATTAATTTACTCAGATAATCAGCCTCCAGGTTAAAATGGTTACGCTCCTTTTGCCAGGGGACCACCATTATGTGTGGGGTATGCAATCAATGATTGCAGTCACATAGTGGCTATACACCCACACGATAGAGCTGGACCCCCCTATGCCCAGCCAGGGCCGGTCATCAGTTTGTAGGACGATGGAGATCTTTTTGTTTTTGTGTGGAGTGTTTTCTTCTAATGGTGTTTTATCCGGATAACTGGATAGGAACATAGATCCATGTTGAGCGCTTAGGGAACTGCCCGCTTAAGCCCTGCCAATGGTTGATCGTTTTTTGTTTGGTGGTAGTAGTAGTCTGTTGTATTTGAATTTAGTTTAATTCTGTAAGAAAATTTCATAGTTGTGTCTTCACTTTTAATTTTAGAACTTGTCAGGTAAATAGCTGGTCTATCTACAGTTTCTTATTTGGTATTTTCTAATGTAATCTTCTGTTTTTGAAGAAACCGGCCATTGATTCATGTTTGTATTAACTCTGTCTATTCCTGGTATCATATAATAAAAGTAATTTTAATTTATTGTGTACTTGTCGTAGAGTTTTCCTGCACTCAGTGGTTGTGATTTAACATTAAACATTTTTGAGTGACCTGTTGCTATTTCTTCACTTTGTTGCAGTGTGTCTGTGTCTCTTTTCCATAGAAATAATAACTGTTTATCTGTGAATGTTTCTTCAACTTCTCTTCTTACTGGTGTTACAACCATTACATTTTGGGATGTTTCAAAGTCATATATAGTGTATGATGTACTACCTTGAGTTACAAGTCTCTTTCTTAGTGTTGCTTGGTTTGTTATCCTGAATTGAAGGTCGTACATGTTCATACCTAACACGACACTAGATAATGTTTTAAAACAGAAATACTCATATTGTTTGTGTCATCTTTTCCTCCGTTAATCCAAAAATGAAAGGTATGATATGTTAAAATAACTGGTTTTTGGTTATCAGTGAATTGGAAATCGTACCACCTGCATTGTATCACTTTACCTTTTGCATATCCAAGTGATATGGGGAACATTAAATCGTCTGTAGTTGGTGTGAGTTTTTCTCCGTATCCATCTTGTATAGATGACTATTGGGTTTGTCCAAATCCTACTCCTTTGCTGGTGTCGCCGTCTCTCTTTTTTTGTGTACTACGTTAGTCATGTCTTCCATGGTACTTGGTAAAATTTGAGTATTCAGTCATGTTATATATTTCTTCAGTAAAGTCAATTCTGTCTGTTTGTTGCATTAGTTTGTATTATGTATGTTAGTTCTGTTGCAATTTCATTAAAGTGGGTCATTAAGTGATAGTAAAAGTCGTTAGTTGTTAAGTTGTGTTGCTTTAATGAAGTCTTTTGTATTGTAATGTTGTATGGTTTTATTGAATTCATGTCTAAAAATGCGTTTATTTATTGGAGCAATTTCGTTGTCAACGCACCATGTAGTTAGTGGGTTGTTTGTTGTCAGGTATATTGGAAGTGTCTTTATGTCTTCTTTTTCTGAATGTTTAATGTCTGTAGGTACAGTCGCTCCTTCTAGTAGTAGTTTCCAGGTTCCTAGAATAGTGCACATTTGGCTGAAGGAAGCTGAACTTAGTGGAAGTCTGTTCTATCTCTTTCACGGCTTATGAGAGTTGGTTCCATGTCATGTGATAGTAATCTTATGAGACTTGGTTTCATGTCATGTGATAGTAATCTTATGAGAGTTGGTTCCGTATTATGTGTTAGTAATTTTATGAGAGTTGGTTCCGTGTCATTGTTAGTAATCTTATGAGACTTGGTTCCATGTCATGTGATAGTAATCTTATGAGACTTGGTTTCATGTCATGTGATAGTAATCTTATGAGAGTTGGTTCCATGTCATGTGTTAGTAATCTTATGAGAGTTGGTTCCGTATCATGTGTTAGTAATCTTATGAGAGTTGGTTCCGTGTCATTGTTAGTAATCTTATGAGAGTTGGTTCCGTGTCATGTGTTAGTAATCTTATGAGACTTGGTTCCATGTCATGTGTTAGTAATCTTATGAGAGTTGGTTCCATGTCATGTGTTAGTAATCTTATGAGAGTTGGTTCCATATTATGTGATAGTAATCTTATGAGAGTTGGTTCCATGTCATGTGTTAGTAATCTTATGAGACTTGGTTTAATGTCATGTGTTAGTAATCTTATGAGATTGGTTCCATGTCATGTGTTAGTAATCTTATGAGAGTTGGTTCCATGTCATGTGTTAGTAATCTTATGAAAGTTGGTTTCATGTCATGTGTTAGTAATCTTATGAGACTTGGTTCCATGTCATGTGTTAGTAATCTTATGAGACTTGGTTCCATGTCATGTGTTAGTAATCTTATGAGAGTTGGTTCCATGTCATATGATAGTAATCTTATGAGACTTGGTTCCATGTCATGTGTTAGTAATCTTATGAGAGTTGGTTTCACGTCATGTGATAGTAATCTTATGAGACTTGGTTCCATGTCATGTGTTAGTAATCTTATGAGAGTTGGTTCCATGTCATGTGTTAGTAATCTTATGAGAGTTGGTTTCATGTCATGTGTTAGTAATCTTATGAGAGTTGGTTCTGTGTCATGTGTTAGTAATATTATGAGAGTTGGTTCCATGTCATGTGTTAGTAATCTTATGAGAGTTGGTTCCATATTATGTGATAGTAATCTTATGAGAGTTGGTTCCATGTCATGTGTTAGTAATCTTATGAGACTTGGTTTCATGTCATGTGTTAGTAATCTTATGAGAGTAGGTTTCATGTCATGTGTAAGTAATCTTATGAGACTTGGTTCCATATCATGTGTTAGTAATCTTATGAGAGTTGGTTCCATGTCATGTGTTAGTAATCTTATGAGAGTTGGTTCCATGTCATCTGATAGTAATATTATCAGAGTTGGTTTCATGTCATGTGTTAGTAATCATATGAGACTTGGTTCCATGTCATGTGATAGTAATATTATCAGAGTTGGTTTCATGTCATGTGTTAGTAATCTTGTGAGAGTTGGTTCCATGTCATGTGATAGTAATCTTATGAGAGTTGGTTTCATGTCATGTGTTAGTAATCTTATGAGACTTGGTTCCATGTCATGTGTTAGTAATCTTATGAGAGTTGGTTCCATGTCATGTGATAGTAATATTATCAGAGTTGGTTCCATGTCATGTGTTAGTAATCTTATGAGAGTTGGTTCCGTGTCATTGTTAGTAATCTTATAAGAGTTGGTTCCGTGTCATTGTTAGTAATCTTATGAGAGTTGGTTCCGTGTCATTGTTAGTAATCTTATGAGAGTTGGTTCCGTGTCATTGTTAGTAATCTTATGAGAGTTGGTTCCGTGTCATTGTTAGTAATCTTATGAGAGTTGGTTCCATGTCATGGTTAGTAATCTTATGAGAGTTGGTTCCATGTCATGTGATAGTAATATTATCAGAGTTGGTTTCATGTCATGTGTTAGTAATCTTATGAGAGTTGGTTCCATGTCATGTGATAGTAATCTTATGAGAGTTGGTTTCATGTCATGTGTTAGTAATCTTATGAGAGTTGGTTCCATGTCATGTGATAGTAATATTATCAGAGTTGGTTCCATGTCATGTGTTAGTAATCTTATGAGAGTTGGTTCCATGTCATGTGATAGTAATATTATCAGAGTTGGTTCCATGTCATGTGTTAGTAATCTTATGAGAGTTGGTTCTGTGTCATGTGATAGTAATATTATCAGAGTTGGTTCCATGTCATGTGATAGTAATATTATCAGAGTTGGTTTCATGTCATGTGTTAGTAATCTTATGAGAGTTGGTTCCATGTCATGTGATAGTAATCTTATGAGAGTTGGTTTCATGTCATGTGTTAGTAATCTTATGAGACTTGGTTCCATGTCATGTGTTAGTAATCTTATGAGAGTTGGTTCCATGTCATGTGATAGTAATATTATGAGAGTTGGTTCCATGTCATGTGTTAGTAATCTTATGAGAGTTGGTTCCGTGTCATTGTTAGTAATCTTATAAGAGTTGGTTCCGCGTCATTGTTAGTAATCTTATGAGAGTTGGTTCCGTGTCATTGTTAGTAATCTTATGAGACTTGGTTCCATGTCATGTGTTAGTAATCTTATGATAGTTTGTTCCGTGTCATTGTTAGTAATCTTATGAGACTTGGTTCCATGTTATTTGTTAGTAATCTTATGAGAGTTGGTTCCATGTCATGTGTTAGTAATCTTATGAGAGTTGGTTCTGTGTCATGTGATAGTAATATTATCAGAGTTGGTTCCATGTCATGTGATAGTAATATTATCAGAGTTGTTTTCATGTCATGTGTTAGTAATCTTATGAGAGTTGGTTCCATGTCATGTGATAGTAATCTTATGAGAGTTGGTTTCATGTCATGTGTTAGTAATCTTATGAAACTTGGTTCCATGTCATGTGTTAGTAATCTTATGAGAGTTGGTTCCATGTCATGTGATAGTAATATTATGAGAGTTGGTTCCATGTCATGTGTTAGTAATCTTATGAGAGTTGGTTCCGTGTCATTGTTAGTAATCTTATGAGAGTTGGTTCCGTGTCATTGTTAGTAATATTATGATCATCGATTTACCTGTATAGTGTTTCCTTGTATTACAAATCCATTGAATTTTTTAAATACTTTGCTTTGTATTAAAATAAAGTCAGTGTAAAATTTTACAGGATTTATGTTGTTAGGACTAAACAAATTTTCAATCCCTGGTAAATTGTCAATTTTATAATATTCTGGTTCAATATTGTTAGATATTATTTGGAAGTAGTGTAGTTTTTTAATGTAGCCTTTCTTGCTGTATCCTGTAATTTTAAAACCATATTTTGATATATTTTAAATTGAGAGCCGGATTGTTTTAATATTTGAAGTAGAACTGGTTCTGGAATTTCTTGTATAAATTGTTCTTGTTTTTATGTTATTTGTATTTACTAGTTCTTTAAGATGGTCTATCATGACCTGTACAAGATGGTCTATCATGAGGCTATGAGTCTGTACAGTCATTAGGTGTTGTTGACCTGTACAAGATGGTCTATCATGAGGCTACGAGTGTGTACAGTCATTAGGTGTTGTGACCTGTACAAGATGGTCTATCATGATGCTACGAGTCTGTACAGTCATTAGGTGTTGTTGACCTGTATAAGATGGTCTATCATGCTGCTACGAGTCTCTACAGTCATTAGGTGTTGTTGACCTGTACAAGATGGTCTATCATGAGGCTACGAGTCTGTACAGTCATTAGGTGTTGTTGACCTGTATAAGATGGTCTATCATGAGGCTACGAGTCTGTACATTCATTAGGTGTTGTTGACCTGTATAAGATGGTCTATCATGCTGCTATGAGTCTGTACAGTCATTAGGTGTTGTTGACCTGTACAAGATGGTCTATCATGAGGCTACGAGTCTGTACAGTCATTAGGTGTTGTTGACCTGTATACGATGGTCTATCATGAGGCTACGAGTCTGTACAGTCATTAGGTGTTGTTGACCTGTATACGATGGTCTATCATGAGGCTACGAGTCTGTACAGTCATTAGGTGTTGTTGACCTGTATACGATGGTCTATCATGAGGCTACAAGTCTGTACAGTCATTAGGTGTTGTTGACCTGTATACGATGGTCTATCATGCTGCTACGAGTCTGTACAGTCATTAGGTGTTGTTGACCTTTACAAGATGGTCTATCATGCTGCTATGAGTCTGTATAGTCATTAGGTGTTGTTGACCTGTACAAGATGGTCTATCATGCTGCTATGAGTCTGTACAGTCATTAGGTGTTGTTGACCTGTATACGATGGTCTATCATGCTGCTATGAGTCTGTATAGTCATTAGGTGTTGTTGACCTGTATAAGATGGTCTATCATGAGGCTACGAGTCTGTACAGTCATTAGGTGTTGTTGACCTGTATACGATGGTATATCATGCTGCTACGAGTCTGTACAGTCATTAGGTGTTGTTGACCTGTACAAGATGGTCTATCATGCTGCTATGAGTCTGTACAGTCATTAGGTGTTGTTGACCTGTACAAGATGGTCTATCATGCTGCTATGAGTCTGTACAGTCATTAGGTGTTGTTGACCTGTACAAGATGGTCTATCATGAGGCTACGAGTCTGTACAGCCATTAGGTGTTGTTGACCTGTATACGATGGTCTATCATGAGGCTACAAGTCTGTACAGTCATTAGGTGTTGTTGACCTGTATACGATGGTCTATCATGCTGCTACGAGTCTGTACAGTCATTAGGTGTTGTTGACCTGTATACGATGGTCTATCATGCTGCTATGAGTCTGTACAGTCATTAGGTGTTGTTGACCTGTACAAGATGGTCTATCATGCTGCTATGAGTCTGTACAGTCATTAGGTGTTGTTGACCTGTATAAGATGGTCTATCATGCTGCTATGAGTCTGTACAGTCATTAGGTGTTGTTGACCTGTACAAGATGGTCTATCATGCTGCTATGAGTCTGTACAGTCATTAGGTGTTGTTGACCTGTACAAGATGGTCTATCATGCTGCTATGAGTCTGTACAGTCATTAGGTGTTGTTGACTTGTATAAGATGGTCTATCATGCTGCTATGAGTCTGTACAGTCATTAGTGTTGTTGACCTGTACAAGATGGTCTATCATGAGGCTACGAGTCTGTACAGTCATTAGGTGTTGTTGACCTGTACAAGATGGTATATCATGCTGCTACGAGTCTGTACAGTTATTAGGTGTTGTTGACCTGTATAAGATGGTCTATCATGCTGCTATGAGTCTGTACAGTCATTAGGTGTTGTTGACCTGTACAAGATGGTCTATCATGAGGCTACGAGTCTGTACAGTCATTGGGTGTTGTTGACCTGTACAAGATGGTCTATCATTCTGCTACGAGTCTGTACAGTCATTAGATGTTGTTGACCTGTACAAGATGGTCTATCATGCTGCTATGAGTCTGTACAGTCATTAGGTGTTGTGACCTGTACAAGATGGTATATCATGAGGCTACGAGTCTGTACAGTCATTAGGTGTTGTTGACCTGTATAAGATGGTCTATCATGAGGCTACGAGTCTGTACAGTCATTAGGTGTTGTTGACCTGTATACGATGGTCTATCATGCTGCTATGAGTCTGTACAGTCATTAGGTGTTGTTGACCTGTATAAGATGGTCTATCATGAGGCTACGAGTCTGTACAGTCATTAGGTGTTGTTGACCTGTATACGATGGTCTATCATGCTGCTATGAGTCTGTACAGTCATTAGGTGTTGTTGACATGTATAAGATGGTCTATCATGCTGCTATGAGTCTGTACAGTCATTAGGTGTTGTTGACCTGTATACGATGGTCTATCATGCTGCTATGAGTCTGTACAGTCATTAGGTGTTGTTGACCTGTATACGATGGTCTATCATGCTGCTATGAGTCTGTACAGTCATTAGGTGCTGTTGACCTGTACAAGATGGTCTATCATGCTGCTATGAGTCTGTACAGTCATTAGGTGTTGTTGACCTGTATAAGATGGTCTATCATGAGGCTACTAGTCTGTACAGTCATTAGGTGTTGTTGACCTGTACAAGATGGTCTATCATGAGGCTACGAGTCTGTACAGTCATTAGGTGTTGTTGACCTGTACAAGATGGTCTATCATGCTGCTACGAGTCTGTACAGTCATTAGGTGTTGTTGACCTGTATAAGATGGTCTATCATGCTGCTATGAGTCTGTACAGTCATTAGGTGTTGTTGACCTGTATAAGCTTTTTTGTTTTCAAAATATGGTTCACAATCATCAGGGACGTCAACTAGGTCTTCTTTAAATGATTTTATTATATTATTAAATATTTTTAAATATTCTAATGTTTGACTTCCAACTTGAATGAATTGCGTAGACCTTTGCGGAGTAGATAGAAAACGAATCTGTTGAGGTAACGGATTCGTTGTAGAGACAGATGAGCTCCTGTACCTGTTGCAGATTCGTCTTCAAGGAATTTAATAACTCTGTTGACGACCCTGTGGCAGTTGGTTTCAAAGGTAGATTTGATGATGACGTGTAAGTGGTCAAAGAGGATGAAACGGGGAAGTTTCTTCTTGGGGTGTTGTGTAATATTTTTTTTTAACTTCTTCGAAGGTGAGAGTTGAGTTCTTCCTCTGGCGACAAAGGTGTAGAGGACAGATTGTGCTTCTTCCCCTCTGTTCGTCGTCACCTTCGGGTTCGCAACTGCCGAGAACAGACAACGCATTTTCACCGACCATGTTAACTGTCCCTCTATTTCGGTTGTTAGATGTAGAATATCTATTTGTCTCCCCAAAATCACTTCTTTGACAATCGGTAGTGTCGGTGTATTGCAAAGTCTCGGTTGCTCCTGGTGATTCCCCATTTGAATGTATGTTTGTTTTGGTTTGTAAAAGCCCATAACTGGTACAATTTTTTCTATCAGTCTTTCTCGGAGTGGCCTTGAACTTACATTTGTTATCTGGCAATAGATTGTTCATGGATCTGCTGTGTTGAGCATTATCTGTATGTGTCGTGTTAGGTTTGATAGATGTTCTAACTCTTTTGATTGGCTGAACCAATCCTCCATCCACCTCTGTAAGCGAGTCGTCGCTAGTTTTAGTGGCTGTTCTGTTTTCGGAATCTGGAATATGATTACGTATCGTCTTGGTGGGACTTGAAATTTGTGTCCCACTGTCGACTCTACGGTCATCCATTTTTCTCTTGACTCTGCTTGGTCCAGCCACATCCAGCTCCGAGTAGTTGACATTTTGTATAAAGAATGGTAAGCAGTCTGTTATTATTGTTTTTTAAGAGTTTTTGGAGTTTGTAACTTTAATATATATTTTAAAGGTGTTGATGGTTCAATAATAGGAGTAGTTTCAACAACGTTAGGTGTGTGGATAGGATTATTTGTATTTATAATATCAAATTGTGTATAATTGTCTATTTTGTATTCGCCGTATTTGTTTTTGTTGATATTTCAAGGTGTATTGTAATATTTGTGTTATTAAATAATAATGGTTTAGTGCTACTTACTGAAGGAAGCTTCTCGTCACTATGCAGATCAAATACCATGGGCTGTTTATATCTTCAGTATCACCTGGAAACTCCTGAATGTTGTGTTCTGGTGTTATAGAGTCGCTGTTTAAAGACATTGTGGGTATAAGTTGATATTTTCTTAGATTATCGATATGTTCAAGTTAATCATTGTCGTCATTAAAGATTATCAGTGGTAATAAGTTATAGAGGCTATTAAGGTTAACATATTAAAGGCCAATGATAATAAATTGGTGGATGCCCGTTCTCGGCAGTCTAACTCAAAAAGAATCAGGCGCGTTAGCTAACTACACCACCGAGGTGAGTTTAAAATTTAATAAAAACAATCATTTAGAATTTAATGGATAGCTTTAAAAAGTAGTGGTGGCAATCCAAATAGAACCGGCCCACTGGGATATCTTTCGGTGTCTCGATGGACAAACCCCCACCACCACCACCCCCTTGGGAATTAATTTACTCTTTTTAGTGTTATTAAGGGTGGCCCTTTGTACAATGTGACTCAAGGTATCCCCTACCTGTAATAAAACTAAAAATAAAATAAAAAACTTTGTAACTTTTCAATTTTCTCTATTAGTTGGCACTATTAGGTTAATACTGTAAATTTAAAATAAATACCTTCTACAGGCTTGTAAGAGTAATAAATTTTTCAAGTGAAGATCACCCCTTTTAGAGGCATCTAATTTTTAAAAAAATTGCTAAGTGAACACCATTCCAAATAATTTCATGACGCAGTAAATTTTCAAAAACTTGGCAATTGAAGATTACTCAAAATATATTCTAAGAGTCATTAAAAATTTGCTAAACAAAGACTACTCCAAATACATTCTAGAGGCATTTAAATTTCAAAGATTTGCCATGTGAAGACACTCGAAATAGCTTATATAGACACCTGATTTTTTAAAATTTGACAAGAGAGGACTACTACAAATAGCTTCTAGAGTTGTGTAATTTTCAAACATTTAACCGACAAAGACTATTCCGAATAGTTTCTAGAAAAGACTAATAAAAACTGGGCGAGGATCACGAGAAATTGCTTTGGCTAACTACCTCCTCCAAGCCTCCTTTTCACAGAAATTTTCTTCTGGCTAGTACTCAATATTCGCCCCTGGGTGTTAATATTCATATAATCCAAGAAATATTACATTTAAACAATTTACACTTGCATTATTTAGTTCACATTATACAGAAATTAAAATTGATAGTAAGCTTGATTTTAATAATTATAAGGAAGACACCAACCCTAGTGACGCCACTGCATTACCCTACACATCATTCTTAAGTTGTTTAGGCCAATGAATTACCCCTACTGTATATTTTCAGACTAAGATTTTATATAAATATAAAACACTTAAGATAGACAAGTGATTTGCCTCTCCACGTCCAGTGTAGCGCTTCATAAACACGTATTATAATAAATAGGCAATTTACTTAAATTATACTCTACAAAATTTAAATATTTTGCTAGTCTAATTATAAATTCCAAATCAGAATTCAAGTACCGGTATTTTAGTCTAAATTCATATCAATATTATCGAATCCACTTACCTCCTATACTACAAACAAAAAATGATTTTTCATAATATTCTCTATTTCGTAGTATATGACAAACTTGATTTTCTTTAATAGTTCCATCCTCGCCGATTAGATCTTAGATATATTTTATTTCTATTTCAAAATGGAGATCATTTGAAAATCTTACCCGAGTAAACATTTTACGCAGACAGAGAAAAACTTGTATTGCAATAGCGCACGCTTTTGAAATCTCAAAATAAAAAGAACGTTGATGATTGATGTTAAGAAATTCATAACAGTTGAGTTGTCAACTCTTGAGGAGACACTCATACCAACATCACTGCAAAAAAGTCGTCCATAATGATTTTTTTTCAACTCGCGTTTAATAATATGTAATTAAATGGTTTATTTTATTTCCCCTACATTAATGTAAAAGTGAATATAATGTGATTACTAAATTATTCAATAATATTAATTTTGTATTGTGTTCCCTCCTTTCATGGTTGTACTTCATTATTATGTTTTGTTTGTGCTTTAATCATATTGGCTGTGTACTTGGTATGATTATTTTCATTTTCTGCTTTCGCGTACTTTCTTATTCTTATATAGGATATGCGCTAACCCAAATTTGATTCATTGAAGCTTGGACACGTTTATTAATATCAATAACTTTTCGTGAGCGATATTTATTCTGAATAACCATGCGTCAAAATATGTATCTATTATTGAGATGTCTCTTAAAAGAAAGCAATATTTGGAACCAAATTATAGACCAGGGCCCCTAGTTTTGAAACCTGCGGGTAGACTCGCTACCGAATGAACTCGCCAGTTGCTGTCTCGCTAGTCGGAGGCTGAATGCTAAAAGTGCTAGTCTTGAAATGCTTCTTTCGTGCTGCGAGTTGATCTACTATCGAATACGGCTTACTCGCTAGCGACTGAATTTTAAATCTGACAACACTGTAAAACCATGACGTGTCAAAGGGTTGGGGCGATGGTATGCCACAACACGTCATTATACAAGATACGTAACTGAAAGTAAACATTATTATTGTATTGATTACATCATATACAACGGTTAGTTTAGTTTCATTGGGAAACCATCTTCCAATTGTATACATCTAAACGTGTTAACTCAAAATTTTCTCAAAGTTATATAAGTAAAATAAAAACCGCCTCTATGGAACAATCCAATTTAGCACACTTGGTAGCGTGCTTGACCCGAATTCGTACTCCCACGAGTTCAATCCCAACCTAGGTAAAATATTTTAATTTTTATCTGAATTTAAATCACGTTTTCGTAATTAGAATTCAGTAATATATTTTTTTATTTTCGCAACTATTTTTAAAACATAAATATACCCTAAAAAATTTTACTATGCGAATAATAATTAGCTTACTTAGCCTTATTTTAAAATGTGTACAAGCCTTATTTTAGAATGTGTACAATTTTATGTCATAAAACCCATTATTTAATTTTTAAATAATCACCTACATACAAAATTTCAAAATTAATGTAGGCCTAGCTTTTTTAATTTATTTTTAACGACTGTTATGTTAGTCTACTTAGGCTCAAATACCTTGTGTATTTCTATAAAATATATTTAAAACATATTATATGCTTACTAATACGATCATTTAAAATTAAAGTTTAAAGTCTGATAAATTTAAAAAAAAAAAATTTTTTTAAGGATTTGAACACCCGAACCTTAGATCACGAGACGGTCACGTTACCGACTCACCCAAATTGACCATTGACGAAATTGAAAAAATTAGAATATATAGTTTGGTTTTCACCCAAACAAATATTTGTATTGAAGGATTGTATAAAGTGTACAAAGCAATCATATTCTTTTCTTCTGTAAACCTATTTTGTACTGTGATAGGTTTATTTCAACAAAATCACTCTCGGAAAGCTTCAACCGAAGAGGGGGATGGCATCCATTTTGTTATTTTATTGCCTATTCGATAGACAAGGCTTGTCTCGCACGGTGTGAGGCTGGCGAGTAGAATCCGCTCGCTATTCGATCGTGTGACGTCAGTTTTCGCAGCGCTGAAGTTTCAAAACTAGGTATTTGCGAGATTACAAGCGAGTATCGAGTAATCCGCTAGCGACTCGCTACTCGCAAGTTTCAAAACTAAGGCCCCTGGCAAGGCTATTCTAAGGACTACTAGATGGAGGCTAACGCCTTGGGAAACATGTTATGAAAATGAAGACACATTAAAACATATAATTAAGAATAAAAAAGTTTTTTTTATCACTTTTAGCATCAATATGACTTAATAAACGTGGTTGTCTAGTGTTAGACAAGCAACCCATAGGCAACAATTCTCTGCTTATATGTGAGATTTTTTTTAAAAACAATCCTTCACACCTCTCAATATTAAAGGCACTATATATTAGTCTGGTTCGTATTGATTTGGCCCGTCCCAGAGAAAACCAGGGGGGAGAAAAATACAATTCCAGATGTTTCCAGACAAAGCCTAGGTCGTGTAGGTTTGGGCTGTCCCAGAGAGAGCTAGAACAAATCATAGCCACAGAGTGTTCCAGCCAAAGTCTGTTTCGTATTGGTTTGGAATGTCCCAGAGAGAACCAGACTAAACCACACACCCAAAGTAATCCATATAAACTTTGATTTGTATTGGTTTGGCCCGTCTCAGAGAAAACCTGAAAAATACTACAATTTCAGACAAATCATGGTTTGTATGAATTTTGTGGCCCATCCCAGAGGAAACTAGAAAAAATACAGTCCCAGAGTTTAATAGATAAAGTCTGGTTCGTATTGGTTTGTCCTGTCGCAAAGAGAACCATTAAAACTACAGTCCCAGAGTGTTCCAGACAAAGTTTGGTTTCCATTGTTTAGTTTAGTACCTAAGATAACCAGACTAAGCCACAGACCCAGAGTGTTCCAGACAAAGTCTGGTTCGTATTAGTTAGTTCCGTCCAGGGGCGGCTCGTCCCTAAGGCACGGAGGCGCGCGCCCCCCAACCCCATGAATACCCAGTTCCTTTTAAAGTTATTATTCACACTCTCACGACAATTTTATCTTGCCATAATAGTTTCAAGAAAAATATGTTTTTTTGGTTTAAGTAATAGCAGGCAATGTTTTTAAAATGGCATGTGGTCGGGCGCGAGGCGGTCAGCGCCTGATATTGTGAAACCAAACCTTCCCACCCCTTCACCTCTTGTCTTCAAATGGCATGCAGTCAGGTGCGCGACGGTCAGCGCCTGACATAGGGAAACCAAACCTTCCCTCCCCTTAACTCATTGTCCTCCTCCTGCTATAGCTAGCATTGCTTATTCTTATTTTGAAGGCGCTTTCCCTTACGCGCCCTAAGGTTGAAAGCTTGTGAAATGTGTATAGCGAGAACCAGCAATAATTGTTGTCAGTCATCCTGCGTGCTTCTGCATCTTGAGGATGTTTGTGGCGTATGCGTTTATAATAATAATATGTAGGGTTATTTTAGGATAATTTTATTTGAGTTACACGTTTTAAATTTATTTTTTGTAACTGGGCTTAATATGAATAGTTCAATTCAGGCGTTAAGAAAAACGAATTTTGGGCAAGAAAAAACCCCTTGACCCAAAAAAGAGAATTAAATTTCATTGGGTGGGCCCCTTTCCAAAAATTTTGTATGGACTATAGTGAAAACATACAAAAAATTAAAAAAATTTTTTGCACGTTTCACAGCTGCAGAGTTTCTAAAAAACATCCCCTTTCCCTTGGGGGAAAATTTTTTTTTTTACATGTTGTTTGTGATATTAATTTTTGAGTTTAACTAAATGAAATTTAGCAAAACATATTTTCCCAAATTTGTATATTCTTTTAAATTTTATTTTTTAGAAATAAATTTTTAAATTAAAAAAGGCTGCGCCCTCCACTTCTAAAGTACGAGCCGCCACCCCGGTTCCCTCCCAAAGAAAACCAAAACCCCAATCCACATATCATAATATTTCAGACAAAATCTTGCCCCGCATTGGTTTTTTTCACCCCAAAAAAAAACCAAACCAAAACATAGTCCCAAAGTTTTTTCCTGACCAAGTCTGGGTTTTTATTGGTTTGGCCCGTCCCAAGCAAATCAGAGAAAAAAAATCCCAGAGTGTTTTCCCAACAAATTAAGGTTTTCATTGGTTTGTTCCATCCCAGTGATAACCAGAAAATCCCCAATCCCAGATGTACCCGACAAAGTCTGATTTACAAAATTTTTTGTTTCGTCCCTGAGAGAAAACCCTTAAAAAAATAGCACAAGGGTTTCCCGACAAAGGGCTGTTTCGTTTTTTTTTCCATCACAAAGAAAAAAAACCAAAGCCACAGACCCATATAAAGTCTGGATCATAAAGGTTTTTGGGGCCCCTCCAAAAAGAACCCCAAACCCCAAACCCCAAAAAATTTGGGGGGTTTTTTTCCCGAAAAATCTGGGTTTTCAATTTTTTTTTCTGTCCCAAAGAAACCCTACTAAACCCCTATCAAAGTGTTCCAACAAAAACTGGTTTGCAATGGTTTGTTC